>OX422210.1:299010392-300210392 GCA_949130495.1 Sambucus nigra | reverse complement strand
AAGGTAATATATTCAAATGCTTGGGCATATAGTGGAGTGTGGTGAACTATAACTAAAAATTTGGAGTAAAATTTTCTTGACTCATCGGAGCAAAGTTATAATAGTGGGAGTCAACAACCACCGCCCACGAATGAGGGTATGTTTTCTATCTAAGGAGTTATGACGCGCATATTGATTTTTGTAGCGATTAATATTGTATGGGCTAATGGGTTGCTAAACTTAGCCTATAGCACCGTTATTTACATAAACTCACTGAGGGGTTGTCGACACTTATATTTTCATGTCATCACATGGGTTTGATTTTTTATCACAGAATTACTAACTTTAGGCAAGTCCGATCATGATGTGACTAGCGGAGTGGATTGACTTGTGGTATTTGAGAGCGTGTGTACTACTATAGCTAGCATCTTGTCTTTAATAAGAGATTAATGAGTGGACTTTATTTGAAATCGATAAAACCTGTAGAGAGGTTATAAACTATTGACTAAGGACCTGAGGAGTTTCGGTGACCGACTACTTTAGGTAGTAGTGTACCGGGGGGTTTCCTTGTTTGGATTTTTCTTGCGAGACACCCCACGCATGAAACTAATAACCATTGGGAGTCGTAATAAGTTAGGACTTTAGGATATGAGTTTATAACCTTTGCGATAAATATTATAATGGAAGTTGTACGATAAGGTGTATAGGCGCCCTGGATGGTTGGATTGTAGTAGTTTTCTTAATTGTGAAACTGTAAGTAGTTATGACTTCAGGATTTATTTGTTTAATACGTGAGGATCATTTTTCCCAAAAATTTTCATGAGAACGGTATAGGTAAGATTGGGTAAAGTTTAAATTCGATTCAGTTGGAACTATATGGTGAGGCCGGGCGTATAACATCAATGGGGATTTTCGATAATGTACGGTATGGGCGGTACTACTTAGATTTCTTGCGATGTGAGATTTATACTCAGAGTTGACCTTATTGGTATGATTTATCTTTATGAATTTCGGGATGAAATTCTGTTATAAGGGGGGAAGTATGTAATACCCCGTAATTTTAATGACTTTTAAAATGGGTTATATTTTAAATTAATGGATTAATTGGATTTTATTAATAATTAATTCATTTGGATTTTATCCGAATTGAGGATATTAAAATGAATTATTTTGTATATTACTTAAAGATATTTAGGTCATATATGAATGTGATGCTATTGATATGGCTGTGTGATATTAATTCAGTAATTTAGATTTTTAGTCGGACGCGGTATGGGACGTGTCGGGACTAATTTGTTAAATTAAAAAGAGAATTTATTTTCTATCGACCTTATAGTCATTTTGACTGCGTCGTTGCATCCATAAGGTTTGAAATAGTCAAAAAAGTCTATTTAGATGTTAATTTTGAGTCTCATGTCATTTGGAAATGAAAAGACAGCCCAAAAGGGCATTTTGGTCATTTTTATAGGGGGTGAATAGTGATTTCGGATTTTGTCCTATTATGAGTATTTGGAGATTAAGTGTATGTGGGTTATTCATCTCTTCTACACAAAATAGAGAAGTCATCTTCCTAGAGAGAGTGAAAGGTTGTTTGGGAAGAGAAAAGCTTTTTTTGGAAGGAGGAGAACCAAAGAACCAAAGGTCACCACCACCAACCACCACCGGAGGTTGATCGGAGAAGTGAGAACCACCTGTCATATACTACACCAAAGGATCAAATCTTAATTAGAGGCAAGTGTTTGATAATTGCAATCTAAGTTTTTATATTGTCCATGTTAGAATAGTTATAAAAAGATGAGATTTTTACATGTTTGGAAGATGAAAAGATGAAGGTGTAAATGGATAGTAATCAAACTCATGTTGTAGGTAGATAGTAATCCACGAAATGATAATAAATCTGTTGAAGAAATTCTGAGAATCAATGGTGTGTTCTTGAAGATATCATGTATATAATTTTCTGGAAAAATAGGAGGAATATATGCTTTTAATTCAAACTCTTGATGATTCTAGGATGTTTAGAGCATTAGAAATCGTTCACATATGTTGCTATATCATGTAGTAAGGATTATATATAATTTGGGTTGTTAATATGAAGGTTTGAATGATAAAAAATGATGAAACCCGTAGTAGAAGAAATGCAGAAAACTGGACTGTTATCTGGACGATCGATCGATCGACCCCCAGCCTTCGATCGATCGACCTCCCCAGAATTCCTAAAGTTGTTTCTTTTTAATGTTGATTCTTATCGCAAACCTTTTGTGGATCTTTGGTGATTATTAATTGGATATTATGGGACTTAGAGAAGATCAGTAAGCCCTAGATGAGAATCGAATTAATTTGATTGGGATTTAATTGATTAGAATTATGATAATTAAATTGAAAGAAATTTCGGTTCCTAGATTCATGTGTTGGATTATAATTGGTATGCATGAGGATTAAGGATAGGACCAGTAGGGGAGATTGAATATAGCAACTAGGTAGCCTTAGGGTTACAATTTGAACATCAAGGACTGAGTTTAAGCTCATTATTGATTGCGCAAGAATTGAGTGTAGTACAAGCGCTTAGTGGTATGGCTCCTGGATAGAGATGGGAGTTCAGACCAAATTTGGTTGAAAGAGGGGATGAGGTTATCACGGTTGCGGATTTGAAGTTGACGGACCTCCACGACTGACAAAGTTAAGTAGTAGTGTATTGAAGGGGTTCCTTGTTTGGATTTCGCTTTGCGAGACGTTCCGCGCATGAACCTTAACGACGTCGGGAGTGGAGAGATGTTATAAGATGCGAGGATGTTGGTTTTGTTGATAAGTCATATAGTGTGAATGAAACACTATAGACTATGAGCCATGTGATGATGGTATTCAATCCTAGTTGATAGAAGATGTGTTTATAAGAGATTTGGAACTGTCGGTTATAACCCTAATTAAAGGAGAGTTTAATCCGTGCAAATTCGGGAGATAAGATGATATGGAACATTAGGATATTAGTGATTTCTTACTGAATAAAATTTGTAGGAAAAACCTATTTTAACCTTGAGTAATGAGTGAGGCTCGGGGACAATTAAATTAAAAAAGTAAAGTCATAATATTTTAATACGTTGGATTGAAAGAGATATAATGGTGCGTATGGGAATTACCTTAGGGTAATGAGAGAATCTTGTTGATATTATATTATAGGTATGATAATGCCTATTTGATTGATTGATGATTTATGTGTATGACATAACTAGCTTACTTGCTATCGATGGGAGGTTTGCGTGTGAGGGCAGTTATATCCTGATGAATCCATGAGATCTTTGATTTGTCGCTCAAGGACATAGGTCTATGAAGGACTTATCGGGGAGTTAATAAGTCCGCTGACTGTGGGTATGTAGGTATGTGCGTGACCCATGGATACGAGAACTATGTTCGCCTCCAATTTGTATGATGTTGTTTGTGGTTCGAGGAATCCTTACCGAACCTTTAGTCCCCTATTCGGCGACCGGCGATATTGGGACATGATAGCAGAGTAATGCTTTGCACCGCAGCTGTGTCTCGGGGTGCCGTATTATATGTGTGTGTATATATATATATATATATAATGAATTAAATGAATGTATATAGTGGTTAAATCTATCTACGGTGATAATGATAGATAATGGTGAATAGAGAATGAGAATGGAATTTAGTTAATGAATATTTATTCTTATAGAATTGAAAAGCTTAATTCATATTAATGAGAAAAAATTCATGTTAATGAGAAACGTATATGAATAATTATATGACGTCTGGTATGGGACATACGGGGTTATGATGTAAGATGATATGGAAATTAGTGAGGAGGAACCATTAACTAGGAGGTTAATAGGAAACGTTAAGTGTGCACTCTAGATGAGAGGTGAGAATAGCAAGTAAGAGTTGTATACTAACATGTACATAATAAATGCTTTGTTACACTTGTTAAATACTTACTGTTTTCAAAATTATTATCACAATCGGGTTCTGACCCGTTTCCTTGCATATTTTCTTTTCTATTGTACCTTTTATATCTGGTGTCCAGCAGCAGGGTCGCCAACCTTAGCGGATTATGACGAGCTATGGAGCTACGGAGTATTGCTTAGATGCCTATCTTCATTTGATTCACAGTATTCTTTTAGTTAGGGCATGTCGCCGAAGGAACTCAATTGTCTCTTTTCTATCGGAGTCAAATACTCTTGTAGTTGTGTCATTTTAATACATTTACTATTATTGGGATTACTGTATTGGATTATTATTTGGGAATGTTTATTCCAATTGCATTTAAATTCTTTTGTGTTATCTGTTCAGTTATCAGTGTTGTAGAATAATATGTGTTGTGTTATTCTTAAACTAAAAATGGATTTTGTTGAAATTAAAATTTGGAAAGTTTTTAACACCAGCTTAATTGGGTATTGGGTGAGTTGTAAATGTTTTCGACAGTGATGCTAAGAATGAGCCAACTGTATATTCTATTTTAATTTAGTATGGGACTGGCCACCCGGTATTTAATTAGGCGGGGTGTTACCGGTGATTGATGTGGAGGATGGCCTGTAGGTGAGTCAGATGGCTCGGTTATTTATTTTGCTGGTGCTGGGGGGATTTCTTGTGGCGTCGAGCGGCGACGTCGTCCAATTATTGTTTTTAACATACTTGAGGTTGTTTTCGAACATAACTCTCTATGATTGGGGGAGCCTGACTTTGGCGACCTTTTATTTTTCTCTGGATGCTTTTAGTCGGTGCCGCTAACAGTCTTTCACTGGAGCCATGTATCTTCTTGAGGTATTTTTTAATTCGCGCATTTCCCTTTCATGAATTTGCATTTTCCTTATGCGTCTTTTTGGATTGTGGATTCCTTGTCTTTAGCAGACGTGGTTCTATGAGGTGATTGGGTGTTATACCTAGCTGATTTCCCTGAAGGACGGGACCGTTGGGGACTTTTACCGGTTGTATCGGTGGCGAAAGGCTAATCGTCAATCGAAGAGGTCTCTTTCTCTGGAGGCAGTGCGTCAGGTCTTGAATGGCCTGATGGTGATAGGGTAAGACTTTCCTTCTTCAGTCTTAGTCTTTGCGTTCTCTAATTTCTGTATTTGACTCATATCTGTTGGGGATTTTTCAGGTGACTTTTTACCCTTAGGGGACGACCATTCAGGATACGGGGTTGACTGGAGTGAATGCGCAAATGAGGCGTTTGCTCATGCATGAGTTTGGTCACCCTTGGTATCTCGGGGAGAGGGTTGTTTGTCAAATTGCTGAGGAGGAGGTGGTGGTGCCACCTGTGAGGCCACCTATGTCTATGAGGCGGGAGCTAATGATGTCGGAGGATGCGAGGATCGTGGTGAAAGTTGGCGAGTCCTACCTGTTATACACCGATACAGCTGTACCGTACGATTATATGGACTTCGTGATAAGCTAGCTGATGGCGCCTATCATATATGATGCACTGCCTTTCCCTCCTACGAGTTCGAGTTGTACAGTGGGGTATTCCCACAACGGTGGCAGTCCTTTGACATCTGAAGCGGCGGTGACCTCAGAGGTCCCCTTTGTGAGGTTGCATACCCCTTTGTACAACATCCGACGGGCTGATGGAGGGATGGTGCCTATGATGCATCATCCTCATGCGATGGATCCGGAGGAGTTGGGCTTGACAGAGGAGGTCCTTCGTCCTGAAATATATATTTTATGTTCTTCTCCTTTGGTTTCTTTTCATCTTCTCTTCTTGATACTGATTCGGCCTTTTCTTGCAGCAAGTCCGGGTGTCCACCACTTGGTTGAAGGACATTAGAGACTGGATATCTTCGACGACTGCCTATATTAGGGACGCAGTTCTTGTTCCTTCTCACTTGGTGTCGTCTGCCTCATCCGTGGAGGAGTCTGGTTTGGGTAGCGGCGGTGCTTCATCCCACCGCAGGGGCAAGAGCGCGCATCGCAGGGGCGGGAGCTCTTAGGAGAGAGAGAGAGAGAGAATGTGGGTTCGGGATGAGTCCCATTATTTTTCTAGTTTTCTTTATTTCCTGCAAGATTGATGTAACACAGATACATATCTATGCAATGCAATGGAGTTTTTTTTATTATCTTCTGTTAATGATGAATGAATGAATGCATGAACATGCACTTTTTACTTTGCTGCTGAGACCGTAAAAAGAAATATTTTTGAAATTTTTGAAAGAAAGCTTTATTCAGAATGAGGAATTATATAAAGATGGAAGGGGGATTTTTTGAAATTCTCTTTGAGAATATAAATTATTTTTATTGAGTTTTCTGATTTTGACAAAAGAGGAAAAATGTAAGTTTCTAAAAATAGGGTGTTGCCGATCGGCAATCACCTTGTCCTGCCTATCGGCATGTCAGTACAGTCTAATCAATTAAAGATTTGATTGGTACCCTTTTCAGCCTTTGGTACCTTATGGGGCAGGATTTCTTCCGATTTCTACAGTGGTTATGTCTTTTGTGAGGGTTTTCAAGTATAAAAGAGGGGTAAGGGTGGATTGTTTTCATCACACCTCCACATTCTTCCTTTATTATTCTATAAGATGGCTATCCCTAGTAGTGATGAGTTTGATAACTACCTCGAGACTTTGGAGGCGATGTGCTCCTACAACGTTGGCAACGATGCTTTCAGCATGCGTCGAGTCTCTTTATGGTGTAATCGACCCATAGAGTGGAACATGCTGATGGCGGCGGTATAATTTTGGTACCCCGGAGACCATGTATTCCGCTTTGGATTGGAAGAAGTCTGTCCGACTTATGAAGAATTTTCTACTATATTAGGAGTAAATCCTAATGTGGCGGCTACTATGCTTGAGTTTTCTCGGTCTTCCCGGGATTTGTTGGTTGGTCTTTTCCATGTCTCACCCTTGGTGGGTAGATCCTTGGTTACTGTAGGAATGATTTCTCTTTCGGAGGTGTTGCAGTCCATGCATTTACAGGAGGTTGGTGATGCTGGATATGCCGGAGCTGTCATTCTAGGCTTGGTTTCAAAATTGCTGTTGGTGATCGGGGAGCTTCTGGTGGACCCACAACTTACAGCTATTACTTCATGGATGTCTTACCATCGCAATCATGAGACGATGATATTGGCGGAGACTCTAAATGGCCTGGATGCCTGGCGAGAAGGTCATTCTAACTTTCTGAGAGATAGCCCTGTGATGCTATTCATGTGGTTATCTGAAAGATTTTGCCTGGTAACTCCTCCGAAATATCATTTATCGGCTGTACCCAACTTATTTCTGCTCCATTTCATCAGCGTTGTCCTGGATATTGAGAGCTGGGAGAACTGGTTTATGGAGCATAGGGCTCTAAATCTTCACTGGTCGATGCCTTAGTGGGGATAACTGCTGCCTATTCTGGATCTGGGGGAATAATCGTATGTCTGGCTAGCTGGTCTCAAACAGACGTCTTTCTATTTCCCTTGGAAAATTCTGCACCAATTTGCCTAGCAGCAGATCTTACCACCTCGGACACTGGATTTCTTTCCGATAAAAGATCTGACAGAGCATCTGCGCCTACGGCTTGGCTATTTGTGGGAGAGTTGGCATCCGTAGAACCGTCCCTCTCAGTCTGTTGGGAGAGTTTGGCACATCCCTGGGGATTTTATGAAGTGTTTGTGGCAAAGAGTGGTCAGCAAGATGTTGGCAGTGGAGACTGGATAAAGGTGGCTTGTTTTATCTGATACCATGGAGGGAGGTGTGGTAGTTTTTTCGAAGTTGGTTTCTATATTATAGGTCCATAGAGCATCTGCGACACTCTATTCAGGCAAGGGAAGCTTAGGGACCCCAAGATGTAGATGATGATGATGGAGCCGGCTCCTCTGGTAGCTGTGGGTAGGACTCTTGGAGAGCTTGTTTTGTAATGGGGAATAAGTTTGGGAATTTTATTTGGTTTTTTAGTAAGGTAGGGGGAAGGGAGTCATTTCTTCCTTTTCTTATGTAATGGCACCGTAATTTCTTATTAGTGAAATAAACAAGTGTTTGATCATCCAGCCGTGCCTTTTGATGAATTTTGTATTTTTTAATTGTCTATACCAATCGCTAAGGCATGCATAATCCTTTTGTTTAAGTATATGTTAGAATGAACTGTCGTTCTCAGAGATAAGAAAAGAATAGTTTTTTGTGAAAAAGAAAGGGCCATACTCATGTAGGATGTATGAGCTACCTATGTACCTCTAGGGTTTTTGAAAAAAAATAATTTTTCTGAGAATGATTTTTATAGAGGATCAGGCCCACGTAGTTCTGGGTAGAGGGGAATGAAGGTTTTTTTTTAGAATAGAAGGGAGATGAGGAGAGTCGTAGCGCGCTGAGATTTTAGACCAGGGGTAAAATTTCTTGAGATGGTCCAGGTTGACTGGACGAGCCATCTCTTCTCCATCTAAGTTAGTGAGCATGGCAGCACCGTCGGACAAGATGTTTTTGACGATGTATGGGCCTCTCCAATTGGGCTTGAACTTCCCTCTGGGGTCCCAGATGGGGTCTACTATTTCTTTGAGGGCTAAATCCCCCTCTCGGACACCGCGGTCCTTGGCTCTCTTATTAAATGATCGCGCTATTCGGTGATGGTACCCTTGTATATGGTATAGATATTTCAATCTCCTTTCATCCAAGAGTGACAGCTCGTCGAGATGACTTTGATGCCAGTCCTCCTCACTGACCTTGCTTTCAAGCATGACGTGTAACGAGGGTATTTCCAGCTCCACAGGTAGGACTGCTTCCATACCGTAAACTAGAGAGTAAGGGGTAGCCCCAGTAGAGGTTCGGATTGAGGTTTGGTAGCCCCAGAGGGCGTATGGGATTCGATCGGCCCATTCTCAATAGCTTTTGGTCATCTTACTGATGATGGATTTGAGGTTCTTGTTGGCTACTTTAATCGCACCATTGGCCCGAGGACGGTAGGGAGAAGATTTGTGTCTCTAAATCCCATACTCGTTGACCACTTCTGTGACTTCTACCTCAAAATGCAACCCATTATCTGACACTAGCTCGTGCGGACCCCCATATCGGCAGATGATGTTTTTCTTGATAAATTGGGTGACTTTCTTAGAGTTCAGGACTGCGTATGACTCAGCTTCGACCCATTTGGTGAAGTAATCAATGGAAACCAGGATGAACTCATGCTCGTTGGAGGCCTTGGGTGTAACCTTCCCTATAATGACGATGCCCCTGGTGGAGAACGACCAGGGAGAATTCATGTTGTATAATTATCATGGAGGCAAGTGTTGAAGGTTAAAGAACTATTGGCATTTGAGGCATATCCGAACATAGGCGGAGCAATCTTGGATTATGGTGGTCCAGTAATAGCCTTATTGGATGATCTTCTTATCAAGCATATGACCGTTTATGTGGGGCTCGTATTACCCGTTGTGGATTCTCTGCATTACCTCTTCAATGCCAGCCCTTGTGATGAAGTGTAGATGGGTTACATCGAAGTTTCTCTTAAACAGTGCTTTATGACAGATGATGTACTGGGCGACCATTCTTCGTAGGGTTGCCCAATCTTTCTTATTGGAACCCTAGGGATACCTGCCATGCTAGAGAAGGTGCCAGATATAATAATACCAGCATTTGGCTAGCTCGGGATCTTCTGTGGTGATGAGATTAATGTGGTAGCAATGGGTTGGTTTGTCTTGCTTTTGGACCAGGAAGGGGGCCATTGTTATTCCTTCGATCATGTCGACCATGGAGGCTAGGGTATCAAGGGAATTAGCTAGGTTATTTTTTGCTCAAGGTAGGTAGTGGAAGGTGATATCTTGGAATTGGGAGGCTATTTCTTCTAGGTGGACATGGAAGGGATGGAGATTCTCGTCCTTGACTTTCTATTTTCTGAGCACTTGACCAATGATAGGGGAAGAATCCCCATAGACATCTAGGCACTGAATACCTTTCTTGAGAGCGACTTTGAGGCCTACCGTACATGCCTCATATTCAGTCATGTTGTTAGTGCAGGGGAAATCCAATTTGATGGCGGTGGGAGTGTGGGAGTCATCTAGGGCTATAAGAAGTATCCCTATGCCATATCCTTTTTTGTTGGTAGCGTCGTCAAAGAACATTTTCCATCGAAGGTTGTCTTGGGCTGCGCAAAGGATGTTTTCATCTAGGAATTCGGAGATCCAAACATCAGCTTCTTCCATGGGGTAGTCAGCGAGGTAGTCAGAGATGTCTCGTCCTTTCCTGGCTTTTTTCATGACGTACACAATATCAAACTCATCCAAGAGCATCAACTATCGGTCCATTCGGCTGGATAAGGCAGGTTTCTCAATAAGGTACTTGATGGGGTCCATTCGGGATACCAGTTTGATGGAGAAAGCGAGCATGTAGTGTCACAACTTTTGGATGACCCAGACAAGCGCAACATATGCTTTTTCTAAAGTAGTGTAGTTAATTTTGTATTCAACTAATTTGCGACTGGAATAATAGATGACTCTTTATTTACGGTAATCTTCAAGGTATTGGTCTAGCAAAGCTCCAACTGTAGTGTCGGTTATGGTTAGGTATAGGAGCAAGGGGAGACCAGGCTGTCGTGGCATGAGCATTGGAGGTTGGGTCAGATATTATTTGATTTGGTCAAAAGCTCCTTGGAAGGCCTTATTCCAAACTTTGGTTGAATCCTTTTAGAGGAGTTTGAAAATAGGTTCTCAGATGGAGGTTAACTGGCTGATTAACCGGCTGATGTATAATAATTTCCCAAGGAAACCTCGGACTTCTTTCTCTGTTCGGGGACGTGGCATCTCAAGTGTGGTTTTCATCTTGGCAGGATATGCTTCTACCCCCGTCTTACTGACCATGAATCCTAAGAGTTTCCCCTTTGTAACACCGAAGACACATTTCTGTGGATTGAGTCTCATCTGATATCGTCGCAGTCATTCGAAAAACTTTCAGAGAGCGGGGACATGACTGTCTCTTAGTTTTGGATTTAATAATAATATCATCCAGATAGACCTTGACCTCTTCATGAATCAGATCATGCAGGATGATTGTGGCATCCCTCTGGTAGGTAGCCCCGGCATTCTTGAGTCCGAATGTCTTAATAATGTAGCAAAAAAATTCCCCATGGGGTGATGAACGTGATTTTTTCTTGATGATCTGAGTGCATTTTGATGTGGTTGTATCCGAAACACCCGTCGAGAATGACTTAAGAGCATGACTGGATGTGTTTTCCATGATCATGTTGATATTGGATAGTGGGTAATCATCCTTTGGACAATCTTTGTTCAAGTCCCGGTAGTCTACACACATTCGAACTTTCCCTCCTGATTTTAGCACAGGCACTATGTTGGCTATCCATGTGGGATATTCGATCACACGAATGAAGCCCACGCTCAGCTATTTGACCACCTATTCTTTGACTTTGAGTGACCATTCAGTGCAGAGCTTTCTCAGCTTTTATTTAACTAGCTTGTAATCTGGAAGAGTGGGGATCTCATGCTGAGCTCTTTCAGGATCAATGCCGGGTATATCGTCGTAGGACCATGCGAAGACATCCATGAATTCCTTCAATAATTCTTTGAGTTATGCGCACTCATACTCATCGAGGGTAGCCCCTATCCTAATCTCATGCAGTTAGCTACTAGAATCGAGGTTAACAATGGCAGCTTCTTCTTCATTAACTTGAATGCAGTTATGTTGTTTGTTATTAACCTTATTTAAATCAGTTAAGAATTGTTCATTTGCAAAATCATCATCATCAAAAGTTTGATTAGAATCTAAGAAATTAATGTAAGGCATAGCAAGATACTCACAATCTTCATTTATTTCATTGATAGGAAAAACAACATTGAGAACCTCATCAAAGGAGGTCTCGATTACATTTGATCAAGGATAAACAACAGAAGAAGAAACTGGCTAAACATTGGGGTTAGGTGGGATTTCAATAGGTAGAACTGGCGTAGCATGCCAGTTGAGGATATGTGTATCCGCAGATTTAATCAGGTGGGATGGATCCAGTGATGTAGTTCTTGAATGAACAATACATAGTGTCATCCCCAGTGTCTGCAAGTTAAACGAATCCTCGGAGTAACTTTCCTCAGTCTCTTCGGTATCTCTGGTGAGCGGTTGCACATGGTGTTGGGAACTCTCAGCCCATGGGTAGCTGTCCTAGAAAAAGATCTTTATTTCGGGTTTTATCTTCTTGTCTGTATGGTCATACCATGGTCCTAGAAAGACACAAAAGGGTAATTCCTCACCCTCTTTGATGAATCGTCCATTCAAGGAGTCACCTGGGATAGTCTGGATGCAATCTAGTCTTGTCTTTGGTCGAGACTGGCTGATCATTCTGAGCTCTTGTTCTGATGGTTGATACCCCAAACCACAAGGAGGGAAAGCTTTCTTCAGTTCAATGGGCTCAAGTATCCCTTTTTGTCTTTGTCCTAGGCCCAGTCCGGGCATGAAGTGCATGTTTCTGAACATCTGGATCACATTGATGTTGCCATGAGCGTCATATTATGGACAAACCCTTTCTTTAAAATCATCCCTTGTCGGGAGTATAAGTGGATAAACTAGAAATCCTGATAGGAGCATATCATTTGACTCATGTTGTATCTCAAGGATTGGATTTCTGGTACTTGCACCCTCAGTATTATCATCATCACCCAAAATGGTGATGACTCATTCGTTGGCAAAGAACTTCAATTTCTGATGGAGTGAGGAAGACACACCCTTGATACCGTGGAGCCAAGGTCATCCGAGCAACAAGTTAAAACAAGCTGGGATGTCGGTAACTTGGAATTCAACGACAGGGTTTGTAGGGCCAGCCCCTATTACAAGCTTTATGGATCCCATTACTTCTCGACGAGTATTATCATAGGTGCGTACAGCAGCAGAGGTCGGAGCGAGGTCACTTTCCTTCAGTCCTAAGAATTTTACGATCCTTAATGATCTGACATTCAAGGCGTATCCGTTATCGATAAGAGAGAGTTGTACGATCTTCCCCATAGCTTCTACGAAGATGTTGAGTGCATGATTGTGGTTTGGACCAATTCTGGGGATTTTTTCTTCGAAAAAGGATAGAATTCGAGTAGAGGTTAGGGATCCGACTAGATTTACCGCTTCTTCTGGTGTGGTGAAAGGAGTAATTGTGGGTCCAATGAGCAACTCGATCAAAGCATTTTTGTACACCTGGGACGACTTGTAAAGTCCCCATAAAGTGATGTTAATTTGAGTTTTCTTCAGTTGATCGAGGATCTTGCTTTCCTCGAGGGTCATTTTTGACATAGGAAGGTTTTCAACGTCCTTCCCTTTGTCATTGGCTGGTGGAAAGTTTGGGATCTGGTAATGCCTCCCTGATCTGGTCATGTGATTTACTGAAAAAGGGAATAATATGAACCCTGTTTCCTCATTAATCTCGGGTTGTTCTGCCACCTTGTTTATTTCTCCGAGGAGTTATTTAAATGATATCATTCCACACATGTCAGCTACCGGGCCAGTTTTCTCGAAAGCTTGCTCTTCATTCAAATCTTCGAATTCTTCCCCCCATTCAGTGGCAACAATTTTGTCTTTCCATGTGAAGTCAATGCATTCCACGACTTCAATGGCTTTTTCATACAGGTCTTCCCATTCTATGGGGATATGTAAGGGTGAAGGGACCAGGCGCCCTTGTATCTTCAGAGTATCAAGTAACTCGGTCATACTTCAAATATCATTGGTTTGCCTGAATAATTCTGCCATGATCTGTACAACATCATCTAGGTTGACTTCATCGGTTGGTACCACATCATGTGCATACGTTTAGTTGCGCGCTTTAGTTGAGTTGAATTTTCTGGAGAGTGCAACTCCACTTAAATCATGTCATAATGCATTGATAATTATTATGCATTTTAATACACTTGCTATAAAATGTTTTCACACCTCGGGCTCTGACCCATTTATAATTTCTCTTGCCTCGTATATATTTTATTATTTTAGATGTTCCTCCGCAAGGACGCTATTGATGATATCCATCCAGTGTATTCGTTGAGTTGTGGTAGTAGCGTTCTGTTGCGGTATTTTGATATAGTCGATTTCTATATTTTGTATATCTAGATTAGGATTCAGTTTGTATATCGGGTTTATACCCAAGTGTTGGAGAGTATCACTTTTATATTTTCCTTTTCAGACTGTTGTATTTTCTGTGACCCGACAGCATATTCGGGTATTTTATTTGGTACATTTTGTTGTACTTTGGTGTTGTACTCTTTTATATTATTTTGCGCATGTATGCGTCTCTTATCATATGTGATGTTATGTGGTTGGTTAGTTGTTGTATGGTTTTGTTTTAGAGATGTAAATAAAATGTTTTAAAATTTTTTAGTACCCTTTTTTTGTGGTAATGGGTAGTTAGCCGTGTTTATTTTAGAATCGTCAGTAGATGCTGAGAATGGTCCACTTGAGATTCCTGATTATTTTAGTATAGGGCTGGCCACCCATTGTTATTCTAAGTGGGGTGTCACAGGTTGTATCAGAGCATCAGGTTCTAGTGTCTTTAGGATTTATGTGGGTTTACTGCAATCTTTCGTAAGCGTTCTTGATGTAGACCCCTATTATTAGGACTGTTGTGTTCATACGTCCATATTTTCTTCTATGATGAGAAAGCATTTGAAAGGCGTTCTGATACAATTGTTCTTGTTTCGGATGCCACTGAAGAGAGGTCGTTCAGTCAGGGAACATAAAGGGGCTGAGAGTGTGGAACCCCAAATGCCTCAAAGGACTATGACTACAGATGAAGTTTCCAGTATTGTGGCACAAGCAGTAACTGCTGCCATTTCTGCGATGGCGCATCAACCTATAGTTCAAGCATCCCAAACCCATTCAGGACCGTATTTGTGGGAAAGAGTGCGGGAAGATTTTAGTAAGGGGCATCCTCCAGAGTTTTCAGGGGGAGTTGATGCGATGCCTGGAAGTCGATGGAATAATAGTATGCAAAGGCACCTCTATATGGCTGAGTGTAGTGAGGTGCAGAAGAAATTTCTAGACACCTTTAAGTTAACGGGAGAAGCTTTTCAATGGTGGGAGTCTGTCACCACCTCTGAATAGAGAGATACATTACCTATAACCGATTTTTGGGAACTCTTTGACCGAAGTTATTTTCCTTCCCCGATTCAGAAGGATATGAGGAGGAAATTGATGGATGTGTTTCAAGGTAATAGAACGGTGGCAGAATACGAACAAGAATTAACTCGATTGGTGAATTTAGTACCTGAAGAAGTAAATACAGAAGAGAAACGAATATCGAAGTTTATGTGAGGTTTAAATGGGCAAATTCGACCGCATTTGTTAGAGAACCCAGCGTTAGTGACTTTCGTTTAGGTAGTGAATGTGGCACTGTTACAGTGTCATAAGTATCGTTTTCATTCGCAAGGGGGTATGAACTTTAGAGATTCGGGTTCATCAAGTAGATCTGGCGAAGAGAATGACAGTAATGCCAGTGGGTATAAGTCGGATTATCGAGGGTCACAACATCGTTTTGTTCCTCAAGATGGGCAGAGAGGATTTGCAAGTAGATGTTTTTTTTTTTGTAAAGAATTAGGTCATAGAAAGAGATATTGTCCTAATAGGGGTAAAGGACCACGTTTTGAGGAATTTTTGGAGGTGCAACCCTTACAGCATATTCGAGGTCATTTTAGGCCGGGGGACTTTGTGTGGGAACCCAATGATGAGGAGATGAAATTGGACTAGAGAGGTATGATGTAAGTTATTTCCATTTGTGAATAGGAATATGCTATATGAAGCTTTGGGAATATCGTATGGTAGATAGTTATGAGAGGGTAGTGCTATAACCCTATTATGTATGGAATGACCCAAAAGGGAATGTTGAGCAAGTGAGGCTCTTATATTATTATCTTTTAAGAGAATATATTATTTTGTAATGTGCTCATAGAGAGCTATAACTTTGTTATGAATGTAAGAATTGTTGTAATGTGTTAAGTAGTAATGGTAAAGTTATTTGCTTTATAGTCGCGCTAGACTTATATTATTATTATTATATTACAGCTATGGAAGAGCCTAGTGTTCGGCAATATATTAATATGATGTGAGAGATTATTACTGAAATGATTCAGAATTTAGTGGATTGTTGTTGAGCCATAGATTTAGCTCATAATTATGTTAATTTTGAGAACTATATATTATTATGAGTATGAGAATTGTTAAAACCTTGTGTCATGGGCATGAGGTATTTTATTTAAATGTCGAAAGACATAAATTATTTTTTTTAAATAAACTATTTTCAAAATAAACTTTTTATAGGCCTTTGGGGCATATCAAAAATGATTTACACAAAAATATTTTTAAACACTAGTCCATATCTAACAAACTCTCAATCCCCGACCTCGCTACATATTGGTGTATTGGGAGGGTTCCTTGTTTGGATTTCGCTTGCGAGACCTCACTCGCATGAAAGTAGCGAATGTCAGGAATTGAGAGGAGTTAAATCTTTGGACCTCTTAAAATTGTTATATTATTAGTATGTTAGTATAATTTATATATATTTAGAGTAATGGTAGCCTAGTTATGTTTATTCGAGTAGAGCTAGAATAAAGGGTGTATAGGCACCCTAATTGTTAAAATTGGTTTTAAAAAAAATAAAAATAAAAAAATAAATCATCGTGAGAAGATAGAGGTTTGTGCATGGGGTTAGTGAGGTTAAGTGTAGTAGGAACTAGTTGGGCTTTGGAGTATTAGGCTTAACTTAATTTTGAGGGAAAAATTCTTGTAAGTGGGGAAGTCTGTAATACCCCGAGATTTTTGGGACAATAATTTATTTATTTTTGGGAGAAATAAATATTATTTTAATTGGAGAATAATTAAATTGGCATTTGAGGTAAAAAAATCGAAGCTGTTAGGAAGTGATTCGAATGATGATTCTGAGGGTGCGGTTGTTTTCGAAAGGGTCGAGATAGTCGAAATGACTGTACTTGGGGCTTATTTGAGTTCATAAATATTTTAAGTTTGTTTGGCTCGAATTAGAGTGACCGAGTCATTTAAAGTGTGTATTATCATTTAAAGTTGTGTATTTTGGAGATAAGTCTTAAAAAGTCAACGGAAGATATAAATCTCCTTAGAGAACAAGAGAAAGAAAGAGAGAAAGAAAGAGAAGAAGAAAAGAAGAAGAGAAAGAGTAGAAAAGTGGGATTTTCGGCCATTATGCGATCTCGAGGAAGATTCAGACTCTACGAAATTGAGGCAAGTGATTAAACTTGCTAAATAATTGTTGTGTATCATTTATTTCATGATTTGTGGACAAAATTATGGATATTTGGTTTAAAATGTTAAAACCTAGATTTTGGGTAAAATCTGAGATTTGATGTGTATATATGGATTGGAGGTTATAAAATAGTAGGGATGAGTTATACAATGCATTTTGATGTTATATATATGTTTGGGTTGATGAGAAAGGGTTAGAAGATGATAAAAATGGTTTTGGGGAATTTTGGGTTTTGGAGAAATCAACCCATTTCGTAGCTTACGGAACATACCGAATCGATTTGCCCCTTCGAATTGATTCGACTTGTTGCAGAACCTACGGGTCTTTAGTGCCAAATCGATTCACGTCTTACGAATCGATTCGGTATGTAGCATAATTACAGGTCCTTTGGACCGAATCGATCCACTAATTGGGACCGAATCGATTCGGAGGGGCCGAATCGATTCGGAAATGAGGCTGTTTTGCAAGATTTTTCTAAAGTGAGTTTCGGTCCGTTTCGTTTAGGTTTATCGATTGGGAATATCTATAGGAATTATGAGAAGTGTGTTTTGGAGACTTTTAGGGAGTTTCCTTTATGAGGAATTATTGGAGTCATCTTGACTTAATTCGAGAGAATATCGATTGGAGAGTATCGTAACGACTAGTGGGGAAGCCCACTATCATTGAGATTTATACTTGGTGATATTTATGGGTTTATAAGGTAAAGTTAGAATTTGCTTAATGATAATGGATTTTAGTATTAAATCCCAAATGGGATAATTTTAAAGATTCATATGATTGATTGAACCACATTATGGATTGAAAATAATAATGCTGATCGATGTGCATACGGATATAGAGAATATCCTCATCGTAAATAGAATTGAGAGACGGTTCATATAAATAGAAGTGAGGTGTGAACTTTAAGTGAGAAATAGTATAGTGTATACTAAGTGGGGAAATTATGTGAGTTATTGACGAACAGTATATCGAGGATAAAATATACTAAATAATGAGATTATTTCACTTACGCCTAAGAGCGTACTATGAGTATGTAAATAGTGTGCTATATATACCTTGTGTGATAGTATACATTCATATGATGTGATGACGTATGTATATCTTGTGTGAATGATATATATATATATATATATATATATATATAATAAAGTACAAAATTTATGTATGTCACAAGCTTAGTTGATGATGCCATGATATACTTTTTTCCTTCAATGCCTCTTTTGTCCCTCACATCTTTGATTTCCCCTTATTTTAACACACTTCAATTTATTTCCCCCTCTTTTAAAATTCAAAAGCAAGGGTAAAAATGTAAATGGATAACATAGATCCCATTTACCCATACCCAAATCTAGAACACACCCACTCGCTGCCATCACCCATCTCTCAGTCACACCCCTTTGTTTCAAAGTTTGTTTTTGGATTCACCTCTTCTATCTCTTGGTAACGAGTTTGTTTCACTTTATCTTGATAAATTTTTGTTTCATTTTGATTTTAGAGTTTGTTTTAGGGTTCACACTCTTTTGTGTTTCACTGGCTCTTTAGATGTATGGATTGCGATGGTGGTAAACCTCCCTCTCTCTCCAAGACTCCCTCATTCTCCAACATCCCCTCATCATCTCTAAAGGTATTAATCTCTTTCTCTCTCTGCTTTTAGTGGAATTTGGATTTTTGAATCATTAATCTAAGAATGTCATTTGTAAAACGCAAATCCTTCCAGGTATATCTGTCTCTCTCTCTCTCTATTTTCATTCTGCAATAATTTATTGGTTATTTAAAGGTTTAAAGTTTTTGTATTTATTTTGTTTTTCTTAACAAAAACTCCATTGATATGTTGTGTTTGCTCTGAAGATTCCTCTTTTTGGGTAAGTGATATGGTGGAGGCGGAGAAGCTCATGAACAGGTATTTTAACTGCTAGCTTTTTTTTACCTTATTTTTTTTAAACATCAACAGAGCATTGATTTAATTTCTAAATTCAACCACAACACAACAAAACAAAACACCCTAAGCTCTCTCTCCTCTTATCCTCCGAGAAAGCTGAATATGCTTGGGTATAATGGTAACCCTCTTGGCTTGAATAGCGCACAAATCGCCGCCACAGCACCGCTCTGGAACCTTAAATCAGTTTTGAAATCCTGGCCAATCTCGCTGACGAGTCTCTGGAAGGGCAACTTCCTTATCAGAAGCTGGGTACTCTTCTGGTACTTTCGGATTTCTCTTAGAGTGAATGTTCCGGGGTGGAACCTGTGGGGATTTTTCACTCTGCCGGTGGCTGGGGCCGACTTTCTTGTGGATTTTGTGGCGAGCTGTTTGCGTGGGGCCTTGCCGCCGGTGGACTTGCGGGCTGTTTGTTTTGTGCGAGCCATTTGTGATGAGGAGATATGTAAAGGTACGGAGAGATTATGTTTCCATCCATACTCAACCCACACCAAAATTAGACAATATTAGCACTATTAGTTTTTGTTTGAATCTAAACATTTGATCTTATTTGGGGGTTATTTTTTATGTTAAGTTAAGACTCAAAACTGATTTGGTGGCTCACGTGTTATACAGCTGAAGAGTCTATGAAAGCAAGTCTACGAAGAGTATATGAAAACTGATTTGGTGACTCACTATTTTTATTCTTTTTTTTCTATGAAGCGTACAAAAACTTGGAAACATAATTTGGTGAAGGATGCTTTTCATATTCTCATGTCAACTAGTCATGTTTTGGGCCTACACGACACGACACGACACGATAAGATTTTTCGGATACGATCATGACACGACACGAATTTATGTTTTTTTAGTTGACACGAACACGACCCGAATAAAAAACAACATCGCACGACACAACACGAATACCATAATTTCATAAATTTCACACCTAAAAAACACGATAACACGACACGACTTCGTGTAAAAAAAACACAATACGAACACGACATATCGTGTCAATTTCGGGTTAATTTCGTGTCATTCCGTGTCGTTTCTAAAATTGCCACCCATAGCTATGATCTATGTCTTACATGTGTTCAAGTAAAATTACTTGAAAACATAATGTGTTTTCTTTTTTTATTTAAAAAAAAGTTTTATATATGGGGTTTTCTATTTTGTTCTATTTTGATCTTTCTTTTATGGTTTTTAGATATTGAAATATAGAACACAATGGATGGGCATTCTCTAATGTTAATACTTCTGCATATGTTAATCTTTATTCAATTTTTTTTCCTTTGGTGTGAATAAATCCTGTAATATGAACTATTTGATCTGTAATTTTATATTTGTGTTTATTTTTTAGGGTAGTTTTTCTTCTTTTCCAGATGTGGGTTTATATATGAATCATGGAGAGTTTTTTAATTTGTTATGTATTATAGTTTAGATTTAGATTTTATATATAAGTTTTGTTAAATAAAAAAGGTGTAACTATAAATTTAATTTTCACACAAGACACGACTACAATTTGTGACACTTATGATTGAATTTCACGTGTCACTTATTTTAAATATATTGTAAATTCTTGGTCTATGCAAATTTGTTGATTTTGAGTCTAAATAGGGGTTTATTAGTTTTATATCTATAGGGGTTTAATTAATATCTAAAAAAGCAGAAATAGTTTATACAAAAAAAAAGAGCATAAATATTTAAGTTTGTTATTGTCGGTCGGCTACAATGTGCACACAAAATGATAATGTGTATTCATTTGCCTAAATAATGTCTCAATTACTGTTGAAGGTACAACTAATGTTTAATGCATATAGGTTGGTTCCTTCACACCGTTGTAAGAACTAACGTCTTAATTACTGTTGAGTTAGTTGTAAGAAGTTAGATAAATTGTGAATCACAATTTTAGGTTGGTTCCTTCACACCGTTAATAAAAATCGAGGAATTACACTGTGACTGAACTTATGTGTGAAAAAGTTACGGAATGGGGGGGGGCATGGACCATTACAAACTTTTTATGGTAATATTAAAAGTTTATTTTGTAACTGGATAAAATACTCACTGTCAATTTACACAAATGAAGATATACTTAAAAATTAGCTTAAAGAAATCACCATTTGTTTTTTCACCAACACCATTTTTTATACACTCTGGGACGATTCGAAACAACTCAAATAAAAGTTGCATTATGACATGACCTTTTTTTTAAATAAAACATGAACTCGATTAAAATAAAAGTGACATGATACCATATGGCATGAAATCATTTTTTTTACTTATTTCGAACATGACCAAAGTAAAAGCGGTACACCACAAAGTGATTTTTTAAAAGAAAAAGAATCCAGCTAAAATAAAAATGACATGACATGAAAATATAAATAATATTACATGTCGTGTCGTGTCACTTTTATTTGGTTTGTTTGTATTTTATTAAAAAAATGATCATGTTTCATATTGGTATGTGCTCTCTCTTGGAAAAAAATAAAATTATGTGTCATGTTTTGTAAAAACAATTATCACGAGAGGTAAATCAGAAGAGTGCAAAAAATAAAACTTGCGGTGATTATTAGATGTTTTTGGAAATTTTATTTTTATGAATTTTGTTTAGTAGTTGTGGTTTTATTTTAAAAAAATATTATTTCATGTCATTTCGTGTCATGTCCCTTTTATTAGGATTGTGATCATGTTTCATTCAAAAAGATTTTTGTGTTGTGTAATAATGTGAATTTTATTTGAGTTGTTTTCATGTCAGAGTAAAAAAAATAAGATTTCATATGGTTCCGGAGTATATATAAAAAAAACATTTTTGGAGGGGGTATAAAATAGTGGTGTTGGATTAAAAGCATCATAAAAAATCGATGATTTTTTTGGTTGACTTTAAAGTATAATTTTATTGTACATTTTTATTTGCATAAATTGAGAGTGAGAGTGTTTTTCTATTTATTTTTATGTGGTTGCAAAATAAAATTTTAAGATTAGAATAAAAAGATTGTAATGGACTTTTGCCCCCACTTTCTGTCCCTTTTTCGTACATTCTGTCACAATAGAATTTCTCATAAAAACATGTTCCAATGAAATGGGTGTAAGTTAAAAATATGACATGAAATGAGCATTTTAAATAAAGACAATCCTAATTATTAATCGGTTTGTTATCTTCATTGTAATAATCATTTAAGAAAACAGATGTAGGGGCTAAACATGTATACATACTGCAACTAATTGTTACCTACTTTTCAAAAATAATTTCTTTTTCATTTTTTTCTTTAATTTCTGACCATTTTCTCGATTAACATATACTTTTGTTTTTATGGTGTGTATTATTTTTTTGTTATTTCTATTTCCCCTAAGAACCATAACTAAGTTTTATAATATTGGAATTAGTTATTGTAGAAGGGTGTTATCAATAGAAAAAAGCAAACAAAATAAAAGATACTTTCTCTTATTAAATGACACCCGAGAGGTACCCGCGAGGATCACCAAGAAGCCCAAAAGCCATTGCGAAGTATCAGTGCCACTTCAAGCGTCGGCGCCGCTTCAAGCGTCGGCTCCGCGACAAGGGTCGGCGCCGCCTCAAGTATCAGCGACCGCTTCAAGTGTCGGCGCCACTTCAAGCGTCAGCGCTACCTCAAGTATCAGAGCCGCTTCAAGCGTCAACGCCACTTCAAGTGTCGACACCGTCGCAAGTGTCAGCGCCACTTCAAGTATCAGCGCCGCTTCAAGCGTAAGCGCCGCTTCAAATATCAGCGCCACTTCAAGCGTCAGCGCCGCTTCAAGTGTCAGCGCCACGTCAAGCGTCAGCGCTACCTCAAGTATCAGCGTCGCTTCAAGCGTCAACGCCACTGCAAGTGTCGACGCCATTGCAAGCGTCAGCGCCGCTTCAAGTGTCGGCGCCGCTTCAAGTGTCGGCGCCGCTTCAAGTGTCGGAGCCACGACAAGGGTCGGCGCCGCCTCAAGTATCAGCCCTGCTTCAAGTGTCAGCGCTGCTTCAAGCGTCAGGGCCACTTCAAGCGTCAGCGCCACTTCAAGTATCAGTGCCACTTCAAGCTTCAGCGCCGCTTCAAGTGTCGGCGCTGCGACAAGTGTTTGCGCCGCTACAAAAGTCAGCGCCGCTTCAAGCTCCAGCGCCGCTGCAAGGGTCGGCGCCACTGCAAATGTCCGCGCCGCTGCAAGGGTCGGCGTCGCTACAAGTGCCAGCGCCACTGCAAGTACCATTGCCTCTGCAAGTGTCCGCGCCCCGCAAGGCTCGGCGCCGTTTCGGAAGCCAGCGTCGTTGCAAGTGTCGGCGCATCTTCAAGTACCAGCGCCGCTGCAAGTGTCAGCGCCACTGCAAGAGTCGGCGCCGCTGCAAGGGTCGGCGTCGCTACAAGAGCCAGCGCCGCTGCAGGTGTCCGCGTCGCCGCAAGTGTTGGCACCGCTTCAAGTACCAACGCCGTTAAAAGTGTCAGCGCCGCTTCAAGCGTCTGTGCCACTGCAAGTGTTGGCGCCACTTCAAGTACCAGCGCCGCTGCAAGTGTCCGCGCCGCCGCAAGGGTCGGCTCCATTCCAAGTGCCAGCGCCGTCGCAAGTGTCAGCGCCGCCGCAAGTGTCCGCGCCACTACAAGTGTCGGCGCCACTTCAAGGGCCGGCGCCGCTTCAAGTGTTAGCGCCGCCGCAAGTGTCCGCGCCACTGCAAGGGTCAACGCCGCTTCAAGCGTCAGCGCTACTACAACAAGGGTCACTACAGCAATAACATTCGAGAGGTCCCGCGAGAGTCACCACAGAAGTCCAAAATTGTGAAATACCACTGCAAGAGTCAGCGCCGCTGCAAGGGTCACTGCAGTAATGATAGTCGAGAGAGTCGGCGTCACTGCAATTGTCACTGCAAGGGTCACTGCAGAAATGTTATTCGAGAAGTGCTGCTACAGGGGTTTTGACAGAAACTCATATTGAGGGAGTAGCTATCGTGAACAACTCCCCATCATGAAACATCAGTCTCTAAATGAACAACAGCACTAACACTTTACTTTCTTGTACAGGTTGCCTAGTCGAGCAAGTAGGGCTCGAACAGGCGCATTGGGACCTCCTGGGAGTTTTGGCTTGGCGGCTGAGGGACAAGGTATATTGAGCAAGCTCAACCACTTAGCACTATAGGATTGAGAGAATACTAGTAGGAAGACCCAGAAGTCACTCGAGACTACGCACACTACACACTTGGTCACAAGTGAAGTGAGCAGCCAAAGAGCTGGCTACTCACAAGAAATAAACTCTTTACAAGAAAATGACTTTTCCAGAAGAGGGGGTCCTCGAGGTCCCTCTCAAGAAAAATAACACTTTTAGAGGAGATGAGTCCTTAAGGTCTCCTCTCTCAAGATTTGCAAAATTGCACCACAAGTTACCGTTTTGAAAGATAACTACCAAATCTGATATTTTGTCTCCATTAGGGGACATATGTGCTTTTTGTCTCCATTAGGGGACATATGTACTTTTTGAGTTTTGGTCGGCGCCAGGTGGCGCCTGCAGAGGGGACAGGCAGGCTGCCTACAGGTAGGGACAAATGGTACACTTCAGACATTGTTCCCCACCAACTCTCTCAATTTTGGCGCCCAAAAATGCCAGCTCACCCCTAACGCCCATGTATAAATAGACCTTTGGGCAAGGTCAATAGATAGACAATAGAAATTTCACTGTTACTCTGCTAAAATATCACCAGACCTACCTAAGTATTATCTCCTTGCTCATTCTCATAGTGCTGAATGCCTTGTTCCTTCACTCCCCACTGACAGCCATCACTCTCAGGTGTTTCCCTTGAGAAAATTGCTATTTTTGTTCTGAAAGTTCATCTTCTTGCAGGGAGTGAGTTGAAGCTTGAGTTCCATTATTACCAGAAGGAGAAGTTTTCTTCAGAAGTTGCACTAGGAGACCTTGAAGACCTTGCAGGCAGCGTCCATTGGAGTGGGTCACGCCTCACCCTTTCCAGTTATTCATAGACCCCAGTCTCACTACCCTCCTACATTTGGCGACTCCGCTGGGGAGGTATCCTCATTTCCATGGACAAAGAAGGTTTCAATGTCTCTAAGCAGTTGGTTTTTAAGGACATTACGTCTGGTAATGGAGCTCACAGTGACCAGACTACTCTGGAAGAAGTGGTGGTGATCGGAGCCAAGGCGCCAGCGCCTCAGGGAGGTCAGACCAGTTCGCCGGCAGTGGCTCCAATGGTAGGTATGAACCTTATGGCAATGTTTTTTTGACTTTTTAAAGCAAAACAACGTGGATCTATCAAACTTGGGTCAAGGTTGTGTGACACCTGCTGCTGCCTCTTCCGGAGGGGTAGCCACTCCTTTTACGATTCCGGCAGAGACGATTCCGTCTCGAAAGGCGGCGTCGGAGCAGGTCCTGGCGCCAACAGGTTCTCCAGCTCCTAAAAGCACATGTTTGGAGGAGTCACCCTCTAAGACTGTTACTATGTAAGAAGTGAGGAAGCTCCTCTCCTCCTCTCAAAGAGAGGGTTCCCACCTATACGAGGAGTTACAAGACCCCTATCCACAGGAAGTAAGTGAGAAGCCATACCCTGAGGGGTATATTCCACCAAAATTTATCAAGTTTGGCGGTAGGGGGGAGAACCCTAGAGAACACGTGAAGAGGTTCGTCGAGTACCTGGGAGTACACGCTGGCGACAAGAACCTGAGGTTGAGGGAGTTCTCTAAAACTCTCACTAGGAAGGCTTATACATGGTATTCCCACTTGGCGCCTAACAGCGTCCCTACTTGGGAAGAGATGCACAGGCAGTTCCTCCAGAAGTTTTTTGTAGCGGAGGATGAATTTACACTGAGGCACCTGGTGCAAGAGGTCCAGAAGCCAGGAGAAGAGTTGATGCACTACATCAAGCGATTTCGCGAGAGGGCCTTAGATGTTCACGAGGACGTGGCGGAGGTCAGGTTGCTACAGATATGTGTGGAAGGACTCTTGGAAGAGTACAAGCTGCACTTGATCAACGAAACTAGAGATGGAACTTTCAGAGAATTCACCAGGGCCGCCAGCAACATAGCTATGATAATCAAACCGAGAGCCCCGGGTTGGAGGACACAAGTTCCACTGACTCCTGGGAGGTTTCAAGTTGCGAGGAGGCAAGCGGTTAACTATGTGGACGGGAGTAATAAAGGGAAGAAGGGAGGCTCTGGGGCCAAGACTGACAGTCCCGGCAACAAGAGAAAATTTGGGGAAGATGACCCGCCGCCACTACCGTGCAGCGTAGCGGAGGCTATGGATTGTTACCGCACCTTAGTGCGAGAAGGCGTAGCAGGACCTCCCCACCTAAAAGGTGAAACCCCCACTGCAGCTGACAAAGCCAACCCAAAGTACTGTGAATTGCACCAACGAGTGCAACACTCTACCAAGGATTGTTACTACTTGAGAAGGATCATTGGTGAGAAGATGGCCAACGGTACCTTGCAGATACCCCCTGTGGACGTTAATGAGAACCCACTTCCTGCGCATCACTTTGGCACCGCCAACATGGTGGTTGCCTACGACGAAGAAGCTACAGGAAATCTTGTGAAGCGGGAGAGTGGCGAGCAGTTATGCGAGGAGTTAGAAAATCTATCACTGAACAGACTTGAGCTAGAAAGAAAGCAAGAGGAGTGGTTCTTCACTCCGAAACATGAAAATGGATGTGGTGAAGTTGAGGAAGTCGCTCTCTCAGAAGGTGAGGTAGACGTCATCCTCGCTCTAGACGAGGGAGGGACCTCTGAAGCGGAGTATGTTTGCAGTGCCCAGACGTACGAGGTAGACTTAGATTCTGAATGTGAGGCCATAGCGAGGAGCCCCAAGTTCAAGTGGTTTTTCGACCAGATAGGGGTGAAGTACTACACGAGGGTGTCCATCACGAAGAAAGTCTTGGAGGCGGTGCAGCAGCAGGGAGACCCTTCGCTAAATTAGCAGGGGCCAATCGGAAGGATGATTAAGAAGTATACCTCTGAAGTGGTGTTTTCAGAAGCAGATAGGGTGGTGCCCTACTTCCACAACCGCCCGTTGTACGTCACAGCCATAATTAATGGAGTCTCATTTCCCAGGGCGTTGATGGATGGAGGAGCATCCATTAACATCATGCCCATCAGTACATTATATGAAACAGGAATTGACCAGGAGAAGGTGGTTCCGGTACTGCTAGTAATTTCCGGATTCGACAACGCCAGAATGCAGTCTATTGGATACGTGAATGTGGGAATTAAGTTGGGAAATTTCACCTCCCACATCAAATTTCATGTTATTAACGCTAACACCAGCTACATTGCTCATTGGAAGGGTATGGATGCACACTCATGGCGTAGTGCCTTCCACCTACCATCAATGCGCGAAGGCAAACATTAGAGGTACAGAGATAGTGATCAAGGCCACGCAGAGACCCTTCGCCGTTGGGGAGGCCCACCTGGTAGATGCTGCCTTTTACACTGAATTAGATGAGGAAAGAAAGGTCTCTACAAGAAAACTAGCAGGAATCAAGGTAGCTGAGGGAAGGGTCCCGCAGAAAAAATCCGTTCATGACCGTCTAGGGGAGAGGATAATCCCCCATATGGCAAAAGGCAAGAGGAAAGTAGAGGAGGTAGCTAAACCCCCTCGAACTTGCAAGAAAGTGGTCTTGCCCAATGGAAAAGTCATCTACCGTTTTATAACGGTCTGCGCGGGCGGTGTTCTGGGACGAGAGCATCGACCCGACGCCCGAGTGTTTTATTGTTGATGAATCCCATATTGTTGAGCATGTTAAAGAACCAGAAGAAGCGCCAGAGTGCATGCAAGACGGACCCAGAGAGCAGCTGCAGGAATTAGAGGAAATCAAGTTGGGGTTAGAAGAGGGCGAGAGTAAACCCATTCTAATTTCCAAGTGCCTGGAACCGAAGCAGAAGGAAGAGCTCATTGAGCTACTTAAGGAGTTCACTGATGTATTTTCTTGGAAGTACACGGAGATGCCAGGAATAGACACAGAAGTGAGCTCTCATAGATTGAACATCCTTCCCAATGCCCTTCCAGTAAGGCAAGCCACACGCACATATAAAGTAGACCTTGATTTGAAAATAAAGGCTGAGGTAGAGAAGTTGTTAGCGGCAGGGTTCATCAAGCCTATTCAGCACCCCATACGGCTGTCCAGCATAGTGCCAGTGGCAAAGAAAGACAAGACCCAAATCAGAATCTGTGTAGATTTTCGCGACTTGAACAGGGCGTGTCCTAAGGATGAATTCCCACTACCCATCATAGACAGCTTAGTGGATTCCACCACGGGACATGAGATGTATAGCTTCATGGACGGGTATGTTGGCTATAACCAGATTAAAATGGACCCCGCCGACGCAGAGAAGACTGCCTTCCGCACACCATTAGGAAACTTTCACTATACAGTCATGCTCTTCGGATTGAAGAACGCTGGAGCCACATACCAGCGGACCATGATGGCAATTTTTCATGACTTATTTCATGATATACTAGAATTCTATATGGATTATTTGGTGGTGAAGTCTACGAAAGAAAACAAGCACATCCAGGATCTCAGGAGAGTATTCGAGAGGTGTCGTCGGTATAAGATGAGAATGAACCCCTCAAAGTGTGCCTTTGGGGTTACTGCAGGGAAATTCTTAGGTTTTGTGGTAAATAGGCAAGGGGTGCAAGTGGATGCAGAGAAGATGAAAGCCATTGTGATGATGCCACCACCCAAGAGTACGAGACAACTTAAGAGCTTCCTGGGAAAGGTATCCTACCTGCGGAGGTTTATACCTGCGTTGGCAGAAGTAACTCATCCGTTCGCACCTCTACTAAAAGACAAAGCCAAGTGGGTTTGGGGAGAGAGGCAAGAGAGTGCGTTCGAGAAGATTAAAGAAATCCTAGCCTCTTCGTCCACGATGATTCCCCCCGAAGCCGGAGCGCCGCTGCTGCTCTACCTCACTTCTACAGAGAGGTCGATAGGGGCCCTCTTGGTGCAAGAGAATAAAGGAGTGGAAAATCCGGTCTACTACCTGTCAAGAGTAATATCCGGAACAGAATCGAGATACACCAGCGTTGAGAGGCACTGCCTAGCGCTGGTATTTGTAGCCCAGAAGTTGAGACACTATCTTTTAGAATTCACCGTTCACATAGTCACCAAGTGTGATCCCATCAAGTACCTCCTCGCACGGACTATACTCGTGGGACGAGCAGCAAGGTGGTTTTTGATCTTGTCAGAATACGATCTAAAATGCGTAGTGCCTAAAGCCATTAAGAGCTAGGCAGTAGCAGATCTGCTGGCCCACTTCCCGAGTGGGGTTTTCGAACCGCCTAGTGAAGAGCTACCCGGAAAAAGTTTCCAAGCATGCATGACGGAGGAGGTGAAGAAGTGGTTTATGGAGTTTGATGGTTCCAGTGCTCAAGGAATAGGTGGGGCCGGCGTCATACTGTCAGATGGGAAGGAGAAGATTACCCTCTCTTTCAAGTTAGATTTTAAATGCTCAAATAATGAAGCTGAGTATGAAGCCCTCATTCTAGGGATGTTGGAAGCACTCAGAAGAGGGATCAGGGTACTGTGTATACGAGGGGACTCCAATCTGGTAGTAAGGCAGGTCAATGGAGAGTTTTCCCTTAAACATGCCAACTTAGCACCATACAAACACATCATCCAACGACTGCTGGGACAGTTCTTGGAAGTAACTGTGGAGAGGCAGGCGCGAACGATGAACAGGCACCCTGACGCGCTCGTCACCATAGCATAAAAGTTGAACATGGAGGAGTCAGAAGCAACCATCACAGTGAGGCGGAGAACGGTACCTACTACCGTAAAGTCCTTATTCCCAAGTAACGAGCCGGAAGATTGGAGGCGTCTGGTAGAGAAGCAACTTGAAACCAGGGAAGGGACAATGAAAATATTAGAGTTAGCCAACTATCATGTGCTGCAGGGAACTCTCTACTTCAAGAGTCCTGGAGGGTTTCTGGCAAGGTGCGTAGGGGAGAAAGAAGCCAAGGAGAGGTTAATGGAAATGCACCAGAAGCACTGTGGAGATACGGATATCCCCCTTTACAAACGACTGCAGCGAAACGGGTATTTCTGGCCCGCCATGAGCGTAGAAGTGGCCCGCTTGCAACAAAGTTGTTTAAAGTGCCAAGCTAATTTTGACCAGCCGACGGAGGCTAACTTCGTGGAAGCCTTCGAAGATTGGAGACAGCCGTACCTAGCATATCTAAAAGATGGGGAGCTGCCCGCCGAGAGAGCGGATGAAATTTACCTTAGAAAAAGGATAGCACGTTTCTACTTGGTCAAAGGAGAGTTATATAGGAAAGGGTACAATGAGAAGGCGCTAAGGTGCGTAGCCAAAGAGGAAGTGGAAATGGTGCTGAAAGAAGCTCACGAGCCCTCCCACATGGGAGGCGCCAAGCTGTATGATCAACTGATGACGCTGGGATACTATTGGCCGACCATAGAGGCTGACTCAATTAGATATGTGAAAAAGTGTAGAGCATGCCAGGTGCATGGAAACATGGTGCACGCTACCTCCGTCAGTCTACAGAGCTTGGCAGCCCTTATCCCTTCCACACATGGGCGTTCGACCTGGTGGGTAAGATCGCCCCAGCATCTCACGGCAAGGCTTTTATCATTGTGGCTACGGAATTGTACACCAAATGGGCAGAGGCCATTCCTTTAAGGAGAGTCACCGCCTAAGTGGTAACCCAGTTTATAAAGGAGTATATCATATGTAGGTTCGGTATACCCAAAGTGATCCTAACGGATAATGGGAAGCAATTTGTATGCAAAGAGATTACCCTTCTCACGGACAAGTATAAGATTGTGAATAATACCTCAACCATATCCTACCCCAAGGGCAATGGCCAAGCAGAAGCTACTAATAAGACCTGATAAATATTTTGAAGAAAATGCTAGAAGACATGCCGGGAGCATGGGATGAGAAGTTTCCTATGGTGTTATGGGCCTATCGTACTTCGAAAAGAAAGCCAACAGGTTTCACTCCCTTTTCTCTAGTATATGGGACCGAAGCTGTCCTACCAGTGGAACTGGCAGTACCTTCAACCAGAATTTCTCTTAGCAATGGGCTCATCCCAGACCCAAGGCATGTGCAACTGGAGGCGCTGGACGAGCACAGAGACAAGGCAAGAGAGAATTTCAAAGTCTACACTCAGCAACTGTCCAGGGCCTACGAAAACTTGGTTAAGCCTAGGGAATTACAGGTGGGAGATCTAGTCCTGCGAGCATCAACTCACCATCTACGTAGCATGTCGGCATCAAAATTCAAACCTAACTGGGAAGGCCCTTTTGTTGTAAGAGGAGTGGGGAAGTCGGGCTACTGCCAAATATCAGAACCAGAGAGTGATTGCCTCCAATCCATCAACTGCAAGTGGCTGAAGAGGTACTATGCTTAGTAACAGCTAACAAGTTTTGTTTGTGTTTTGCATGTCTGTAATGGATTTCGAGGATTGCTCCTATACCAGAAAAAAAAAATTGTAAATTTTTTTTTAAGAGCAATACTACACTGTAAACATCACACAAAGGTAAAGAAATGAAATAGCAACACTTTTGATCATTGTTGACATTTGCTTTGCTTGCTCATTTATACATACATATACACTCCCTATTAAGTTAGAAGAGAGTACAAAAATAAGAGGATCAGGAACTTTGCTCACTACACTTGGGAGGTAAGTCCATCCTAAGAGAAAGTATACTGAGCAAAGTCCCCCAGGCATAAATTAATACAGTTTTTTATAATAAAATCAGGCTTTCAGAAAGGGGCAGGGGTCACCCTCCTCTCCAGCCTAGCCTCTATGACTATAAGCAGCAATATGCAGGAATACCCCCACAGACAGGAGGGGCAACCCAAGAGAGTCAACATGCCAACACCTCACAGCTACAAGAGGTGCATTTGTAAAAAATATATACAATATGATAATGCATAACTTTTCATATCAACGCAAATACCCCGCAATATATGGGGTAGCCACCAGTAGACTAAATGCTCACAGAAATTAGAGCAAGTCACATAAAAAGAACACCCACAGCATAAAGGGATAACAAAAGAAAAAGAAAGTGCAGAAGAAACAAAGTGTCTCATACAGGAATGATAAGTGATGTACACATAGAATTTTGAGCACTACAAAGCAAGAAGTAGCCTATCTGCTAGAAACCACAAAAAATAAATCATCACGCGCGATGGCGCCAACATATGACGGACCAGCCTCCCGCAGAAACTCTTCCTCCAACCTGATGAATTTAGCCTCATCCTCCTCATCGCCAAACTCGAGTCTGGCAAGCTTCACCTGCAGTAGGGCGATCTGATTCCGGATCCTAGTAGCCTCAGCATGCCGTTGCTCAACCCTAGACTGTCGGGAAGTGTGAAACCTCACTATCTTTCGAAAAGGAACACTCAGAAAGGGGCGAACCCCTGCGTCAAGCCAATCCAAACGAAAGTGATAGAACTGCTGTAAGTCGCGGAGGGCATCCAAGAATAGCAAAATAGAAGAGCTAGTCAGCTTAGCAGGGGAGGTAGCCAAGAACTCATGAACATGGATGGCAAGAGCCCTTAGGTTGAAGGCCGTAAGGCTGTCAACCTGAAGTATACTCTGAGAAGTGAACGTCTCGGGATGGTGCTCCAAGATGAGATCCAAGAGCTGATGCTCATGTACCCTGAATCGGCCTGGTAACTCCTCACGCCATAGCCTACTAGAAATAGTCGCAGCATCCTCTGCTTCATTATCGCCATCGGAGTGGCGAGACCCCACCTCAAAAGGAAGAAAAGAAGACTCCCCACCAGAATCAGCATCACCGACCAAAGGAGTGAACTCAAAACTATGATCTCCCTCCACAGTTGCCCCACTGCCAGACTCCACAGTCACCGGAGTACTCTCATGCACCTGGAAACAATGAGACAAGGGTGAAATGGGAATGCTTGCACAGTATACGCAAGAAGAAAAGAGGGGAATAGTAAAAAGAGGGGGTATTCCATTCTAATACCTCTCTCGCAGTTGCCCCACTGCCAGACTCCACAGTCACCGGAGTACTCTCATGCACCTGGAAACAATGAGACAAGGGTGAAATGGGAATGCTTGCACAGTATACGCAAGAAGAAAAGAGGGGAATAGTAAAAAGAGGGGGTATGCCAGTCTAATACCTCTCTCGCAGTTGTCCCACTGCCAGACTCCACAGTCAACGGAGTACTCTCACGCACCTGGAAACAAAGAGACAAGGGTGAAATGGGAATGCTTGCACAGTATACGCAAGAAGAAAAAAAATAGGGGAATAGTAAAAAGAGGGGGTATGATAGTTTAATACCTCTCTCGCAGTCGCCTCACCGCCGGACTCCACGGTCATCGGAGCGCTTTCAGGCACCTGGAAACAGTAAGACAAAGGTGAAATGAGAACGCTTGCATAAGTATACCAAGAAGAAAAGAAGAGAAATAGTAAAAAAGACAGAGTATATTAGTTTAATACCTCTCTCGTAGCTATCCCACTCTCTGACTCCACGAATAGCGGAGCAACGTCATCAAGCTCCATAGTCATCGGAGCGACCTTGCTCGCCTGGAGACAATGCAACAAAGGTGGAGATAGGAATGCCGGCGCAATTTAAACAAAATAATAAAGACATAAGATTGATGTGAGGAAAGTAGATACTCTTATACGCCGTACCTGAATAACGTCCTCCGTAACGGTCAGAGAAGGAGGAGCAGGGGCTCCCATAGGGGCAGCAACAGTGGTCGATACTCCAGAAGGGGCTGTCTCAGCGACCAGTGCTTCCGAAGAAGCTACCTCAACCTCAGGCACTTCTGAAGGAACAACCTCAGCGACGAAGGGCGCAAGGGATAGGCAAGGCTCCAAGTAACAAGAAAGGGTGAGAGGTAACAAATCACTTACCTCGTGTATGATAAATACCTCAATTAAAAAGAGGGAGAGGGAAGCTCCTCAAAAGGGCACCGTAGAGATAGCTACCTGAAGAGGCGCGACAACAGGACAAACTGGCCCATGTATAGGGGCTACTGAAGCGACAGTAGCAGGAGCCACACTCGAAATAGCACCGAGGGATAACTGCAATGAAGTAAACAAAGGGGCTACGATAAATACACTCCGGATAGAGAAGAAATACATAGATAAGAAAAAAAAAAGTACCTGAGCCCCATCCAAAGGGGAAGAGCGGAAAAGGACGGTCGGCGCAGTAGGGGCTGTACTGATAGCCTGCAAAGAATGAAAATACGTTATTCATCGCATGCTCGAGGAAAGGGAGATCCCATGCTTCAACAGAAAAGACTCACCTGAAGTGTGGGCTCACTGGTTGAGGCCACAGTAAATATTGGGCCACGAGAAATCGCCTGAACCAAGGGTCTACCGTCCATAGATACGCGGACCCTAGGGATAGAAATCCTCCCCGAAGAGGATAGACCCGGGACGATAATGTCAGGTAAGGGAGGAGCCCCCCATGAGAAGAAAGTCCAAAAGCCATTAGGACTCCTATTAAGAGGAAACAAATATTCAAAAGTAAAAATAGATACCTCAGATAAAGAGGAGCCCAGTGGCTCAACTGCAGAAGTGCCCACCGCCGAGACAAGAGAAGATGAGGTGACAACGCCCGAAGACACAACTCTCTACGCACGGTAAATGGGTAAATAAAAGGAAGAGGTAAAAGAAAAAAAGAAAACCGCACGATGAAAGTTTTGAAAATAGCAAGGCATACCTGAGGAGAGGGGGAAGCCACAGGGGTGGTCCTGGTGACAGTAAAATGCACGGATGAAAGCTGTGGGGAAATGACAGTGTACGCAACCAAAAGGTAATTAGAAGACGAATAAATTACAACAGATGGTAAAATAATTAAGAAGACAGCAAACCTCTCTAAACAGGCCTCGGGAAGAAATGAGCATGGAGTTCCTCTCCCGCTGAAAGGGCGTCGGTCGTAGTGGGGGAAGAGGATAACTACTTGCCTCTATGGAAATGACCTGCACAAATATGATAGAATGCTTTGATTGACAAATAAAAAATATATAATGAGGGGAAGAAAGAAAATCATATGCAAGAAAAATATAGACAAGTAAAGGGGGAATGCTTACAGTAGCAGGGCGCGAAATCTGGCTGTAAGGGAGATGGGTGGGGCTAACCCCCCCCCCCCCCCAGGAGAATAGGATGCCTCATCATCGCTAGAAGACTCTCTCGAGACTGATAACAAAGCATAAGTGTCAGTAGTGCTTTCGCTATGGAAACCCAGGTCGCCCATATCACCCGAAGAAGAACTATGGTCATCATAGGAAGGGGTGCTTCCATAATCAACTAGTTCCTCTTCCAATGAAGGGGAGGGAGATGAAGAAACTCCATGAGAACTAGTTCCACTAAGTAAAGGATGTTGTGATATAGTACCTTCTGCAATAGGAATAAATGCGACCCGCGTCTCCTGGGAAGAAAGGCTCGGTGAGGAGTAACCTTTCCCTTTCACTACTTGGGAAGTCCCCCCTACACCAAGGTTGCCAGTGTTGGACTCTTGATCCACCATAGAGGAAGCAGCTATGCCAGCGCCATCTCCTTTCTTTTTCTTCGCAGCCCGGGTCCTCACAGGAGAAGAAGGAGGAGAAGCAGTAGTAGCATGAACAAAATTGGATACATCGGCGTCAGGGTGTTTCCTTTTGCTGGTAGTAGAGGTGCCCGCTTTCCCTCTGCTTTTTGGTTGTCTTTTAGACTTCACAGGGGGAAGCTCAGTCGACGGAGGCGGAAGTGACTCGTCAATGAGAGGTTTCACTAAAATAGGGATGGCCTGCTCCAAGGGTGGCGTAGAGGTGGTGCTGAGAAACCAATGATCTTTCTGCGTCCGCCTGACCAAAAACTGAGCTCTGGTATATTTAATGGGGTTAGTCTCATGAGGAGGGCCAACTACACATTCTTGGATAAGACGAACCTGCTGCTGCCAAAGAAGGAACCAAGATGAAGTGAATGAAGGATGATAATCGGAGGGAGGCACATAGAGGCCACCCAAATCACTGACCCTGCGGAATAATCCCTGAGGAGTAAAGCTAGCACACGCCTATGAGAATGCCTCAGAATGACTGCTGTAGGTAGGAAGAGGAGGAGTGTGAACGCCCTGATCATAACCAAACTGTCGTCTTGCCCTCTCGAAATGATAAGATTCAGCACACGGACCTAACTCGGTCCAAGAAGGGAGGTGACATGGTAAGAGCATCATCACCACATTAATATGAGGACACGTGGAAACCGACCCCACTACTGAAGGGAAATAAAAGGTCCCGCCGTCGTTGGGGAAAGAAAGCCAGCTGAAAGTACCCCCAGGGCGCCTGGTGTAAGGCCGAAACTGTAACTCTTTGATATCATCAATCAACATTCCCATAGACTGCTTGGGAGTTTTCTTATGCCACCGAAGAAGTCCCGCAGCGTCGCTATGACAAGCGTGAGCCCCTGAAGTAAAGTGGGGGAAATGCTCAAACGAAAAGGCCATCAAGAAAGGAGCGTTGGCATGATTAGCAACATCATACCGACCGCAGGACCTCTCTACATCTATGTGTTCTCGGTCCATCCAGGTGTAAAGAGAACCTAAGTTCAGGGAAGCCATGGGTACCGACCTACCGCGAGACAATCGTACAGCCAATCTAAAAAGAATTTCGTGAGGACAGTCTTCAGGCTTACTTGGTAGAAGGAACCGAGTCAGAAACGTAACAAGGAAAGCGGATAAATGTGTAGGAGAGTGGAGCTTGGGACCATCCTGGGATCTGGGGGCTGCACGAGAAGTCTCCCCCTTCTGCAACTGCTCAAAGTCTCTGAACTAGTATCTTTGCCATTTGGCAAAGGAATGCTTGGAATGACCACTTATATTTATGGCCACATACCTCGAGCACTCTCCAAGAGCTGACCGTAACTCCCCCACCATCTCCTACTCTAGGGAGTCCTCGCAGTCATCAGAAAATACCTGTTGCCCAAAGAAAGGAAGGGCGTACAACTCACATATATCTTCTAGGGTAACGATAAATTCCCCCCAGCCCGTGACAAAGGTGTGAGACTCCATACTCCACCGAGACAATAAGAGATTGAGCGAAGAACCATGCTTAAATATGGTGCAGGACTTCAAGCTGCTGACGGCGGTGAAGAGTCCCACCTCCCTAAGAATAGCCACATAATCAGGAATGCTTAGAACATAATCAACCCAGCTGGCCCACTCCTCTGTGGGTCCACCCGGGGTTTTAACTTCAACGTTGGAATAAGGAAAGTCACCACGGTCAACTCGGACTCGGAGAATAGAATCCGAAGAAATAGTGGGAAGGTCAGCAGACTCAGTTAACCCCACATGAGAACGTTCGAGAACAGCACCCGAAATTTTTTCCCCAAAATCAGAAAGTGAAATCATGAAACTGTCGGCAGGACCAAAAAAAGGAGCACGACGATAAATACCAAAGTCTCGCCCTTGGCGAATATGCATATATTCCTTCCATGCCTGAGAAGAGGTTGGCGTAGCTGATGAACCACCAAGAGCCATTGGCTTAAGAAAAGAGCTCATGCTAGTGGGGACTCTGAGCGAGGGACCCTGGGGGCCCCTGTCGCAAAAAAAGAAGTGGAGGCAGAAACCCCAGCAAAATCATGTGAAGAGCCCCCGGTCAGTGGCATGCTCTCCGTAACACCAACAGTCGGCGAGACACCCTGGGTCACGGAACCCTCGAGGTGACAAAATGCCGAGACACCCCCTTGCACGAACGAGAGACCCGTGGACGCGAGGCCAAGTCGCGAGACCCCCGACCGCTGACGAGAGGTCACCATGCTGCCATAAGTTGGGACCCCCATTTCAGAAACAGTCAAAGGCATCGAGACACACGAGGTCGAGATGCTTGCGTCAGCACTAATATCTGTCGAGACACCCCCGGGCACGGACGAGAGACCCGTAGAAACAAAACCAGGCGTCGAGACCCTCCTCTCACCGCAAGGGTTCCCTCGCGAAAAAAAGGGGGTCGAGACCCCATCTGATTCAGAAAAGTTCACGGGTGTCGAGACCCCCTCCCCCCAAGCTCATTGGGCAAAGAACTCCCCGCGACTAGCTCAACGCGCGAGGAACCACTGTCGGCGCCAGAAAATTCCGAGATACCCTTATCCAAACCAACTGGATAAACTTCATAAATCGAGGTCGAGATACCCCTCCCAACGCAACTGATTTCCTTATAAGAATCCAAGGCGACGGGCGAGAGACCCTCGGACGAGAGCTCCACCCGCAGAGGGCCCTCGTCAATGACCATATCAAGGGAGTTGGGCGAGACACCTGCCTCTAACTGAGCGCCGCTACACGAGATACCTAAGATTTGAACACCGTCCACGGAAGGAAATTACGAGGAACCCGGGGACGCAGACCCTAAGCGCGCGAGGTCTTGGATGGAGCAAGACAAGTTCCACTGGAAGGTGGTAATGTCGCGAGATCTGGAACGAGCCGAGAGACCCTCCGATGGAGGATCTGTTGACGAGGAACCCTGGTCGGCATCTTTATCGACCGAAAAATTAAAACCCGGGCCCAAATCGGGCGAGACACCATCCTCCTTACGCATACTGCAATCGGGCGCGAGACCCTCAGCCGTTAGAAGAGCCTCGGTCGAGACCCCCTTATCATGGAGGAACCCAAGTAAAAAAACGCAGGTTCCGAGTGAGAGGGCGAGGAACCAACGAGGGTTCTCGACTTGAAATCCAAAAAAGTGGGTATCGCGTGCGGGGCGTCAGCGCCGCTGGTCGTATGGGACCAAACGTCGCCGGCGGTAGGAATCTTGGCCACGGAAGTGGTTGGAACGAGCGATGGAGAAGGCGTGGAGTTTAGAGCCTTGGGGGCCTTAGGGGTGTTTACATTTGGAGAGGCATTCTTTGGTTTGGAATCCATGGATAAGAGGCTATGATAGTTGGGAAAATTAGAGCAAAAATGAGGAGATGGGTGGCTATGGTGTTTTAAAAGTCCCTTTCTCACTCTCTCTCACTACAAACCCAAAAGTATCTTATGTTTTTTGAAGAAGATGAAAGAGACTAAGAAGAGGGGCTTATGTTTTTTTGCACCAAAATGGGAAAACGTGCAGGAAGGCAAAAAGGCGATGACTTTTTTTCCAAATGATGAGATGACAGTTCCCACACTAACGTGTGGGTTCTCAAATTTTTTTTTTCTTTTTAAAAATCTCGGATAAAGGGACACAACAGTTAATGATCCTAGGATCCCTCAGAATATATATATATATAATTATTGAAACCAGTTTCATAGCGTACAAAGTTTTTTTTGTCTACCCAACCAAAAAATCTTTGCACGAGGGGCTAATGTAGAAGGGTGTTATCAATAAAAAAAAGCAAACAAAATAAAAGATACTTTCTCTTATTAAATGACACCCGAGAGGTACCCGCGAGGATCACCAAGAAGCCCAAAAGCCATTGCGAAGTATCAGTGCCACTTCAAGCGTCAGCGCCGCTTCAAGCGATGGCGCCACTTCAAGCGTCGGCGCCGCGACAAGGGTCGGCGCCGCCTCAAGCGGCAGCGCTGCTTCGAGCATCGGCACCGCTTCAAGTGTCGGCGCCGCCTCAAGTATCAGCGACCGCTTCAAGTGTCAGTGCCACTTCAAGCGTCAGCACTACCTCAAGTATCAGCGCCGCTTCAAGCGTCAACGCCACTTCAAGTGTCGATGTCGTTGCAAGTGTCAGCGCCACTTCAAGTATCAGCGTCGCTTCAAGCGTAAGCGCCGCTTCAAGCGTAAGCACCGCTTCAAATATCAGCGCCACTTCAAGCCTCAGCGCCGCTTCAAGTGTCAGCGCCACTTCAAGCGTCAGTGCTACCTCAAGTATCAGCGTCGCTTCAAGCGTCAACGCCACTGCAAGTGTCGACGCCGTTGCAAGCGTCTGCGCCACTTCAACTATCAGTGCCACTTCAAGCGTCAGCGCCGCTTCAAGTGTCGGCGCCGCTTCAAGTGTCGGCGCCGCGACAAGGGTCGGCGCCGCCTCAAGTATCAACGCCGCTTCAAGTGTCAGCGCCACTTCCAGCGTCAGCGCCACTTCAAGTATCAGCGCCACTTCAAGCGTCAGCGCCGCTTCAAGTGTTGGCGCCGCGAAAAGTGCCTGCACCGCTGCAAAAGTCAGCGCCGCTTCAAGCTCCAGCGTCGCTGCAAGGGTCGGCGCCGCTGCAATTGTCTGTGCCACTGCAAGGGTCGGCGTCGCTACAAGTTCCAGCGCCGCTGCAAGTACCATCGCCTCTGCAAGTGTTCGCACCCCACAAGGGTCGACGCCATTTCAGAAGCCAGCGTCGTTGCAAGTGTCGGTGCATCTTCAAGTACCAGCATCGCTGCAAGTGTCAGCGCCACTGCAAGAGTCGGCGCCGCTGCAAGCGTCCGCGTCGCTGCAAGGGTCGGCGCTGCTACAAGTGCCAGCGCCGCTGCTGGTGTCCGCGTCGCCGCAAGTGTTGGCACCGCTTCAAGTACCAACGCCGTTGCAAGTGTCAGCGCCGCTTCAAGCGTCCGCACCACTGCAAGTGTCGGCGCCACTTTAAGTACCAGCGCCGCTGCAAGTGTCCGTGCCGCCGCAAGGGTCGGCGCCATTCCAAGTGCCACGCCGTCGCAAGTGTCAGCGCCGCCGCAAGTGTTCGCGCCACTGCAAGTGTTGGCGCCACTTCAAGGGTCGGCGCCGCTTCAAGTGTTAGCGCCGCTGCAAGCATCTACGCCGCTGTAAGGGTCAACGCCGCTTCAAGCGTCAGCGCTACTACAACAAGGGTCACTACAACAATAACATTCGAGAGGTGCCCGCGAGAGTCACCACAGAAGTCCAAAATTGAGAAATACCACTACAAGAGTCAGCGCCGCTGCAAGGGTCACTGCAGTAATGACAGTCGAGAGAGTCGGCGTCACTGCAATTGTCACTGCAAGGGTCACTGCAGAAATGTTATTCGAGAAGTGCTGCTACAGGGGTTTTGACAGAAACTCATATTGAGGGAGTAGCTATAGCGAACAACTCCCCATCATGAAACATCAGTTTCTAAATGAACAACAGCACTAACACTTTACTTTCTTGTACAGGTTGCCTAGTCGAGCAAGCAGGGCTCGAACAGGCGCGTTGGGACCTCCTGGGAGTTTTGGCTTGGCGGCTGAGGGACAAGGTATGTTGAGCAAGCTCAACCACTTAGCACTATAGGATTGAGAGAATACTAGTAGGAAGACCCAGAAGTCACTCGAGACTACGCACACTGCACACTTGGTCACAAGTGAAGTGAGCAGCCAAAGAGTTGGCTACTCACAAGAAATAAACTCTTTACAAGAAAATGACTTTTCCAGAAGAGGGGGTCCTCAAGGTCCCTCTCAAGAAAAATAACACTTTTAGAGGAGATGAGTCCTTAAGGTCTCCTCTCTCAAGATTTGCAAAATTGCACCACAAGTTACCGTTTTGAAAGATAACTACCAAATCTGATATTTTGTCTCCATTAGGGGACATATGTGCTTTTTGTCTCCATTAGGGGACATATGTGCTTTTTGAGTTTTGGTCGGCGCCAGGTGGCGCCTGCAGAGGGGACAGGCAGGCTGCCTACAGGTAGGGACAAATGGTACACTTCAGACATTGTTCCCCACCAACTCTCTCAATTTTGGCGCCCAGAAATGCCAGCTCACCCCTAACGCCCATGTATAAATAGACCTCTGGGCAAGGTCAATAGATAGACAATAGAAATTTCACTGTTACTCTGCGAAAATATCACCAGGCCTACCTAAGTATTCTCTCCCTGCTCATTCTCAATAGTGCTGAGTGCCTTGCTCCTTCACTCCCCACTGACAGCCATCACTCTCTGGTGTTTCCCTTGAGAAAATTTCTATTTTTGCTGTGAAAGATTATCTTCTTGCAGGGAGTGAGTTGAAGCTTGAGCTCCATTATTACTAGAAGGAGAAGTTTTCTTCAGAAGTTGCACCAGGAGACCTTGAAGACCTTGCAGGCAGCGTCCATTGGAGTGGGTCACGCCTCACCCTTTCCAGTTATTCATAGACCCCAATCTCACTACCCTCCTACAGTTATTTTAAAATCTATTATGTAAAAAAAAAATTCGATGGAATTGTAAACCAAAGTAATATGCAACTTTAACCATTGGTCCAGTTTGGTTCTGTTCTAACATGAAGTTAGTATGAGTTGTTTCAAATAATGGACAACTAAGCCATCCTGGTATAGGTTTAGCAATGAAATCGAAATAAAATGACTGAAGTATACCTTTACATTTGGTAATAAGCACGTAGAATAATATGATAACTAAAACACATCTGCTAACTATCACCGTGCCATCGGCACCGACATACCCAATGGGTATACATGTTTACATTTATTTGCAACTATCAGCGTGCCTTCAGGCACGGGCATATCCTAGTATATATATAAGTGAAGCATACCCCCTCTATGCTATCATGGGAAGTTGCGCGATGTGGTGAGGCCCCTGACTTGAGGAGCAGGGCGCGTATAGTCCCCAGGTCATAGCTTCCATTTATTATTGTGTGATTTTTATTAGGGGTGAGCGATGGTGGGTATGTTTCGTCTCATTTTCGGGGAGGAACTATGACTGCTTCCCGTACATTGTGTTATGGTTTTTGCCAAGGCGGTGTGAGATTCCGACCATTGGTACCCAGGATGATATGTGAGTGATTCCCTGGTAGATGATAGCATTGAGAACCTGCATCCTCAAGTTATAGCTCGTTGGGATGGTTATTATTATACTCGTGTGAATAGTATATAAATTGTATATGATTATGTGAATCATATTTGTCTCTGGAGTAAAGAGACATAAGAAGATTGCTTGAATCTCATTTCGTGAGATTTTAACCGGACTATTAGTGTGGTGAATATGTAAAGTGAAAATGAAGAGTAAATAATTATATGAGTATACATATAGTACTTTGGGTATCGAGGGCATAATGGACCTCAACGACCAACATTGCCAAGGAGTAGTGTATCGAGGGGTTCCTTGTTTGGATTTCGCTTGCGAGACGTCCCACGCACGAAATGCAGTGAAATGTTGGGAGTGAGGATAAGTTAGTCCTTAGTGATCATATATATATATATATATATATATATATATATAGACAATCGACAGTGCCAAGGAGTAGTGTATCGATGGATTCCATGTTTGGATTTCGCTTGCTAGACGTCCCACGCACGAAACCCCGTGTACTATTGAGAATTGAGACTAATAAATCATTTGTAGTATAAAATAATTTGGGTTATACGCGTCATGCATTGAGGGAATAATGAATCTTTATAATCAATACTGCCAAGGAGTAGTGTATCCGGGTGATCCTTATTTGGATTTTGCTTGCGAGACGTCCCACGCACGAAACGCAATGCAGTATTGAGAGTTGGGAGAAGTTTAGTCCTTAGCACTTAGATGCTAATAACTCATATATATATATATATATATATATATATATATATATATATATATATATATATATATATATATATATGTCAATAACTAGAATATGAGAACTTCTAGTAAGAGAATGTGTATGTATATCTTATATGTTTAGAAAGTGGACGTATAATTGAGATCGATAGTATTAGAAGTTAAGGGATATAATTTAGATGGATTTTAAATGAGTACAAATTAGGAGTGAGTTAAATTACTTTGCCCCTAGATAGATTTGGGAAATTCTTTGGAGATCATGTGCATACGTTTAGTTGGGCGCTTTAGTTGAGTGGTGAGTTGAATTTTATGGAAGGTGCAACTCCACTTAAATCATGTCATAATGCATTTATAATTATTATGCATTTTAATATACTTGCTATAAAATGTTTTCACACCTCGGGCTCTGACCCGTTTATATTTTCTCTTGCCTGGTATATATTTTATTATTTTAGGTGTTCCTCCGCAAGGACGCCATTGATGATATCCATCCAGTGTATTCGTGGAGCTGTGGCAGTAGTGGACCATTGCGGTATTTTGATATAGTAGATTTCTATCTTTTGTATATCTAGATTAGGATTCAGTTTGTATATCGGGTTTATATCCAAGTGTTGTAGTGTATCACTTTTATATTTTCCTTCTCAGACTGTTGTATTTTTTGTGACCCGACATCATATTCGGGTATTTTATTTGGTACATTTTGTTGTACTCTGGTGTTGTACTCTTTTATATTATTTTGAGAATGTATGCGTCTCTTATCATATGTAGATGTTATGTGGTTGGTTAGTTATTGCATGGTTTTGTTTTAGAGATGTAAATAAATGTTTTAAAATTTTTTGGTACCCTTTTTTTGTGGTAATGGGTAGTTAGCCGTGTTTATTTTAGAATCATCAGTAGATGCTAAGAATGGTCCACTTGAAATTCTTGATTATTTTATTATAGGGTTGGCCACCCGTTATTATTTTGAGCGGGGTGTCATAACTATCCATGAACGCAATGCATGGTTCACGTGGTAATTCTCCCCATGTATCAACTGACTCGTTGTCACTGTCACTAAGAGTGGATTTATTCACAACTGTCTTACCCTTTCACTTAAGCTTTGTGGGACACTCATGGGCCTTGTGACCTTTACCTTCAAACTCATAACATCTAATCTCTTCCTCTTTCTCTCCCCACCCGTTACCTCATTCTTATTTTTGTTTTTCTTAAAAAATAATTCTTTGGAAGAATTTTCTTTTGAAAATTTGAGAAATTTTTTGAAAATTTTCGTTAATAGGGCCAAGTCATCAAAATCAAAATCAACTTCAGATTCGGACTCACAAACTTTCTCTTTATTCTTTTTCTTAGTTTGAGTCTTTAAAGCAATCCCCATTTCCTTTGGTTTAATAGTTTTAGGGAAGATACCAATTTCATATGTTTGGAGATATGCTAAAAAAATTTCTAAACTAAGAGTATCTAGGATTCCTAACAAATTTAGCATAGTAACCTTAGGAATAAAGGGGGCAGGGAGCTACCTCAAAAGTTTCTTAACAACTCTCATCTCAGGAATCTTATCACCCAAATTAAAATTAGAATTAACTATGTCCAACAAACGTACATAAAACTCATTAAAAGACTTGATCTATCATGGTAATGGATCAAATTGGATGGTCAAATTTTGGAGCTTGGATGCCTTTACAGCGTTGGTACACTCGTGAGTGAGATGCAGGGTATTCCAAGCTTCTTTACACGTTGTTAACGTCATAATGAGGTAAACTCGTTAGGGGTGACGACTTTAGAAATAGAACTTAAACCGCGAGAGTTAAAATATCTCCATTTAAAGATTTCCTCTGTCCATTGAGAGTCATGTTTAGGGCCAACGACATTGTCAACTATAATAGTGGGTGGTGTCCACCCTCTCTCACAAACTAACCAAACGTGTTCATCACTAGCATTTAGAGCAGACTCAACCTAGCTTTCCAAAATTCATAGTTGGAACCATAAAAAATGGGCATTCGATTAAACAAATTATTATTAAATTTCGGCTTTTTAAAGATCAACATTTTTTTCCTAAAAAAATTGATATAATTTTTTTTACGAAAAAAGATCACGCTATATTTTTGTGTAACCTTCTCTGATAATTTGAGAGTGCGTACGATCTAATGGATTAACTTATTCAATTAAATGCCTCAAACACAAGTCCAATTGTACTAGATTTTAATTTCTGATTAAATTAGATTTGCATATGATAAAATCTGGCAAAACATATATTTCAACACTTTAGAAATTTTTAAAAGACAGCCTACTTAGAAAATTTTTAAAGAATGCGGCTCAATCCCAAGTCGTCCATAGATGGAAGTCCACTCTCAGTATCCACTGACTAACATTCTTTCTTCTTCAGCCTTCTTTAGTCATGATCTCTCGGGTTCATAAATTTAGCCGTGAGAATCCTCTCCACAAATTGTATGCAAGATACGAAACTTCTAGGATCTTAAAACGATTCACAAAATATTTGGGGATGTAAAGTTATGAATCAAAAGTTCTTTGGAAACACAAAAGGTGAAAACGTTTGCAACAGATATGCAGGAAACATTTTTCAAAAGTTTTATCAAAAATCTTTTTGAAATAGGTATTTATAGATCTGACACAAAGTTCGAGGCGACGTCTTGTTCAGACAAAAATAAGGTTCGTTCAAACAAGAATGTCAGTTCGCTTGAACGAGATCAGCAGGTTGTTCAATGACAAGGACATTTTGTTCTATGTCTATATCTAACGATCTTCTAACGAGAATCCACTGTGAAGTAGACCAACCTTGTTAGATGTTCGTTTGAAGTAAATATCTAACGACCTTCTAATGAAATGACAATGTCATTCGAATGAGATTCTAAACTCGTTTGAACGAGGTCCAATTTTTTTTATTTTTTTAATCTTAAAATTCATGCCTCAAATTTTTTTTATTAAAATACATAACAAATATAAATATGAATAATTAAGACATCCCAAAAGACTTATACCTTCATACAATGTAAGGGAGTATTGAACTTGAAGATATTGGAGTTTGGTTGGACGCGTCTGTGCGTGACGGTTTGTAACAGGATATGCCAAATATGCCAAAGTAAAAATAAATACAAATAAAAAGCCTAAGCTAAAATATTTGCTCCCATCATGGAAAAAAATTCAAGTAAGGAGCCTCGTCGGTAAAGCATTAAATGTTTCAAAATTTTCAACCAACTCATCAAAATCTTGCGATACTTGTAATGGTTCAATAATGGTGAACGAAAATGGAAATGAAATAAAGTGAAACTCAAGTGATTCATCATCTCTTGGAGAATGAATTTTAAGGGTAAAAGATTCACTCTCCATGAAATGTTCTTCTAGAAATGTTTGATGTGAAAGATAAGTCTCAACCTTTTCTTTATTTTCCAAAGAAGATATAATCTCATTACAAAGTGCTTCAAATTTTAAATTATCACCATAAGTATTATCCATTATGCTTGGGGTAAAAAGAAGCATGGCTTGTTCCAAAGTAAGATTCTTTTGCTCTAGAATCTCGAATTTCTCATTCGATTGAAAACATTCTTCAACTTCAAAAGTATCAAAAGAAAAATCATCATTGGATTCGAATAATACATCCATCCGTTATTCCCAACAATAATTTTCTTCCGGGATATATGTTTTCAAGATTTTAATTCTCAAGAATGTGAAGGCCTTCACTCACAGTAGTAAGTGAAGGCGTGGATTCTTCAAAATGGGAAATCTTGTATCAAAATCACTATAAAGAGACATAATTATCGAAGAGTCTACAAATGGAAAATCCATAAAACGCAGCGTGCAGACAAAAAATCAACGCCTCTCGGTGCTCAAATGTGCAAGATATAAACAATGGTTAAAACAAAGAATACAAAGGAAAAAATATTACGCAATAATAAATCAATTATAATCCATAACAAAATAGTCCCCAACAACAACACCATTTTATATGAGGCATAAACTTCGTATGTAAAATATGGCGTTGGGTGTTTACGCCCTATAGAAAACAAATACCACAACTTGGCACACTATAAATGGAAGTGTAGTGCCAGGTAGGGATTGAATCGACGGGGAATGATATTTATGATTAAATTGGTTTAACACTTAGAAAATGGGGAAAAGAAAAGATAATACGGTGAGGATAGAATTAACACAAGGTAATAAGTAAACTAAATTAAATTACAAAAATAAGATTAGGATCACATCCCCACCATAACAATACGTTATAAGGAATTTGATTCAAAAATATTTAACCGAGCATACTCAATTAATTTTAAATACCAAACATGAAGAAATTTGATTCCATGATAAAAGAATAAACTTTCAATCGAAAATGGTCACAAATGGATTGAGGTTGTTTTATGGATATAAACACTAACATTGTATGACAAAGGAAGTTAAGCGCATAATATCCTAACTTCAATACATAAGGTTTCGAATTAAAGTCATATGAACCAAACCTTAGCTTCTAAAGCTCAACACCCATTAATGGTAGAAATATGACACCAATATTTAAACTAAGTACTACACATGGTAAGAATAATAAATAGAACTAATTAAAAAAGGAAAAAATCTATTTAATGAAAAATAACTAGTTAACAAGAAAAATAAACTAATTAAACAAAACTAGAACACAAAAAAATAGAACAATAAACAACTTACATAAGGAAAAAGATGAATAGTAGCATATTTACATACAAAAAGGAATGAAACCCTAGGAGAGATAAAGAAATAAGCTTCCAAACCAAAAATAACCTAAACTAAACTAAAATATCCTCCTTAAACAAATGAGATGAAAAACTATCTAAAAAACCCTAGGGACAAACTTGTAAATCAAAGAATCAAAATCTATAGTGGCCGAATCAATTATGTGCAGGGATAATCCAGTTATGCCAAATTTTTAATTGATTCCCCTAGATTCTTGAATTGAATATGGTTTGACCTTAATCGATTCCCCCAGGTGCCCAAATCGATTCTTCCCTTTAGGTCTGGATTCTTCTTCTTGGATCAACATACTAAAAATGTCATAATTTCTTCTTTATAAATCGAAATTAGTCACAATTGGAGGCTACACAAAGTTATCTTAGAGGGATACACTTTCATAAACACTTTTGGCCAGAAAATAAAAAGTTAAAATGACTAAAATTCCCTTGAATGTGCACTTCATAACAGAACTTTTTCGAAATGCGATCAAATTCCACTTTTAGCACTTTAATACCTATAAAAGCTTAATTATACCCAACAAATCATATAAATTTATATAAAAGAGGTTGTCTGATTAACGAGAATAAAAATAGGTATTAAGATACCCTAGGGGGTTAAAATGCATAAATATAAAGGGTAAATAAATGCAACATTTGATACAAATCAGTTCATATTTCTGTGGAGTTGATTCTTCATTGTTGAATATAGGAAAGGAGTTTCCTAAGGCTGATCGATGGACATCGACGGAGGTGGAGCTTGTTGTGGAGAGATGTTAGATATGAACCTCTTTTTGTAATCAACAAAGAAGGAAACAAAACTATTGTGACACCCCGCCTAATTAAATACCGGGCGATCACTCCTGTACCAAATTAAAACAGGAGTCTCATATGGTTCATTCTCAGCATCACTGATGAAAACCAAATTAATTACTAACAACCTATTAGGTTGGCATCAAAATTTTATCTAACAAATCTTTTTAACCAAACCATTTAATATAAAACATTCACAACAGTTATTAATAGAACTGAATAAAAAAAAATAACCGAACACTTGGTTTAGCATTATACAACCAAAATGAATGGTCGCACTAAAAGGCGGTAAAAGAATAAAAAAATGCGATTGGGTTATTAGCCCTAATGTCTATACAGTACCTTCTATCTAGATTACAAGAATAGAAGCATCTATAGTAAACCTGCATGCATCCACAGCTATTGCAGCATACATCTGACTCGAAAGAATCATCATCTAGGCGTTCCTATGTCTAAACACCTATTTATATAATATATAGCAAGAGGGAAAATATAGAAACGGGTCAGAGCCTGAGTTGTGAAAATATTTTGCAAGTGCATAAATGCTTTATTATGAAAATATGTTTTATCTCATATATAAATTGGTATCGCACTCCCATGAGATACTCCTCACCTCTCATCTAATAGTGCACACCTAACGTATCCTTCTAAACACCCTAGTCGAGCTACGCTGCCTAGCTAATCCGTCACCAACAAACTCTAAAAGTACTAAGTAAACCGAGTATTAAGGGCTAAACTTCTCCCCAGTCTCAACACTGTGCCATGTTCGCGCGGGGGGCATCTCGCGAAGCGAAATCCAAATAAGGAACCCCCCCGATACACTACTACTTGGAAATGTCGATCGTCAAGATCCATTAGGCCCCCAGTACATAACAAACACACACACACACACACACACACACACACACACACACACACACACATATATATATATATATATATATATATATATATATATATATATATATATATATATATATATATATATATATATATATATATATATATATATACATACCCATATACTTATATACATTATCCTACTCACTCTCATATACATATCATAATACACATCTGGATCGAATCTCCCGGACTGAGATTTAATCTATATTCATTTTATCTCTTTACTCTAGCGGAGATACATATAGTTATTCTTGCTTTCATACACAAGTAATGTACTATACACACAAGTACAATAACCATCCCAATGAGCTATAATTCGGGAATGCGGTCTCCTAGTGTCGATCCAACTTTGGGTTTACTCACTATACCACGGTACCAAGCTAGACTTATTCAATGGTCATGGTAAAATATACACAACGATGGAGGCGGTCATGTTCCCTATACAAGTGGAATACACACATCGCACTCGAACGCGGGACGAGATGACCTAGGGATATACTCACCATGCTCCTCAAGCCAGGGGATTCACCCACATCGTGCAACCTCCCTGGATCGCACTAGAGAAAAAAAAAATATAATCTGGTTGTTCCAACCCTACGCCAAGGAAAAGCCCGTGGAAAGCAGCCTCTAAAATACACATATACCAATAACACACAGATATATATATGTACTTGGATCATATTATATATACTGTAATCACATCGTATATATAATCTATATCATTCCTCAAATATATATATAATTGCCAATCTCGCATAGCAATAACCGAACACAAATGCTCCCACTCATAGTATTGTATAAGTATTTACACACTTAAAAAAATATAACCCATAAGTATTATCTTACCTCAATATACCTCGTACCTTGATCACTATTAGGGATTTATATACTCTCGAATTATCCCAATCCATAACCATATAATAAGTATACCCTTAACTTATCTTTAGCCTATAACCCAAAATTTACATCCTGGTCGCCTCATAGGATTTACCCAATACCGCTGGCCCCTATTTATTCCATCCACATAAATGTAGCCATATATGCTTACCGAATAATTTCTCCAATTGTCATTCTCTTCCAAAACATTCGATAAGTCCATACCCCGGATTAATCTCTTAAATAACCCAAGGTCAATTCACACTTCCTCAAGTCCTTTAGAACATAAATCTCTATAATGTTCTAATTTAAAAAGTCCCTGGACTTAAACTAAAAGAGGAGAAAGAATAACAATCTCCGAAATCTTGGGTTGAAAACAGAGTGCCGATCGTCGCGATTTGGAATTTTGCCTAGCTGCAAAATCAATTGACCCTTTTTCATGGGCACGGTCGATCGGCCATAGGGTTTCGGTCGATCGGCCATACCAGATAGGTTGGCCAAAGTCCATTTTGGACGACATCCAAAATTCCAACCACCCAAAATATCATCCCAAACTCCATTCTTATAGTTTCTAATCTCAACCAACAACAAAACAAACATCTAAATATAGATTTATAACTAACACATCAATTAATTGGGAGATTAAACCAACTTTTATTGGATTTGAACTTAAAAACCCAAATAAACCCTAGTTTTTCCAATTCCCCCATTTTAATTCATTTCTTCATTCATTTACATGATTTTAACACTAGAAATCATTAAGAGTTTACATTACATCAATATGTAAACTCATACTTAAATTAACCAAATTTATTTTAAGGGTTATAACCCAAAATCATATAATTACCAACTATTATATGATATATATATATGCTAAATGAAATAAAGCAAGTAAACACTTGCCTGGAGGATGAAATCCGACGGCCTCGAGTCGAATCCGGTGGAGTTTGGCTGAAATCTCCCTTTTTTCTCTTCTTTTCTCTCGTCCGCTTCCTCTCACTTTTTCTTTTTCTTTCTCCAACTCTCTATCTCTCTCTCTCTCTATCTATCTATCTATCTCTCTCTTATATAGGAGAGGATAAGGGTTTATCCCTTTAAAACCCAAAAATGACTTGTTTACTCAATTGCGAGTCCCTATTAATCCAAAATTTCCCAAAACACAATTATAACCCCCGGATACTCTATTCTGGCTATCTCGACAATTCGGAGACCAACCGCGCAATCGAAATCTCCATCTGAGGTACTTGATTGCAATCCACAAATTAAACCTAATACATCTCAATGTGGGTTTTCCAAATAAAATATTATCATTTGTCTCTTTATCCAACTGCGACATGTAATTAAAATGATTTAACTCATTTACTTAATCCCAAAAGTAAATATAACATACATCGAAAATCATTTAATCCTTGAAAACCTCAAAAATTACTATTCATGATAATTTCTTAAATTCCCAAATTGCACTGAATTATTCAATTTAATTTCCCATAAAAGTGCGGGGTATTACAACTATGATACTTAATGGAATCTAAGTTTGTAAGTATGTTCGTGTCTTTCTGCAATACATTAGTAGTAACACTGCTGAAAAGGGGTTTTTCTAAAAGGGCTTTTCATCATATATTTTGTTGGGTTTTTTTATTTGATTTAAATTCAATATCTCATATGTTTAGGTTAACCGAATTAGTCAAGATAAAATTGAATGAAATCGAATTTGGATTGTTTATGACCCAATCTATGATATCTATGTTTGGCCATATAACTGGACCATTCTTTAATGCTTTTTAAGGTTTAATTAATATATGGGAAAGAGCAAATGTACGATGATATGTTGAAGTTAGAAACATAGTTATAAAAATTAATATATAGTTATTCTTCAAAGTAAAATGATAAGATGATAGTGGTAGAAGAATGAAATATGTAATAGTCAAATATATAATGGATTTTTTTATTTAGTGTTTATGGGGGCACGAGACTTTTGGCACTCATTAGATCCAAACGAATAATTAGGATAGACATAAGTGTAACGAGGAGGTGGTGGTTCCTTATTTTGATTTCACTTATAATACGTCCCACCAAAAAGTCTAGTTTTGTTTAGAATTAGAAATAATGGGGGCGGTGTAATAAGCTTTTATATATGATGGGTAATTATGTTTTATAATAATTAGTTTATTAATATCATGAGGAGATAAAAGTTGGGAATGAAATATAGTCAATTCACGATTTTTATGTTTAATGGTAATTTTGATAAGGGAAACATGATTGAGTAATTATGTTGATTATGGGACTTGTGGTTACTTATCTATGTGATTTATTACTAAAGTGATGGATGTGTAATAATACAAGGATCATTTCAAAATGACATGACAACATGAAATATAAAAGAAAGTTGGTAAGGATGCTTAAGGGCAATAAAGTTGAAAAGGGAATAGTATGATGGTATAATTTAAAAAGTATAGACTTTGGTTAAAAATGGTGAAATCGACACCGATGGTAATTACCAAACAAATAATTTGGGAATGGATATTAATGAGTATTAATATACTAATTCATGTTTGTATGACTAGATGGAATACTCTTATTAATTACACTTGTGGTTGTCTTTTATTTTACTTATAATGGATGGGTTTCATGTCATGGGGCTAATTACCTAGAGGGGGAGTGCCGGACTAGAAATGATAACGGTTTTGAAGTGTCTATGATAGAGGATAGTTATGTTTTGAATATCGTGGGACTTGTGATCCCAATAAGGTCTAGGGAAAACAATAATTACAATTATGACAATCTTTGGGGTGTCTATGGTGGAGGTTGGACTTTAGACTTTATATTGCATGGTGTGAGAGTAGTTTCCTCAAGGGGGAGTGGGGGGCTAGACACCTTCACGATCTTTAATAATGATAAAAAAATTAATTGATAGAAATTATAACCCTTAATTAATGAAAAGTGAGGAACATTTTTTCGATATGATTATGTCACAATATTGCTTATTTCTTATTCGTAGAAATTATTTTCCTCCCTTTAGTTATATATTATTATTTTTAATTGAAAGATTCTACTATGGTATTTAGTACATCTAGTAATTATGATTGGGTTCATTTACCCTATTTGGGATCACGTAACTAGTATATTTTTCGTTGATTAATATTTCAAGTTTGAGTTAGAGTTGGATTGCACATGTGGAAAAATACTGAACTTGAGACGCATGAGCAGTATTTGGGAACTAATAGTATATTTGGGACTTTGGAAATTATTACTTTTATTCTTTAGTTCCCTTTCCAGTCATTGTATCTAAGACATAATTTTATAAATGAGTGACATTGTGTTAATTGGAGATTAAAATGAGTGTATTTATAGTCAATTAATAAAGTCAAAATTTAATACATGGTTATTTACAGTGTTTTTTTATCATCAATTATTCTTGTTAAGAAAATTTTAAATTGTCTCAGATTTCTATCACATGTTGATAGTAATATTTTAATTTGTTTCATTTTTTAGTATTTATTAATTAATCATAGTCACCTTAATTAATATCATTTCAGTGTTACATATCCTTTGTTTTTACATAAAACCAACTTGTTTATTCTATCAGTAATACATACAATAACTTCAAAAATGAACCAACAATTTAAATTTCAACCACCAGACTCATGTGCAAGTATAAAATCTAAAATGCAATGGTATGTGTACACACACACACACACACACACACACACACACACACACACATACATCACAAAGTTAATATCTAAAGAAGTTGATAAGAATAGAGAGGATAAATAAATAAACATTGGCCCGCATGACCCAACAAAGTGAATATCTTATTTTCTTACGTTTTAAAAATTGTCAAAGTCTCCTTTGTTTCTCATGAAATCAACATGTTTAGTTTATCAACAATAAACACAATAATTTCAAAAATAAATGAACAATTTAAATTACAATCATCGGACTTATCTCCACATATAAAATTCTAAAATGCAATAGTTGCAAATCACCATCCCACATGTCTGAGAAAAGTGTCAATATAAATATATACAAACAACAAAGTTAAATGAGAAAACATGGGTCATTTGGAGTTTAGCATCCGCTAATTTGTCCAGTACACAGTTTGGCACTCGCTCTTTTTATTTATGAAGGTTTGGTATCCATTTTAATTAGAAACCATTGGGTCAACATAGTTGACCGTTAACTCTAACCATTTTTTAGTATAAATCTGAAATACCCTTCTATTTAACAAACAATAAATTATCCTTAGCCCTCAAATATTTTTTAATAACAACTAACCTTTTCTGAATTTAATCTTTAACACATTCATATATATACACACATCTTTTTCTCTCCTTTCTCTGTGTGTGTGTGTGTGTGTGCGCGCGCGCGTGTATATATATATATTATGGTATGCCTGAAGGCATGCTGATAATCGCAAATAAGCGTAAACATGCATACCCACTGGGTATGGTCGTGCCGATGGCATGACGATAGTTATAAGATGTGTTTTAGTTATCATGGTATTCTACGTTCCTATTATAAAAAATGTAAAGGTATACTTAAGTCATTTTATTTCAATTTCACTGCTAAACATATACCAGGATGGCTTAGTTCTCCATTATTTGAAACAACTCAAATTGACTTCATGTTAGAACATAACCAAACTGGACTAATGATTAAAGTTGCAAATTACGTTGGTTTACAATTCCATATGATTTTTTTAGATAATAGCTCTTAAAATATCCAATCCCAATATTTTAAAACTTAGTTATGGTTCTTAGGGGAAATAGAAATAACAAAAAAATAATACACACCATAAAAACAAATTATATGCTAATGGAGAAAATGGTTAGAAATTAAAGAAAAAAATGAAATAAAAATTATTTTTGAAAAATAGGTAACAATTAGTTGCAATATGTATTCATGTTTAGCCCCTACATGCATTTTCTTAAATGATTATTACAATGAAGATAACAAACCAATTAATAATTAGGTTTGTCTTTATTTAAAATGCTCATTTCATGTCATATTTTTAACTTACACCCATTTCATTGGAACATGTTTTTATGAGAAATTCTACTACGACCAAAAAAAGTGATAAAAAGTGGGGGCAGAAGTCCATTACAAATTTTTTATTCCAATCTTAAAAATTTATTTTGCAACCACAGAAAAATAAATAAAAAAACACTCTCACTCTTAATTTATACAAATAAAAATGTACCATAAAATTATACTTTAAAGTAAACCAAAAACAATCATCAAATTTTTTATGATGCTTTTAATCCAAATCATTTTTTTATACCCCCTTCAAAAATATTTTTTTATATATACTCCGGAACCATACGGAATCTTATTTTTTTTAACCTGACATGAAAACAATTTAAATAAAAATCACATTATTACACGACACAATAATCTTTTTTTTAATGAAACATGAACACGATCCGAATAAAAGTGACATGGCACGAAACGACGTGAAATAATATTTTTTTTAAATAAAACCACAACTACTAAACAAAATTCATAAAAAATAAAATTTCCAAAAACATCTTATAATCACCGTAAGTTTTATTTTTTTCACTCTTCCGATTTACCTCTCATGATAATTGTTTTTACAAAACATGACACATAATTTTATTTTTTTTCCTAAAGAGAGCACATAACAATATGACACAACACATGATCATTTTTTTAATAAAATACGAACATACCAAATAAAAGAGACACGACACGACATGTAATATTATTTATATTTTCATGTCATGTTATTTTTATTTTAGCTGGGTTCTTTTTCTTTTAAAAAATCATTTTGTGGTGTACCGCTTTTACTTTGGTCATGTTCGAGATAAGTAAAAAAATATCATTTCATGTCGTATGGTGTCATGTCACTTTTATTTGAATCAAGTTCATGTTTTATTAAAAAAAAAGATGTCATGTCATAATACAACTTTTATTTGGGTTGTTTTCAAGTTATGTAAAAAAAAGATTTTGAATCATTCCGGAGTGTATAAAAAAATGGTGTTGGGGAAAAAATAGATGGTGATTTCTTAAAGCTGATTTTTAAGTATATTTTCATTTGTATAAATTGACAGTGAGTATTTTATCCGATTACAAAATAAACTTTTAATATTACCATAAAAAGTTTGTAACGGTCCATGCCCCCTCATTCCGTAACTTTTTCGCTCATAAGTTCAGCCACAGTGTAATTCCTCGGTTTTTACTAGGTGTGAAGGAACCAACCTAAAATTGTGATTCACAATTTATCTAACTTGTTACAGCTAACTCCATCCTTTCTATAGAAATTAAAGTTCCTTTTGTTTTAATAGGCCACTGGTGCAATAATGGTTATTGTGGCCAACAATAGTCAATAAACTTTCTAAAGGTGTCATTGTATATATGCCTTTCATTCCAGAGGTGTCAGCTTGCCTTTCTTGAGCCAAACAATAGTGTGCAGTGGGAAGAACTATATTCATGGGGACTATACACACATATAATTCAAACTTCAACGGAACATCTACTTGCACACTAAACGAAATAAAATTGCAACACATACTCATTTATCCAGTAATTAACCCTTTAAAAACCAATTCCATAAATGAAAACCCTACAAAACAAATACTCAAACGTTGCACTCAATATCAAGAATAAATGATGATGCTTTATTTTAATTAATGAAATCCAAAAATAAATGATGGAGCAATTAAATTACTCAAATGTTTTACAATTTTATTTAGCATTTTTTTCATATTCCCCCATAGAACAAAGACTGCAGAACAACTATATGCATTAAACATTAGTTGTACCTTCAACAACAATTGAGACATTTTTTTAGGAAAATGAATACACATTGTCATTTTGTGTACACATTGTAGCCGACCGACAATAACAAACTGAACTATTTATGCTCTTTTTTTTTGTATAAACTATTTGTGTTTTTTCAGATATTAATTAAACCCCTATAGATACAAAACTAACAAACACCTATTTAGACTCAAAATTAGCAAATTTTCATAGACCAAGAAATTACAATATATTTAAAATAAGTGACACGTGAAATTCAATCCTAAGTGTCACAAATTGTAGTCGTGTCTTATGTAAAAATTAAATTTATTGTTATATCATTTTTAATTTAACAAAAATTAAATATGAAATCTAAATCTAAACTATAATAAATAACAAATTAAAATACTCTCCATGATGCTTATATAAACCCATATCTGGAAAAGAAGAAAAACTACCCTAAAAAATAAACACAAATATAAAATTATAGATCAAATAATTCATATTACAGGATTTATCACACCAAAGGAAATTTAAAAAAAAAATATTAACATGGGCAGAAGTACTAACAATAGAGAAAGCCATCCACTGGGTTCTATATTTCAATATCGAAAAACCATAAAAGAAAGATGAAAATAGAACAAAATAGAAAACCCCAAATATAAAACTTTTCCTTGAATAAAAAAAGAAAACAAATTATGTTTCCAAGTAATCTTACCTGAACGCATGTAAGACAAAGATCTTAACTGAGTTCACACAATGAAATATCTTACTAAAGGGGCTCTTAATGTCAAAATGAAATATAGTTGAGTTCACTACCGTGCGTTTCATAGACTTTTCACCAAAGTATATGACTTGGATAAAAAAAATAAAAACATTCAGTTGTATAACACGTGAGTCACCAAACCAGTTTTAAGTCTTAACATAAAAAATAACCCCCAAATAAGATCAAATGTCTATATTCAAACAAAAAAATAGTGCTAATATTGTCTAATTTTGGTGTGGGTTCAGTGTTACCATTCACACAATGATTTATGATTTAGTACAAATTACCATTCGCAGACTGATGAGGAGATTGAGAGGGTTAATCAGATGTTAGAGGACATGTTCAGGATGTATATACTCAATTTTGGGGGAGGTTTGGAGCATTAACTTCCACTTGTGGAGTTCGATTATAATAAGTCTTACCAGTTCACCATTGGCATGGCACCATTTGAGGAACTTTATGAACGAACTTATTGTTGCCCCACTTATTGGTTAGAGCTGGGGGACAATAAGTTGTTGGGATCGGAGATGATATAGGATACTACTTCCAAGATTGAGCTCATATGGGGACGCATATGAATAGCTCAGGATAGGCAAAAAAGTTACGCTAATGTCAATAGGAGACACATAGAGCTGGAGGTGGGGGACCAGGTATTGGTACTGGTGTTTCCCATGAAGGGACTCATTCGATTTGGGGAGAAGGGGATGCTAGTGCCGAGGTATGTAGGGACTTTATCTGTCATTGAGAGGGTAGGACCAACTACTTATAGGTTGGGGTTTTCGGAGAATCTATAGAGGATTCACAATATATTCAATGTGTCGTCGTTGAAGATATACCCAAGAAGTGAGGGGGATTTTTAGCCCGTTCCACTGGAAGAGATATAGTTTCATCCAGACATCTCATATGAGGAGATATCGCTTGGTATTCTTAATTGTTCTGAGCATAAGGTTCGGGCTAAGGTGGTGCCCCTGGTCCAGGTTCAGTGGGTACACCATAATGTAGATAAGTCGACTTGGGAGCGAGAGGATGGTATATGAGAGAAGTATTCAGATCTTTTTATCGTAAGTACGTCCAAATTTTATGGACGAAATTCCTTTGCAAAGGGAGAAGTATCTAACACCCCATATTTTTAACAATTAATGTTGGCATTTTTAAATTACACGTTGTAGCACCCCATTCTAGCACCCCCTAATCTCTCCTTAGGTCCCTAGCACCCCCTACATCACTATGAACCTATGTCATATTCTGAATACTTACCTAGAGACCATCGGGTGCAGCCATGCTCCATTTTGACCAAAAGTCAAACTCTTTAGCTCGACTGAGACTTAATGAATCTTAAAAGGGCACTAAAACCTCTTTTCAACGGTCCACCACGTGTGCGATTCTAACTTACGGTGCGGACGAATGACCCGTTTTCCCTCAAAACATGATCAGGAGGCCATCGGATGCTCTCAGGCTTTGTTTGACCAAAGTTAACTCTTCATCTCAACCGAGACTGAATGAATATTCAAAGGGAACTGAAACCTCTTTCCAACGGTCTACTCTGGGCCCAATTCTGACTTACGGTACGGACGCTTTTGGGCCCCGGTTGACCAAAGTTAACTCCCCAAACTGAGTCAAACCCTTTGGAATGTTGTAGTTCATCTCCTAACCTTTCCAACGGTCCACCCCGTTCGCGATTCTGACTAACCATGCACACGAACAATCCGTTTGCGTCCGATGATCCATCGTCCAAAGGACCGATGAGCGCTTTCGAGCCACGTTTGACCCAAAGTCAACTCCCTCCAAGAGGAGTCCAAATAACTTTTGAACGTATTTGAAGTACCTTTCTAGAGGTATGCCCCGTGCACAATTCGGATCCACGTCTTGCGTTTTACGACCATTTTTCTAAAGGAATTTGAACGAGACTGCCAAACGGCAGGTTCAAAATCCAGCCTATCGACAGTGTGCCTAAAAACAGTTGCCGATTGGCAGGACTAGACCTATGACGATCGGCAATGCCCTGGGCCTATAAAAAGGAGGACCTGACCTCATTGCAAAGGGACCCTAGATCTGAGATCCATCACTCTCATCGAACTCAGAAAATCTCTCTAGAAGTCAGCGTGATTTCTACATCCAAATCCCTTTCTAACCCTCACTTTTCATCACCTTTTTCACCAAACTTGGTGAATTAACTACCCATTATCATCATCCAAGTTCAAGGGATGATCTCCAACATTCAAGATCACGCTCAAGATCTTCGAGAAGGTCCAACTCTCTCTTTAAATTCTCCTAAATTCGCATTAACTTGTTTTATTACATAACACTTTTTCTCCCCATCTCACATATCCTAATATACTTTTTATTTTTATTTTAGTATTATTGCACATATCTCATTTTTCATATAAAAAAACCCCAAAAAATAAGAAAAATAGGGTTTGCTCATAAATCCCAAACGGGAATTCTCAAACTTTTCTCACACTAAAACACCTTTTCCAAACACACACACATAAGAGAAGTCCCCGGTTGGATTTATGGGATAAACCCAACCCCTCGTTTTGCATACGAACTATGTGGACTTTGATGCCTCTATAGGCTATATAGGCGTCTCGGGGTAAACCTCGAGACTCGAGTCCTATTTTTTCAATTTTTTTATTTCTTTAACTTAATTCTCCTATATTATCATATATGTGTCAATTGGGGTATATGATGTTAGCTCTAGGTATGGGGTCTTACCGCAGTGCTTTATTTCATTTGATTACTCGTGCTTATTCGAAAGCATTATTGTTTTTAGGATCCGGATCCATTATTCATCTACATATTTACATATACATATATTTTTTCTTAGTGGCGTATTATTCCATACGAATTATCGTTCCATTATAACGATCAACGCAAGGATAATCGCGTAAATACTATTTTCTAATATTACTTTTAGGAATATTCTTATGGATGACTCGCTCTATCTCTTCCATGATACAAGTCGATGATTCTTATCTCCATTACATATACACATGCACACATATCAACGGGAAATAGAGGAAAATAACAACAAACCCATGAGAGATCACAAGGCGGAATGGGTGCCTAACACCTTCCCATTTTGTAACTTAGCCTCCGAACCCTACTCGAATTATTTTTGGTTTTGTATGTATTAGTATGTCTTTTATGTTGTCCTTCAAGATGGCTCTACATTCTTTTGTCTGTTTTGAGTAAAATAGACTGGTGACTCCATTTCTCTACATTTTTCACCTCACACATCGCTGACGACAACCGAAGCACTCCCAAGAGGGATACGCGGGACCGAGAACCTTGACCGGGCGGAAAAAGTGTGCGCGTGTAAAGTGCACAATCGTCGTGTGTTTCGCCGCCGCGATACAAAGAAAACCTAAGCTACTACTACACTTGACAAGCAAGCACAGTGGTAAGTCGGGTATCGTAAATCCACAGGGAGTGATTGAATTTTAGATGTTAATTGTTTTAATTACTTCAGGAATAAAAGTGTAAAAAAAAGAAATGAAAAGGTGAAAGGGTGGTTGTCGTGACAAAAGAAAAGAGTAAGTTACGCTAAATTAAAGTAAAGCGAGGATCGGGATCGCATTCCACCAAACGGATCGAAACAACTACTAATTAGAATTAAGGCTCGAAAGCAATTTAATCGAGCATTTTCAATTAAGCATAAACATCACGCAAGAAGGAATTTAACCCAAAGTTGCGAGATAAAACATTTAACTGAAAAATGGTCACACGCGGATTAAATTCGGATAATCGCTATAAACACTAACGTTGCATGACAAAGAAAGTTAAACGCATAATAATCCGACTTTAATACACGAGGTTTCAATTAAATGCAATTTTACACGAAACCCTAAATTTCGAGGTCCGAACCCGAAAATGGCGGAAATGCTTTCCCGACCCTATTTATCTAGGGACGCATAATGAAATAACTAAATTAAACTAATTAACTAAGAAAGCAATAAATTAAAGCAAGAAAACCTAATTAGAAAGCATGGAAATTATCTAGAAAGCAAGGAAAGAATGGAAAGCAAGCTATATTAAAGGAAAGCGAAGATGAATAGTCAATCTTACAACCAATTAGTGTGTCAATCCAAGAGAGGAAGAACAAGAACCAAGCAAAAACCCTCCAACCCTAACTAAACTAAGCTAAAATCGTATAAGGGCTAGTCTCTACATTACAAAACCAAAATTAGCTTATATAGTAAGTTAGAATAAAAGAAAAGAAGAAAGAAAAGAAAAGAAAATATCTGCAGAAAAATAGGGGATCGATCGATCGACCCCTTTGGTCGATCGATCGATAAAGGGAAAATATCGACAATCCTGAGAGGTCGATCGATCGACCAGAAGCGTCGATCGATCGATCAAGCAGGGCAGATTGCAGCAGCAGCAGCCCCTGCTTCTTTTCTTCTTCTTCTCCTTCTCCTCTTTTGCTTCTTGTATTTCCTCCGCAAGAAACGCCATAACTTCTTCGTTATGCATCGGAATCGCGCACCGTTCGCGGCCATGTGAAGCTATCGAGGAGGGCTACAACTTCCGTGAGATGTCGGGCTAGGTACCTAAGCTGTGAAAAGACTAAAATGCCCCCGAACGTGCGGTTGTGTACGAAACTTCGCCGGAATACATCCGAACTTCACACTAAGCATCCAAACACCTACAAAAGCTCAATTAACCCCTGCAAAACATGTTAATATCGAAATACGAGGTTGTCTGGTTAACGAGCATAAATATAGGGATTAAGATACCCGAGGGGGCTAATAACGCGTAGGTTAACGGGTGAAATACGCAATATTTGCGTCGTATCACACCCCCTAACTTACACATTGCTAGTCCCAAGCAATGAAATAGGAAACAACAAGAACTACAAGAAAACCAAAAGCAGGAGAAAGAACAAAAGTATGGTATAAAAGCAATAAAAAGATAAGGCCACTTTCGCGGGCGAACGATTGCATTTAGCATATGCAATAAGCCGTTAAACCCCTAGGTTACCCTAGTGGACGAGTGTCGTCTCGTGAGGGTTTTCAGAGATGGTACCCACAAACATCACATGGTTTCCTCAAAATATGCCCAACCCAACATGCGACAAACTCAACAACAACGAAAAAGATTTCAAACATGTTATTAGCATATTGAACGAATTCAAACAAAAGTCCGTTGTTATTAACAGATTGAATGCACCTCATAGAATTGAAACTTTAAAAGTGGGAGGTGGGAAAGCACATGCAAAGTGTGATTTGGCGAAAAACTTAAATAAACCGGATAAACATTAAAGCAAGCATATATTCAATCCTCACGGGCATTACGCTCAACAAATGAATTCACTATGAAAAGGGAGGTAATACACGGGACATGCGGGCATAAAGAGTAAATGTAAATGGAAACTAGGCCGCACACATGTCACAAAAGAAGAACGCTATATAAAAACTAAAAAACTGTAATCTCAATGAAAGGATACCGCACACTAAAAGAGGCGAAATGTATTTTCACAGATTATCAAAACTATTTAAACTTTTAAATTAAATGCACCCTAAGATCACATAGGACTTTATAGGGTTGTAACGTAGGTTTGGCTAGGGTGAGAAACGAAGGAATGTATGTATGGATTCAAAGTGTTCGGGATGAAAACTCGGGATAATGGGATAATGCGGGCAATAACAAAAATCGGAAAACAAGTTCCAAAACAAGCATTAGATATATCATCGGGGAGAGTAATCAAAGCTTATTGAACACTATACACAACATTTACAACTTTCTCTTTCTTTTCTTTTCTTCTTTTTCTCATTTTCTCTTTTGTTTTCTTTTGCTTTTTGCTTTCTCTTTTTCTTCACTTTTTCACTACTTTTCTTTACTTTTCAAACTCTCATATGCCTAAATTGCAACCGGCATCATAACAACATCATTCAATCCCAAGTAACATTCCAAACAAAGGTATGTAAGGTGTATGTATGGCTTAAAACTCCAATTTGGAGTTGGTTATGGGATTGGGGTTATGAAACGAAAGGCTATATTTAGGCTCAAGGGGTTAACGAGGGTAAACATATAAGGTGAGTTCAGGGCTAATATGGGTGATATAACAAAGATGGCCTATGATCATTTTCAAAAGTTTACGCAATTCTCAAGTCAAAACAATATATGAAAATCATGATCAAGTAACACATTTCAAGCATGAACTCAATTAATGAACGGTCAAATGAAAGATTAGAGAGATTACCAACGAATTCAACGTTTTCAAAGAGGAAAGAATAGTGTATAACACTCACAAACGACGAAAGGTACAAAGCTTACTCGGTGTAAGTATATACAATGCAACAAAAGATTACCGAGTTATAAAAATCTTAAACCAAATCAATATAACAAGGAAAATGCATTTGCTCATGGGATAAAGTTTAATTCATGAAGTTATTCATAATATCAATGATTTAAGGACTAAAGTCTAATAACTTCTAAAATCGAGAACATGCATCATTGAGTTGTCTATTGGATCGGGCAATTATTGAAATTTATCACTGGAAATAAGGAAAAATGCCCAACAAAGGAGAAAAAAGAAAGAAAATCATTTTGAAATTTTTCAAATTTTTCACAAAAAGGCATACTCAGTAACTAAATGTGAGCAAATCCATGGACTACACATGAAATGGATAGAATATCCTACACCCCCTAACTTAAATGTTGCATTGTCCTCAATGCGCATTAAGAACACAACACAAAGAGAGGAAAAGAACGATATTATCCAAAATTGGAGCGATCTCCATAAGCGCGAGTCCAAAGGAATCTACAAAACAAGTTAGTACCGAGCATAGCAAAAACAAATAACAAAAAGTTAACTAATTACACTAGACTAAATTAAAAGTAAAGAAAAATAGGAAATAAAGAAAATTAAAAAGCTAATTATTTACAACCTACTATTTAGGCTTCACACTAACTATACACTAGAAGTCTAAATAGTTGAGGGTCCACCCAAAAAGGGATTTGACTTTGAAAGATCAATGGTGGACCCTCCAAAGTGAACATGCCTCCCGAAAGATATGAATTCCGTTTGAACAACGGAAGGCATGTGGGTGGTGAAAAAAGTGAACCATCGTCAATTTGAAATTTTTGAGGGACGATGGGGGATTTGGATAATAAGGGGAAAGGTACACTAGAGATCCAAGAAAAGTCGACTCATCTCCCAAAGGTTTTTCAAATGGAATGGGAGATAGTGCACACACGGGGATAGGTTCCATCGTAGCAAACAAAGTCGGCAAAGAGTCCTCATCGGCAAAAAGTGTAGAAGTTTTAAAAGTTTCTACCGACTCACAGGAATCAACCGGTAATTCTAATGGTTCGATCACGGAAAACGATTATGGTGATGAAACAAATTCAATCTCAATCAACTCATCGTCGGAAGGAGATTGAATTTCAGAGGAGAAAGATGCACACTCGATGAGAAATTCTTTGAAAAATCGAGGTGAAACACAAGTTTCCACCTCCTCGTTGTTTTGTGCAAAAGAATTCATCTCATCGCAAAGTGCACCAAGTCTCGTTCCAGCATCATTTAAGCTTTCGAAACCTTGGGAGTAAAGAAGCAAAGTTTCTTCCAAAGTAGGCTTCCTCGTCTCAAGAGCCTCGGACTCCTCATTTGGTTGAAACTCGTCTTCGAAAGTAATGAAATGAGAATCGTCATTGGATTCGAATAATGAATCCAACTCAAGCTCCCAATAACGATTTTCATTCCGATAAATGTTTTCAAGTCTTTCATTTTCAAGAAAATCTTGAAAATGGAAAACTTGAAAACTATCCCCAAAGTATGAATCATTAGAATAACCGTAATAACTATAATAATATGACATGATTACCTCATTGTTTGTAGATGGAGAATCCGAGCAAGAAAGTGAGCAACCGCGAATCAAAGTTTCTTAGCGCTCAAGTATGCTATCCTGCAAAAAAGGTTAAAAGAAAGAATACAAATAGGAAAGGAAAAATACTACGAAATAATAAAACAATTACAATCTAAAACACACTCCCCGGCAACGGCGCCATTTTGTGACCGGGCGGAAAAAGTGTGCGCGTGTAAAGTGCACAATCGTCGTGTGTTTCGCCGCCGCGATACAAAGAAAACCTAAGCTACTACTACACTTGACAAGCAAGCACAGCGGTAAGTCGGGTATCGTAAATCCACAGGGAGTGATTGAATTTTAGATGTTAATTGTTTTAATTACTTCAGGAATAAAAGTGTAAAATAAATAAATGAAAAGGTGAAAGGGTGGTTGTCGTGACAAAAGAAAAGAATAAGTTACGCTAAATTAAAGTAAAGCGAGGATTAGGATCGCATTCCACCAAACGGATCGAAACAACTACTAATTAGAATTAAGGCTCGAAAGTAATTTAATCGAGCATTTTCAATTAAGCATAAACATCACGCAAGAAGGAATTTAACCCAAAGTTGCGAGATAAAACATCTAACCGAAAAATGGTCACACGCGGATTAAATTCGGATAATCGCTATAAACAGTAACGTTGCATGACAAAGAAAGTTAAACGCATAATAATCCGACTTTAATACGCGAGGTTTCAATTAAATGCAATTTTACACGAAACCCTAAATTTCGAGGTCCGAACCCGAAAATGACGGAAATGCTTTCCCAACCCTATTTATCTAGGGACGCATAATGAAATAACTAAACTAGCACACGCGTCGTATCAAACCTCTCACCAAAGACCATTTGTCTCTCTCTCTCTCTCTCTCTCTCCGTGAGGATCGGGGATGGACACACACGTGTGCTCGTAATTTAATTAAAATAAGAAAAATATTGCATATTCAATAGATATTAATTTGTGAGAATATAATTAATATTTATGAGGAAATAAACTCACCAAGTTTGATTAAGTAAATAAAATTCAATCAATTATTAGTAAGTCATAGTGAATAGAAATGACGGGATTGACGATATCTCAACTGGGCATATGGGTAGACTAATTTTGGGTTGAGATAGGATATTGATATTTGGTGACTCAAATGATGATTTTGAGTGCACGATTGATTCAGAATGGGCTGAAATAGTAAAAAAATAAGTACCCGGAGGTAGAAATTGGATACTAGGGGCTCTTTAGACTAGCTAGGACCCACTCGGGGGCATACAACTCATTTTACACTATGGGGTTAACTTCATGTCGAAATTAGGGCTTTAAATAAGAGGTTAAGAGTTATTAGGTATCCACTTTACATATTAAACACATGAGAGCTAAATTGGTGAGAATCAAAATTACTTCTACATCTAAGGTAAATGATTAAAATTGCTTAATGTTTTTGTTTAGTTCTATTTTCATATCAAAATTTTGTAGACTTGTAGCAAATTTTGGTGTTGGGAATTGACATGAAAATGGGTTTTTACAAAAAGTGAAATTGATGATGATTCTTTATAAATCCCACATGAAAAGTAGGTTCTTGCTAGAGAAACCTAAGTCTTGAATGAAAAGATCTGAAATTTAATAAGAAAGATGTGATCTTGAATTATGGATTTAGAAATTGTGTTAAAATTAAGGTGTAAATTAATTATAGGACAAAGTGATGACTAAATCCCCTGATTTGGAATGATTTTGATGTATTTGGACAATTAAACATGTATCCTTATGTTAATAATTAATAGGGTAATGTTTATATGCATGGGGATGAGGTTTAGATCTATTTTGGGGCAAGGAGATGTGCATAAATTCGTCAAATAGAAACTACGTTATTTTGGGTTCGACTGCAAGGGCGAACTGGTTTGCCCCTGGCTGAACCGATTTGGCACCTATCTGTCACCTAGCTTTCTTTTTAAGAGATTTTTATTATTGGAATAATTCCGGGTTGATTCTTGGTATTCGTAAGAATGCAAGGACTACTGAATATGACTTTGGCATGTTAAAAGCTACCGAGAAACGATTGGGAATAATCTCGGGGTAAATTTGGGTGTTTGGGATGTTTAACACCCTAATAATTAGATAAAGAAATATGGATAAATAATCGGGTGAATGTTAGATTTGGGGTGGTTGGGAAGGTCCGGGTGATCCAAGTATGTTAAGTCGTTTTATTAATTTAATTACGTAGTTAATTAAATATTTAGGAGCCAGTGGTATACTCGACACAAATAGGCTAGTGCTTCGGACGATATGCACGGATTAGTCAGATTATGTGAACATATATATATATATATATATATATATATATATATATATATATATATATATATATATATATATATATATGTGTGTGTGTGTGTGTGTGTGTGTGTGTGTGTGAATAATAATAATATCTGTGTGTATGATATTTCGGTAAAACATACCCATCCCAGCAGATATGTTTTCGGTGGAGGTTGCGCACCGTGGGAGGTCACTCTGACGAATATCAATAGAGGTAGTACCGTTGACTTGGGTCATAGGTCTGTGCACGAACACCCTATATAGGTTTGGACTCCCGTGGATTAACGTGGTATGGTTATAACCCACGGACTTAAGGCCATGACTAACTCCGATTTTCATTTTCATTTCGGGTTTGGTGGTGAGATTTTGACCCAATTTCCTAGGTTATGGTGGACATTCCTTGATCTTGATAGCATGCTTGTGATTTCGCATCCAATGAAAATATATTCGGAGGGATTTCGATTAAATATATAACGAGCGATGTATGTGTATATATTTGATGTGTTACAAACATATGTATATGAAGGTAGAGATAATTATATACCGATATTACAAGTGAGAATGTTTGTTAATAATCGGAGTAAAGTTATGAAAATAAGTTTGTGATAATATAATTGAGAATTAATTAAGTAGAGGGTAATCCAATTAAGAAATCACAAAGAAACAATATACTCGAGACAGGGTAGTGTGGCATATTGAGATTAGTGATGAGTTTAGTTAGGTGGGTAAAGTAACTAGGGGGTAAAAAGCATACGTTGGGTGCACATATTAGACGAGGGGTGAGGGTTGTCTCATGTGAGTATGCTACCAGTTTAAAAATGGAAAATTGCTTTACATTTTCATTGCAGCATTTTATTCACTTGCTAAATATTTTCAAATGTTTTGGGCTCTGACCCGCATCAAATATTTTTAAAAACTTTTAGGTGCCCATCCACAAGGATGGAAATAACGATTCTTCTCTCCCGGGTTACATAACTGCAGCTGATGTGGAGGGTTGGGGGTTTTTGGAGTATCCAATCCTATCATTCTTATCCTAGATTATGTTCTATTTTAGACATTGGTTGGGCATGTCGTCCCTTTTATCATATTTACTTACCTTTATCTTATTTAGTTTAGTTCAGATTATTGTATTGTATTATTAGTAATCGTTGGTTTATTTAGTACTTGGACTTATTTATTTTCGCATTTAGACTTCTTTATTAGTGTGCTTATTTATATTGTATATTGGGAATGGGTTCATCGTGAATGGTTTATTTTTGGTATTGTAATCAAAGATTTAAAATTTGACATGCCCTTTTAAACTAACAGGTGGTTAGTACTTAATTGAATTTCGATAGTGGTACTAAGAATGAGCCACATAAGACTCTCATTTTAATAGGCGAGGTGTCACACTCCACTACCGCCAAAGAAATCCAGCACCACCTCAGGCACAGAGAAATTTTCTACCAATGACATCTCCACCTCAGTAAAGGAGTTAAAGAGTATCTGGGGGTCTTAAAATATGAAGAGGAGAACTGTTAGGAGAGGTACGAGACCTCAAATACCTCCGATAGGTCGGGGACCACCCCAGCTTTGACTTATCAAGGGAGGAGTGTTCAACACACCACTCGGAGTTTTTCAAAAGTCTATGCATTTACCAAGATAAACAGGGGTCGACCTTCAACCATCTCGGCCCAAGAGGTGATGGAAGTCGAGATAATATCCCCATGGCATTAGTGGTACACGAGCCACTAGTCATCCCGATAACGATCGATCCGGATGAGACCAAGAAAGGGGGAGTATAGAGAAGTAAATAGCAGACAAAGAAAATGAGGTACGGGCCGATTGTTGAAATCGTTGATGAAATGGAAGGATTAGGTGACAACACAGTTTTATAGGAAATACCTTAGAATATCTCAATTCTAAGGTTAAAAGATAAGACCGACACTCTCATTAAGAGGCAATATCCCATCCATAGGGGATACATGGAAGGATCTACTTTTATGCAAATAATAGTCAGCTATCTAACCCTAGATAAGTTCAAAACTACATCCTTTATGCCTAGTTATGATGGGAGTACTAATACCATTCAGTATATATAGAGATGTATCAATCGATTGCCGATATTTATTTCACCCCGAACAAGATAAGGTGTTGGGCTTTCTTTACTATGCTTACTGTGCTACACGTGTATGGTACACTGGCCTAACGAGAGGAGTAGATAGTGAAGAAGTTTATCCATAACTTTTATTTCGGCATGAAGCCAACCATGCGAGTAAGTCATTTGCTGAATGTCAAATAGGGGAATTGTGAATCATTGAGGGATTAGATATCTCAGTTTAATAAAAAAAAGTTGGAGGTTGAAGATTATGAAGAGAGCATTGCGATGAATGATCTTATAAGTGGACTTTAGTCAGGAAAAATCTATTGGAATCTCTCCAAGGACCCTCCAAAGTTCATGCCAAAAATTATGGCTAAGGCTAATAGGATCATGAATACGGAGGAGGCTATAGAGGCAAAAAGAGGAGCCCAAAAAGACGTTGGCAGTAACAAGTCTGGCTAAAGTTGAGATAAAGAAAAAGAAGGGAAGAGAAGATATAATGACGATGAGTTTGCAAAGTAGACTCCTCTTAAAGTTAGTCCTGGTATGATTATGAATGAGATAAAAGGTGACAAAGAGCTCAGGTGGCCATATAAATTGAGATCTCCCCCTTACAAGAGGGACAAGAGTAAATGGTGTGAGTTCCATCAAGATCACGGCCACATAACGGACCAATGTTTCACTTTACACTACACCAAAACTAGCGATTGGTCACGGCCAAAATCCCTGACCAAAACTGTGGGTCGCGGACTTGGGCCGTGACCATTTCGTGCGTGACCATTTTCGTGGGTCGCGGCCCAAGTACGTGACCAAAAAATGGTCACGACCAAGAGGGGTTACGGAAGCTGGTCACGGATTTTGGCCGTGACCCATGCCGTGACGGGTCGCGGCCCTCATCCGTGACCCACAACCGTGACAAATTGGTCGCGGCCAAAGTCCGAGACCCACGTCCGTGACAAAAAAAAATAAAAAAAATTGGTCGTGGCCCTCATCCGTGACCCAGAACCGTGACAAATTGGTCGCGGCCAAAGTCCGCGACCCAAAACCGTGACAAAAAAAAAATTGGTCGTGGCCCTCATCCGTGACAAATTGGTCGCGGCCAAAGTCCGCGACCCACGTCCGTGACAAAAAAAATTTAAAAAAATTGGTCGCGGCCCTAGTCTGCGACCCATAACCGTGATAAAAAAATAAAAAAAATGGTCGCGGACTTTGGCCGCGACCATTTTTAAGCGCGACAAAAAAAAATAAAAATGATCATGGACAAAGTCCATGACCATATTTATCTATAATTTAAAAAAAATGTATTTTTTTTGTCCAATCCTAAAATTGGGGTCCTGTGAGTGCACCGTCGGTTGCTACGAGGTGTTACAAATATTTATTATAGGCAAAACAATAAAAAAAAATCACAAATTGCGAATTGAGAATGTTGTTAATAAACAAATATATATACAAACTTAAAAATATTACACGTCTTAATAATTCACAGACCAAAAAAAAAAATTGGGCAGAGTTTCCTCTATTTTCTTAACATTCCAAACCCTGTAAATGAAAAAACTGCTTATTATAAAGCCCGCACGGCTATAAAATTCAACAATCAAATTATAAAAGCCCGCACGGCCAAAAAACTAAACAATAAAAGCCTGCACGGCTATAACACATAAAAAACATTATCCTGAATGTCCACTACATATAAACAATCTTCATGTTGTAAACCATTGCCTCCTTCATTTGTTCCACGTGCAAAAATCCTACAAATGATAGGATACAAAAAACAAAAATATCAGTAACCAAGTAGTAATACAAAAAATTTAATCAACCTGAAAAATTGCATATATGAGTTCAAATTATCAACATATCAATGTTTTTAAGCGAAAGTCTAGAAATATGCAAATTACCGTCGTATTCTCAAACCGAAAGTCCCGCGGCTGCGTGGTCAGTTCCTACGAGTTACATTGGTCCCGTGGGAGGTGTTGGTGCCATCCACGGGGCCGTTCGGGGGTTGTTTCGAATTTTCACCCTCTAATGCCATCTTTTTAAGCCTAAGTCTAGAAATAAGCAAATTACCGTCGTAGTCTCAAACCGGGACTCCCGCGGCTGCGCGATCAGTTCCGACGAGTTACATTGGTCCCGTGGGAGGTGTTGGTGCCACCCACGGGACCGTTCGGGGGCTGTTTCGAGTTTTCACCCTCTAACGCCATGTTTTGCCTAAGTCTAGAAATATGAAAATTACCGTCATATTCTCAAACCGGGAGACCCGCGGCTGCAGGGTCAGTTCCTACGAGTTACATTGGTCCCGTGGGAGGTGTTGGTACCACCCACGGGGACGTTCGGGGGTTGTTTTGAGTTTTCACCCTCTAACGCCATGTTTTTAAGCCTAAGTCTAGAAATATACAAATTACCGTCGTACTCTCATACCGGGAGTCCCGCGGCTGCGCGGTCAGTTCCTACGAGTTACATTGGTCCCGTAGGAGGTGTTGGTGCCACCCACAGGGCCGTTCAGGGGTTGTTTCGAGTTTTCACGCTCTAACGCCATGTTTTGCCTAAGTCTAGAAATATGCAATTTACCGTCGTATTCTCAAATCAGAACTCCCGTGACTGCGCGGTCAGTTCCTACGAGTTACATTCGTCCCGTGGGAGGTGTTGGAGCCACCCACGGGATCATTCGGGGGTTGTTTCGGGTTTTCACCCTCTAACGCCATGTTTTTAAGTCTAAGTCTAGAAATATACAAATTATCATCGTACTCTCAAATCGAAACTCCCGCGGCTACGCGATCAGTTCCTTCGAGTTACATTGGTCCCGTGGGAGGTGTTGGTGCCACCCACGGGGCCGTTTGGGAGCTGTTTCGAGTTTTCACCCTCTAACGTCATGTTTTTAAGCCTAAGTCTAGAAATAAGAAAATTACCGTCGTACTCTCAAACCGGGATACCTGCGGCTGCGAGGTCAATTCCTACGAGTTACGTTATTCCCGTGGGAGGTGTTGGTGCCACCCACGGGGACGTTCGGGGGCTGTTTCGAGTTTTTACCCTCTAACGTCATGTTTTTAAGCCTAAGTCTAGAAATATGAAAATTACCATCATATTCTCAAACCGGGAGACCCGCGGCGGCAGGGTCAGTTCCTACGAGTTACATTGGTCCCGTGGGAGGCGTTGGTACCACCCACGGGGCCGTTCGGGGGTTGTTTTGAGTTTTCACCCTCTAACGCCATGTTTTTACGCCTAAGTCTAGAAATATGCAAATTACCGTCGTACTCTCATACCGGGAGTCCTGCGGCTGCGCGGTCAGTTCCTACGAGTTACATTGGTCCCGTGGGAGGTGTTGGTGCCACCCACGGAGCCGTTCGGGGGTTGTTTCGAGTTTTCACCCTTTAACGCCATGTTTTGCCTAGGTCTAGAAATATGCAAATTACCGTCGTATTCTCAAATCGGAACTCCCGCGGCTGTGCGGTAAGTTCCTACGAGTTACATTGGTCCCGTGGGAGGTGTTGGAGCCACCCACGGGATCATTCGGGGGCTGTTTCGGGTTTTCACCCTCTAACGCCATGTTTTTAAGTCTAAGTCTAGAAATATACAAATTACCATCGTACTCTCAAACCATAACTCCCGCGGCTGTGCGGTCAGTTCCTACGAGTTACATTGGTCCCGTGGGAGGTGTTGGTGCCACCCACGGGGCCGTTCGGGTTTTTTTTTGAGTTTTCACCCTCTAACGCCATGTTTTTAAGCCTAAGTCTAGAAATATGCAAATTATCGTCGTATTCTCAAACTGGAACTCCCGCGGCTGCACGGTCAGTTCCTACGAGTTACATTGGTCCCGTGGGAGGTGTTGGTGCCACCCACGGGGCCGTTCGGGGGTTGTTTCGAGTTTTCACCCTCTAACGCCATGATTTTAAGCCTAAGTCTAGAAATATGCAAATTACCCTCGTACTCTCAAACCGGAACTCCCGCGGCTGGTCGGTCAGTTCCTACGAGTTACATTGGTCCCGTGGGAGGTATTGGTGCCACCCATGGGGCCATTCGGGGGCTGTTTCGAGTTTTCACCCTCTAACGCCATGTTTTTAAGCCTAAGTCTTGAAATATGCAAATTACCGTATTACTCTCAAACCGGGAGACCCGCGGCTACGAGGTCAGTTCCTACGAGTAACGTTGGTCCCGTGGGAGGTGTTGGTGCCACCCACGGGGCCGTTCGGGGGCTGTTTCGAGTTTTCACCCTCTAACGCCATGTTTTGCTGAAGTTTAGAAATACGCAAATTATCGTCGTACTCTCAAACCGGGAGACCCGCGACTGTGGGGTCAGTTCCTACGAGTTACGTTGGTCCCGTGGGAGGTGTTGGTGCCACCCACGGGGCCGTTCGGGGGCTGTTTCGAGTTTTCACCCTCGAATGTCATGTTTTTAAGCCTAAGTCTAGAAATAAGCAAATTACTATCGTACTCTCAAACCGGGAGACCCGCGGCTGCGGGGTCAGTTCCTACGAGTTACGTTGGTCCCGTGGGAGGTGTTGGTGCCACCCACGAGGCCGTTCGGGGGCTGTTTCGGGTTTTCACGCTCTAACGTCGTATTTTTAAGCCTAAGTCTAGAAATAAGCAAATTACCGTATTAATCTCAAACTGGGAGACTCGCGGCTGCGGGGTCAGTTCCTACGAGTTACGTTGGTCCCGTGGGAAGTGTTGGTGCCACCCACGGGGCCGTTTGGAGGCTGTTTCGAGTTTTCACCCTCTAACGCCATATTTTGCCTAAGTCTAGAAATATGCAAATTACCGTCATATTCTCAAACCGAGAGACCCGCTGCTGCAGGGTCAGTTCCTACGAGTTACATTGGTCTCGTGGGAGGTGTTGGTGCCACCCACGGGACCGTTCGGGGGCTTTTTCGAGTTTTCATCCTCTAACGCCATGTTTTGCCTAAGTCTAGAAATATGCAAATTACCGTCATATTCTCAAATCGGGAGACCCACGACTGCAGGGTCAGTTCCTACGAGTTACGTTGGTCCCGTGGGGGGCGTTCGGGGGCTGTTTCGAGTTTTCACCCTCTAACGTCATGTTTTTTAGCCTAAGTCTAGAAATAAGCAAATTACATTCGTACTCTCAAACCGGGAGACCCGCGGCTGCGGGGTCAGTTCCTACGAGTTACGTTGGTCCCGTGGGAGGTGTTGGTGCCACCTACGGGGCCGTTTGGGGGCTGTTTCGAGTTTTCACCCTCTAACGTCATGTTTTTAAGCCTAAGTCTAGAAATAAGCAAATTACCGTCGTACTCTCAAACCGGGAGACCCGCGGCTGCGAGGTCAGTTCCTACGAAATACGTTGGTCCCGTGGGAGGTGTTGGTTCCACCCACGAGGCCGTTCGGGGGCTGTTTCGAGTTTTCACCCTCTAACGTCATGTTTTTAAGCCAAAGTCTAAAAATAAGCAAATTACCATATTACTCTCAAACCGGGAGACCCGCGGCGGCGAGTTCAGTTCCTACGAGTTACGTTGGTCCCGTGGGAGGTGTTGGTGCCACCCACGGGGCCGTTCGGGGGCTATTTCGAGTTTTCACCCTCTAACGTCATGTTTTTAAGCCTAAGTCTTGAAATATGCAAATTACCGTATTACTCTCAAACCGGGAGACCCGCGGCTGCAGGGTCAGTTCCTACGAGTTACCTTGGTCCCGTGGGAGGTGTGGGTGCCACCCACGAGGCCGTTCGGGGGCTGTTTCGAGTTTTCACCCTCTAACATCATGTTTTTTAGCCTAAGTCTAGAAATAAGCAAATTACATTCGTACTCTCAAACCGGGAGACCCACGGCTGCGGGGTCAGTTCCTACGTGTTACGTTGGTCCCGTGGGAGGTGTTGGTGCCACCCACGGGGCCGTTTGGGGGCTGTTTCGAGTTTTCACCCTCTAACGTCGTGTTTTTAAGCCTAAGTCTAGAAATAAGAAAATTATCGTCGTACTCTCAAACCGGGATACCTGCGGCTGCGAGGGCAATTCCTACGAGTTACGTTATTCCCGTGGGAGGTGTTGGTGCCACCCACGGGGACGTTCGGGGGCTGTTTCTAGTTTTTACCCTCTAACGTCATGTTTTTAAGCCTAAGTCTAGAAATAAGCAAATTACCGTCGTACTCTCAAACCGGGAGACCCGCGGCTGCGGGGTCAGTTCCTACGAGTTACGTTGGTCCTGTGGGAGGTGTTGGTGCCACCCACGGGGCCGTTCGGGGGCTGTTTCGAGTTTTCACCCTCTATCGTCATGTTTTTAAGCCTAAGTCTAGAAATAAGCAAATTACCGTCGTACTCTCAAATCGAGAGACCCGCGGCTGCGGGGTTAGTTCCTACGAGTTACGTTGGTCCCGTGGGAGGTGTTAGTGCCACCCACGGGGACGTTCGGGGGCTGTTTCGAGTTTTCACCCTCTAACGCCAAGTTTTTAAGCCTCAGTCAAGAAATATACAAATTATCATCGTATTCTCAAACCGGGAGTCCCGCGGATGCGCGGTCAGTTCCTACGAGTTACATTGGTCCCGGGGGAGGTGTTGGTGCCACCCACGGGGACGTTCGGGGGCTGTTTCGGGTTTTCACCCTCTAATACCATGTTTTTAAGCCTAAGTCTATTAATATGCAAATTATCGTCGTATTCTCAAACCGGGAGTCTCGCGGCTGCGCGATCATTTCCTACGGGTTAATTTGGTCTCGGGGGAGGTGTTGGTGTCACCCATAGGGCCGTTCGGGGGCTGTTTCGGGTTTTCACCCTCTAATGCCATGTTTTTAAACCTAAGTCTAGAAATATGCAAATTATCATCGTATTCTCAAACCGGGAGTCTTGCGGCTGCGCGATCATTTCCTACGGGTTAAATTGGTCTCGGGGGAGGTGTTGGTGCCACCCACAGGGCCGTTCGGGGGCTGTTTCGGGTTTTCACCCTCTAATGCCATGTTTTTAAACCTAAGTCTAGAAATATGCAAATTATCATCGTATTCTCAAATCGGGAGTCTCGCGGCTGCGCGGTCAGTTCCTATGAGTTACATTGGTCCCGAGGGAGGTGTTGGTGCCACCCACGAGGACGTTCGGGGGCTGTTTCGGGTTTTCACCTTCTAACGCCATGTTTTTAAACCCAAGTCTAAAAATATGCAAATTCTCGTCGTATTCTAAAATCGGAAGTCCCGCGGTTGTGGTGTCAGTTCCTACGAGTTACATTGGTCCCGGGGGAGGTGTTAGTGCCACCCACGGGGCCGTTCGGGAGTTGTTTCGGGCTTTTACGCTCTAATGCCATGTTTTTAAGCCTAAGTCTAGAAATATGCAAATTATCGTCGTATTCTCAAATCGGGAGTCGGCGGGTGCGCGGTCAGTTCCTACGAGTTACATTGGTCCCGTGGGAGGTGTTGGTGCCACCCACGGGGCCGTTCGGGGGTTGTTTCGAGCTTTCACCCTCTAACGCCATGATTTTAAGGCTAAGTCTAGAAAATGCAAATTACCCTCGTACTCTCAAACTGGAACTCCCGCGGCTGCGCGGTCAGTTCCTACGAGTTACATTGGTCCCGTGGGAGGTATTGGTGCCACCCACGAGGCCGTTCGGGGGTTGTTTCGGGTTTTCACCCTCTGATTCCATGTTTTTAAGCCTAAGTCTATTAATATGCAAATTATCGTCGTATTCTCAAACCGGGAGTCCCGCGGCTGCGGTGTCAATTCCTACGTGTTACATTGGTCCCGTGGGAGGTGTTGGTGCCACCCACGGGGCCGTTGGGGGCATGTTTTGGGTTTTCACCCTCTAACGCCATGTTTTTAACCCTAAGTCTAGAAATATGCAAATTATCATCGTATTCTCAAATCGGGAGTCCCGCGGCTGCGCGGTCAGTTCCTATAAGTTACATTGGTCCCATGGAAGGTGTTGGTGCCTCTCACGGGTCCGTACGAGAGTTGTTTCGTGTTTTTGCTATCTAACGTCTTGTTTTTAAGCTTAAGTCATAATATTTTTTTAATTATCATCGTATTCTCAAACCAGGGGTCCCGTGATCGCGCGGTCAATTCGTACGAGTTACATTGGTTCCGTGCGAGGTGTTGGTGCCATGTTTTTAAGTTTAAGTCTAGACATTAGCAAGTTATCATCGTATTCTGAAACGGGGAGTCTAAAATATTTTCAACATATTATCCAACAATGAAACCAATAATTATCCCCTACTCCTTCTAATTATCTCATACTCCTTCTAACATACTATCCAACAACAAGCCAACAACCAATAATTTTCCAACAGCCAAACCAAACAAAACCAAATAATTATCCCATACTCCTTCTATTATCTAAAAGATTTAATAGATAATGCATATCAATTATATAACTACTTTAGTTAATGTACAGAGTACCTGGTGTGTAATGAAGAACTGGTATCAAATTGGTTAGATGTGCAATACGTAAACAATGTGTTATGAAGGACGGGTATGTAAAATTAAAAAAATTACCTCACAAAATCACTAAATTGTTTTTGAAAATTAATGAAAGTACGGAACCGTACGGGGGCTGCTACAAAAAAATATAGGGGCCGCTACAAAACTTCCTTCAAACAAAATAGGGGTTGGGGTTGGCTTTTGCGTAGGTAGAGGAATGTTTGAGTTGGATTCTTTGGTTTTCTTAGGTTGGGGTTTGAAGATGCAATAATCATACATATGACCTTTGTCAATATACTAAGAGATGAGGGATGGAGTATTTTTCCCTGAACTCTGCAATTCATCCTCAACACTTGTCCACTAATGCCATTGATCCTCACGGCCACAACTTTGATGTGCTAAGCTCTATTGTACCTGCAACTGTCATGTTTTATGAGTGGATGGACTATAGACCTGCTCGATCATCTTGACTACTACAATCAAATATGTAAAGAATTTCAAATACAATAAACGCATAACAAAACTATTAATAAATAATCAAAACTTTACCTCGATGAATGTAGTGGTTCAATTAAATACAACATCTTAGTATTGAAGTTTGGAAACCCTACATTTAAATTAGTCAAAAGGTTGATAAAACAAATAGAGATAAAAATTTGTACTCAACATCTTAATAGAGAAAATAATCAAAACCTCAATCGCAATAATTGTCCACGTTTGAAATGCTCTCTCTTTTATTCTTCGGTCTCTGAATGGCATCTCAGTTCGTTAAAAAACGAGGAGTGTACAATTTAATTTGCATATATGTTAATAACTTCTCCACGTGTCAATCAGGCATGTTAGTGAATTAAATTATCGTAGCATCGTGTATCAAACTATCCATACAATGTCAAGATAATAGAAGCATTAGTAAGGCACCTAAGGTTAGTGATGATAATGCGACGAAACGGATTAAAATTTTATAACCAAATCATTAATTTCAACACATGAACACATTATGACTATTTAGAAATCCATTTTATTATGCCCATGTGAGCATCGCAAAGTTGCCCGTGTCTAAGAAATTTTGTGAGCATTTTCAAATACTTAAGAGAGAAAGAACCGCACGGGTATGATCATTTAACACCCAAACAACAACTAAATCAAACTATTCTAAAAAAGCAATTGGAAAAAAAGACATACTTTGAATTACAAAAAGAAATATTACTACAATTACCTCGACAGATTGTTGTGTGTTGGCCCAAAAGTGTCCCAAATAAAGGTCTCCATAACGTTATTATCAATTTTATCACCACCTACGGGACAAACAACAGACAACCATGTAATGTATGACGTTAGTATAAAATTCCAAGATATAAAATTCCAAGATATAACACCCCAAATGTTTGATCCTACAGTACAAACAACAAATACATCCAAGTAATGTATGGTGTTAGTTTAAAATTTCAAAATATAGCACACCAAATGTTTGATGAAGTGATAAACAAAATTATAGCACACCAAATTTTTTGTCGATGATATGAAAATGAAAAGAAAATTACTAATTGAAATCTTCCTAAGAAAAAAGAAGATACAAATTATGAAAATATTTAACACCCATTATTTTACTACATACATTACAAAATACTTTTAAAACATAAATAACCCAAAGAACCCATTCCTCTTCCTTCACTAATCTATCAAACCCTGGAAGAGTGGGCTTTTTTTAATTGATGAACTAATCTAGAAAACATTAATTGTGCAATTCATTAACCAAATTACTAACTATTAATCTAAAATAAAATCTAAACAAAACAGAAAACAACCTGGGTTGCTTCAGTAGCCCTCCCACGCTGCCAACCATCCCCGTCTCCTTCTCCCTTCCAGTGACTTCTCTCATGCCCCTTCCTCCTTCCGATAATGCCTACTCGTACATAAATCGCAACATAAGAGATGTGTTTTTTGCAATATAGAAAATTGACAACAAATTCAAGAAATTGCAAATCTAATCCAAACAAAAACCTAAAAGAAAATCCAAACAAAACTGACATGTCTATCCCCAACTACTCACATCCACAACCCATTTCCATCCACCCAAAGACCCAAGTACCCACTTCTACCCGACCCTTAACCAAAGAGCTTGTTATACCGATTAACCCATTTTAAACCCACGACCCATCTCCCATGCCAAACCCAGAAACCCAAATCCTATTCTCCTTAAGACATATCCGTTTTTTCACCATCTATTAAAACCCCAAGAAAATAAAATACAATACAACCAGGTTCGTTCATCAACTATTTGAGAGATTGTAATTCCATTATCAGTGATGCCTAATTTGGGGTTGAGTGTTATGAAGGTGGTGTTGAGTTGGGGTTTGGTATGGGGAAGGCGATCTCGGTCGTCGTCGCCGGAGAAGAAATCATCGTCGAGGGTACCGACGCGGGTGAGCTGAATAAAGGGTCTGCGTCATCTAGGGAGAGTGGGGACACGATCGATGAAGGAGGTGAGGAAGTGAGTGCCATTTTTGACATTGGGTTGGGTGTGTCTTTTCCACAGTTTGGGGAAGAAAAATAAACAAGATGAGCGGGGAAATTGAGAATTTGAGAGGCGCTGTTTTATTTTAGGTTTAACACTGGTCACGGCCTAGAGCCGTGACCCATCCACCGCAACCCATTAATGAAACTAAGTGGGATGTATACAGCCTATTGGTCACGGCCTATAGCCGTGACCCATACCAAGAAATGGTCACGACCCACAACTGTGACCCTCAATTTGTGATGCGCGAACCTTTTTTATCAACCCTAGTGCTTGAATGAGGGATGGTCACGGCCCATAGTCGTGACCCACACCCAGAAATGGTCACGAACCTAAGCCGTGACCCTCAATGTGTGTACTCTCTTCTTCTTCATGCCATGGGTCACGGACTTGGGCCGTGACCCATTCGCGACCAAGCTTAGAGGGAACTTTGGCGCGAGTTTCGCGCCAAGATGGTCACGACCTGGTCACGGCCCAAGTCCGCGACCACTTTGGTCACGGACTTGGGCCGTGACCACTTCAAGAGCATCGATAATTTAGTGTGATAATAAATATGGTGACGCCAAATATTGAGTGGGTCAAGGCCCAAGTCCGCGACCAGCTGGTCGCGGACTTGGGTCGTGACCCACTTGGCGTGACCATTCGCAGAATTTGGTGTAGTGTTAAAAGATGATATTGAAAATTACTGAAATAGGGGAAGCTAAGGAAGTACATTGACGAAAGAGGAGGTTGAGATAACAACAGAAAGAGATACTCTTACCCAAAGGACACCAAGACCAAAAAGAAGGAGGTATAAGTAAGAATAAATGGCCTAGAGTCAGATGATTGTGATGAAGATGACCCAAACCTTCCTGCCAAGATTCCTACAGTTAAAGGTAACCTTACCATAATTTCTTTTGATGTCAAAATAATATTTGGAGGAATGGAAGTTGGAGGAATTAATACGACCTGTAAACTGGCTCAAGTGATTGAGGCCAAGGTAGGGCCTAAGAGAGTTGATGTTAATTTGGTCGAGGAAAGAGTAAGCTAAGTAGATTGAAGAAAGTCAATATGGATAGTCTCATGATAGGCTTCTTGAGACAAGATTTTGAAGAAAGTTTAGCCCCACATGATAATCCCCTCATCATCGTCACATGAGTAAACGACTGTAACGTGGCTCGTGTTTTGGTAGATGGGGGAAACTCAGCCGATGTTATATTTTGAGATTATTTTAAAAGGATAAACAAAAAAAGAAGACACGCGTTCCCTATCATCACCTATTAATCGAGTCCAGTAAATAGAAAGTCCCTCCGTTGGGAGTTTTTAAAATGGATGTTTGCATAGAAACTGGACAAGATGATTGACCAGGAAAATCAACCTTTTTTAATGGATGAAAATGTCTTCTCCATCTAGAATATAATTCTGGGGAGGGTAGCACTCAAGGAGATTGAAGCTGTGCCTTCCACCGTATACCAAATGATGAATTTCCTAATTCCTTTTGGAGTAGGGGACTCCTTGTGTAAGAGGGTACTTTAGATAAGATAAATGGAGGCGTAACCCCTGTTTATGGTAATGATAAGCTACTTGGCCAAAGCCTTGGGTGAATGATAGGACCCACAAACACAGACGCAATGAAGTTAGTCTCAGTTTAAACTCACAAAGACTCTCGTGTATAGCTTAGAAGATAGTAATGAACTTTATAAGTAACTTAGCTAGAGGAAGAGAGAAGTAAGCACCCTAGATACACCTTGGTAGGCAGGTATAAACACACCTAGTCCTCTCAAGAATCTATGTCCAATATTCAAAGATTCGTAATAAATAACAATGGTGAGAAGTTAAAACTCTTTGTCTGGTAATAACTTCCCAGACTCTAAAAGGGGTCCCCCTTCCTCAAAGGTGGTTGGGGTCCTTAAATAGCCCCCCCACACCACCCCCGAGGCAACTCAGTCATTTAATGCCATGAAAGACTTCCCTCACACTTTATGTCACAACATTAAACGCCTGATACACTAGTTATCTCCACGTCACAAACATTAAATTCCAAGACATGCCTTTTGCTTAACCACTGTGTGTCAGGGGGCTGTTGTCGCAGAGGTGGCTCAACAACTGCCTGACAGCCCCAAATACCACGGTGGTTTACTCAAGTGCATGTCTGACATTGTTTAGCTGGCTAGTGACATCACCTACAGTAGATGTGACATTAAGTAGAGGGTTATTTGATTCGCAGCTTAACGCCCGATGGAACTCCAGGCCGCTCCACCCGAGGTTCCACATTCAGGGTCCTTCGATGTTTTACCAAGTATATCTAAGGTGGTTGGGACGAGTCCCAATGGTGCCTTACTTCTCAATCCTCTGAACCAAGTCCCTCTAAAGTTCCCATGGCGAGGTCATTCGATAGAGCATGAAAGCTCTCCCAGGCCTTGCCAAGTCTGGTCTCTCGCGAGTACCGTTTGACCTCATACTAAAACTCGTTATTAATCTCATTACTGCATTACAACCGTTATAGCTTACAGTCAATATAAACAGAGATACAATATGACTAACATAACAAGCTAAATATGAGTTACCACGCTAAGCTGCCTCGTTGAGTTGCCACGCAGAGTTACCACGCTTGAGCCGCCTCGGCTGCTTAATCTCAAAGACTATTGCCAATTAGGGAATTATCCCTAATCTCAGGATTACCTTTAAGCCCCCTCTACATTTGCCCCTTCGTGGAGAGATTTGTTGGAACAAGAAATGTCTGCACGAAATTTCTCAATCCGAGGAACCTTCTCTTTTCAAATACTCATTTGGACTCCTGGTAAATGAAATTCTCCCCTGTTATGCTTCTCTATGTTCGAAAAAGTAGGAATGCTTCCCGATGTATCTGAGTCACCCTTTATCAAGGTTTTTTCGAATCGTTGGAACGTATTATCCGTTGGGCCCTGATGGATAAGTCTGACACCAATTTTGGCGCCAAAACATAAACTTGGTGAAGAAGGCAACCCATTCTATTTCCTAGACGTCTTTTTGTACTCAACATCATGCTGTCTTTTTAGCTGTTAAGACCCTTCCCGATGTGCCACGTGTTCTTTTGAAATGATTAGGGGCCTCCCTTGCACGCGCGCTCGTGGGGAATATTAACCGTCGAGTTTGAATCCCTTCAAACGTCTCTTTTTTTCCAAAACTCTAATATCTTCGTCTTCTTCATCTCCTTCAACACTCCCACTTCTTTTTAGAGAGAGAGAGAACCTGTGCGACCTCCATTGTTGCCCTCTTCTTTGCTCAGCGTCCTTTTTCTCTCATCTTTTGCACCACCACCTGCGGTTGTGCTCCATTCTTATTGTTCTTGGCCTTATTCTCCCATCTACACCACTTATTATCAATTTCTCATGGCTTCTTCTAGTGTTCCCAAAGTTTTTGCCGCTACCCAGCCGGTTTCCCCCTCTGTCGCCGCTGGCGCTACCACCACCCTTAGCGGCACTGCTTTGGTCGATGTTCGTCAAGACAAACTACGCTTCTACCTCCGTGGGACCATTTTTGAAGAGAAAGATGATAAGTTTTCTAAGGCGTGCAAGACATGCCATTTCTCATCCAAGTTCGATCCATTACTGCTGGGTGATGAAGAAGTGGACTCGTCGAAGTGGGGCTATCTTCCACCCGAGGGGACTATGCGCTTCCGTCTGGATCGTGGTGACTTTGCTTATTCCCAGATCGACTTCGAAGCCCCTGGGGGGTCACCAGCCCATTTTACTGTATGGCACACACATGCAGAGATCCCACGTTGCTTCTCTTACGAAGGTTGGGTTGCATCGAGCCTACTGGTTTGGCGAGTTCACTCTCTCGAAGCACAACGCGGAACTTCAAGTGCTAGTCTCCCGATGGAACTTCATAACCCACACCTTTTTCACTACGTGGGGGGAGTTTACTGTTACGTTGGAGGATGTATGCTAACTCCTAGGGTTCAAGCCCATGGGCGAGTATACTTACCACGACGAGCCTCTGGACGCCGAAGAGGCTGCTGATCGGGTTGAGTTGGATCGGATATGCCGTAGTTGCACCGATTCCTCCAACAAAGCTACCTTTGCCCCTCTTATCAATTATTTTTTTGAGGCTCCGACGTCAAAGGATGCTAGGGATGTAATGGGCCGTGGTAAAGGTACCTCCTTGGAACTACCGGCCTACATACTCGTACTACTTTCACGCTTCTTTCTCACTGGAAAGCCCAACGATCAGCCCAGGAGGGACCTGATAAACATCTCCGTTCGTTTGGCCAGAGGATTCAACCTACCTCTGGCCGCCATTACCTTGGGGTCACTCTACACTTGGTTGGATCGAACCCATATTGACATGAAACGGTCACTGGGTCGCTATAATTTGGAAAATTTTGCCAACACCATCATCTTAACGGGCTTCCTCTACACCCGCTTTCCTGCCATTTCTGCAAAGTCAGTTTCTCTGCCTGTGAGCCAGGGTATCAAGCCCCCACACCTCCTATGTTTCCACAAGAAGCAGAGTCGAAAGGAGATAATGGAGGTTTTTGACCATTCGGACTCCTTCATAATAAGGCCATACAGTGAGCCCACCTTCGCCCACACTTGAGACTTCTTTCCTACTGCAGCCACAACGGTTAGATTTAATCTGGTTGCAGAGGATCCTTCGCAGGCCGTGGTGCTTCTTTTTACCCTGAGGTTCCTACCCTCTTACACTGAATGGGGGTATGCTTCTGAGCCTTACAACCCTGATAGATGCAGCAGACAATTTAGGTTCGATCAGGGGGCTCCTCGACCTGTGTTCCAGAATAATCATCCCAAAGCCACCTTTGTCGAGGCATGTACCCTCTATACTGCCGCTGCGGTGCTTGGTGTGACATCCACCATTGATGGGCGTGTCACCCTCCCGAGTTCCGCGAGGAAAGGAGACGTATCCACATCCTTTGCCACGAAGTTCCATCTGGGGCAGTTGGCCAGGATTAACGAGTATATTCAGTCCCCTCCTTACTATCCCCATGTCCTTTCCTTTTCTTCTTCTGAGTTGGGTCTGAAGGGGAACTTCGTGCTTGGGGTTGAGTTTCCCCTAAGCAAAACTGTTAAGGAGTCTCTTGATGAACTACCCCCTCATTGCCGCTCGATCCTGACTGCCACCCTGAAACCCAAGGCCACTGCAGCCCCCAAGCCATCTGTCCCCATGGCCAAAGCTTCCACGGGAGAAGGCCCCTCTGAGCCATCTGCCAAGAGGGTCAAGAAGTCCAAGTCGAAGAAGGTCAAGGTCAAAGATCACATGAAGACTCCACTAGAGGCATTCCCAATTGCATCTGTTCCCCCCTCCATGCCCCCGGAATTAGCTGAAGAGCTGAGGAGGCCGGTAGAGGTCAAAGTTGCCCGGATAAATGCTGAGTTCGAAGGACGCGCAGTTGCCGTTCCCCCTTCGGGTGCATTCCCAAAAATAGTGGTGGATCTTAGTGAGCCCCATGCGAAAAGAAGAAAAAGGTCAAAGGTGCCTGAAATTGATGGTGCCACAGTATCCAGAAGGAAGACGCTGGGTACCAAGCCCCAAAAGAAACAAACATCTGAGTGTGCTTCATCACCAGCTCCTTCTGTCCCTGCCACTTTGCCATCTTCACCAATAGTTGTATCGTCTCATTCTCCCTCCGGATCTGAGGTATATGCACATATATTTTTTCATTCTTCTCTTATCGTGGCATTTTTTACTTATTGCCTGATATCTTTGGTGCAGGGAGTTGAAGAGATGGGGGTCAGTCCTCCCAGTCCCCCCATCCCTCCAGTGAGTCGTTTCGTGGGGGGACGTTGTGGTGCTCCTCCAGCCACTGCCTCCCTGCCCCATTCTTCTTTAATAAGCCTCACCTATTCACGTTGTTCCTCCTCCCGTCAGGCCAGACGTGCCACCGTGGGTGCTGTTAAGTTGTTTGGCCAGCCCGAGGCACCTATTCCAGTCTCCTTTGAGCTACCTTTGGAGTGGGAGGTCTCTCTGCCCCTGGTTTTGGTCGAAGAGAGTGTGTCACAGCTAAGTGTCTTTTTTAGATTTCCATCTTTTATTTGTCCCAATTATTCCCTAATTGTAACATGTTGGGTTGTTTTAGGTGGATGTTGCATCGCTGGTAGCCAACATTCTCCTTCCTCCTGTACTCTTAAGACCCCTTGCTGCAGTTCCTCTTTTTAGTGCCATAACGGGGGTAAGCCAAGCGTGTTTCTGTCTCTTGTCCTTTTGTAGTTGCTCTTTATCTAACATTTGTTTTTTTCTCTATAGCTCTCTCCAAGCCTTTTTTCCACCTTTCTCACTAAGTGTCCTTATCCCTTCTCAGGCCCGGGTTGGAGTACCTGCTCTAGTTAGGACATCCCTCGAAGGGTCATCACTTCCTTCTGATGGTTCGCTCGTGCTTGCTATAATACCCTACACTGGCGAGGGAGGTGTTTCTTCCTTCGAGGCTTCTATACCCAAGGGCTCCATTGAGGCTGCAGAGGGAATGAGCCCGCCTCCCACGGTTTCTGGCGTTTTAACCCCCGTGGTGATTACCCTTGCTCCTGCTGTTGCTGAGGTGCTTCTCTAATTCCTCTATATTTCTGGACTTATGGAAATCCACCTTTATGGGTAACTTGATCAAAGAAAGCATTTTAAGTTATTTTTCATAAACTCCCACCTATTTGGTGACTTAACAATGAAAACACTTGTTAAGATTTTTAATAAGCTCCACCAAAAACGGTGACTTAACAACAAAAACACCTGTTAAGATTTTTAACAAACTCCACCTATAACGGTGACTTAACAACAAAAAACGCTTATTAAGATTTTTAATAAACTCCACCTATAATGGTGACTTAACAATGAAAACGCTTGTTAAGATTTTTTAATAAACTCCACCTATAACGGTGACTTAACAACAAAAACGATTGTTAAGATTTTTAATACTCCACCTATATTTCGCCTATATTTCCAGGTTGCTCGGGAGGATTCGCCGCCAGTTCTTTCGCCTGTTGCCTCGCCTCCTCGTGAACCTGCATCCTCCGAAGAATCAAGTCATAATGGTCAAGGTTCCACGACAGGTGCTGCCGCGAATAGCAAGTCTGGGTGCGAGCTTTCTCTGCCTGACTTGGCTCCTCCCTCCTTCTGCCTGATGGTGCTCCAATGTTCTCCCCAAATGCCTGCTAACCATCGTTTAGTCATTGAGCGACTCGTGAGCTAACATCCTGTGACCTTTATGGTGGACTGCTTCGTTCCAACATCGCAGTTATGAGTAATAGGCTCTAAGGCATGGCCACCGTTATTGCTGATATCATGGACACTCTGACTGTGAATGTGACCAGTCCCCTCCTTAATCAGTTCTTAGGCTATTTGAGGGAGTTGGGTCATGACGGGTTCCATTTTGACTGGTTCATTGCACACTTGAAGACTTTGAAGAGCCAACAGGTGGACAGGCAATGGGAACTTTTGAAAAAACATCAGGAGGATCATAGGGTCGAGGAATCCAAGCTGGCCGAGCTAGTACCTCTCCTCGAAGCTGTTGATAAGGAGGTAGAGAACCTCGAGGAAGCTCTGCATTCGGCGAAGTCAAAACTAGAGAAACTCCTAATCGAGCATACGCAGTCGCAGACAAGGTTAGAGGTTTCTATCAGCGCCCAACGGTCCTGTCAGGCAGCCTCTGCGGGTCTCCCTGGAGATTTATTTTCTTCCCCTGATCTGTGGTTCCTCCTGGGTTAATGAGCTTCTTGTATATGTATATTTTTTTTCTATGTAATCCTTGGGCAATCGTTCCCATTTTTGTAATGCCCCAAAGTATATGAATGGAAAAGAAAAACTTATTCTCATGTTCTCTTTGCGTTATAGATGTTTACATAGATCATGACATGAATTTCCGTAGTTCTTTTAACTCTAAAAAGAAAACAAATAAAGTAAAGGGGACCTTCTTTCACAAAGTGAACTCGTATATTCATATTGGCTAAGTACATTGGTGACTCCAAACGTAATGGCCTACACGTGATAGACCTTCAACCATTTGTTGTTAATCTTAAATGGTCTGTCTTCTTCTATCTTAGAAATTAAACAATAACCTGAGTCATGAGCCTCCTTTACGATGAAGGGTCCCTCCCAATTTGCTACAAACTTAGGTAGAGGAAGTCCCCTAATATGTTTAACTGCTTCCTTTAACACGAGATCTCCCTCCACAAATTTCCTTGGTCTTACCAGGTTGTCATACGCCCTGGATAGCTGCTCGTATACATTTGAAAGTGTTGCATCGCATTATCCCTGTGCTCGTCCAACGCTTCCAACTGTACGTGTCTATTTTGAGGGATCATGCTGCTCCGCAGAGCATATCGAGCTGAGGGAACCTCTAACTCTACTGGGAGAATTGCCTCAGCCCCATAAACAAGAGAGAATGGCGTATACCCCGTAGGATTTCTTTTAGTCGTTCGATAGGCCCATAAAACGGATGGTATCTTATCATCCCACGATCCTAGGAAATCCTCCATCATTTTAGCCAAGATATTGACTAAAGTCTTATTAGTTGCTTCGGCTTGGTCGTTCCCCTTTGGGTATTCCACCGTCGAGGTGTGATGGATGATGGAGTATTTATCCGTGAGCATCGTTACCTATGAGTTGACGAAAGGGGTTCCGTTATCTGAGAGAATGACCTTTGGAATCCCAAAACGGCAGATGATATATTCTCGAATGAAGTTGTTCACTACCTGTCGCCCTTTTCAGCGGTATCACTTCGGCCCACTTTGTGAAACACTCTGTTGCCACCAGGATCCATATTTTCCCCCTCGACGAGGGGTGTATTGCCCCTATTAGGTCAAACGCCCAAGTGTGAAAAGGGTAAGGCGTTGTCAGAGAGTGTAAGTCTATCGATGGGGCATGGATCATGTTTTCATGTAGCTGGCAAGCCTTGCACTTTTAAACGAACTCAGCAGAGTCCTTCTCCATCGTTGGCCAATAATATCCCAACGCCATCAGCTGATCACATAACTTGGCCCCTCCTATGTGAGCTGGATCGTGTGCTTGTTTGAGGATCTCGGCTGCTTCTTCCTTCATGACGCAACGTAATGGCCTGTTGAAGTACACCTTTCGATAAAGATACCCATCCTGAACATAGAACCTTAGAGCCCTTCGCCTCAAGCCCATCGCATCCATTTTCTCCGTTGGGACAACTCCATCCTGAATGAAGTCGATGTAGGGCTGCCTCCAGTCCGCTTGAGCTTTAATGAAATGTCACTCAGCTGTTTGGAAGAATAGCTAACACTTATCGCACTTCCATTGCAGCTCTGCCGCATCTTGCTTCATTTTAGGCCAGAAATACCCCTCTCTTTGAATTCTCCTATATAGAGGTATCTCAGTCGTTTCGCAGTGCTCCTCATGCATTTTCCTCAATCTTTGCTCTGCTTCCTCTGGGCTGACGCATCTTGACAACGATCCCCCAGCATTTTTATAGTAAAGATTCCCCTGGTTCGTAAAGTATTGTGCCAACTCTCTTAATCCCATAGCTCCTTCGCCAGACTCCAGTTGTTTCCTGATCTCTCCCCTCCAGTCCGCGTCCTCCTCCATCGGTAGTATTAACTGTACCACCGAAGGAGCTGTTCTTCATTGGATCATAACTATAGTCTCATCGGTCTTTATGACCATTTTCTGGGCGATAGTGGCATAGGCGTCTAGATGGCGGTTCATCGTTCTGGGATGTCTTCTGATCTTGGTTGGATGGAACTGGTTGAGAATCCTTTAAATGATTGTTCTATATGGCGCCAAGCTCATGTGCTTCAACGCATATTCTCCGTTTACTTATTAAATCACTAATTTCGAGTCACCCTTAATGCAGAGTGAACAAATTCCTCTTCGAATAGCCTCTAGTATCCCCAGTACCAACGCCTCGTATTCTGCTTCGTTATTGGAACAAGAGAAATCTAGCTTGTAGGAAAGGCAAATCTCCTCCATTCCCTTTGAAAGAATAGCCCCTGCTCCCCCTTCTTTTCCACCGAAGATCCATCGAACCGCATCGTCCATTACTCATCAGTTGTATTCAGGCAATTAGCCTGCAAATCATCCCCTGGAATGTCTTCCTTGGGGGGCTCAAAGGTTCCTGAAGGGAAGATGGCTAATAGATCAGCGTACGCCTGGCTTTTAATTGCGCGAGGGATCACACACTTCAAGTCATATTCAGAGAAGATAAGGAACCATCTAGCTACCCTACCAATTAATATAGTTCTTGTAAGCAAATACTTAATTGGGTCACATCTAGTTATAATATGGATTGTGAAGGACAACATATAATGCCTAAGTTTTTGTGCTACAAAGACCAAAGCTAAACAGTGCCTTTCTAAGCTACTATATCTAATCTCTGGCCCATGTATAATTCTGCTGAGGTAGTAAACCGGTCGTTCTTGCCCGTCCACTTCTTGTGCTAACAGAGCTCCGACGGACCTCTTGGTAGACGTGAGGTATAGCTGCAATGGTACTCCTACCTGGGGAGGAACCATGATTGATGGTGAAACGAGAAGTTTCTTCATCCTGACAAGAGACTCCTGGTGGACCTCCTCCCACCGGAATTTTGTGTTCTTTCGCAACAGCTGCATCAGTGGGTGTGTTATTTTGGCCAATCCAGGCACAAATCTCCTAAGGTAGGAGACTTTGCCGAGAAAACTCTTCAGCTCTTTCGCCGTTCTTGGACATGGCATCTCTAATATCGTTCGTTGTTTATCTTGCTCCATCTGCACCCCTTTTCGATCAACCACGAAGCCTAGAAACTTCCCACTTGTTACTCCGAAGACACACTTTAGCGGGTTCATCCTCAGTTTATACCTCCTGCACCGAGCGAACACCTTTCTTAAATCATTCAGATGGGACTCCTCCTTCTTTGATTTGATGACCAGTTTGTCCATGTAGAACTCCACAAATTTGTGGAAGAAGTCATGAAAAATGGCCATCATTGTCCTCTGGTACGTAGCTCCAGCATTCTTGAGTCCAAACGGCATCACCTTGTACATGAAGTTGCCCAACGGGGTTCTGAACGTCGTTTTCTCTGCATCGGTGGGATCCATCTTAATCTGGTTGTATGCCACATACCCATCCATGAAGCTATACATCTCATGACCGGCCGTGGAATCTATCAAACTATCGATGTAAGGTAGTGGAAACTCATCCTTGGGACAATCCCTATTCAAGTCTCTGAAGTCTACGCAGATCCTTATTTGGTTCTTGTCTTTCTTCCCCACTGGCACTATGCTGGATAGACAGAGGGGATGTTGTATTAGCTAGATAAATCCTGCTGCTAACAAGCGTTGGACCTCTTCTTTAATTTTTAAGTCTAGTTCAGGCTTGTAAGTCCTCGTTGCCTGCTTCACCGGAATAGCTGAAGGCATCACGCTCAGTTTGTGGCAACTCACCTCTTCATTCAGCCCTTCCATTTCAGTGTACTTCCATGCGAAAACGTCTATGAATTCTCGGATCAGATTGACCAAGGCTTCTCGTTTCCCTTCGCCGAGATCTTTTGAGATAAAGATAGGCCTTAGATCTTCCCCTTCTCTTGCTAAGTTCAGCTGGTCTAACTCTTGTGCCTGGGGCCTTGGTTGATCTCCCATGTAGTCTGGTTCTTCGATGACATATTCTACGAACTCTTGTATGTTGGAGTTGTCTATCACCATACACTGCCCCCGTCAATCCACCAAAAAACACTCATACACCGGGTCAACCTCATCCTTAGTCTCTTCGATCACCCATTCACACCGTTATAAGCGGTACACTAATTTTCCCTCTTCAGTGATAATTTTCTTGCATTGCCTGCTGGTAGCTGTTGCCACGACCTTCCTCTTCTTCTCTCTGGAAGCCTCAGCGATTCTTTTTCCCGAAAAGTGACTCAGCATGCTTTGACCTCGTGCTCCATCGGGTCTGTTCTAGGCCTCATCCTGTCTTTGAGCTATCTCGAGATCTTTTGGAGCCGAGGGATCACCTGTTGGGCTTCTTCGGTCCTCACCCCTTCGTTACTTCCATCCTCTTTATCCTGCGTATTCAAGGGCCCCATTCTCTCTCTAATCGAGGGAACCCATGCCCCATCCATTCTCTTCGTCAGAACTCGTACATCCTTCTCCAGTTTTGTATAGAATGCCGCATCCACTAGGTGTGGTTCTTCGATAGCAAAAGGCCTCTTCATAGCCCTAATGGTCACCTCCGTTCCCTTGATATTTGCCTTGGCGCATTGATGATAAGTCGAAGGAAATAAACCTTGGTTGTGCATCCATACTCTCCTTATTAGTAAGTGATAGGAAGTTGCGCTTTCTATCACGTGGAACTTAATGTGGGAACTCAGGTTTCCCATCGCAATCCCAACATTTACATACCCGACTGATTTGGAAGATTGATTGTCATATCCCGAAATTACCAAAGGCATGGGGACCAGCCTTTCTTTTGGAATACCAGCCACGTGGAAGGAGTTGATTGGCATAATATTGATGGAAGCACCCCCGTCCATAAGAGTCCTTGCAAAGCTAACCCCGTTGACGCTAGCGGTTACATATAGAGGCCTGTTATGAGGGAACCTCACAGCTCTATCAGCATCGCTGAAGGTTACTTCTGACAGGAATTTCATCACCAGCCTAGCCATGAGTCCCCTCCACCTTAGCAAGGGGACTGCGTTCCTTTTTGCAATGTCTAAAATCGCGTGAGTTATCTCCATCCTGCTCTCCTTCGGGATCCCCACTTGATCAAAGAACCAAGTGAATTTTGGGAATTTTGAAACTGCACTAAATTCTATGACTGGGTCTGTTTCCCCATCTTCAACGCTATACACGTCCTCCACGTCCTTAGCACTTGCTTCATCATAGGCTAAAACTACATTAGCCATTCCCGTGATACAATGTTCCAGAGCTTCTTCGAGCTCCTTCTGCTTCATCATCAACCCTCCTCCTTCTCTTTCTGCCTCCTCATCATAGGCCATCACCAAGTTGGACCCGTGTGCTGGAAGCGGGTTCTTGTTAATGTTCTATGGGGGGATTTGCAGTGTCCCCGCCTTCTTATACTTATCGATGATTCTTCGCAGCGTGAAGCAGCTCTCTGTTGGATGCTGGATCTTTCGATGAACCTGGAAGTATTTAGGATCTGCCTTCGTTGCAGCATCAGGTTCTTCCATCGGGGTGCCTTTTGGTTCATAAACTGTTCCCCTGGACCATCGCGTTATAATAACTCACAGCCTCTTCTATCGTGCAGGGTAACGGTGGAGGGTCTTCTCTATCCTTCCCAAATTTCCTCTTGTTGTCCCTCCTCGGTGTCTTGCCCCTGTCTTCTCCTTCAGCGTACCCTACCCGCGGGGGCTGAGACCTCCCCCCCACGGGTTGCATTGGTTGTCTGAACATCATGGCCACTACCACCGGATTGGGTCGTACCACCAAAGAGATGTTCCTTGCTGCTTTCAAGAACGCCACAAAAGTCCCCTCGCGCGTCTCATTGATAAGATGGCAGATGTATTCGGGAAGCAGTCCCTCAGCGCAAATTTTTAATAACTTGGACTCTTTGGCCTCCTCCCTCACATCGAGGGACCTTTCCCTGAACCTTCGAACATAGGCCACCACTTCCTCCCCAGGTCTTTGCTTCTCCCTTCCCAGTTGGGTCAATGTGAACTCGTCTTTCGCCAAAAATAACTTTTGGACAAACAATACGTGCATCTCCTCCCACGTAGAAATGTTGTTGGGAGTTAGGTGAGAGTACCAGGTGTATGCCTTCTCGGTTAGGGATTTGGAAAACTCCCTCAATCTAAGCTTCTTATCATTGCAATGTGCTCCCAAGTGTTCAACAAACCGCTTAATGTGCTCCTTCGGGTTCCCACCCTTCCCTGTATATTTTTCGAAGATAGGGGGAATATAGTCCTTTAGGTAAGGCTCATCGTTGTACGCTTGAGGGTAGGGTGTTCGAAAGTCGTCATAAACCGAAGCCACTTCGCTTGCTGACTGTGAGGAAGCCCGCATGAACTTCAACATCTCCTTCTGCATCTCTTTTATCATTTCTTCCATGGGCGAGGCCGCAGTGGCCGCTAGCAATGGGGCCATGGGCTGAGCGGTCGTTGCAACTGAAACGAACGTCATCGGCGGTGCCGTTGAGACTCATGAGGTTCCCACTGATAGATTCACAATAGAGGGTACGCTTGCCGGGAGCGTTCCTGCAATGCATGCGCCTGGTGGGGCCGTTGGAGCTACCCCTGGTGTTACGAAAGCATTAGCCTCCAATCCTCCCAGCATAGTTGAAGCTACTGGGGTTTGCAAAAACTCGTAAAATTTGCTCACGAAGAGCGCCATCTAGGCGGGTCCCATCCCCGCGCTCATGGCAGGTTGTGCTGCCCCAAGAACGTCTGACATCGTCGAAACCGGCGGTACCTCTACTCGAGGAGCCCCATCCCTTAGGGACTCTTGCTCCCTCGCGGCCTATTGTTCATTACGCTGGATATCGTCAAAGTTGAGTCTTCAAGTAGCATTATCTTGCGCCATACTCCCTACCTAGGAAAATGCCTCCCCAGCAGAGTCGCCAAATGTAAGAGGGTACTTTAGATAAGATAAATGGAGGTGTAACCCCTGTTTATGGTAATGATAAGCTACTTAGCCAAAGCCTTGGGTTAATGATAGGACCCACAAATACAGACTCAATGAAGTTAGGCTCAGTTTAAACTCACAAAGACTCTCGTGTATAGCTTAGAAGATAGTAATGAACTTTATAAGTAACTTAGCTAGAGGGAGAGAGAAGTAAGCACCCTAGATACACCTTGGTAGGCAGGTATAAACACACCTAGTCCTCTCAAGAATCTCCGTCCAATATTCAAAGCTTCGTAATAAATAACAATGGTGAGAAGGTAAAACTCTTTGTCTGGTAATAACTTCCCAGACTCTAAAAGGGGTCCCCCTTCCTCAAAGGTATTTGGGGTCCTTAAATAGCCCCCCACACCACCCCCTAGGCAACTCAGTCATTTAATGCCATAAAAGACGTCCCTCACACTTTATGTCACAACATTAAACGCCTGATACACTAGTTGTCTCCACGTCACAAACATTAAATGCCAAGACATGCCTTTTGCTTAACCACTGTGTGTCAGGGGGCTGTTTTCGCAGAGGTGGCTCAACAACTAGCTGAAAGCCCCAAATACCACGGTGGTTTACTCAAGTGCATGTCTGAAATTGTTTATCTGGCTAGTGACATCACCTACAGTAGATGTGACATTAAGTAGAGGGTTGTTTGGTTCGCAGCTTAACGCCCGATGGAACTCCAAGCCGCTCCACCCGAGGTTCCACATGCAGGGTCCTTCGGTGTTTTACTAGGTGTATCTAAGGTGGTTGGGACGAGTCCCAACGGTGCCTTACTTCTCAATCCTCCAAACCAAGTCCCTCTAAAGTTCCCAAGACGAGGTCATTCGATAGAGAATGAAAGCTCTCCCAGGCCCTGCCAAGCCTGGTCTCTCGCGAGTACCGTTTGACCTCACACTAAAACTTGTTATTAATATCGTTACCGCATTACAACCGTTATAGCTTACAGTCAATATAAACATAGATACAATATGACTAACATAACAAGATAAATATGAGTTGCCACGCTAAGCTGCCTCGTTGAGTTGCCGCGCAGAGTTGCCACGCTAGAGTTTCCACGCTTGAGCTGCCTCAGTTGCTTAATCTCAAACACTATTGCCAGTTAGGGAATTATCCCTAATCTCAGGATTAACTTCAAGCCACCTCTACACCTTGAATGGACGATTCATTAAAGAGGGCAAGGACTTCCCCTTTTGCGACTTTCCAGAACCATGGTATGACCATACAGACAAGTAGGTGAAGCCTGGAATGGAGATCTTTTTCTAAGACCACTACCTATGGATCATAAGTTCCAAACACCATGTACAACCGATCATTAAAGATATCAAAGATTTTGAGGGAAGTGACTCTGAGGATTCGTTGAACTTATAGACACTAGGGTTGACACTCTCCATGGTTCATTCAAGCACTACATCACTGGATCCATCTCACTTGATTAAAGCTGCTTATACACCTCTCCTCAACTGGCATGATGTGAGAGTTCTACCTATTGAAATCCCACCTAACCCTAATGTTTACCCCATCTCTTCTTCTGTTGTCTATCCTCGCTCTAATGTAATCGAGGCCTCCTTTGATGAGGTTCTCAATGATGTTTTTCCTATCAATGAAATAAATGAAGATTTTGAGTATCTTGCTGTGCCTTACATAAATTGTTTAGATTCTAATCAGAATTTTGATGATGATGATTTTACAAATGAACAATTCTTAACTTATCTAAATAAGGTTAATAATAAACAACATAATCGCGTTCAAGTTAATGAAGAAGAAACTGATTGTTAACCTCGGTTCTAGCAGCCAACTGCGCGAGATTAGGATATGGGCTACCCTTGACGAGCGTGAGCGTGCATAGCTCGAATAATTACTGAAGGAATTCGTGGATGTATTTGTATGGTCCTATGACGATATGCCAGGCATTGATCCTTAAATAGCTCAACATGAGATCCCACTCTTCCAGATTACAAGTCGGTTAAACAAAAGTTGAGAAAGCTCCGCACCGAATGGTTTCTCAAAGTCAAAGAAGAAGTGGTTAAATAGCTGAATGTGGGCTTCATTCATGTCATCGAATATCCCAGACGGCTAGCCAACTAGTGCCTGTGCCGAAATCAGGAGCAAAAGTTCGGATGTGCATAGACTACCGGGACTTGAACAAAGCCTCTTCGAAGGATGATTACCCACTACACAATAGCGACATGATCATGGACAACACAGCCAGTGATGCTCTTAAGTCCTTCATCGACGGGTTTGCCGGATATAACTTGTGGCCATCCCCGATCCTCGCAGCGGACGAGCGGCGTGAGGGAGGATCTTAGGTCCTGCGTGTCCCTCTTGGGAGCGCTTCGGCCGACGTCATTTGGGTGAGGTGTAAAAAAGTAGAGAGATTAGATTCCCCGATCTATTTTACTCAAAACATAAAAAAGAAAGGGAGCCATCCCGAAAGTCAACATCCAAAGACATACTGATGCATACAAAACCAAAATGATTCGAAAAGGGTCCAGAGGCTAAGTTACGAAATGGGAAGGTGTTAGGCACCCATTCCGCACTTTCGGTCTCTCATGGGTTTTTGTTATTTTCCTTTATTTTCCCCGTGATATGTGTGCATATCTATATATAGTGGAGATAGGAATTATCGACTTGCACCATGGAAGAGGTAAAGGGAGTCATTCGTAGGAAGGTATTAAAATATTAGAAAATAGGATTTATACGATTATCCTTACATTGACCGTTATGATGGAACGATAACGCATGTGGAATACTACGCCACTAAGAACAAATATATGTATATATATGATATAAGAGAGTGGAGTTTAGAGAAAACAAAAAATGAGAGAAAAAGTAAAAATAGGACTCGAGTTTCGGGTTTTATCCCGAGACACCTACGTAGCCTATAGAGGCATCAAAGTCCACGTAGTTCGCATGCAAAACTAGGGGTGGGGTTTATCCCATAAATCCAATCAGGGGATTCTCTTATTTGTGTGTGTGTGTGTGAGTGTGTGTAGAAAAAGTGTTTTAGTTGTGAGAAAAGTGTAAGAAAAGTGTGAGAATTCCCATTTGGAATTTATGAGCAAACCCTCTTTTTCTTATTTTTGGGTTTTTATTTATATAAAAATAAGAGATGTGCAATAATACTAAATAAAAATTATATTAGGATATGTGAGATGAGATAATAAAAGTGCTAAGTAATAAAATAAGTTATTGCGAATTTATGAGAATTTAAGGAGAGAGTTGAGAAGATTGGACCTTCTTGAAGATCTTGAGCTTGATCTTGAATGTTGGAGAGCAGCCATTAGACTTGGATGTTGATGGAGGGTAGTGAATTCACCAAGTTTAATGAAAATGATGATGAAAAGTGAAGGTTGGAAAGGGAATTGTGTGTGGAAATCACACTAACTTCGAGAGAGGTTTTCTGGATTTGCTAAGAGTGATATCTATCAGATCTGTGCTCTTCTTGCAAGTGAGGTCAGACCTCCTTTTTATAGGCCCGGAGCATTGTCAATTGGCATAGCCCTGTTCCTACCAATCGGTAGGTGCGTTTAGGCACACTGCCGATAGGTAGGGTCTGGGACCTGCCGTTTGGTAGTGCCTTTCAGGCCTTTTCGAAAAATCGATCGTAGAACGCAAAACGTTGATCAAAATTGCACACGGGGTAGACCGTTGGAAAGGTAATCCAGAGACCTTCGAAAGTCCTTTGGATTGTTCCCAGGTTCGGGAGTTGACTTTAGGTCAAATTTGGCTCAAAAGCATTCATCGGTCCAATTGGACGGGGAATCGTCGGACGCAAACGGATCGTTCGTCCGCATGATAACTATGAATCGCGCATGGGGTGGACCATTGGAAAGGTTAGGAGTTGTACTTAGACATTCCAAAGAGTTTGATCCGGTTGTTGAATTTGGTCAACCAAGCCCTGAAAGCATTCGGTGACCTTTCGGATTAAAATGGATCATTCGTCCGTATCTTAAGTCGGAATCACGCACGGGATGGACCGTTGGAAATGGGTTTCAGTGTCCTTCAAAGATTCATTCATTCTTGGTTGAGTTAAAGAGTTGACTTAGGTCAAACAGAGCTCGGGAGCGCTCGGTGGCCTCCTGATTGAGTTTTGGGAGAAAATGGGTCGTTCGTCCGCATGGTAAGTCGGAATCGCGCGCGGGATGGACCGTTGGAAAGGGGTTTCGGTGCCCTTTGAAGATTCATTCAGTCTCATTTGAGTTGAAAACTTTGACTTTTGGTCAAACGGAGCCTAGGAGTGCCCGATGGCTTCTAGGTCAGAACTCGGGGTATGACCTGGGTTTGTAGTGATGAAGGGAGGTGCTAGGTACCTAAGGAGAGTTTAGGGGGTAACAGAATGGGGTGTCTACATAACCAAATCAAAATTCACCCAGATCACTAAGAAAAGACCGCGTTCATCACCCCGTGGGGAACCTTTTGCTACACTGTTATGCCATTTGGTCTCAAGAATGCTAGGCTACATACCAGAGGGCTGCCACAACCATCCTGCACAATCTGATTAACAAAGAAGTCAATGTCTATGTGGATGATATGATTATCAAATCCAAAACTAGAGAAGTTCATATTCCCGCTCTCTGAAAATTCTTGTAACGACTGCGACGGTATCAGATGAGACTCAATCCACAGAAATGTATCTTCGTTATTACCAAGGGGAAACTCTCGGGATTCATGGTCATTGAGAAGGGGATAGAAGCAGATCCTGCCAAGTTGAAATACATACTTGAGATGCCACCTCTCCGAATAGAGAAAGAAGTCCGTGGTTCCTTAAGAAATTGTAATACAATAGCCAGTTCATCAGCCAGCTAACCTCCATCTGCGAAGCTATTTTCAAACTCCTTCAAAAGGATTCAACCAAGGATTGGAATGAGGACTGCCAAGAAGCCTTTGAACAAATCAAACAATATCTGACCCAACTACTGGTACTCATGCCACCACAACCTGGTCTCCCCTTACTCCTATACCAAACCATAACTGACACTGCAGGTGGGGCTTTGCTAGACCAATACCTTGAAGAATCCCATAAAGAAAGAGCCATCTATTTTGCCAGTCGAAAATTGACCGGATATAAAGTCAACTACACTGCTTTAGAGAAGGCATGTGTCGTGCTTGTTTGGGTCACCCAAAAGTTATGACACTACATGCTCGCCTTCCCCATCAAACTTGTATCCCGAATGGACCCCGTTAAGTACATGCTTGAGAAAACTACCTTATCCAGACTAATGGCCTGATGGTTGAGGCTCCTAACTGAGTTTGATATTGTGTACGTCATGCAGAAAGCCATGAAAGGAAGAGCCATCTCTGAATACCTCGATGACTACCCCATGGAAGAAGCTGATGTTTAGATCTTTGAAGACCCAAATGAAAACATCATTTGCACCACTCAAGACGACCTTCTATGGAAGATGTTCTTCTACGGCGCTACCAACGAAAAGGGATATGGCATTGGGATACTTCTGATTGCCCCAGATGACTCCCACACTCCCATCGCTATCAAATTGGATTTCCCCTGCACCAACAAGATTAATGAATATGAGGCGTGTACGGTAGGCCTCAAAGTTGCTCTTAAGAAAGGTATTCAATGCCTACATGTCTACGAGGCATCTGCCCTCATCATTGGTCAAGTTCTCAGAAAATGGAAAGTCAAGAACGGAAAACTCCAACCCTTCCATGCCCACTTAGAAGAACTAGCCTCCTAATTCCAAGATATCACCTTCCACTACCTACCTCAAATAAAGAATAACCTAGTCGATGCCCTTACTATCTTAGCCTCCATGGTCGACATGCCCAAAGGAATAACAATGGCCCCCTTCCTAATTCAAAAGAAAGATAAACCAACCCACTGCTACCACATTGAGCTCATCACCAAAGAAGATATCGAGCTAGCCAATTGCTGGTACTATGATATTTGGCACCTCCTCAAGCATGGTAGGTATCCTGAACGTTCCAACAAGAAAGACCGAGCAACCCTCTAAAGACTGGTCGCCCAGTACATCATCTGTTACAAAGCACTGTTCAAAAGAAACTTCGATGGAACCTGTCTACACTACATCGCAGGAGCTGACATTGAAGAGATAATGCAGAAGATCCATAGTGGGGAATGCGGACCCCACATGAATGGTCACGTGCTTGACAAGAAGATCATCTGACAAAGCTACTACTGGACCACCATGGTCCAGGATTACACCGCCTATGTCTGGAGATACCTCAAATGCCAATAGGTTTTCAGCCTTTAACACCTTCATTCGCAAGAATTATACAATATGACTTCTCCCTGGCCATTATCCACCTAGGGCATTGACACAATAGGGAAGGTTACACCCAAGGCTTCCAACGGGAATGAATTTATCCTAGTTTCCATTGATTACTTCACCAAATGGGTCAAAGACGAGTCATAAGTAGTTCTGAATGCCAAGAAAGAGGCCAAATTCATCAGGCAGAACATCATCTATCGATATGGGGTCCCGCACGAACTAGTGTCAGATAAAGGGTTTCACTTCGAGGCAGAAGTCACAGAAGTGGTCAACGAGTATGGGATTCAGAGACATAAATCTTTTCCCTACCAACCTCAGATCAATGGTGCAGTCGAGGTAGCCAAAAAAAACCTCAAAATCCATCATTAGTAATATGATCTAAAGATATCGAGATTGGGCCAACCGAATCCCTTTCAACCTCTGGGGCTACCAAACCTCAATCAGAACCTCTACTGGGGATAGCCCTTACTCTCTGGTCTACGACATGGAAGCAGTCCTACCTATTGAGCTAGAAATCCCTTCGCTTCGCATCATGGTCGAAAGCCAAGTCAATGAGGAGGATTGTCATCAAATCCGTCTTGATGAGCTGTCACTCTTAGACGAAAGGAGACTGAAAGCATTGTATCACATACAAGGGTACCATCGCCGAATAGCGCATTCATTTAATAAGAGAGTCAAGGAGTGCAATGTCCGAGAAGGGGACTTAGCCCTTAAGGAAATCATAGAACCCATTTGGGAACCCAAAGGGAAGTTCAACCCCAAATGGAGTGGCCCCTACATTGTAAAGAAGATCTTTTCAGGAGGTCCCTCTATGCTCATCCACCTTGATGGAGAATAGATGGCTCAACCAGTCAACCTGGACCGTCTCAAGAAATTATACCCCTAGTCCGAAACCTCGACATGCTACGACTCTTCCCATCTCCTTTCTATTCTAAAAAAATATTCATTTCCCTCTACCCAGAACTACGTGGGCCTAATCCTCTTCAAAAACCATTTTCTTTCAGAAAAATTAAAACTTTCCAAAACCCCCAGAGGTACGTAGGCAGCTCATACATCTTACATGAGCACGACCCTTTCTTTTTCATAAAAAAATTATTCTTTTCTTATCTCCGAGAACGCCAGTTCATTCTAACATATACTTAAACAAAAGGATTATGCATGCCTTAGCGATCGGTATTGGTAATTCAAAATACAAAATTCATCAAAAGGCATAGCTGGATGATAAAAAACTTATTTATTTCACTAATAAGAAATTACTATACAATTACATAAGAAAATGGACAAATAACTCCCTTCCCCTACCTTCCTAAAAGCCAAATAAATTCCCAAATTTATTCCCCATTTACAAAAAAAACTCTCCAAGAGTCCTACCCATAGCTACTAGAGGAGCCCGCTCCATCATCATCTACATCCTTGGGTCCCTAAGCTTCCCCTACCTGAATAGAGCGCCGCAGATGCTCCATGGACCGATAAGCTCGAACCAGCCTCGAAAAAACCACAGCACCTACCTCCATGGTATCACATAAGATAAATCACCTTTGTCCAGTATCCACTACCAACATCTTGCTAACTACTCTTCTCCACAACCACTTCATATAATACCTAGAGATGTGCCAGACTCTCCCAACAGACTGAGAAGGACGGTTTGACGGATGTTGACTCTCCCATAAAGAGCCAAGTCTCATGCGCAGACGCTCTGTCAGATCTGCTACCTAAAAGAAATCTAGAGTCCAAGGTGGCACGACCTAATCCCAGCCAAATTGGCATAGAAGCCGCCAAGGGAAATAAAAAGAGGTCTGTCTGAGACTAACCAGTCGAACGTACGGGTATTCCCCCAGGTCCAGAATAGGTAGGAGCTGTCCCCACCAAGGCACTGACCAATGCAGATTTAGAGCCCCATGCTCCATAAACTAGTTCTCCCAGCTCTCGATATCCAGGCCAACACTGATGAAATGGCACGAAAATAAGTTGGGCACAACCGATAAAGGACATTCCGGAGGAGTCACCAAATGAAATATTTCAGACAACCACATGAACAGCATCACAAGGCTACCCCCAAAAAGTCAGAACGACCTTCTTTCTAGGCATCTAGGAAATTCAATGTCTTCGCTAGTATCACCACTATACGATTATGATGGTATGACATCTATGAAGTAATGGCTGCAAGTTGTGGGTCCACCAGCAGTTCCCCAGTCACCTATAGCAATTTTTAAACCAAGCCCATAATGATGACTCTGGCATATCCAGCATCACCAACCTCCTGCATATGCACAGACCGCAGCACCGTCAGAAGGGAAATCATTCCTTCAGTAACCAAAGGCCTACCCATCAAGGGCGAGACGTGGATAAGTCTAGCCAAGAGTTCCCAAGGATACCGAAAAAAATTAGGCATAGCAGCCACCACACTAAGGTTTACCCCCAACATGGCAGAAAATCCCTTATAAGTCGGACATACTTCTTCCAAGCCAAAGAGGAATACATGATCTTCGGGGTACCAAAATTGTACCGCCGCCATCAGCATGTTCCACTCTATGGGCCAATTACACCATAAAAAGACTCGACGCATGTTGAAAGCATCGTAGTCGACATTGTAGGAGCACATCGCCTCCAAAGTCTTGAGGTAGTTGGAAAAATCAACACTACCAGGGAAACACATCTCACAGAATAAGAAGGTAAGAATGTGAAGGTGTGATGAAAACACTCCACCCCTACCCCTTTTTTATACTTGAAAACCCTCATAAGAGACACAACCCTTGTAGAAATCGGAGGGAATCATGCCCCACAAGGTACCAAAAGCTCAAGAGAGTACCAAAAAATCCTTGATTGATTAGACTGGACTGACCTACCGATAGACATGATAAGAGGCTTGCCGATCGGCAACCCCTTATTTTTGGAAACTTCCCTTTTTCCTCTTTTGTCAAAATTAGAAAACTTAATAAAACTTAATTGATATTCTCAACAGAATTTCAAAATCCCCTTCCATCTTTATATAATTTCTCATCTTAAATAAATAAAACTTTCCTTCAATTCCAAAAATATTTCTTTTTTACGGTCTCAGCAGCAAAGTAAAAAGCGCATATGCATTCATTCGTTAATTACTAACAGAAGATAATAAAAAACTCCATTGCATTGCATAGATATTTTTTTGTGTTACATCAATTTTACAGGAAATAAAGAAAAATAGAAAAACAACGGGACTCAACCTGAACCCACATTCGCGCTCTCACCTACCCTTCCCCTCTCTCTCTCTAAGAGCTTCCATCTGTGCAACGCGCTCTCTTTCCCATGCGGTGAGATAACACACCACCGCTACCTGAACCAAACTCCTCCCAGGATGAGGCAGACGGCAACAATCAAGAAGGAACAGGAACCGTGTCCCGAATTCAGGCATTTGCTGAAGATATCCAATCTCTGATGTCCCTCAGCCAAGTGGTGGACACCCGGACTTGCTACAAGAAAAGGCAGAATCAGTATGAAACAAAGAAGACCAAAAGAAGAAGAACAGAAAGGTATACCACAAGATGAAGGTCCTCCTCTGTTAATCCCAACTCCTTCGGGTCCATCATATGATGACGATGCAACATAGGCACCATCCCTCCATTAGCCCGCCGAATGTTGTATGAAGGGGTATGTAACCACACAAAGGGGACCTCCAAAGTCACCGCCGCCTCAAATGTTGACAGACCACCACCACTGTGGGAAGACCCCACTTGTCGACTCGAACCCGCATGAGGGAAAGGCAACGCATCATATATGATAAGTTCCATTATCCAACTCATCACGAAGTTCATAAAATTATATGGCACAACCGTGTCGGTGTACAACAAATAGGACTCGCCAATCATCACCACAATCCTCGCATCCTCTGGCAACATTCGTTCTCGCTTCATACACATAGGGGGCCTCACAGGTGGCACCACCACCTCCTCCTTAGAAATATGTCGAACCACCCTCTCCCCGAGATACCAGGAGTGGCCAAACTCATGCGCCAGCAAACGCCTCATCTGTGCATTCACCCGGTTGACTCCGTGTCCTGAACAGCCGCCCCCCAAGGGTAAAAGGTCACCTGAAAAATCCCTAGAAGATATAAGTCAATATGGAATCAGAGCACATAAAGAACCAGGCTATATAAGAAAAAGGTCTTACCTTATCACTGTTTAGGCCATTCAAGACCTCACGCACCGCCTGTAGATAAAAATACTTCCTCGACTATCGATTGGCCTTTTGCCACCAATACAGTTGGCAAAAGTCCCCAACGATCTCATCCTTCAAAGCAATCAGCTGGGTATTACACCTAATCACCTCATAGAACCACGTCTGCCAAAGACAAGAATCCGCGATCGAAAAGAGACACACAAGGAAAAGGAGAATTCATGAAAGGAAAATGCATAAACTAAATAATAGCTCAAGAAGATATGTGGCTCTAGTAAAAGTCTGCCGGTAGCACCGGCTAAATGCATCCAGAGAAAAATAAAGGGTCGCCAAAGTCAGGCTCCCCTAATCATAGAGAGGTATGTTTGAAAACATCCTCAAGTATAGTAAAAACCACAAGTGGACAACGTCGCCACTCGACACCACAAGAAATCCCCCCAACACCAGTAAAATGAATAGTCGAGCCATCTGCTTCACCTGCAGCCCATCCTCCACATCAATGACCCTACTCATCAAAACATCCCTCAGTCGAGACAAACGGATAGAGTCCCCAGATACTATCCTCCCCACATCACCTAGCGTCGCCTTCACCGCCTTCGGCTTTACTCACAAAGACAGAGCCACCTCTATCTGTTCTCCATCATAATCCAGCCCCAGTAACTATTGTACATCTATGGGAGTCACAGTTATCTCCCCAAATCCAAAATGGAAGGTATGGGTAGTGTCCCGCAACCTCTCCCCCAAAGCACATAAGACTGTCGTCGAACAAGGCGTCTCATCCAGCACAGACGCCAATCTCCTAAAGCCTGCTAACGATACTACCCAACACAGCACAGGTGGAAGGTACTCCCAGACATCCTTAAGCCCCGTTGTCCTGCAGGCAAGCATAGTCGACAAAGAAACATCATACTGTCAAAGAAAAACCTTGTCAAAATCCAAGAGAAAAATAAATCACCGAAAAATAATACCAAAAGTCATTTTGTACTTAGATAACCACCAGGGTTCACCACCCTAGAAGAGCGATGACACGACGACTCTCGCAGTAAAGTCCTCTCATCCCTAACCGGATCAAATCCATCAAAATAATTATCACTCCCCAGAGAAAGAGGTGTCCTGTCCCTCCCCTCCATATTCTCCCAGTCATCAACAACTAACCACTCCCTATGTGTCGCAATGCTCACAAAAGCAGTCATTTTTTAGGTTGAGGAATGTTAAGACAATTTGTAGAAGAAAATCACAGAGAGACAGAAGCAAGAAGTTGTGATAAATTAGGGGAACCCGCCCCTTTTTATAGGAAGCCAAGGGTCATGTCGATCAGCACTGCACCCCCCTACCGATTAGCACTGACCTTCCACCTCTCGAGGCAGTCCAAAAGTCCATGCCACAACCGAATGGCACCCTCCACACCAAATCGATTGGCACCCCCCTTAAATTTTCGTACAAAGACTCCCATAAAATACCAGAAAACCCTAAAAAATCCTCAGAAAATTCCTAAAAATCCCAAGGAAGATGTAGAACATTTTCACCAAGAAAATTTATTTTATCTCACACTCCATCAAGACAATCTATCCCCAGTAGCATCCCTAGAGGATCCCTAAAGTATCCCAAACTTCAGGTTATCTCCTATTCCCTAGTAGAATCCTCAAAAACCATTACGAAAAAAGTCTTAAATTTCCTCGAGAAAAACATCCAAACCCTAGATCACCTAATCACTTCCCCAGTGGAATCCACATCATCAAATTAGCTATTCCCCCGTAAAGTCTCCAGAAGACACGAAAGTTTCCCCAACGATCATCTCCCTAGCTCAAAACAAAATCACGAGGTAATTTTCCAGGCAGAGTTCCCCGAGAACATCAAAATTCAATCCCTCAAAATTATCTTTGACCCACATAATTGGTCATCTTAATTCAAGCCCTCAGAATTGACTTCTACCCACAGAATTGGTCATCTCGATTTAATCCCTCAGAGTGGGATTCAACCCGCAGAATTGGTCATCTCTATTTAATCCCTTATAATTGGCTTCGACCCGCAGAATTTGTCATCTTGATTCAAGCCCTCAGAATTGGCTTCGACCTGCAGAATTGGTCATCACAACCTAAGCCCTCATAATTGGCTTCGACCAGAAGAATTGGTCATTATAATCTAAGCCGTCAGAATTGACTTCGACCCGTAGAATTGGTCATCACAACCTAAGCCCTCAGAATTGGCTTCGACCCGTGGAATTGGTTATCGTAATTTAAGCCCTCGGAATTTGCTTCGACTCGCAGAATTGGTCATCACAATCTAAGCCCTCACAAATTGTCTTCGACCCACAGAATTGGTCATCGCAATCTAAGCCATCAAAATTTACTTTGACTCGCAGAATTGGTCATCATAACCTAAGCCCTCAGAATTGTTTTCGGCCCGCAGAATTGGTCATCACAATATAAGCCCTCGAAATTGGGTTCGACCCATAAAATCGGTCATCCCCAGGATTGCTTTAGGTCCTCGAAATTGACCTTAATCATTGGTTGTCACTTCCTTTAGACCATCCCCAGTACGCCCCTTAGGTCCTCAGAATCGGCCTCAACCCTTTGAATCGTCCATCCTCATCCTTAGGTCCTCAAAATCGGCCTCGACCCTCTGATTTGGTCATCCTCATTCCTTAGGTCCTGAGAATCAACCTCGACCCTCTGAATTGGTCATCCTCATTTCCTTAGGTCCACATAATCAACCTCTTTCAAAGGCATCATATGGTGTCTATTCAATGACTATCATTTGTTACAAACTCATCCGTCGAGGGTCTCTATAGACACCCTATTCTGTCACCCCCTAATATCTTCTTAGGTCCCTAGCACCCCTATGCATCACTACAAACCTAGGTCATATTCCGAATACTTACCTAGAGGCCATCGGGAGCTCTCAGGCTCTATTTTGACCAAAATTCAAAATCTTCAGCTCGACTGAGACTGAATGAATCCTTAAAGGGTACTAAAACCCCTATTTAAAGGTTTGCCCCGTGCACGATTCTAACTTACAATGCGGACGAATGACTCATTTTCCCTCAAAACTTGATCAGGAGGCCACCGAACGCTCTTGGGATCTATTTGATCAAATTAAACTCTTCATCTCAATCGAGACTGAATGAATCTTTAAAGATCACTAAAACCTCTTTCCAACGATCTGCTCTGGGCCCAATTCTAACTTACGATACGGACGAACGATCCGTTTTACTCTGAAAGGACATCAAACGCTTTCGGGCCCCGGTTGGCCAAAGTCAACTCCTCAAACTGAGTCAAACTATTTGGAATGTCGAAGTTCATCTCCTAATATTTCCAACGGTCCACCCCATGCACGATTCTGACTTACCATGCGGACGAACGATCCGTTTGCGTCTGACGATTCCCCGACCAAAAGACCGACGAGCGCTTCCGAGCCACATTTGACCCAAAGTCGAGAGAAGTCCAAAGTAATTTCGAAGTTCTATGAAGTAACTTTCTAGTGGTACAACCCGTATGCGATTTGAATCAACAGATTGCATTTTACAACCATTTTTCCAAAGGAATCTGAACGAGACTACCAAACGGCAGGTCCAAAATCCTGCCTATCGGCAGTGTGCCTAAAAACACATGCCGATTGGCAGGACCAAACCTATGCCGATTGGAAATTACCTGGGACTATAAAAAGGAGGGCTTGACCTCATTGTAAAGTTACCCCAAATCTGAGATCCATCACTCTCAGCGAACTCTAGAAAACCTCTCTAGAAGTCAGCGTGATTTCTACATCCAAATCCCTTTCTAACCCTCACTTTTCATCACCTTTTTCACCAAACTTGGTGAATTAACTACCCATCATCATCATCATCCAAGTGCAAGGGCTTCTCTCCAACATTCAAGATCAAGCTCAAGATCTTCGAGAAGGTCCAACTTTCTCGACTCTCTCCTTAAATTCCCCTAAATTCGCATTAACTTGTTTTATTACTTAGCAATTTTTCTCCCCGTCTCACATATCCTAATATACTTTTTTTTTATTTTAGTATTATTTCACATCTCTCATTTTTCATATAAAAAACCCAAAAAAACAAGAAAAATAGGGTTTGCTCATAAATCCCAAACGGGAATTCTCACACTTTTCTCATACTTTTCTCACACTAAAACACATTTTCACACCACACACACACACACACATAAGAGAAGTTCCCGGTAGGATTTATGGGATAAACCCCACCCCTCGTTTTGCATACAAACTACGTGGACTTTGGTGCCTCTATCGGTTGCGTAGGCTTCTCGGGCTATAACTCGAGACTCGAGTCCTATTTTTTCAATTTTTTTCTATTTTTCTATTTCTTTGACTTAATTCTCCTATATTCTCATATCTACATATTCACACAGACATGTAAATGGATTTTTACAAAAAGTGAAATTGATGATGATTCTTTATAAACCCCGCATGAAAAGTAGGTTTTTGCTAGAGAAACCTAAGTCTTGAATGTAAAGATATGAAATTTAATAAAAACGATGTGATCTTAAATTACGAATTTAGAAATTGTATTAGAATTACGATGTAGATTAATTATAGTAAAAAGTTATGATTAAATCCCATGATTTGGAATGATTTTGATGTATTTGGACAATTAAACATGTATCCTTATGTTAGAAATTAATAGGGTAATGTTTATTTGCATGGGATGAGGTTTAGAGTTATTTTGGGGCAAGGAGATGTGCATAAATTCATCAAATAGAAACTACGTTGTTTTGGGTTCGACAGCAAGGGAGAACTGGTTCGTCCCTGGCTGAACCGATTTGGCACCTCTCTGTCACCCAGTTTTCTTTTTAAAGGATTTTTATTATTGGAATAATTTTGAGTTGGTTCGGGGTATTCGTAAGAATGCTAGGACTACTGAAATATGACTTTGGCATGTTAAAATCTACCGAGAAACGATTGGGGATAATCTCGGGGTAAATTTGGGTGTTTGGGATGTTTAACACCCAAATAATTAGATAAAGAAATATGGATGAATATTCGGTTGAATGTTAGATTTGGGGAGGTTGGGAAGGTCCGGGTGATCCAGGGATGTTAAGTCGCATTATTAATTTAATTAAGTAGTTAATTAAATATTTAGGAGTTAGTGGTAGACTCGACACAACTAGGCTAGTGCTTCGGATGATATGCACGGATTTGCCAGATTATGTGAACAGATATATATATGAATAATAATAATATCTGTGTGTATGATATTTCTGTAAAACATACCCATCCTAGCGGATATGTTATCGGTGGAGGTTGCGCACCGTGGGAGGTCACTCTGATAAATATCAATAGAGGTAGTACCATTGACTTGGGTCATAGGTCTGTGCACCAACACCCTATGTAGGTTTGGACTCCCATGGATTAATGTGGTATGGTTATAACCCACGGACTTAAGGCCATGACTGCCTTCGATTTTCATTTTCATTTTGGGTTTGGTGGTGAGATTTTGACCCAGTTGCCTAGGTTATGGTGGTCATTCCTTGATCTTGGTAGCATTATATTTCTTTTGTATCCAATGAGAATATATTCGGAGGGATTTTAATTAAATATATAACGAGCGATGTATGTCTATATATTTGATGTGTTACAAACATACGTATATGAAGGTAGAGATAATTATATACGGATATTACAAGTGAGAATGTTTGTTAATAATTGGAGTAAAGTTATGAAAATAAGTTTGTGATAATATAATTGAGAATTGATTAAGTAGAGGGGTAATCCAATTAAGAAATCAGAAAGAAACAATATACACGAGACAGGGTAGTGTGTCATATTGAGATTAGTGATGAGTTTAGTTAGGCGGGTAATGTAACTAATTGGGGTAAAAATCATACTTTGGGTGCGCATATTAGACAAGGGGTGAGGGTTGTCTCATGTGAGTACGCTACTAGTTTAAAAATGGAAAATTCCTTTACATTTTCATTGCAGCATTTTATTCACTAGCTAAATATTTTCAAATGTTTTGGGCTCTGACTCGCATTAAGTATTTTCAAAAACTTTTAGGTGCCCAACCATAAGAATGCCAATGACGATTCTTCTCTCCAGGGTTACATAGTTGCAGCTGATGTGGAGGCTTGGGGGGGGGGGGGGTGGAGTAGACGATCCTATCACTGTTATCCTTTATTAGGTTCCATTTTAGACATGGGTTGGGCATGTCGTCCCTTTTATCAGATTTTTTTACCTTCGTCTTATTTAGTTTAGTTCATTGTATTGTATTATTAGTAATCGTTGATTTATTTGGTACTTGGTTTTATTTATTTTCGCATTTAGACTTCTTTATTAGTGTGATTATTTATACTATTTATTAGGAATGGGTTCATCGTGAATGGTTTTTTTTTTGGTATTGTAATTAAAGATTTAAAATTTGACATGCCTTTTTAAACTAACAGTTGGTTAGTACTTAATTGAATTTCGATAGTGGTGCTAAGAATGAGGAACATATGACTCTTATTTTAATAGGCGAGATGTCACACTCCACTCCCGCCAAAGAAATCCAGCACCACCTCAGGCACAAAGAAATTTTTTACCAATGACATCTCCATCTCTATAAAGGAGTTAAAGAGTATCTGGGGGACTTAACATATGAAGAGGAGAACTACTGGGAGAGGTACGAGACCTAAAATACCTCTAATCGGTCGGGGACCACCCCAGCTTGGACATATCAAGGAAGGAGTGTTCTATACACCCCTCAGAGTTTTTCAAAAGGCTATGCATTTTCCTGGATAAATAGGGGGTCGACCTTCAACCATCTCGGTCCAAGAGGTGATGGAAGCCGAGATAATATCCCCATGGCATTAGTGGTACACGAGCCACTAGTCATCACGATAACGATCGATCTGGATAAGACCAAGAAAGGGGGAGTATAGAGAAGTAAATAGCAGACAAAGAAAATCAGGTACGAGCCTATTGTTGAAATTGTTGATGAAATGTAAGGATTAGGTGACAACGTAGTTTTATAGGAAATACCTTGGAATAATTCAATTCAAAGGTTAAAAGAAAATACCGACACTCTCATTAAGAGGCAATATCCTAGCCATAGGGGATACATGGAAGGATCTCCTTTTGTTCGAAGAATAGTCAGCTATCTAACCCTCGAGAAGTTCAAACCTACATCCTTAAATCCTAGTTATGATGGGAGTACTAATACCATTCATTATATAGAGATGTATCAGTCGATTGCCGACATTTAAAGCACCCCGAACAGGATAAGGTATCGGGCTTTCTTTACTATGCTTACTGGTGCTGCTCGTGTATTTTACACTGGCCTACCAAGAGGAGTAGATAGAGAAGAAGTTTATCCATAACTTTTATTTCAGCATGAAGCCAACCATGCGAGTAACTCATTTGCTGAACATCAAATAGGGGAATAGTGAATCATTGAGGGATTATATATCTCAATTTAATAAAAAAATGTTGGAGGTCGAAGATTATGAAGAGAGCATTGCAATGAATGATCTTATTAGTGGACTTCAGTCAAGAAAACTCTATTGGAATCTCTCCTAGGACCCTCCAAAGTTCGTGCCAAAAATTATGGCCAAGTCTAAGAGGATCATGAATACGGAGGAGGATATGGAGGCAAAAAGAGGAGCCCAAAATATGTTGGCAGTAACAAGTCTGGATAAATATGAAATAAATAAAAAGAAGGGAAGAGAAGACAAAATGACGATGAGTTTGCAAAGTAGACTCCTCTAGAAGTTAGTCCTGCTATGATTCTGAACGAGATAGAAGATGACAAAGAGATCAGGTGGCCATTGAAATTGAGAGCTCCCCCTTACAAGAGGGACAAGAGTAAATGATGTGAGTTCCATAAAGATCACGGCCACATAACGGACCAATATTTCACTCTAAAAGATGATATTGAAAATTTACTGAAACAGGGGAAGCTAAGGAAGTACATTGACCAGAAATGAGGTTGAGACAACACCAGAAAGAGATACTCTTCCCCAAAGGACACCAAGACCAAAAAAAGGAGGTATAAGTAAGAATAAATGACCTAGAGTCAGATGATTGTGATGAAGATGACCCAAACCTTCCTGCCAAGATTCCTACAGTTAAAGATAACCTTAACATAATTTCTTTTGATGTAAAATAATACATGGAGGAATGGAAGTTGGAGGGTGATCGAGTGGAAAACCCGAGCGTCCGTGTGATACGCCAGTCGTTGTTATCGGCTTCCAACCTCAATACAAAAAAAACCTAAACTTGTAACTACACTCTTAAGGAGTATAGTGGTGAGTCTAGGTATCGAATCCACAGGGATTTAGCACGTGTGAACGTGACGACAAAGGTAAGGTAGTTTAATCCTAAAGTTGATGTTAAAAGAAAAGAAAATAAAACGATGATTAATTTTTGGATTTTATTTATGAATTAACTAAATTGAATTAAATTAACCTATGCATGCAATATTAACTAACTAAGAAGGAATTAATATGAATGAATAAATGGGTTAAGAATACACTCCCCCAAACCCTAGTGTGTATGCCAGTACAAGATTAGTCATAAATTAGATAATTGATCAGACCCAGTCTTTAGTACTCCAAGCATTACATATATGAGGTTCAAGCCCGCATCATACATAATCAAAGAATGAGTAAAGCACTGTCGCAATAGTTCACGCGCGTTGCATTCTTAAGCACCCCAGTTACCTAGGGCAAACGAGGTCAAAAGATCTACGATGGTTGTGAAGCTATACAACACGATCTAATCATTTATTTAATTTAGAGGAAATTTTTTATATCTATGCATACCACATCGGGTTGGGTTCATGCATCCCAACCCGTGAAAATTTATCTAGACATGGTTTTATTAGAAAACAAATTCATAACAATATATGGAATTATAGATCTAACAAACATTGTAAAGACAAAAATTACAAAACAGTTTATAGTTGAATTGAAATTAGAATTAAGATAAGATAAGAGAATGGAATTTGATACTTGAAATCTTCACTCAGTAAGAGAGATGATTGAATCCAGAAATACTTCTTGTTCTTACAAACTAGGGCTTTTCTAAAAATAAGAAATTTGTCTACTACAAACTCTCTATAATTTGATTCTCTCTCTAAAATTCTATTTTACTCTCTAGAATTCGACTCCCTTGGAAGGATGTAGGGATTGGACTTTTATACACCTAAAAAATGAATTTTCCCATGCCTCTCCACGTTTTACAACTAATAAAAACGAATTAAACAAGAAAATTCAAGAGTTTTGACTCTTCAGCTTCCAGAATTAATTTCAACTTTTGACTTTCTGTCTCCAACTTTAAATGGGCACAACTTCTTCACCGTAGCTCGGATTGGGGTGCCGTTTTTTCCAATGTTCTTGTAATTTAGAGATATTCAACTTTCTAGTTGGCCCCACCTCCGTACTAAGCCTGGAAAATTACGAAAATGCCCTTCAACTCTCCATTTCTTGGTTTCTTTCACTGTTTTGAGTTCTCCTTCTCACTAACTTGCATGAAATACCTATAAAGCACATGAGAAATGCACAAAACATGAAATACTTTCCAAAAGAGATTATTAGCATAAATTTGAGACAAATCTAAGCTTTTTACACTGCACGGGGTCATAAAAATACCGAAATTAAGGGGATAAATGTCAAGAATATGTGCCTAATCAGAGGGACTAATACGACCAGTAAAAAGGCTCAAGTGGTTGAGGCCATGGTAGGGCCTAAGAGAGTTGGTGTTAATTTGTTCGAGGAAAGAGTAAGCTAAGAAGATTGAAGAAAATCAATATGGATAGTCTCGTGGTAGGCTTCTCGAGATAAGATTTCAAAGAAATTTTAGCCCCACATGATAATCCCCTCACGATCGTCACATGAGTAAACGACTACAACGTGGCTCGTATTTTGGTAGATGGGGGAAACTGAGCCGATGTCATGTTTAAGATTATTTTAAAGGGTTAAACTAAGAAAGAAGAGACTCGTCCCCTATCATCACCTATTGATCGGGTTTAGTAAATAGAAAGTCCACCCGTTGGGAGTTTTTAAAATGGATGTTTGCATGGAAAACTGGACAAGATGCTTGACCGGGACGTTCAACCTTTTTTAATGGATGAAAATGTCTTCTCCATCTAGAATATAATTCTGGAGAGGGTATCACTCAAGGAGTTTGAAGTTGTGCCTTCCACCGTACACCAAATGATGAAATTCCCAATTCCTTTTGGAGTAGGGGAAGTTAATGGTGATCAGTATAAGCATGCGAGTTCTATTTCACCTTTGCAAAAGAAATGGAAGCCCAAAAGAGAAAGATAACCTCGTACATCATTGACACTCTTGACCCAAGAGATGAGCAAAAAGTCAAAAAGGGAGAGCCTACGGAAGAGTCCATCACCCTCAATAAGGACGAACTTGAAAACCGTCTAAATATGATCTTCCTCAAACCAAAAATGAAGAAAGAGTTGGTTGAGTCATTACTGATAAGGCAAAGTATGTTCGCATGGATCCATAGTGATATGTTGAGGATTGACCCTGAGGTTATTTTTTATATGCTTAATATAAACAAGACAGTGAAACCAGAAGAATAGCGAAGACAAATATATACCAAGGATATATATGAAGTTATACAAGATGAAGTGAAAAAATTTCAGGCGACAGACTTCATCAGAGAAGTGCATTACCCAGAATGGCTATCCAATGTTGTCATAGTGACTAAGAAAAACAATAAGTGGAGGATGTGTTTAGACTTCACTAATATTAACAAAGCTTTCCTAAAGGATAAATTTCCTTTACCAAGAATCGATCAAATAGTGGATGCCATAGCAGCCATGAACTTATGAGTTTCATTGAAGCTTACTCTGGGTATAATTAGATCTTCATACATAAAGGGAATGCTGGGAAAACTTCCTTCATCATAGACAAAGGAACATACTACTACAAAGCTATGACGTTTGGCTTAAAAATGGAGGGGCTACCTACTAGAGGTTAGTTAAAAAAATGTTTAAGGAGAAGACTTGAAAGATGATGGAGGTATGCATGGATGATATTCCCATGAAGAGTTTAAAGGTCGAGAGTCATGTGGTCGACTTAGAGAGAATGTTTGACATAATAGATCAGTACATAATAAAATTGAATTCGAAAAAGTGTGTATTCGATATTGAAGCTTGAAAGTTCTTGGGGTTCATCAACAATCAGAAGGGCATTGAAGAGAATCTTACCAAGATAAAATAATTTATTGAAATTAAGACTCCGAAGACAATCAAAGGTATTCATAAACTGACGACCGAGTTATTGTGTTGAACAGATTTGTGTCCAGGGCAACAAATAAGGGTTTTTTATTTTTTAAGATTTTAATAAAAGTGTTTATTTGGGATAAGGAGTGTAAAAAAGCATTTCACGAGTTGATGGTCTATCTCAACTCACCCATGCTCTTCTCCAGGCCGATCTAAGGAGAAAAGTTATACCTGAAATTGGCTGTCTCGAAGTCGTCCATCAACGCATCCATTATCCAAGACGATAATATAATCCAAAAACCTATTTACTTCAATAAAAAAATATCTCTAAGGAGAAGAGCTAAGATATCCAAAGATGGAAAAGCTTATGATCCTTGATCCTTGCCTACAAAAAAATAATGGCCTCTTTTCAAACTCATATGATGGTAGTTCTAATCAATATTCCCTTCCAATAAGTAATTAAAAAATCCAAGAAATTGAATGGTTAATGGCCTGTTCGGTTGGGCTAGGTGAGTTTGATATCATCTATCAATTGAGAAGTGTGAATAAAGGGAAGGCGTTGGCAGATTTTGTGTCCTAGTTTACATGGGAAATCGCAGACGATGTGGAAAGAGGAGAAGTTTTAGAGGTTATTCGAAAATGGAAGGAAATTACAGACGAAAGAACATCGACCAACACCACATATGGTGTAATGAAGTGAGATCTGTTATTAAAAATTGTGCCTTGGACAAAAGTCTCTTTACATCGGGGTCACCAATATGGAGTCTGTTTGTTGACGAATAGTCTTGCGAAAATGGCAACGGGGTCTACGATCCATCTTTCAAGCATTAAATAATGATTCATAGTATGAAGCCATACTGGCAGGACTTTCACTTGTAAAAGCATTTAATGTCGGCAAGTAGTTACCTATAGTAATTCTTAATTGATTGTTTACAAAATTTTGGGAATTGATGAAGCAAAGGATGAGAAAATGGCCTAGCTAGGATCAAGAAGATGTTAATTGTTTTCAAGAAGTTAAGATCATAAGAATCCCCAAAGTTAAAAATTGAAGAGCAAATGAACCAGCAAGCCTCGCGTCGGCTACCAAAATAGAGATCCTCCAATTAGTGCCTGTTAAAATCCTTCTAAAGCCGAGCACAGAGATTGGTGAAGCAGATATTGAAGTTTGTATGAATTTTAATTTGGGACTATCTTGGATGGACCCATTCATATATTACCTAATAGACAAAAAGCCATTGAAAGCTAAAGCTAAGCGCAGAAAAATATGATACCGAGCAGCTAAGTGCACCATCATTAGAGATGTGCTTTATAAAAGAGGTTTTTCGCTTCCCCTCTTAATATTTGTGCATCCACCTGAGGTAAGTTACGTTCTAAGAGACATATATGAGGGTTCCTGTGCAAGTAACATTGTTGCACAATCCTTGCACAAAAGGATCATCCCTTAGGGTTACTATTTCTTGAATCTTTCCAAGGACTCGATAGAATATGTTCTCAGGTGCAACAAATGCCAACATTTTTCCAACATAACCTACCAAACCCACTATCCTTTTTCTCTAATATCGGACCCTTGGTCTTTTGAAATGTGGGGGATTGACTTAGTCGAACCTACTTAGAGCAAAGGGGAAATTTCTCTTTTTAATTATCGCGATTGGTTATTTTCTAAGTGGGTAGAATCTGAGGCTATGATAACCATCTCCTAGGAGAAATGATTTCTATTTATCTAGATGGACATTAATTTTCATTATGAACTCCTCAAAACTGAGATATTCGACAATAGGAAACAATTTAAGAATAACTTTTTTGGAAGCCTACTGTTGAAGGGTCTCCATCAAACAGTTCTACTATACATCAAGTCGACCGTAAGTAAATGGGAAAATCGAGGTAATGATAAAATTATATTAGATGGAATCAAGAAAAAACTATAAGACACTAAGGGTAGATGGTTTGAAGAGTTACATAAAATTCTATCGGCATATAAGACGATCGAAAGAACCCCAATAGGACAAACACTATTCATGCTGGCCTATGGGTCAGAGGTTGTAATTCTGATCGAAATGGATTGCCAGGCTACATGGCTCAAACCTACGAGCCTGAGGCAAATCTGGACGAAAGGAGATTATATTTAAACCAACAAGAGGGTTGTTAAATTATACAACAAGAGGGTTAAATTATACAACAAGAGGGTTAAGTCTTGGCCTATCACAGTGGGAGACCTTGTACTGAAAAGGTCATCCAGAAAACCAACAAGACATTATACTACAAAGTTACTGAGGAGGTCGTCCTAGGAACATATCAACTAGAAAATCTTGAAGGAGTACCGTTTTTTAACCCTTGGAATGTGGATCATATTGCCAGTATTTAATTCATTTGTTGTAGCCAAAATTCAATTTCTTATATAATCTGGAAAGTTAAAGAGATAAATATAATGAAGTGTTGTCTCATGTCATTGGAAATTTCATTTTTTTAGAATCACATGATTATTAAACATCATTTAAGTATGGTTAAATTATGAAACATCATTCTATAGTGAATAATTAAATATCTATCTCGGTTGTATGAGAATGCCTTTAGAGTCTTGACTCCAAAGCATCATTCTGAATAAATCTGGATAGGTAGGAAGTACCTAACCTGGTTTTAGTATGGTGATACCTTTAAACATCATTTAATTCTGATGAAATTATGGAACATCATTTTGTGGTGAATAATTAAATCTCTCTCTCTCGATGGTATGAGAATGCCTTTGGAGTCTCAGCTCCAAGGCATCACTCTAAATAAACCATGAGAGGTGGCAAGTCCTTAACATCATTTTAGTATGGTGAGATCGTTAAACATCATTTAAGTATGGTGAAATTATGAAACATTATTTTATGGAGAATAATTAAAATCTCTCTCTCGGCGGTATTAAAGTGCTTTTGGAGTCTTGAATCCAAGGCACCACTCTACATAAACACCGAGAGGTGGGAAGTTCTTAACATGGTTTTAGCATGGTGAAATTCTTAAACATAATATGATTTTAGTATGGTGAAATGGCTTTAAAAGGGAAAGGCCTCCACTATGAATGGTTTGTGGTGAAAATAGTAAATCAGACACTACAAAAAATTGATAGTCATTCAAAAATAAAGATAGTACAAAATATAAAAAAAAAACTAATACGAGGAGGATTAGAAAAAATTGGGCTTCAAAGACCACAGACGATCACCCAGTATTGGTGGAATTTAAACATCGACTGCCAAAGTTTTGGTAAGAGTTAGCTCAATCGGGTTTCAATTAAGGTTCTCATCTGGATTAGTAATAGTCCCTTATCGATAACTAGTTGTCTCAGTCCCATCTTCTTCGACGTTTAAGGTAGTCTCGGCATCAACTATCATAGGCCCAGCAACATCATCTTCGGCTTGAACCTCCGGAAGAGTGATTACACTTGTAGGATCGGTAAAGCTAAAGAAGGAGATGATTTGATTTAGAAGAGGGTTATTGGTGACAAGGTCATCACAATGTTTGGCAACCAGACAATAGACTATTTTGGCACCCTTTTCCATATATTAAATGGCGTAGCCAAAGAATTCTTCTCATTCTTTGAAATTAGAAACAACTTTCTCAATAGCCGACGTGACGTGATCATATTCATCCTCCCTTTGCTTCTTAAGATTGGTCTCAAGAGCATCAAATTTAAGCTTATGATCCCGCCTAAAATTCTTAAGGAGGTCCTTATTCCAATCTCACATCTCTTAGATCTCTGTGTCATACTCGGACGTCTACTCCCTCAGTTTTTGCTTCAACTTAGTGAGATGAGACTTGGCCTCATTGTCCACGTTCTCCTTAGCCTTAGATTCCACCACCAATTTTTGGATGTTTTGGAGGGAAATGATGGACTAGAATCACAAATAATAAATGAGTTAGTATGTGAGAACACAAAACTTCAAAAATTCAAGGAAGAGATAAAGTATTTGGAGTTTGTTTTTACCTGAGTCTCCCTGTGAACAGAGAAGTTAAAAACCCTGGAAGGAATTTGAGATTCAAAGTATTGGTTATCATAGTCAGGAACAAATGATGCAATGAGCTCCCCTAGTTTTAAATTGAATCCCAAGAAGAGAGTAACCATTGGCCCAAGCTAGTCTAGGCGTATGGGCGAAGTAGCATCATCTTTAATAGGGAGGGGAGGATAAGTGGTACGTCTCTGTTAACTCTCCTTCCTCTTTTTTTATTGTAGGGAGGGGGATCTGAGATCCCAAAAATGACCTCTTTCCTCTTTTTTGACCCCTCAAAAATAATGGGGCCACCATTCACGGATTTTTGTTGAGCGTGGATCGACAATAAAGATTTTCCTTGAAGAAAGGAAAGGAAATTTATTTAAAGTGGTGCTACCATATCCTAAACCTTATTAGATAACAACTGGTTGATTTTCAAAGAGCATAAAAAACATAATCAGTATTGGCCTATGTTGAGTTAGAATAATTTGAAGACGACTATAAACTAAGAAAATGTGTATAAAGTTAAAATATTTTCTTATGGAGTGCTTCCACGTTATCCACCCCCTTGGAAAAATATTATAGGAGCTCAGGGTTATCATGTCCTAATAATATTGAGGTTTTCCTCCTTAAGTTGGTTGATTTCCTCTCTTACTGGGGTCTATTTTTGTCGAGACCGAGATATAAACCCATTTGTAGGACACTGTCATTTTATCATCATTATGTGATTCCCCCTCACTAAACTCCCAATCTCTAGAGATAAAGAAGTAGCAATATTTCCATCCATAGTTGGAAGTTGGATTGATGTGAAGAAGATTACGATCGAGAAGATTAGCCACAAAGTGGTAATAAGAAAGGTTGGATTTCGTGGTAACAACTATTTAGCACGCTTGAAAGGTATCAACTGGAAGATCTACATCTTAGAAGACTCTCCAATTATGATCCACTCTGAAAAGGATCCTCCTTACATTTGGCATCAACTGGGATGGGGAAATGCCAACGAAAGAAACAATAGCCATGATAGATGGGTGAAAAGGAAGGTGAATATCGACTTTAAACATCTACTTGTAGACAACCACTTATCCCTCTTTTTTGAGGTCAAATGTATGCTCGTCCTTGATCGTAAGTCTCATGGATATAGAGGACTTAATCCCATAAATATGCCTCCAAATCACCAGATCAGTCTCACGAACGTCGCTGGGGATGGATGAGGCTACACTTGTGTCCAAAGTGTAGGGATCCTTTTCCTCATCTTCTTCCTCAATAACAAGAGCCTTGCCATGAGGGTTGTGGTTCCTGGACTCGATCGGAGTCATAGGGCTCAGGTGGGGGAATATTGGGAACAACTTTATCTCTGACTCATCATCTGAGATATTGTAGACTTGGGGCTCAGGTGCTCTCGACTAACGAGTGGAGGTATTTGGATGAGACCTATTACTTTCACTACCACTTCATCCTCACTAGGACGTTATACAGTGACCCTTATGGTCACCTCAAAAGATTCGACCTCACTATTTATCGGGTAATCAAGACGACCTAATCATTCAAAAGGGCTATATCCCTTGGAAGAAGACGCGGACATGGTATCACTAATATGAGAGATGATAAGAGAATTTTTCGTAACTATAGTCTCGGCTTGAGAGGGATAAGTCAAGAATAAAATGGGTTTTTCTATAGATAGAGGAATGGGAGTCAATAGTATCTGAGGCCTATGTCAGCGTGACTCAGCTTCGGCCCTTCTTATCTCCCATCTTATGCATTTTCACATATGAGGGAACTCTTCACCAAGCTCATACAACTTAAAGTACATGAACAAACATGAAGGAAACCTAAGATAAATATGCCAAGGATAAAACTAATCTAATTGAATGGCTTTTTAATGTTTTTCTCAAGAACATGTCAGTCAACTCTTAGTGGAAAAGACTCCAAAAAATGAAACAGTCAACCTAAAAATCCAAAAGACTAACTATCTCAACCTCAAATGATCTCCTAGCTTCCTAACTACCCTAAACCTCCACGATATAGGTGCAAACCACCACAATTGACAGCCGAAGTAAACAGAAAAAATCTTCAAAAAAATAAAAAATGTAAAAAATGATATCAAGCCAAAGAAAATCCAGAGAATAGATGTAAAGAGTACATAGACATGAAGAAAAAAGGATGAGAACGTAGAAAACTCCGGGAAGAAAGGGATACAAGTGACAGTAAATCTAAAGGGAGAAAAGATAAGGTTTTTGGCTCTCATAAAAGTTTTTAGGAAAAAGAGCCAAGGGTAGTTTACCTCCTAAAACACCCACGAACGGTTACAAAAATGCTCATAATTAGGGATGGCCCCCAAACCCCAAACACAATGTCTCAAGAAGTTATGCTAACACTCACTAAGCCTCTCAATGGGTGACAGTGTATTACTTCTCATAAGTGAGAATTTATAAAAATTAATTACAACCATGGTACCCCCACTAGTCATGGGATATCCTCATATGAAAATTAAGAAACATAGGGCCACGATGAGACGAGATAAAAAAATTAATTAAACCTCATCCTCCCACTAACATTGAAGACTAAGGTCTAGGGGTGATTGATATACATAAGTTTGGTCTTGTCCCAAGGATCCACTAGGAAGAGTCTTCCTCCAGACATGTCTTTAAACAGAGTCATCGTCTTTCAGAAGCCCTCACCTACAGTATTGTCCTAAATGATCTCGGACTTATAGACCACTCCTGATGATCAGTTAGGAAAGTTTCCCTAGTGAGCAATAACTGATCTCAGTCGCTGTCAGTGTTGGCCTTCGACATCACCAGAAGGTCAACTTAGCAGCACCATTCGTACCAGTCTAAGACAGTTAATTGGTCTTATCTCGACTTCACCCGAGTGGTACAAAAACCCCAGCAGACTTGTCTATCCTAGACACTCTACCTCATACATCTCGTGCATGCATGGAAATTATGATAGCGGTATTCTTGACATATCCAACTAAAACCATTATGGAAGATCAACTAACAAGTGGGAAGAATATTCTTCATTATGACTTTTACACCCTTATAAAAAGGAGTCACACACTTATTGGTCCTTTTCTCATTCACATATAGAGTGCATGCTTGGGGTGTGACATTGCGCACCCCCAGACCCGTAAAAGGTAACTTATGTCTCCTTCCTCAAGGATCAAATTTTAGAAATCCTACTTTTATTCCGTGCATTTGTAGAGAGAGTGGAAGAGAATCTTGTACACTCCATCTATGGAAATTTTCCCATATATATAGTGGAATCACTCCCATACTTTGCACAGTGGACGTAGGCAAAGGCCAAGCCACTTAAATACTTGTGTTCATCTATTTTCTCTCATATGTTCTATTACTCTACTTCTTGTTTATTATTTCTTCCATTGTTGTGCAAGCTCTAAACAGGTTGTACACTAAAGGGTAATTTCCAGCATCATCATACAAGATATATGTGGACATCCATTATTTTACCCTTCAAATGCCTCCTTACATCCCTAACACCATTCCTTTCACCCTCGGAACCCAGGTCCTACTTTAAACCCTGACCCAGAGGCCGCTGGGTGCCTCCAAGATCCATTTGATTTTGATTAGCTCTCATAATTGAAAGTATCCCCATTCACTTTCATAGGGATTCGAACATTCTTTCCAATGGTCCTAACCGTGTGTGACTTAGACTTATGATTTTCATTTTATGCCCATTGTTTTAAAAAACGTCCATTTTGAACTGCCTATAAGCACCCTTGCTTTAGTTTTACTTTCTCACCCTTAATAACCTTTTTTTATTACTTATATACACCAAAATATATTTTCATAAATCTAAAAAAGTAAAAAAAAAAAAGGTTTAATCCTTGAAGCCCAAATTAGAATTTTTCTCCCTTTTTCCTTACACTTGCTCTACTTCTGCACATTTTTCAACAAACTAAAAAAAATAAGAAAATTCTAGTTTTGGGTTTATGGGTGAAATCCCACCTTGATTTGTTTTCAAACTATGTGAACTTTAATGCCACTTTCGGCTACATAGGCATCTCGAGTTCATATAGGGACTCGAGTCCTCTTTTCTTATTTTTTCGCTTTATTCATTATCACTTTTATTAGTATGACACACACACACACACACACACACACACACACACACACACACACACACACACACACACATATATATATATATATATATATATATATATATACAAAAAAAACCTATTGTGCAATCTTCCTATATAATAAACATTCTAACTCACTATTTATCTCCTATATTCTCTCACCTCTTTCTCTCTCTCTATCTATCTCTCTCTCACACACATTTATCTCCTACAGTCTCTCTCCTATTTATGCCTCTTTCTAGATTATAGAGGTTGAACTCAAAATAAACTACCCATACATTATTTTTAGGAATCGAGGGAGACAAAACTTGGCAAAGAAACGAGCCAGCTGTACGAGATGAGAAAAATAAGGAAGGGTCTACATGCCTCATGCACGAGAAGACCACACAAGACCATTATTGTGTAGACACACACACACACAGAGATACACACAAACACACACTAACCCCATAGGATATGCATATTCACTTATTCATAGTGAATCATGATCCGGTGTGCTGCTCACGTTATATTATATTTTCATATTTTTATTCTCTTTCGTTTTCATAATCCCGCGAGACATGCATATTCATTTCCTTATAGTGGATTATGATCCTGTATATTGAATATAACATAGCCTTTTCTCTCTATTATTTATTGGCCCCGTCAGACATGCATATTCTATTATTTGTGATGGATTGTGATTTGGTGTGCTTATCATATTTCGACTACCTTTTAGATTATTTTCTTTCTTTTTATTTACACTCCTCATAATTACTCATCCCCATTGTCACATACCCGTATTTTCCATTACACGGGTATCATGATTTCTTTTCTAACCTATTTCACCCAACACAAATTATACACACAAATTTCCTACTCTCCTGTTCACATGTTGTATATTCTTCTCCCCATCGTGATCATTCTCTTATCATATTTATATATCAACTTTTTTACTTATGATTCACTCTCCACTCATTTGTATGTACTAATTATGTTACACTCCACTTACTCAGATTTTCGTACTCCATATCACTTGTATATATCCATATTGATTATCACTTGTATATAGCCACATGCTTACTCATATACTTCACATACCACTTGTAGATATCCATGCTTAGTATCACTAGCACACACTTTCACATTACTAACACTTACACACACCTTCATATTACTCTCACTTACACACACTTCAATGTTACTCTCACTGGCATATATATATATATATATATATATATATGTATGTTTTCTTCACTCACACATATTCTCATGTCACTCTCACTTTTCACATACCTTTCTCCCACTTATGCATATTCATATTTCTCACACTTTATATAAACTATCATGCTTTGTATATTCTTCATGCTTCATGTACATACTTGGTAGCTTTACTCTCCTAGCTTAACTCCCTTATCATATACTATTATGCTCAGTAGTAGTACTTCTCCCTCTTAGCATACATATAATTCTCCATAGAATACTACTTAAGATTAATGAATTTTTTACACTACGTCACGTTAGCACTACATTTTGACAAATACTTATGCCATACTAGCGGTCACTTTGTGATGGGTGCTGATCTTGTGGCCGCGATGTACCTAAGAAATATGATTCCCACCTTACATTAGCCTAGCACTTTAGACGTATATCGAATGGTTCTTTCGAATCGTATCGCTTGACCGAACTAATTACGGGAGCCATATAGCAGGGAACTCATTCACGTACATCGAGGATATCGAATTCACTCTCACACATACCATATCCCCTAGGTATATCATGATGCAATCCACATACACCCAGGTATATCAAATGGCTTGTCCACATGTACCATTGAATGATTGTCCTTATAGGCAAGGGGTATATCATGGAAGTCATGCCAAGGGGGAACCTTTCCTTTAACGCCCCAATGCTGTAATTTCATATCGGCGTCTGCCCTATGACACTGATACCTTGTTTTTCGATTTTAATGTGAAGCTCTTTCAAAATTTTAAATCTTCTTACGGCCCAAATTTTGTGTTATTTTTCATGTTTTTAAAATATCACTCTGTCTGTGAGTCTAGAAATAAGTCAAACAATGTCTTTCATCACATGCCCTATCTTTTCCTAGGCTCGAGTCCTGTTCGAAATTTCACTTGACCCTAGGCAGAATATAAGGCAAGTGAACCCTAATAATAACAACTACACTGGTGATATTCCCTTTCTCCCTTTAACAAAAAATACCAAAAATATTTTCTCACTCTTTTTTAAAAAAATTGAAAAATATCCTTCATCAATAAAAAATTCTTCCATCTCAGGTACGATGGCATACTCAAGTTTTAGCTTGGCTCCCTATTAGATCAAATTTTCTATCAAGCCACCTCATAACTCCACGAAAGTATAACAATCCCTTCAAAAAATCTTTATGGATAACTTTGATTAAAATGCCAATGTTCAGCTAGACCTGATGACAATCCTCGCTCAGCCTAGTGCCAAGATTGATAATCTCCATACAAATATCGAAAGTGTAAGGGCAAATATTCTTTCTTAGGATTTTTTTATTTGTATTTATTTTTACTTTGTCATATCACATTAAAAATTGTCACGCATCGACACGTCATAACGAACTCCAACATCTGCAAGTTCAAAGAGTTTGTACATCTCAAGGAGGTATAATTCTTTTAGGAGTTCTTAATTGTTGCAATTATATATGGGATGTATTTATTATAAAAATCGAGGCAAGATTTTTTAATTTAAAAATTAAATTTTTTTGGCTTCGTTCAAACGAGATCAGAATCTTATTCGAACGAAATGAGCTTTTCGTTTGATATGTCGTAGATCTTTACTTTGATTGAACTACTAATGAGGGCATATTGTTTCAATTCGTTAGAGGCTAGTTCTAATGAGGGTATACTTTTCAATTCGTTTGAACCTAGTTCTAATGAGATTTATATCTCGTTCGAACGATCTTTTTGATTTTGTTCAAATGAGATAACATTCTCATTCAAATAACTTTTATTTTCGTTCGAATTTGCAACCTCAAATTTTATGTCACATCTATAAATACCTGTTTTGGGTTCTTTTTCATGGGACTTCGGAAAAAACGTAAACATAATATCTTTACCAAAGTTTTTCCATCTTTTGGGTTCCAAACATTTTTTAATTCACAACTTTACATCCCCAAAAATTTTATGGATCCTTTTAAAACCGTAGAAGTTTTGTATCTTGCATACACTTGTGAAGAGGATTCTTTATGGCTGATTTTGTGACCCGAGTGATCACTGATGAAGAAGAAAAAAGGTTAATCGGTGGATACCGAGGGTGGACTGCCGCCTATGGACTGCTCTGGATCTGAGTAGTATGTTTTTAAAGTTCTGCGAAGACTGTGCGAGATACTTATGGGTTATCAAGTAGTTTGTAAGTCGACTATCTTGTAAAACTTTCTAAAGTGCTGAATTAAAGGTTTTACCCTGAAAAGGGATTTTTCCTTATTTTTCGTTTTTGATTGAATTCATAGTTTAATTTCTGTGATTGAAACTTTTATCTCATGCAAATTTAATCTAAACAAAAGTAAAAAATTTGGTAATATTGTATTTGTGTGTTTGGGATATTTAATTAAATAGGTTAATCCATTAAGTTTGCACTACTTAGTCTCAAATTGGTATCTGAGAATTTTCTGCATGCTTAGAAGTGGTATCAAATCATTTCTATGCTTACAAGTGGTATTAGAGCGGGTGGTTTTTTATTCTTCTCTCGGGTTTGACTGTTTTTCTCTCAATTAATAGCCATAGTGAAAATTTATCTCGTTTGAATGTGAAGTTTGCTAAAAGAATTAATATTCACAAAAAAGAAAATTTTCATTTTAAGGCTTCTATGGAACTTTTACAAATTGTTCAAACTTAAAGATATTTCTTTAATGAGAAGCTTGTGGACATGGACCGTGATTTTAAAATTTTAGAAGTGTCCAAGAAATAGAGTGAGGAAAGAGTCCGATTTTTATAGAAATAATTAGAAGACTATAAAATTTTTAGGGTGCGTTTACGTGCCAATGAGGATAGTGATAAATTAATTTAAGATTTAAGGGCACGTGAGAAGAATCTCAGGGATAAGTTCACTTGCATTGAGGGGGAGTGTTAACGCAAAAATTCTCCATCTACAAGGACCAATCAGAAAAGGACACATGTCATCCTATGTGGCAATATTCGGCACCCGAGGAGAGTTGGTCACTACCCGAGAAGAATTAGTCGGCACCCGTGGAGAGTTGGTCGGCACCCGAGGAGAGTTAGTCGGCACCCGAGGAGAGTTGGTCGCCATTTTCTGTCTTCAACAGGGAGTAAGATAACCTTTTAAGAATGATTGAAAGATTAAATAAGGAGTCCCTAAAACTGGAAGAATCTAATTCTTTGCTTGAGTATAAAATTTTGAGGTTAAAAGATGATTTAAAAGGCTCGAGTAGTGTTGGTAGTAATGGTACTGGCTCTCGTGATTCTAATGCTTCCATTGTCAAAGCCAAGACAATTGTTTGTTTTAGAGGGCCAACCACATCTAAGAACGTTAGAAAAGTTCAATCCATGGGTAACATTCCTTATGTTTACAAATGTTCTCATTGTGATAGGAAAGGTCACCATAGGGAATTTTGTTATGATCTTGGAAAAGGTCCTAGGAAGTTAAAATTTAGTGTCTCGTTGGTACCCAAAACCCGATGCGTTAAGTATACATCTATTTCGGTTAGGAAATATATTTTAGAGGCACGAAATGTTCGACTTCTTGGTTCTCACATGCTTGCACATGAATGTTCACATGTTATATCTTATGGGTGATTGCTTACACGTTTTTGTCTGTCATACTATAGTTGTGCTTCATGATATATGTTTTCTTGTGTTATGACATGTGTATCTTAAGTATTTTATTTTTTATTTTTTATTTTTTATTTTTTATTTTTTATTTTTTATTTTTTATTTTATTGAGTCATAATTAAAAATACAAAAATATTCTTGTTTGTCTTCTCAGTTAGAGTTTGTTTTCAAAAATTAAAAAATTGGCCTTTTTTTTTGAAAATTTTTAGAAAAAGTCAAAAAGATTTTTTATTTTTGTCTATTTTAGTTTTACACATATGGCGTGGCATATTTGTGTGTTTAAATCCAATTCATTTCGTACTTTCCACGTGGTTAGGGAATTTGGTTACGATTGTAGATACTTAGATTGTTCTTAACCATGTTCTCATGGAGTTGTTTCGAATTGATTGGCTTAACGGATTCAACTTTGTGTATGTCTCCGCACACAGGTGCACGAAATTTTTGAACTTTAACTTCTCATGTATATTTGAGATTTGTGAGATGTTCTCCCATTAATTTGTTCATCTACATGTTTATGTGACTATGGGAGATTTGTGCATATAAGAATCATTACTCGTGAGAATGTTTTATTAGTATTGGAAAAATTATGAGGGTGAATGGGAAAGGGCTACGAAAGGAGAAAATCTCCTTTGCAGGAAAGCCACCGTTTTCAAGGGCCCAATGAAAAGATTAAAGTCAATAAAAATAGAAAAAATTTCCAAAAATGGGGCAACATAGTTTAGTTTTTTTAATTTTTTAAAATATATGACTTCAAAAGAAAAGAAAAGAAAAGAAAAGAAAAGAAAAATTAATATATGTTTATCTTTTGAGGGTGTTTAGTTGAAGATCAATGGGTTTTCACAATGAATCCTAGTTACACTTATTTTTTCGTGACGTTATTGATTTGTCAAATAATCAATATTCTAGGCTTGTGTGCATTGTGCTAGTTTGTTCATTAAGTTCTCCTTATCTTGTCACTTAAGGATAAAAGTTAGTTTGATAAAGTTTTTCAGTCAATTAGAACTTCTTGAATATATTTTAGTGTTTGGGTCATAATTCATTTGTATCTAGTTCATGCCCATTCATTCAATCCCACATGTTTAGACACGTCAATACTATACTAGCGTGTAAATATTATGTGTTTTATGTCGAGTTTTTGGTTGTTTATACCTATATATGTGTGCTGGATTTTCTTTGGTCTATTTTGCATATATTATATGACATCATGTTTTGACTCTTTGCGGTTTACATTTAGTCCATGATTGTCACATACTTGATTATTTGTATTATATGTGCTTGAGTTGCTTGTTGTATTTGTAACATTTATACTTGAGAAAAAATTTAAAATTTTCAAAAATAGTTGGTTGAGATTTGCCTTTGAGATTTCATTACACGTCCATTATTTACATATCTGTGTAATGATGTCTTACTTCTTCTATGTGATGCTTTATAGTTCATGTTTATATTATACTCCTTTTTCTATATGGGACAAAAAGTAGAGATAACAAATTAAGGGGGATATTAGATTTGATGACCAGTTTGATTTATGGGGGAGAAGCATTATGAGTTTTGTTTTCTTGTTTTATTTCAAACTCTATAAATCACGGGTATTTTTATTGCTTCATGTGTGTAGGTATCTAAAAGGAAAAATATATTACACTAGATGAAGACAAATCTGCCCAAGGAAAGAATATGATGAGATTGAAGACACAATTTCTCTATGTCGTTCCATTTCTAGGATTTGGGAGGGTATTAGGATTTTTCTTGGTCATAGAGGGATAATTATTGTAATTTGAGTTTTGGTTAATTTTGTACCGGAATAGCCAAAGCAGGAGATTTGTAAGCATAAATATTCTAGCATAGGCTTTTTTATTTGTGTTTAATTGCATTTTGGCATATCCCGTTACAAACTGTCACACACTGACAGGTCAAATCGAACTCCAACATCTTCAAGTTTAAGACTTCTATACATTTCATGAAGGTATAATTATTTTAGGAGTTCTTAATTTTTACTTATATATTTGGGGTGTACTTTTTATAAAAAATTGAGGACGGATTTTTTAATTTAATTTTTTTTTTGGCTTCGTTCAAACGAGATCAGAATCTCGTTTGACGAAATGAGATTTTCGTTTGATATGTCGTTAGATCTTTACTTTGAACGAACTACTAATGAGGGAATACTGTTTCAATTCATTAGAAGATGGTTCTAATGAGATTGATATCTCATTCGAACAATCTTTGGATTTCGTTGAAACGAGATGACATTCTCGTTTGAAGGAATTCTATTTTTGTTCGCATGAATTTGCCGTCTCGAATTTTGTTTCAGATCTACAAATACCTATTTTGAGTTCTTTTTTCATGGGACTTTGGAAAAAACATAAACATAAAATATTTACCAAAGTTTTTCCATCGTTTGGGTTTCCAAACACTTTTTGATTCACAACTTTACATCTCCAAATATTTTGTGAATCCTTTTAAAACCCTGAAAGCTTTCTATCTTGCATACACTTGTGGAGAGGATTATCTTCGAATGATTTTATGACCCAAGTGATCATAGTTGAAGAACAAAAAAGGTTGATCGGTGGATACCGAGGGTGGACTATAGTATGTGGACTAATCTGGATCTGATTAGTATTCTTTAGAAGTTTTGTGAATACTTCACGTTATAATTGTGGGTTATCAAGTAGTCTATAAGTCGACTATCTTTCCAAACTTTCAAAAATGCTGAATTAAAGGTTTTTCCCTGAAAAGGGATTTTTCCTTATTTGTCGTGTCTGATTGAGTGCTTAGTTTAATTTATGTGATTGGAACTTTTATCATAGCAAATCTAATTTAATCAGAAATTAAAAATTTGGCAAAATTGGATTTGTGCATTTGGGACATTTAATTAAATAAGTTAATCCATTAAGTTCGCACTACGAACTCTTAAATTGGTAACAGAGCAGTTTACACATGCTTACAAGTGGTATCAGAGCATTTCCACTTTTACACAACGATACAATGAAATAGGGTTCAGACATCTAAGATTCCCCAGCCTGACATAGTCTTCCCTCGTGTCGTGGGTCCTCAAGCACCAGAATAGATATGGGTTCTAGAAGATTATCAACAAGTCCTTTATATACTGTGTGTCCCACATGTTAATAGGCCACTGCGAGCTCAGTTGTCGATGCTGAACCTTAACCTGCTAGGGGCTAATTTTCCGATACATGTTCCTATTGATCCTAAACTGGTAGATTTGAACAAGGTAGAGGAAGACCTCATATTGCTATAAAAAACTATTTACAAAGTTAAGATCTCAGGGATCTATGTGAATCATGCGCTCACGTTTCCCTACCCAAAAGCCCGATTGTCAAAAAATTTCAAAATTCCAGACATCAGAAAATTTAGAGGTAGCGGATCTACCATTATACACCTTCTTAGCTAGCATCGTGCTATGACTCTACTTGGAGCATCTGAAGAGATAATAGCGTAAATGTTCCAGCAGACCTTTAAACTAAGAGCTCTCCTATGGTTCTAATCGCTAAAAGAATCCTGAATTCATAGTTGGGAGAACGTATCCTGAGAATTCATGACCCAATACAAATATAATTAGGAGTTAGAAGTCACTCACCGAGACCTTGAATTACTCAAGATAAATCTTTGGGAATCAGTCAACAACTTTATCAGTAGGTTAAGAGAAAAGCTCGCTACCATGATAAATCAACCATCTGAGGAAGAATAAGCGAGAATTATGAGAAGAATTTGATGTTGCATATCCAAACTTCTATGGGAAACCAGTAATACCCTCATTTGAGAGCCCTCTGAGAGGCAGGGTTCGAGATCGAAGAGGGTGTTATCAATAAGAAAGATGAGTCTAAGACGAAGAGTCCAAAAAGGAAGTCCCTTCCTCAAAAGTATAATAAGACAACTAGCATTATTGTCTCAACGATCAATAACATTTCTTAGCCTTCTATGCCATGGGATCCTAAAGATCGTCCCTAGAGATCATTATACAACATTCAAAAGGGAATATACCAAGCTCCATGATACCATATAAAAGGTTTACCAATATCTCCTATCTCAAAACCTATTCAAGGCTTTCGATCCTCATCCATCACTATACCCACTTCCAAGAAAATTCAAGCATGACACTCATTATGATTTCCACCAAATAGTCGGGGACTCCATTAACCAATGTTTGCAAATGAAGAATGTTATTAAAGGCCTCATTGATAAGGGGGTCATTACCCTTCTAAACAATCCTAATACAATACTACTCAAAACCTTCTTCCAATGCCCCGAACTGGTATTAATGGCATTCTTCTTGCTGAGAATCCAAATTTTGATCCTTCCACTAAAATTCAGCTCATCAATACACCTGGTCCATCTGTAGTTCCCTTAAATCCCTCAAAATTTATATCTCTTTCCTTCTGTGCCCAAATAATGCACCATACCAAGACTTATCTCTCATGACAAGGGATTGCATCACCATCCAAACCAGCTCAGAAATATGGAGCATAGAGCTACGGATTTCTTTGAATCAACGCAGAGACTTTGGTCTGAAACTACCACTAAGGATGACCCTCGAAGAGTACAGTTGTGAAAGGATCATTGATGTATACATGGAAGTTCAGGAATGGGCCCAACAATCAGATAATTGGTTTGTGTTAGTAGTGGAATTCAACTTAAAAATATTTTGAAGGTCATGTTCGTTGATGTTGTTAAGGAGAAAGATATACATACAACTTCCACTTCTTCGCAGAGTGGGAAGATTTGTATGAATAAGAAGTTAAAGTTGTAGAATGCATATATTTCTCATGAAGAGACAATATAATTACTATTGAGTGGAGTGATGACTCAGACCCTCCAAACAACTTATATGATGAACTAGATAAGGATATCGACACTGTTTCCTCGTTATATGGGATGATTTCATTCGAAGAGCTTATATCAGAAATTAATGAAGTATTCGTCATGACAGATATGGAAAAGGGTATAGGGTTTATATTCTTTCCAACATTCATAAATCACATAACCCGATCAGGGTGATACTATAACGATCCGATTCTTCCATCAATGAGCAAGCGAATAGATAAAGAGAAGTGATTTGCTGAAGAAATCCTATGTCCATAAACGTCGATCAAAGAAAGTAAAATCCTTGAACAACTCAAGAAGACCTAAGCTAACATCACTTTATGGGGGCTTTTCATGTCCTCTTAGTTACATAGAAATTATTTGATCACTCCTCACAGGACTCGTATTTCCTCTTACTATTACCCCTGAAGAAGCCGTACACCTTGTGGATATTTGATCATGATGAGGCTCATTTTCTTTGTCAATGAAGAAATTCCTAAGATCGATCATAACCACAATTATGCTCTCAACGTCTCAGTAGAAGTCATGGAAAGATGGTTCCGTTGGCACTTATCGATAACGGGTCCACTCTAAATGTCTGTCCATTAAGAACTATCATTTATCTAGGAATAAAATTCAGTAATATCACCCCCAATTTCGTCTTTGTGCGTGCATACATAACACCCGTTGAGAAGTTATGAGTTCAATAAATCTCACACTAAGGGCTGACCCTATACCCCCCCAAACCACATTTCAAGTCATCTATATACCAACTTATTTTAACTTGATCTATGGCCTTCCTTGGCTTTATAGTATTAAGGTTGTGTCCTCTTCCCTCCATCAGAAGCTAAAATTCTTTGCCGACGATCAGGTCATCTCTATCATCAGGGATAGTGAGAACTATGATGGGATCGATACAAGTAACCCTGTTTTGGAAATCCAACATGAGGCTAGTGACATGTTCCTATTAGGTTTTAAGATTGATACACTTCCTGTCTCAATCGGGGATAACTTGAAAGACAGAATATGCCTAGAGCACAAACCAAATGGAAACGTTAATATGATCCATATCTTCAATAATTTGCATTTTATCCCGAGAATGGGGTTAGGTCCCTATCAATATGGGATTCTTGAATTAATAGTTCTAAAATAATGTTTCCCCCTATGGTCTAGGTTCACAACCATCACTAGCTGAACTCACGACCCTCCGCCAGTCATATTGAAAGAGGGTGTTGAAAGAAAAAGTGGCCATCTCAGGACTCCTTAAATGTGGGATTTACCAAAGAAGTTAAGGATTTTCCCTTCTGCAGTTTTCTCGAGTCGTGGTATGACCCTGTGGAGAATAAATTGAAACCCAGGATGGAAATCTTCTTTGAAGACAAGATCACTAGGACTGAAGACCCAATCATGAGATGAAATCCTTAACAATCGAATATGCAGATTCAATCTCTTTAAGCACTGAAAATTTTGAGAGCAGTGACATTAATGAGTTGTTTAGTTTCCACACACTGGGTTAGATCTATGCATGATCCAAACCAAGGCTGAGCCATCTGACATGTCTGTAAAGATCATCCCAATGAAAAGTTCCTCAACTGACGCAGTGATCCGGCCAACCCAGCTTTAGAAAGCCACAACTCTGCTATTTACCGTCTACAAAATGAACCTAAATCTTCCCTTCCTTTTTTCTATTAGTGATATCAATGATAATAATGCCTCTTTTGATGAGGTTCCTAATGCTGTATTTCTAGAAACTATTTCTAATGAAATGAATGAATATTTTGAGTATCATGGTGTTCCTTGTATTAATTGCATTAGTTCTAATAAAAGAATTGATGAATATGATCTAATAAATAAAAAATTCTTAAATGATCTCAATAAGCAAAAATTAAACAATATAACAATGTTTAAACTAATAATGATGAGACTATTGTTATTAATCGCAATTCTAGTAGCAATCTATGTGAGATTAGGATAGGGTCCACCCTCAATGAGCATGATCGTTCGCAATTCGAACTCTTAAAAGCATTCATAGACGTCCTCGCATGGTCATACATCGATACGCTTGGAATTGACCCAGAGATCATGCAAAATGAAATTCCTACTCATTCAAAAAGAAAATCTATTAAGAAGAAATTAAGAAATCTCTGAACTTAGTGGTCCTTAAAAGTCAAATATGAAGTGGTCAAATAGTTTAACGTGGGCTTCATCCACATGGTCGAATATCCTGCATGACTCACAAACATCGTCCCTGTGCTAAAATTTGGAGGAAACGTCCTCACGTGCACCGACTATCAAGAACTAAACAAAGCATCTTCAAAGGATGATTACCCTTTACCCAAAATTGAAATGATTATTGAAAACACAGAAAGTCATACCCTCAAGTTCTATGTCGACAGTTTTGTTGGGTACAAGTAGATTAAGATAAATCTTGACCATCAAGAGAAGTTTGCCTTTATCACCCCATAGGGAGCCTTTTGATACACTGTCATTCATTCCAGTCTAAAAAATGACGGATCTACGTACAAGAGGGTAGCTACAACCATTTTACACATTCTTATCCATAGAGAGATTGAAGTTTATATCGACGATATGATCATCAAGTTCCAAACTCAAGAAGGTTAAAGATAATAAACTCCTAACCTTTTATACTCACCTTGAAGAGATTGCCTCTGAATTTGAGGGTAATTACCTACCACTACATTCTCCACTTAAGAAACAGGTTTGCCGACACATTGGCAACCTTAGCTTCCATAGTCGACATGCCCTAAAGAATAATACTGTTTATCTTTCTAGTCCAAAAGAAGTATGCACCTACTCATTTATACCCCGTCGAGCTCAGAACAGAAGAAGGCCCATACATAGTTGAACTATGGTATTACGATATTTGTTGCCTCCTCAAGCATGGTAAATATCCCAAGGAGGCTAAAAAAAAGAACGTGCAACTTTTTGTAGACTTGCTTTTCAATACATCATCTGCGAAAAAACATTTTTTGAAAGAAATTTTGATGAAACCCCTTTGCAATGCATAACAGGGGCGAATATCGAAGGCATGATGTAGAAAATCCACTGCGGAGAATGTGGGCCCCATATGAACGGTCATATACTTGCTAAAATGATCATCCGTTAGGGATATTATTGGATGATCGTGGTCCAAGACTACACTGCTTATGTCAAAAGGTGGCTCAAAAGCTAATAATATGCCAATATACAACACTTGCCTTCATGAGAGTTGTACAACTTGACTTTGCCTGGCACTTATCAACTTGGGGAATTGACGTCATTGGGAAATTCACTCCTAAAGCATCAAAAAGGCATGGATTCATCCTTCTCGACATTGATTATTTCACCAAATGGGTTGAAGACGAATCATATGCGGTACTAAATGTGAAGAAACTGGTCTTGTTCATTCGAAAGAAAATCATCTATCGATACAGAGTTCCCCACGAGTTGGTATCAGATAATGGGCTCCATTTTGAGGCTCAAATATTAAAAGTAGTCGACGAGTATGGGATTTATAACCACAAATCCTCTTCATACTTACTAATAACCAATGGGGCTATCAAAGTTACTAACCAAAGCCTCAAGTCTATAATCAGTAAAATGACTAAAAGTTATAGATATTGGGTAAATCGAACCCCATATGCCCTTTGAGGTCACCGTGTCTCTATTTAAACACGCACTATAGCTACCCATACTTCTTAGTATACGGTATAGAAGCAGTCCTACTCATTGAACTAGAAATTCCATCTCTATAGGTCATGCTCGAAAGTTAAGTCAGCGAAATCGATTGGCAGCAAAGTCTCTACGATGAATTCGCACTTTTGGATGAAAGAAGAGTAAAGTCTCTATACCATATACAAGGTTACCACCGCCGCATTGCACTATCATTCAATAATTTATTCGAAGATTACAGTGTGCGAGAAGGAGATATAACTCTCAAAGAAATTGTAGAACCCATTCGAGAATCGAGAGGAAAATTCAAACGTAACTAGAATGGGACATTCATCATGGATAAGATTATGTCAGGTGGCGTCAATATTCTCATAGACCTCGAAGGAGAAGAGATGACACTTCCAGTTAACTTGGATCATCTTAAGAAATTATGCCCTTATTCCAACTCTCGTCGAGTTACGACCATTCTCGCCTCCCTTATATTCTAAAAAAAACTCCTTTCTCATCTCTTTTAAAAACTATACAGGAACCGATCCTCTCTAAATCTTTGTTTCAAAATAAAACTGACAAAAAAAATTTTAAACCCCGCATAGGTACGTAGACAACACATAAAGTCACTTTGGGCTCGATCCTTTCTTTTTTACAACATGTTATTCTCTTCTCCTGTCGAGAATACTAGTTTCTCTCTCATTGTTTAAATGAACAAAAGGATTATATATGCCTTGGCGATCAGTATAGATAATTCAAACGAAAAGAAGATCCTTCAAATGGCAAAATAAGATATGTTAAAACATCATTTCATTCTTTTATTACAAAGTGCAACAATTACATGAAGTATTAGTGACAATAAAGTGCCAATATAAATGACCACACCATCCCTATGTCCTAGAATACCCAAACACAAATACACCTACTACCGAACTTGCGCCATAACTTCAAAAAAACTACCTCTACTACAAGATGGACCCGCACCATCATCACAAGCACCATTATCAGTCCTCGAAGGAAACCAAGAATTGTAGTCCTGATAATATTTCTCAATGTGATCTATGAGATGATATGCCTTGATCATGTTCGATAAAACCATAATGGCCTCCTTCAGAGCATCAAACATCACAATCCACCTCCGTCTAGCTTCCTCAACAAAAATCTTCATAACCGTATTCCCCCATTACCACCTCAAATAATCCCCATATATAAACCCAAGTTCCCTAATATATTAGAATGAACGAGTAGTCGGCCTGTGACGATGCCAAAAAGGCCCAAAAGTAGTCTTCTAAGACTCAGTCAAATCCTCCATGTGATAGAAGTTGGTTATGCACAAAGGAACTATTTATTCCCAGACCACTTGATGAAGAAGTTTCCAATGAAAGTATAATCAAGTTTGATGAAAGCCTACTATTCGAACATAATAATAATGGCCCAGTTGCACAACAGGCTATAGTTCAACCCACAACCATACTAACCTATGAATGAACCTATCCATGTGCTCTACAAGGCAATTAACCCAATTATTTATAGCGGAACAAAAGTTGTGAAAAGACCACGTAAAGAAGTTCGGGACATGAGTCATAGGGTACTCAGGAAAACCACCACGCGATGTCTCTTCGATAACCACATGAATAGCATCACAGGGATACCTCATAAAAAATGGACTGGCCTTCTTTTCAATCATCCAGGACATTCAATGTCTCCACCAATATGGTAAAGGGCGGATTATGATGATAAGACATCCACAATATGATCACAGTCACTCGAGGATCTTCCGTCACATCGTCGGTCACCAACAACGTACTGATAGTTAACCCCAAGGATACAGTGCCACCTAAGACATTCTAACTATAGTCTCTCTCTCACATATAATTCAACACTGATAAAAGGTTAATATTGAACCCATGAACCAACGATTGGACAACAAAAGGAGAGACGTGCAACAATTCATCTAGTGACAACCGAGGAGAACAAGACAAGTCAAGTATCGTCGTAACAACACTAGAATTAGAGCCTAACATAACAAAAAATTATTCATAAGTGGGACACACCTCATCCAAGACAAAGAGGAACATATAGTCTTCAAGGCACCATAATTGACAATCCACTTCTAGAAGATTCCAATCAATGGGATAATTATTCCACAGTAATCGAGCGCAAGTTGAATGCCTCATACTTGACATATTACAAACACATGGCTTCTAACCCCTCAAAATAGGCAACAAAAGCCTCAGTCACGAGAACCTTCATCTCAGAAGAGTAAGAAACTTTGTAAAATAAAGAGAATGGAAGAAGTTAAGGTGTGATTCAAAACTCCACCCCAGATTCTCCTTTCATACTTAAAATCATCCACAGAAGATGAATGAATGAGTCTACTACTGCAGAAACTACTTCTAAGTACACAAAAGCGCAGTATAGGGACAATCATGGCCGGAAAAGAAACTTTGACCTGACTAGTATGCTGGTAGTAGTCTAAAGGGTATGCCGATCGACACATCCACTATTTTGGAATTTTTCCTACTTTTCTTCCTTCTTAATAGTTCAAATAAGACCCTTTTATTAGAGCAAACTTTTTACAAAGGTTTTCTTGGGTATTCATTCCTACAAATTGTTTTAAAAAAATACATACAACATCTTTCTTCATAAGTAAAACCCGTGGTGGAAAATCAAAGTGCATGTATACTAGGTCATTTAATTCAAGATAAATAAAGAAAATGAAGAATGCATTATATATATATATATATATATATATATATATATATTTATCATTGCATTTACATTTTTCATGATTAAAAATGAAGAAAAAATAAAAAAGACCAAAATTTTCGAGACATGGCCCGTATATTCCCAAAGTCTACAAGCTAATCCATCGCCTTAATATCCCGAAGAATGATCTTTCCACGGTTGTGAGTAGTGGACCCTCCGCTCCCAGATCCAAAACACTCCACGATCCCTTCAGAAGTTGCTGGAGGCGCCACATAAGATCTAGCTACCTTCCTCGCATGAGCGGACACAAAACCCATCCAATCTTGGACACCCCGCAGTCAAGATGTCGACGTGTGAACAATATGCAAAAGATCAAATCGAGTAAAGGGAACCAAACCAATAAGAAGTCAAAATCAAAATCAAAATTCAAGCTGAAAGGTAAAATCATATGTCCCTCTGAAGAACCTCCTCATGGAGAGGAGTGAACCATCCATCATAGCTTGAGGATGATGAGGCACTGAGACAACATGTTCACCACCCAGTTGAATGTGGTAAGAAATAATGGAAATATTAATGAGAATATCCTCCATCACCATCACCGCGCAACTCCCCAATCTATGCAGTGAAGTTACCAGCACATTGTTTCCCCTTTCCGATCCTGCTGATGGTGGGGGTACACCCTCCATGTCATAGATATACGATGGCATCAACCAACTAGTCACAAAGTCTAGATAATCAAACCTCGTCGTCACATCCTTATAGATCATATAGGGCTCACTAGCCATCGCTGCCACCCTCGCCTCGTTTGACATATTCTTCACCATCCTTATGTACTCTAGAGGCTCTAAAGATGGAACCTCTACCACACACTCCATCAATTGCCTCACCACCCTCTCGTGTAGTTACTGGATATACCCAAATTTGTGCTCCATCAGTCTATGCATTAGGGCATGAACGGGCATAACCCTAGTAACCCTCGAGGCCAACTTCCAAGGATAGAACATCACATGTCCCCAAATAAAAACCAGTCATCAAAAATCTAAAAAATACACAAAATCTAAAAAAGACAAAACTAGAGCCTAAACTGATCACTCGTGAGGGTGTTCAACACTATGCTCACATAGTTCAAAGCTAGGAATTTCTTACACTTCCTATTCGACCTCCTCCACTGGTACTATCACACCGCGCGAAATTCCGGCGTCGACCGCCACCTAATCTATGCCAGGCGTTAACTAAATAAATACCATCCTTAACATGTGACATATACGAGACATCAAAAAATTTATTCCACGAGATAATTATTTAAATCAACACCAAAAATTTAATCATTAATGCGAAATAAAAATCCATCACCATGCTAAACTCCAATAATACCCAAATCATAAATTGAATAAACTCCAATAAACTGAATCCATAATGATATCTGAATAAAACTATAACAACTGTGGAAACGAATGGCCCACTAAATCCATAAACTGAGTCTCAAAATAAAAGCAAAGGAATAGAAACTAAACTAACTACTAGGCATAAAATAAATAAACTCCAATTGTGCCTCCAAGATATATCTCCAATAATCTTGTCAGCTACTCCAGCACTAATACCTGAAAGAGGTTAGTCAACACACGGGGTGAGATCCCCGACCATGAAACACACCCCCTCAATTTGGGTCCTTGGACCCAAACAGTGGCATTATACATGATAAATATCACAGTCGAGTACTTTAAATTAAACAAGATATGATTAGGCGCAATAGTAATAAATCGCTATCTACCCAAAATAATTCTTATTCAAAAATCCAACCAATATTATTTTAAATATACAACAGTCTCATATTGTTAATTTAATTAAATTAACCCCATTTATCATTCTTCTCAATTTATTATTATCCCTTGCGGTACTCCCTCATATAATTCTTACTCCATTAAGTGGTGGTACTCCCACCCCATTCACATTAAGTTGCGGTAATTCTGCTAAAAGTGGTTCTCCCATATGTTCTACGCATTCCCTTCGTCAATAGACAACTGATCCATTTAAACCGTCGATCCCACAATATGACGAGGTTCCACTCACGGCACGACATAAACACCAACTGACCCGTTTAAACTGTCGGCCCCGGCCCCCGCACATTATGTCGCCACTATATTTTAATAAACGTTTATTTTCTTAGGCATTAATTCTCAATTTCTCATGTTTCTCGTTATTTTATATTTATTCATCCCACCCTTATTAGCGACGTGAGATCCTTAAAAAACACCCCTAACTATAGGATGAATTTCTGTAAAAAAAAAAAAAAGGTCTTCCTAGTCTTATGCCTAGGCTAGCGAATTGACGGCACGACGTAAAAATTAGTCCCACTCCGGAATCACCCATCCGTAAAAATCTACACGAACTATTCCCATTCCTAGAAAGCATAAATCGTAACTAAGGCCTACCTACTAGTCCCATACCTAGCAAGCATCATAAAATACAGGTGAGAGCATACTATCAAAATCCCGTCGTACCCGCGATGAAAAATATCAATCAATCACATAATCCAACAACACATATAAACAATATAACAAATTTATTCGTGATGGCACAATTTAATTTAATTAAATTAATAATACCGTCGTCGTTCTTAAGAAAATTATTTCCATTTATCATTACAAATTAATCGACACGCAAATTTGTTCAATACGTAATAATAGCCCACTTTTAACAATCACAAAATTTTATGAGTGTGTACGTGCCTCGTTTATTATTTAAATAAACTCCATAAAGTTCTACATGTGAACCTACACCCAAATTAACAAAAACTCAATACTCTAACCTACGCACCCAAGGGTTTCCAATCAGATTTCATATTAAAAGTTTTCGTAAAAATAATACCATAATTAGTTCCCACTTTTTCTAATTAAGTTGCTAATTTATTTTAAGAAAAATATATAATTAAGTGTTTAGGCGACACTTAAAATGCATAATACTAAAGGAAGAGAATAAAGTATCCATGCCTGAATAAAAGTTGATTGAGAATTCCGATTTCAAAGATGTATTCTTCTCATAAAGTTGATAAATATCCGTTCTTGATGCGTCTTGAGAAAACCCAGTTAATCTTGGCAAATCTTGAGTTGAAACCTTGAAGAAAATTGGGGGAAAGGTTTTTAGATGAAAGGAAAATATTTTGGAGAAGTCATCTGGAGGAAGAGTTGTGGAAAAAGTGATTTGAAGAACCTAGCCACGGATTAGTTTTAACTCATAATGATTAGTACTTGTAATGCTAATAGGATTCTATTTAAACTATACAAAAATCCCGTTAGTCACGACCCAGAACCGTGACAACTGTTTTTTTAAATTCACATTTTAACTCCAATTTTAATTTTGATTAAAATCATACTTTTCAATATTAAAGCTTAACATTTTAAATTACTAAAATTAATGAATTCCAGAATTTTATTTTACCCAAACATCCGAATTAATTTAAATAATACCTTTAAAATTTACAGGGTGTTACAGGTACATCCTTGGGAATTCCCCCGCCTCACTCACCTTCAGAGAAACCAACCTAAATCACCTCAGAAAACCACGTCTACATAAGTCAACACAAAAGGTTCTCAAATCTATAAGAACAAGAAAAAAAACATAAAAATAAGGGAGGTATATAAAAATTACCTCCAGAAGGTATGTGGGCCCCGTAAAGTATATCGATGAAACATATTGAAAGCATCCAGAGAAGCATAGAGGGATGCCAACTTGAAACTCTCCCAGTCATACATATAAATCTAAGAGATAACCATAAAAAAATAAAGAAACCATAAAAGGACGATGTCACCACTCGTTGCCATTACAAATCCCCCCCAGCAAGAGAAAAATAAACAAATGGGATGCCTACCTCCTATCGATAACATCAATCTATCTAGAATCAAAGTGTCCTTTAACACCAATATCCTAACTGATTTCCCAGATACAATCCGCCCGATATCCCCTATGGAAGCTTGAATTGTAACCTCAAAAATACACAGCGTCCGGTCGACTATGATCTGCTGACTCTTGCACTACAATCCTGTCAACTGATGCACATACATCTGAATAATCGTCATCTCCACCAAATGGAATGTGTGAGTAGTGTCCCACTACCTCTCCCCTAAAGCGCACAATACTACTAAAGATCGCAATGTCTCATCCAAGGCCCCCACTAGAGGACTAGACTTGGCAGCCTTCACCATCAACTTCACCGCCCAAGGGAGATTCTCCCACTCATTATAATCCCTGTCCAACCCTAAGAGTGGATGATCAATGAAGAAACATCCAACTACACACAAGAAAATATCCTTAAACCCCTATGAAAAATAAAAATCAAATAAATAATAAACTCAAAAATAAGCTTAATCAGATTCTTCAACCTCGAGGAGTAATGATTCCTAGGCTCCCTTGGGTAGACCCTCTCATTAGTCAGGATCCCAAGCACTAGTGCCTCAGCATTGTGCATATCCATAGTGTCCCATTTATCAATAGTCATAAAAGGGTAACTATCAATGCCTTATATAAGTCCATTCAAAGAAATAATGGTTAAGATCGAGAGAAGGAGAAAGAAGTTCATTTTTTAGAGGTGTGAAAATTGAGAAACTCACCCCCCCCCCCTTTTATAAGAGACCATTGGGGTATGACGATCTGTAATCCCTGGTCATTCCTATAGTCATGCCTATAGGTAGTAACCTTTCACCTTCCCCAAGAAGTCAGGAGTCCGTGCCCTATGCCGATAGGCACGCCCCTGCCTATGCCTATCTCCAGGCGCCTATCTTTAGTCCCACTAATTTTTGTCATAAAAAATAAAAAAATCCAGAAATTTCTCGAAACATATACCCCCACCCCCCCCCCCCCCACCCCCCCAAATGTCAAAACCTCAAAATCCATCAAAATCACAATCTTTTTCACAAAAACATTCAAAAATTTATCAATCCCACAGCGTCATTCTCAATCCTTTAGGCCCACAGAATTGACATCGACCCTCTAAATCAGGTCACTTTTACTCTTTAGGTTTACATAATTGACCTAGGTTCAAAACATTGGCCTCAGCCCTCTGAATTAGGTTGCTTCTACTCTTTAGGTATGCATAGTTGACCTAGGCTCGCAGAATTGGCATCGATCCTCTGAATTAGGTCACTTTCACTTTTTAGGTTCGTATAATTGACCTAGGCCTGCAGAATTAGTCTCCACCTTCTAAACCAGGTCTTTTTCACTCTTTAGGTTAGCAATAGGCCCTAAAAATTAACCTCGACCCTTTGAATCAAGTCTCTTTCACTCTTTAGGTCCATATAATTGACCAAGGCCCTTAAAATCGTCCTCAACCCTATAAATTAGGCCACTTTTTCTTTTGAGGTTATAATTCTTGACCTAGACCAATATAATTGACCTCGACCCTTTAAATCACGCCACTTTCGCTATTTAGGTCCTTAATTATTGACCTAGGCCCACATACTTGACCTTGACCCTCTAAATCAAGTCGTTATCATTCTTTAGGTTCGCGGAATTGATCTGGGGCCGTTGAATTGTCCTCGACTCTTTAAATCAAAACATTTTCACTTTTTGATCCTCAAAATTGACTTCGACCCATAAAATTGACCACTTCTAACTATTCAGGCCCATGAGGTTACCCTCAATCCCAAGTAGATGTCTCAACCCACTGAATTGGTCACTTACGGTCCTTAGGTTCTCAGAATCTGACTTTTACCCTCAACACTCATAACTTTCCATAAAGGTATCTATATTTCGACAACTTTATCGAATCCAAAGCTCACCCGCTGAGGGGCTCCGCAAACACTCCCATTCTTGTACCCTTCAAAAATATCTTTAGGTACCTAACACCATCCATTTCACCCTCCTATCCTATGTTCTACACTAAATCCTGGCCCAGAGCCCAATTAGCACTTTCAAACTCCGTCTGACTTTGGTCAACTCTCAAAATTGAGAAAATTTCAACACATTTTCATAGCTTTGAATACCCTTTCCAACGGTCCATTTTATGCGTAAATCGGCCTTACAGTTCGCGTGTAGTTGACTTTTTAGTCTAAACCCTGACTTAGAGGCCAGTAGGAAATTTTGATATCCATTTGACTTTAGTTAACTATCTAAATAGAGGGCATCTTAATGCACTTTTACAGGTCATTGAATACCCTTTCTAATGGTCCATACCGCGCAAGAATCAGCCTTACGGTTCGTGCGTACTTGCCTTTCTACTCCAAACCTTGATCTAAAGTCCACCGGGTGCTTTCGAGCTTCGTTTGACTTTAGTCAAATCTCGGTATCAAGAGTATCAGAATTTAATTTCGTAAGGCTCTAAATAATTTCCAATAGTCCATACCATATGTGAATCAACCTTATGGTTCGTGCGTACTTGCCTTTTTTCTCTAAACCCTTACTGAAAGGCCACCTGGATTCTCCAAGCTCCATTTGAATCTGGTTAACTTTCATGATCAAAAGTAGCCCAACTCACATTCATAGGATCAGAATACTCTTTCCAAAGGTTCAGTCCATGCAAAATTTGAACTTTGGATTTGCATTTTATGCCCATTTTTTAGAAAAATTCCATTTGTATTCCCCACTGGCACCCCCGACCCTCTGCTATCAGCATAGTGGTACTTTACTTAGCCCGTAACCTAGAAGGTATAATGATAGGTAGGCCTAGGCCTATGCTAGTTGGATGACCCCTTCATCCTAAAATTTTCCTATTTAAGGAGGCTATGACCTCATTCTTAAGGGGGGGAGTCTCAAAATCGGGAGAGCTCATACCTCGAAATCAATGTGTCTTCTTCTAAAAACATCATTTTTCAAACATTCTCTCCACATTTTTTTACATCACTTTCACCCCCGCCTTCTCCTTCCATTTCTCTAACACCCCACCACCATAAAAAACCATCCCACATCACTTCAAAAATTATTAGCAAAGGTCCATAGAAGGTGTAATTTTATCCTTTTATAACTAATGTATTTTATCGAACTTTATTACTCTTAGCATATCTTTTGTTTTACTTTTACTTTCTCACCTTTGATAACCCTTTTTTTATTACTTATATACACAACAATATAGTTTCATAAATCTAAAAAAGCCAAAAAGAGGTCCTTAAACCCCAAATTAGAATTTTCCTCCCCTTTTCCTACACTTACTCTACTCGTGCACATTTTTCAACAAACTTTAAACACAGGATATTCTAGTTTTGGGTTCATCGGTTAAATCCCACCTTTATATGTTTTCAAACTATGTGGACTTTAATGCCATTTTCGTCTACGTAGGCTTCCCAAGTTTACCTTGATACTTGAGTCCTCTTTTCCTATTTTTGCACTTTATTCATTCTCACTTTTATTAGTATTATATATATATATATATACTCTTATCAACCTCGTCAGACATGCATATTCACTTCTTCATGGTATATTGGGATCCGGTGTGTTGCGCGTATTATATTATATTTTCATATTTTTATTCTCTTTCATTTTCTCAATCTCGTCAAACATTAATATCCATTTCATCCTAGTGGATTATGATCCGGTGTATTGCATATAGCATATCCTTTTCTCTCTGTTAGAATTTTACGGCCCCGCTAGACATGTGCATTCCATTATTTACGATGGATTGTGATCCAGTGTTCTCCTCACATTTCGAATAACTTTTAGAATATTTTCTTTTGTTTTATTTATATTCCTCAAAAGTAATCATCCTCATCTTTTCCATGACATGGGTACGACGATTTCGTTTCTCACCAATTTCATTCCGCACATATTATACATAGAAATTTCACTTTAGAGAAAAAAGAGAATATTATCATATCCCATGAGAGAAAGGGTGAAATAGGTGCCTAACATCTCCCCATTTCGTAACTTAGTCTCTGGACCCACGATCCATTTGGTTTCGTATGCATCAATTTATCTTTAATGCCTTTTCTTCGGGGACAGTTACATCTTTTGCCTATTTTGAGAAAAATAATCCGGTGACTCCATTTTCTATATTTTCACCCCTTGACGATGACCATTTTATGCCCGTGGGAGATCAAAAATACCGCGCAAGTGGTGGAAAGGAATTCCCTTCCTTGACCCCATTTTTTGCGAGTTAGCGAACTTTTTCCCTAGGGGCAAACTCATATCGAATTTTTCCTTGTTCTCTAAAATCCAACAATGGACATAATGTAGTAGATGAAAATGGTTTCCTGAATTCCAAATTTTAAAGTTCTTCCAACTAACGTCCTCTTAAATAAAAATTTAATTCAATTTCAAATTAACTCAAACCAAACTAAACATGACTTTTTCGAGCATAAACTTTTCCTTAAACTAACACAACCCAAATTCATTAAGGACCAATTAATTCAATTTTGTGGTTAAAATAATTTTATCTTTTTAACCTAAGCATGCATCTAGGTGTGAATTGCAAGAAAAAATAACAACCATAATTCCGCGATGTACGAGGAAAATCGACAACGAAAAAATCTCGGACAACCTAACAACAAGTCCACTTAGTACGAAATTATAAAAGGACACGACATAATTACACAATGACTCGACGCCCTCGCAAGCGTTGATGCTCTTCATTCATTTAATCTCTCCCGAGTGACAACGCAGGAGTCCACCAATGTATCGGAGTCCACCGATGGGACACTGCTATTGTCACACATACAGAATCCACCGTATGAGAATCAATGAGCACAGGATCCTCGGCAAATAATCCTCAATAATGTAGAGAATAATCCCGGTGCCAAAAATTATCTCAAACCATATATGTATGTTGAAACTTGGATAAAAAAAATTGGGTGTAAACTTTTATTTTGTTTGAGAGATTAAATCATGAACCATAGACAAAAACTTATTACACTTTTCTAAAGGTTTCTCACACTTTGAAGATGGAAAAGTCTCAGATAGAACTTCAATCTCGCACTACATAAATGGTTGAGAAAAAGTAGTGGGAAGTTATGGAGAAAACCGCATGAAAAAATGATCTTTTAGAGATAACTGTTCCGATTTTTCAAACGAGTGTCAATCTTTTTTTAACGACATAAACATATCGTTCGAATGAGATAGAAACGAGACTTATAACGAGAAGTCAGTACGAACCAAAAGGAACCTCGTTGTAAGTCATTCGAACGAACCCCAAAACTCGTTCCAATGACCTGAAAAAGTTGTTCCAACAACCTGGCAAATTAAAATATTTTTTTCAAAAAAAATATAAAATGATTTTAAAAATAGTTTAACAAGATTCTAACACCCAATATTAAATATCCAAGGCTCGCATAAAATATGCATTCATACTTGAGAGATCCTTGGAACGTTAATGATTAAAACAAGGCAGAAAACACGGCATAATGATGTGATCTCTTCAACTTGGTCGGTACGTATTTAACAAATATGTTATAGGCTTCAAATGTCACAAATACAACTTTTACCCTATGACTCAAAGTGTTTTGTTCAAAATTAATTCAATACTTATAAATTGACTCAATTGGAATTTTTTCCTTACTAATCCCCCTTTGGCTATATTGGGACAAAACCAAAAAGAAAAACCCCTATGGGCCTTCAAGCTCATAAAAAATACTCAATCCCCAAACCCAAAACACTACACCAAATCTGCCGAATTGTCAAGGTCATTGACCTTGACAAATCCAACTTGTCAAGGTCAATGACCGTGACATTTAGAGGCGAGATAACTTTTTTTGTCACGGTCGTGTCACGGTCATTGACCTTGACACAAAACTCGCATTTTGTGTCACGGTCGTGTCGCGGTCAATGACCGTGACACGTTTGTCACGGTTTATAACCGTGACAAAGCCGTGACCCTTTTTAAAAATATTGTCACGGTCAATGACCGTGACAATTCTGGGCAGAATTTAAAAAAAATCTGCTGGGCAGTATGGCCACTGCCACTGCCCAGCATTATATTTGTACCTATTATAGCAACGTTGTACCTGTTCCAAACATCATATATCCGAACAAACTAAAGATAATGCAAATATATATTTAAATAAGAAACTATTTAAGAAGAAACAACATCACCATCAATTATCTCAAATCTACAAACTATTTGCATGGAAAAGAGATTTTGTACCGCGACGCTCGGGAACACCTCCTTATCCTTCCCTTCTCGTTCGAATAGCCACATAAGTGTAGAGCATATGTGGCCTACCCTTAGGGCCACTCCCTGTCCCCTGAATTGAAATAAAGTAAAATTAGTATCCGCCCCTCAAATATAGATAAATATAAATCATAATTGAAATCGAAATCGAAATTGACATATAAATATAAATACATTACATGTAGTGTCACTCAAACAGCTAACTTGAGCTCATATGGCACCTCCTTCCAACTAATGTACCCCGGGCAATCGTGTCAAATATAATTCTCTTCATATCTAAACACTAAGAAATACCATAATCCTATGGAGTTATGCGTTGCTAATTCCTTATAACCGTTGTGTAGCCAAAAATCAGCAGTTGAAGTTGTCAAATCCACCTTTCAATGGTCTCCCATGTTTTGCTAGAAGTTCCAAGTGGTGGGGTATGGAAAGTGGAATTGACAACTTCAACTGGTGATGTTTGGCTACATAACGGTTGGAAGGAATTTGCAGAGCATCGCTCCATAGGATTATGGCATTTCTTAGTGTTCGGATAGACGAAGAGATTCAGTCTCCTCTCCACAAATAGGACACCCCAAATAACTATGTACTAATCACCTATTAAAGGTAAGAAGCGTATATTCATGGATTAGTATAAACAAAACTTAGATGTAGTTGGAATATATATTTATTAATCTCCTCTCCACACACGCACACTACACAAGAGTGAAAATGATAAAGTGCAGATCAATTAAAAGCATTAAAAATGGATGTTTCGGTACAAATTGAAATATTTATTACAAATTGAAAAATTGTTTCAAATTCGAGTTATCATCAAAAATGGATTGATATTCGGTAGGAGCATCCAAGTCATCCACACTACTATTTAGACGCCTTGGCGCGTGTTGGAAAATTGATCACGGCTCGTTGTTGATATACTCCGAGTAAAACACTTGATTAACCTTTTGAAATGCACAAACAAACGGCTCATCGCTCACGTGGTCGTTGCTCTTCAACTTGGACAAGTCAACCATGATCAAATTGGTGACAGGATCAACTTTACAAGCATTTTTATCCTCAACTCTTACCCATTCACAGTAAAATACAACCTCTTTGAAGCTTATATAATCCAATTCAAATATATTTTGGATTACACCATAGTAAGTCATTTCAGCTTCAACGAGGTTTTTATCTTTTGCGCTCGCTCGAAAGAAAGTAAGAGCCTTGTGTGAAATTCCCGAGTTCTGTACATTTGTACTTTCCTCGTACACTTTAGCGCCGAAAATGTAACCGTTCAATCGATACTTTTTGTACTCTTGTGCCACGAACAAAGGTCCAGTGGCTAGACGAGCAAGCCTTGATGTCGCATCACCCATATTTAGGAGCTGAGAATATAGATAAATTAATTATATTAGTGGTAAAATTTGAGTGTAATGTAACGTTATATAACGACTGTTTTCATTATAATTACCTTTTGTGTCAACCATAGCCTAAATTCGTTGTCTGATTGTACCATTGTTTTTCATCTTTTATTGTTCTCACAGGCTTCATATTTACTGCATATTACAAAATTAATCATCTATAAAATAATCTAAAATAATGTTAAACATTATAATATTCGAAACTTACTTTTTCCATTCTTCGACATCTTCATGTGTCTCAAATAGATAACGAGCTACTTGTTCATGTTGCAAACTCGTTAATTTCACTCGTTTTCCCATCACATTACCACCATCATCGAGGAATTCATCAGTGTCATCAACGCTGGTCGAGTCAGGCATATATTCCAGAGTATATATTGATGACTCCACGGTGATGTATTCCTCTGCAATTGATCCTGCAATATATCGCGTATTCTTAACGTAATCTTTAAAAACTTTCATCAATATTTCAAACGGATACATCCACCGATATCTAACTGGACCACAAAGAAGTGCCTCGTCGCATAGGTGTACCAACAAGTGAACACTTATGTCAAAGAATGTTGGGGAAAGTACTTCTCCAATACACAAATCGCTTCGTTCACAGCCAATTTTGCGGCCACTATGTGTTCTTGATTCACTACCTTCTCACACAAGAGGGAGAAGGTAATACTAATTTGCATAATAGCCCTACACAAATCCTTGTGCTTGGAGAAACAGTGCTTAAACAATAGAGGAACCAATTGCATGATCACATGCCAATCGTGGGACCTACACTTATGTAAATCATGAGTAGCATAATTCACAATCCTTTGCAAGTTGGATGAAAAAGTAGATGGGCCCTTCAAATTATATATTGTGTCTAGAAGTACCTTCCTTTCCCCACTCGTCAAAGTAAATGCACCAGGGGGAATTATTGTCCTTCCCCTACTATCTTCTTTTAACCATAGTTGTGGCATAAGTTTTAACGTTTTAAGGTATTTTCGTGCATTTTCTCCATCCTTCGAATGACTCCCCCGAAGGCAAGTACCCACAATATGTTCAGCGAAGTTCTTCTCTGCATGCATCACATCCAATACATGGCGCACTGGGTTTTTCTTCCAATAAGGCAAGTCAAATAAAATTGACCTCCGAGACCATGCCTTTCTTATCTCAGTTTCATTCCCAGTTGTGGTCTTCTTATGCTTGACATTCTTAAATTTGGGATTCTTACCTGGCATATTTGGGCCACATTCAGAAGATTTACTTTCAATTTCTGAACCCGAAAGTTGTCTCGATGGTAGCCTATGTTCAACTCCGCCCAATAAAAAATTGGAACCTTTCTCAAATCTGAAACTATGAGCTGGGGGTAAAAACCTCCTGTGGCAATGGTATACATTTTTTAAGCAAGAGGATAGACGAAGAGATTCAGTCTCCTCTCCATAAATAGGACACCCCAAATAACCATGTACTACACATCCGGATAATGTCCCATAAGCTGGAAAATCATGAATTGCCCACATCAACATAGCTTTCAGCGTAAACCCTTCTTTTCTAAAAGAGTCAAATGATTGCACACCCTCTTCCCACAACTCATTTAATTCTTCTACCAAAGGAGCCAGGTAGATATCAATGTCATCACTTGGTGCCTTTGGCCCAGGTATCAATAAAGCCATCATCGAAAATTCAGGTCTCATACACTGTGAAGGAGGGAGGTTGAGTGGGGCTAGGATCACTGTCCATACACTCTGATTGGTTCCAAATGGATTGAAACCATCTGTTGATATAGCCAAACGAATGTTGCGTTGTTCTCGAGCAAAATCGGGATACTCAAAATTCATCCTCCGACAAGCAGTAGAATCAATAGGATGATGCATGATATTACCCCCTACTTCTGCCCTAGCATGCCAAGTCATTGCCTCTGCAATCCATGGTACTGTGAAAAATCGCTTTAATCTAGTCCCAACGGGAAAATATTTCAATACTTTTTGAGGCACTTTTGAGCTTGTGCCTTCCTTACTAGTAGATTGGACATATCTAGGTTCATCGCATACCGGACAACGATCGAGATTTTCATACTCCTTTAGGTATAGTATGCAGTCATACACACAAGCATGAATCGATTTATACTTCATTCCCAAACCTTTCAAACTGTTCTTCATAACAGGATAGCTATTTGGAAGTGTATTCACCTTGGGTAATAAGCCCTTCACCCATTTCAGAATTCCCGTCACGCTATTGCCAGACAAACCGTACTGTGTCTTCAAACTGTGAAAACCAACCATGGCATGTAAAGTTATTTGATCTTTCTCACAGCCAGAGTATAACGGTTGGGTTGCCTTAAATTTTAAACTTTGGTAGTCATCGTCAAGTTTTATCGTGTTATCTTCACGAGCACTTGAATCTTCTACATCATCAGTAACCTCATTCTCCTCAGCTTCATAAAATCCGTATGCATCATCAACTAAATCCTCTAACATATTATGATCTACGTCGTCCCCTTCTACATCTATTCTGCTTGTTGAAGGTTGTTGTGAAGGTTGGTCGGGGACAAAAGGAACTTTCAATTCACCGTGAAAACTCCAAAATCGATAACTATCTTGCATACCCGATCTTAATAAATGTAGTTCAACTGTTTTCCACTCAAACACCTTACCATTCTTACACCTAGCACACGGACACGGAAACTCTTCATCATTACGACATCTCTTTGCATATTTCACAAATTCGTTAGCACCTCTGCGAAACACATCCCCCATTCTATTAGTCTCACCCATCCACTCTTTGTATTTCGGATATCCCATCACAGCTACCACAACTAAACACCTATTAAAGGTAAACAAAACTTAGATTTATAGTATGTTTTATTTAATTATACCATCATTTAATTATCCTATTAAAGGGTAAGTGGTCCTATCCCATTCAAGACTGCATTTTTCTGTAATATACTTAACAGCTCATGCACATTGTTACGATTTGAAAAAAATTCGACAGCATATCCCCTTAGTTCTCCAAGTACACGATGTAGATTGGCAGGTGTGAGTGTTATTTCAATTGGTCAATTGAAATAACAGTCACACTTGTCAATCTAGTATGTACCCAGAGAACATTAAGATACGACTGCAGAACTTCCTCCAAAAGTAACAACTTTAAGCCAATAAGAATATTATACAGAAATTATACAGTCTCAAACTGTCCAAACGGGACAATTCGAGAGATCTCATTACAGGGGTAATGACTCTCGAACGGGTCTAAGGGCTATTGAATGCGTACGCATAAGAACTAGAATGCTAGTATCTATGCGCACTATATTTAATTTCAAGTATGTTTCATACAATGGGTTAATTCAAATACAAAAATAAATTCATGGGTTAATTCAAATACAAAAATAAATTCATGGGTTAATTCAAATACAAAAATACAAATTCATGGGTTAATTCATATATACACACACACACACACACACCTCCCTCCACACACCCCACTCACCACATACACACACACCCCCACCTCCCTCCACACCCCCCACTCACCACATACACACACACCCCCACCCCCACTCACCACATACACACACACACACACACACACACAATAGCCCCCCACCCACCACACACACACACACAGTAGTGACTGTCTATTTAAAATAATCCCAATGTTAATTTCATGTATTGAATTTCTACTATTGTTTTGTGCTTTTTATAAATCATATTCAATGTTAGATATGTGTTTTGTTAAGATATCTAAGCTGTTCTATAGAATTATTTTTTGTATCTTGAAGTTTAAGTTCTTAAATAATCAGCCTAAAGTTGTGGTTCATAAAGTATTATCACAAATATAAACTAAGAGTGATAAAATAACTTTGAGGCATATAAATTAATTGTGACAAAGTAAGATTATGCACCAGAACCTAAAATTTAAAAAAAGTATTTTTATTTAAACCCCACTTTTCTTTCTATAACTCCTATTTTATTAAACTTTAAATATAATTAAGGGTGTATAGAAAGAAAAGTTAAATAGGAATAAAAACAACATTTTTAAAATATGAAGGGCTCACCAATTTGATCAAATTTTTCAACAACATAGACTAATTGATCTTTATTATAAGACAATTACTACAAATTTACGTGCATCGCCCGAATTCAAAAAGTAATTTAATGACTAAAGTAATACTTTTTTTAACTTTAGTTATTCACCACAAATCTTAAAAAATATTTTATTTTTCATGCTTTTTTAACTTTGGATGACAATTACTACAAATTTACATTTTTGGATATTATTTTTGGAAATTTATAGAAAATTATTTATTTACATTTTTAACCCCTACCCCTACCCCTACCCCTACCCCTACCCCCACCCTGCCCCCACCCTACCCCCACCCTGCCCCACCCCCTACCCCCCACCCTGCCCCTACCCTGCCCCACCCCCCACACACGCACACACACGCACATATATACACACATATATATACACACAAACATATATATAAATGGAAGAGAGAGAGAGAGAGAGAGAGAGAGAGAGAGAGAGAGAGAATTAAACCTGAAAGTAGAGAGAGAGAGAGAGAGCAGCGTCGAGAGAGAGAGAGAGAGGGAGGGAACGGCGCGGGAGGGAAAAAAGAAGGGGGAAAGGGTTTTTGCTGTAAACATTGTCACGGTCGTGTCAAGGTCATTGACCGTGACAATTATTTAAAGAATTTTCACGGTCAATGACCGTGACAATTTCTTGTCACGGTCGTGTCAAGGTCAATGACCGTGACACAAAACGCGTGTTTTTTGTCACGGTCAAAGACCTTGACAAGGGTGGTCGGATGAAAGGTGACAATTTATCCATTTTGGTGTAGTGAAAGGAAAAAGTACAGACGCTTGACCGACACACACTTTGAGTATCTAAGTAGCTTTGCTTGCATTAAAACTTTGTCACATGGATGTAAACCTACTCGCTTAAACACACCATAAAACACATGGAGAATATAATAATATAAATTGCACAATAGAATCCTCCCCCTTTGTCCTTTGTCTAATAATGTCAACCTAAGAATGGACGTCTCCCCCTAAGTAAGAAATGTCCCCTAATTGAGAAGAGTTAGATACAATTTCTCCCCATTTTTATTCGGAAATAGACAAAGATTAAGATGCATAACATAACTAATTTCTCTCGGTTAAAACAATTCTCCCCCTAAATGAAACAAGGGATAGGCATAAAGAAAAATAAGTACATCATGCAATGGTGTAGAGTGATACAAGAAACAACAAAGTAATTTGGCAACACAATAATAATTAATCTACATAAAGCTCAATAGATACCAACTATGATGCAATAGAAAAATGATACCCACTGGAATGTACTTCGATAAGCATGGAATATCAATAAAAAGTCGCAACAACATAGATACCAATATGAACCAATAGCATACAAGGACTAGATGCAAAAGCAAAGACTCAAAATAAATGATACCATATATATATATATATATATATATATATATATATATATATATGGGAGAGGGGTGTTTGAATAGTGTCAACAAATTAACGATTGAGATCGAATTTTTTGGAGGATCTAAAGGTGTGCGATTGTGCCATGTCACCACTAACCATTGTGACATGGCAAAATCGACACAGCCTCAAACCCAAAACTCCCGCCCAATTCAATCTGCCTCGAGCGTCCCAAACGTACAATCTTTCACTCACTCTGCCCTTTCAAACCTACTACCTTACCTCAGAGTCTCTCTCCAAAACATTCACGCTCTCTCCCATTTTTAACCTCTCTTACATATTCTTGCGTCCAAACCAGCTCTGTACGAAAGCTATATTCAGTTTCCGATTGGTGAGTTTTCTTTGAATCATTTGGTATTTTGGTTTTCATTTGAATTTTATTTAGCTAACTATGTTATTTGTAATAGGATTTCAGTCCGTGGCTATTTTTTTCGTCCAAATCAACTATTTGTAATGTTGGTTTCTTGAGAATGATTCTAGGTTTACAATGGTTGGATTTTGATTTATTTTTAGGTGCAGTGGACTTGATTTATTTGTTGGCTATTAACATTGGTTGGATTTTGATTTATTTGAATCTGCTATTTACAAGGTTAGTTCTTACTAACTTTAAGTTCTTATTTGATTATTTAAATTCATAAACCATTGGATTTTGATTTTTAGGTTTACACTGCTATTACCATTGATTGGATTTTGATTTTTAGGTTTACCCTCCTATTTTTAGGTTTACCCTCCTATTTTTAGGTTTTTAGGTTTACACTCCTATTTTTAGATTTTTAGGTTTACACTGCTATTTTTAGGATTACACTGCTATTTAAGTTCTTATTAACTTTATCATCTGTTATATTTGATAATTTTGTAGTCTATTATCATTGAGTGGACATGAATCAGATAACCCTTTCTAAACAGCTCGAACGCTTCCGTAGCAGAAACACGGGTGTTGTCATCCGTGGTGTATCTGAACTGGACATCATTCGTACAGAGGTAACTTCAACCATTTTTTAAATAGCAGAGCAATTTTTTGTTATACCAGTTATTTTATTAGTAATTTTTTGGTATTAGCAATTTTCGGGGGTTTTACTATTTTCTTACACCGCTATTTTATTTTCAGAAGAGAAAACACGCAGAGCAATTTTTGGATAACGGAAAGGGGAAAGGGAAAGAGAATGACCCCCTTACTTGGTTTGGTTCTTCTTTCTTTTGTAATGAAATTCAATTTTCACACCATAACTCTTTGATTATATTTAGACTTAATTTCCTAATTATCTATTAATTAGAAGGAATTTCCACCTACTTCTGCCCGCATATTGGCTCAAAGACGTCGTCGCGAAAGAGAAAGGTCACAAAATGAAGCCAGTGTTTCCCTACCTACATCAAGTCGCGTTGATACACCTTCTCCATTTCTAAGCACACCTACACTGCAATGTGGCCCTCTGCGAAACCAGACCCCTATATCAAACATTCGTACGAACATTCCAGAGCGACTTATGGGTAACTTGAGTCGGTGCGATTTTTTATAATTTGTACTTGATTTCATTTTTTAAACCATATAACCACTGCAATTTTGAGTTTTCATTTTTTATTCTCCGTATCCGCGGGTATGTTCAACTTCATACGTCGAAAGACACACTTCCACCTTAAACGTGCCTACAGTGTGACGTTTCTTCCATTTCCATATTTATTATTATTTTACATTCATTATCTTTCGTCTTCATTTACTAACTATCTATAACGTAGCAGGAAATTCCACCTACTTGCGCCCGTATCTTGGGTCAGAGACGCCGACGTGAACGAGAACGATCTCAGAATGCCGCCTGTGTTTACCGTTCGAAAATTTCTCCGTTGCTGAGCACCTCTACACCGCAATGTTGCCCTCTGCGTAATCTCACCCCCGTATCAAACATACTTACAGATATCAACTGCGTAATCTCACCCCCATTTCAACATTCTGATGATCCGGTTCAATTTGCCTCTTTGGTTCAGCCGCGTAATTTGAACTTAGATTTTGATTGTAACATACTAACGACGGATGTAACTTTGTCTCCAAGAGTTGTGCAACAAGAATCGCCTAATCAAGATACAACTTTTAATTCAGATACTCCCCCATTGGGAAATAATATACCATCGACATTTAGGTACATTTACCTACTCACTTCTTTATTTAAATATTTGGTTGTTTTTTGCATCTCTCACACTATGTTTAACAAATAATCTTTTCCTCCATTTCAGGATAGGGAGACCATCCTTTCGAAATGAATCGAGTAGCAGGGCACGAGGTTGTGCATATGATACGTCGGGAAGACATGATTTGGGACCTATGAATGTAATATGCTCTCACTGTAGTGCATTACACTGGATGGATGAAAGGTTGTCGGGGTCCTCAAAGATAAGACCGTTGTTTGGGAAGTGTTGTTGGCAGGGCCAAATTTGTTTACCTTCCCTCATTGAACCCCCGCCTGAAATTAAGCTTCTATTTGAGGGTGATGATGATCGGTCTAGATCTTTTCGTACTTATACAAGAGAGTATAATGCTGCCAATGCATTTATGAGTTTAGGTGTTCAGATGGATGATCGGGTCCTCCACAGCAGGGGTCCATCGAGTTTTACGATTCACGGCAAGCTTCTTCATCGTACTGGATCCTTATTACCTGTTGTTGGTCACGAACATGATGCAACTTACGCTCAATTGTACATTTACGATCCAGATGTAGCTTTAGATATTCGCCACCATAGAAATCCTCATTTGAAGAGGGATGTCCTCAATATAATACAACAATCTTCGTTGGATAATAATGCATTCACGACCAAATATCGTGAGGCATATGCTATTTTGGATCACTCAAATAGGATGGGCCATGACTTACCTGCTTACCTTCATTATAGTTGTGCAAAGGACCGTCGCACGTATAATTTGCCATCATCCGATGAAATCACAGTTATTTTACCTGGGGATGGCTCCAACGTTAGTGTTATGCAAGATATTATTATTCGGCTCAAAGGCGGTAATCAATTAATGCAAAATAACGAGTGTCACCCTGCGTATTTACCTTTGTATTACGTCTTATTGTTCCCTTACGGGGAACTTGGCTGGCACTCAAAGATAAAGTTATGGGATGTGAAACGTTCGACTGAATAGACTAAGAGTTTAACTCAATTGAATTATTATGGTTATCGTTTGTTTCAACAAGCTTCCGAGTACTCCACCCTCTTTAAAGGGGGTAAATTGTTCCAGGAGTTTATTGTTGATGCATGGGCTTCTACCGAGCAAAATCGTCTAACTTATTACAGACTTAATCAAGGAAAACTTCGGGCAGAGTTATACAAAGATGTTAGTGATAGTATGTCAAATGGGTTACAACCAGATCAGATTGGTAAACGGATGATTCTGCCATCGTCTTTCACTGGTAGTGCGAGATATATGTTTGAGATTTATCAATATTCGATGGCCATCACACGTTTCAACCAGCATCCCGATGTTTTTCTCACCATGACCGCAAATCCAAAGTGGCCAGAAATTACAAAGGAATTGATGCCTCATCAGATTGCCTTGCTTCGTCCCGACTTGGTTGCACGTGTGTTTGAACTTAAACGGAAGGCACTCATGAAGGAGATTGAGAATAAACATGTATTTGGAAAAAAAGTGGCGCACGTCTTCACAATTGAATTTCAAAAGCGAGGTTTACCTCACATGCATGCTTTATTATTTCTTGATGGTCCGAGCAAGATTAAAAGATCTGCCCAGGTCGATAATATAGTGTGTGCTGAATTTCTGATCTTGGATGATGATCCGACACTTTTTGAAACTATTTTGGGTTATATGGTTCATGGACCGTACGGTTCACAGTCTCCTCAAGCTCCCTGCATGGAAAATGGTAGATGTACGAAGAAATATCCTAGGGATTTTGCAGACTCCACCACTATGGATAAAGATGGGTATCTAATTTATCGGTGTCGCAATGATGGTCGGGTGTTTACTCTTACAAATGGGAAAAAAGTTGATAATCGAGATGTCGTTCCATATAATCCACATCTTAGTCGGATGTTCAATTGCCACATCAATGTTGAAGTTTGCGCCGGGCTCCGATGCGTCAAGTACATACACAAATACATTTACAAGGCATACGATCGTACCACTATGGTCTTAGGAGGTGTAGATGAGATCCAACAATACTTAGATGCTAGATATATTGGCCCACCTGAAGCTACTTAGCGGATATTGGGTAATCCAATGCATGAAGAGAAACCTTTTGTTACGCGATTGGAACTTCACCTCCCGGGTATGCATCATGTTATTTTCAATCCAAGTGAGTCGATGGATGAAATTGTGCGTAGGGCTTCGGTTCAACAAAGTTCTTTAACGGCATTTTTTGCATATTGTGCATCGAATGAAGACGCGCGTGCATATACTTATCAAGAGTTTCCCCAACACTATGTTTGGAATAAGAATTCAAATACTTGGACTCCCAGATCAGAAAATGGGGGTTTCGCAATTGGTAGGATGTACCATGCCAGCCCAAACTCGGGAGAAAGATTTTATTTGCAACTACTGCTAACCGTTGTTAAAGGGCCGCGTTCTTTTGAGTGCTTATGGACTGTCAACAATGTCATACACGATTCTTTCAAATCTGCGTGTGTGGCTATGGGGCTTTTAGAAGATGATGACGAATGGGTGCAATGTTTACAAGAGGCGGCGATAATGCAGACAGGTTATCAACTCCGAAGACTATTCTGCGTTTTACTCACCCAGTGTTTCTGGGTGTGCTATGGGATCATTTTGCATTGGATATATGTGACGACCTTGCGTACAAGCTCCGTAGCTTATTCGTTATTCCATGTCCAACGGAAGCCTAAGTAAAAGACTACGGTTTATATCTGCTAAACGAATTGCTACAGGAGTCAGGCAAGAGTTTGTCTGACTTTCCTCTGATGCCACTCCCTGTCAGAAATTGGAGTACCTCTGGAGAAAATCGACTAATATGGGAGCATCGTCAGCTTCAAGTTGATACAGACCACTCAATTATGCAAGCTAACGTTGATCGTCTTAATCCAGGGCAGCAAATTGCTTTTGCAGAAATAACTAATTCAGTGTTTGAGGGTAATGGAAAAACTTTCTTTTTGAATGGTGGGGCGGGAACGGGGAAGACATTTTTGTATAACACAATTTCTGCGGTTTGTCGTGGTCTCGAACATATAGTGATTACTGTTGCCTCTTCTGGAATTGCTTCCTTATTATTGGTCGGCGGTCGAACTGCTCATTCGACATTTTCTATGCCTCTCGACATTCTTGAAAATTCTAATTGTGGGTTTGCGAAACAGTCGATTCAAGCAGAGTTGTTCAAACTAGCGAAGCTCATAATCTGGGATGAAGTGCCAATGCAACATCGGTTCTGTGTTGAGGCAGTTGATCGGTCGTTACAAGATATATGTAATAATAAAAGACCCTTTGGGGGAATCACAGTGGTGCTCGGTGGTGATTTCCGTCAAATATTGCCCGCAATTCCTAAAGCCGTTAGAGAGGAAATCGTTGTCGCCTCTTTAAGGCGGTCCGCGCTATGGAAAGATATACATGTTCTGACCTTAAACTCCAACATGCGCCTCAATAATACCGAAGTTGAAAGTTTTCAATTTTCGAACTTCTTGACTGAGGTATAATATTATATAGATAATCATTTTGACACTGTTGCTTACATACAATATATATATATATATATATATATATATTGTTTTTTTACTTACTTCTCTTTTTCCTCCAGATTGGGACTAGCCCAGAGGAAACTGTGCTTATGCCTTCGACACTACGCAATTGTAAAAGCGTTGAGGATTTAATGGGGGCTATATGCCCGTTATTGCACGTGGAGGGAACTGTTACCTCTACCTTCCTCAATGAAAGAACAATTTTTTCGGCTCGCAATGACGATGTGAATGCCATAAATACATACGCGCTCAGTATTTTCCCCGGTGAAACAGTTACATACTTTGCTGCCGATAAATTGTGCCCTGATGAAACTAATCCCAGCATAAGTAACCAGTTCCCAAATGAGTTTCTAAATGCCCTTAACCCATCGGGGTTACCGCTGTTTAAATTGGACTTGAAAGTTAGAAGCCCAATAATGTTGCTACAAAATATTGCCCCGAAAGATGGCCTCTGTAATGGCACCCGCTTGATAGTTACAAAATGTTCCGAGCATGTTATTCAGGCCCAAATCCTTACTGGTGAAAAATTTGGCACATTAGTTTTCATTCCTAGAATCTCTTTAACACCTTCCTTTGCTGAAATGCCAATTAAGATGACGCGCCGTCAATTTCCAATCAAGTTGGCCTACGTCATGACAATGAACAAATCGCAGGGCTAGTCCGTCAAGTATGTTGGGATTGACTTGCGCACTCCGGTCTTCAGTCATGGCCAATTGTATGTTGCATTATCACGTTGCACGAGTGCTAACTGTACATCTATCCTGCTTCCCACCGATGAAGGGAGTTCAACTACTAACATTGTATATCCAGAGGTTCTCTTATAATTATTTTTTTATGTACGTTTTGATGAAGGGAGTTCCAAATAGCGATATCTTCATTTTTGTATGAACTTTTGGTACTATTTGCACTCATGGTGTTTAATTTAAACTAATACTATTTTGGAGCAGTTTATAGTTTATTCAAACAGAGTGCCAATTGTATGTTGCATGGTATGTTCTCAAGATCATTTTCTTTGTACAGGCCTTTTGATTCGCTATAGAGATGATTCAGAGATCATTCAATCTTATTTATTCATTTGTTTTAATTTTAAAGTTTGTTTTTTGTCTATTTGCATCATTCAATAATTGTGATTTGATTAGGTGAATAACTGTGATTTGATCAGTTTGGATTCTTTTACACACCAAAGGTGTTTGGAGAGTGAAGATGGTACAGAGGCCTTGATTGAACAATTGAGGATGGCTGCCAGTTTATCAAAGGTACCAAACACTAGGATGAGGAGTTATTGGGGAGTGAGTTTAAAGTTGAAGCGAATTTTCAGTGATGTGTTTTAAATTTCATATTGATCGGTAGAGTGAAGTAGAATCTGTTGCAGTTGTATAGCAACAATTCAGCTCATTTGGTAAAATGGATGGTCTTCATCCAATTGAATCTTATTTTAGTTGGTACATGAATTGATAGAGAAAGCAAATCTGAACCTAGATGAAGTTAGAGACACTGTTGTTGAAATTATGCTCGCTCCCGGCTCCCAAAACGTAAGTGAATACAGGATGGCTGCATTATACTCTTTAATATTTCTGTATTTAAAGTTGTATATATTTTCTTGATGCTCTATTTATAAAATATTGATCCAAACTCCTTTTCTTTTCGGATTTGTGCAGCTATGTCATTCAACAAATTAGCCTTTAAGTACCACCCTGACGTGCCACCACATGCCCAAACCGAGGAGTACACGAGGAGACTCATTCGAGTACAAGATGCTTATGAGACTTTGTCAAACGAGCATAAACTTTGTCAAACGAACATAGTATAAGCATGTTGTCTTTGGCAACGAGGCAGTAGTATGTTGGCTTTGGCAGTGAGGCAGTAGTGCTGCTGTCGTGGCAGTGGAAGTAGCATTTTATGCACTGTAATGTCGACATATCTGAAGTCTTTTAACTATTTGTGTCTCGGTTAATTAGTGTCCATATCTTTAGTTTCTCTCAAACTGGATCTGATATGACTTTGATTTTTGTTTTATTTTGCAGGTTTGGGTTTTGGTTTTAGTTTGTATGATTATTGTTTCTTTGGTTCCATATTGCACGTTAAGTCTCTGGGAAAAAATCTAAAAGGTTTATGCAATAATTCTGATTAGATTTTTATTTGTGTTTGGTTTCATTTTTTTTCTGTGTTTGGTTTCACCTGCAAATCTAACATGTTTTAATTTTTCGTTTCATTTTTCCAGATCTAACATGTTTTTTCTCTTATGTTTTTTTGCCAGATTTGCATCGGACATCACCCCATCAAAACATAAGTTTGTTTGATTTCATTAATACTGATTATCTCCTTTTCTCCCTATTAATATACCTTTTTATATAATAGATTTGTTTCAACATTTTTTCTAATTGTGTGTTGATTTTGGATGTTTGTGTATTCAACTTTACCCAATTTCTTTATTGAGTTTGCATATGTTTGAATGAGATGTTGTTGATTGGGTATTGGTGGTGATTCTCTCTGATGAGTCGTCTTTTATGGCCTACAATGTAGTCGTCCATGAATTCCAATTCAACGATGCAAGAGTGACGAGTTAGATGCAAAAGTGACGAGTTTTATGGCCTACACTCTATATAACTATCTCAAAATATGAAATTTAGGCTTTTTGTAAGAGGCTATACAAAATATGGATTAGACTTTCACAATTGAATACTTTTATTCTACCACTTGGATTTGTTTCCAAGTATTATGCATGTACTTAATGATCTCAAATTAGTGGTTTAATAGATTCTCTTAATCAGAGTATTTTAGGTTCGTTAGTTTGCCAACATAAATAGTTCTTATATAGTTCCTTCATTAATTTGTAATTATATTATGATATTCTTGATATTATTAACTGTACTACATCATAACAATCAATACATTCATGTTTATTCTTCATCATTCAATCATCTTACGCATGAAATATTTTACATCGTTTCCTACATATGTTCGAAAGGAAAATGGAGCAAATGTGTCTTTTCTTATTTGGAACTAAATTTTGATAATATTTACATAATACGTGAATTATGTTTGACAGAATGCATAACTAACTTTAGATTTTGGATGCTTTTTGATTTTTTTTATGTGAGAATGGAGGAGAAAGAAGCAACTGATGTGATGACAGTCAGTTTCTCCTGTTCCTGTTCAATTAGAATAATTTCTCTTTTCCTGATGTGAGAATGGAGGAGAAAGAAAAAACATGACTAGAGAGTTTCTCTTTTCCTGCTCCTGTTCAATTGGAATAATTTCTCATGTCATCATTAAAGAAGTGGAGGTTGAAGAAAAATGAAATAGGGTATTCATTAAGGCATGTGCAGGGGATTTATCCTAAAAATTATACAAGAATTTGTTTTTATTACAAGCATCGATGAATTTATTTAGTACTTATGGAGTTTCTTTGTCTGCTTTTCTGCATTAAGTGACCGTAGATATCAGAATACATGACGTACACACACAATTTTATTTGGGGGTCTACAAAGAGTTGTCAATGTATTTATTAAGAGAATTTTTTTAATGTCATTTAGATTATGCCCAATGTATGATTGGATCACTTTGATCCGTGTCCAATTTTTCGTTCTTTCATATTAGTATGCTCTTTATGAATTTAACAGAAAACTATGTGTTTTATCTAATTATCTCATTTTAGATTATATGATTACTTCAGGATACAGTTTGGTTTTTAAACTTCTTAGTTCGACTTAATTTCAACTGTATAATTAGGCTTTGGGCAATGAAGTGCAGTACTAAAAGCAGAGAATTACCCTCATAGGAGGCCATATCTTAGAATAGGATGCACTTCTTCAGCTAATACCTCTGCATTTAACGTTTCAGCACGAGGTCGTATCTCAGTGGAACAATGTAAGTGTCTGAAAATTCTACTAATCAATGTCTGAAAATACATGTGCTGGAAATTATGTTAACTTTTTATACCAGAAATTATGTTAACTTTTCATTCTACTAATCAATGTCTAAAAATTCATGTGCTGGAACAGGGCACCTAATCCATGTGCACATTAAATGAATCCATGTGCTGGAACAAGACACCTTACTTTTCATACCGCATTTGCTCCGTCGACAGCCTTTCGGTGAGAACTATCTGTGTATTTTCTTTTTTTATCTGTTTATTTGATAGAAACAACATGCGATTTTTTTCCCTCCATAAGAACGTTTTCTTATGTCCTTTCATCTGGATATGTTGTTCTTAACGTTACGTTTGTTCTCGGGTACTATAGAACAGTTATCACTTTAGTTGAATATTTGGTTTTACAACATTACAATTTTTGCAATAGTTTATTTGACCTATGCGTCTTCCATTTTTTACGATTTAAGAATATAATTTTGTAAAGGCATTGTGTTTCACAGTTCCATTTTGATACTATTAGTGAAATTGTTTGAAGGAGTATCGATTTCAATATTGTATTGGGGAATTCTTTACTCCTCTTCATTTTCATTTTTCTCTCGGTAATCGATTATTTTAAGGTTTGAATGGTTGGGATTATGACTTATCTATATAATAAGAGACAAAGGTGTTTAAATAGTGCCAACTTTTTAATGGTTGAGATTAGTTTTTATACTACAATCTAAGGGTGCCATGCTCTTCCACGTCATAACTTCAACATTATGACATGACAAATGGGGGAAGAAAATACACGCCTTTCAAACCTATTCCGTTTTTCACTTCTCCACAACACACAGCTTTTTTCAAATTTCAAATTTCAAATTTTGAACAAAAAGTTCTTTTTAATTATCCTACTCGCCACCTAGAGTGGCTAAAAAATCCTACCATGTCCCTTTATTTCTTTTTGGCTGTCAACACGCCACTTCTCTACACGCCATCAAACCTACAAACACTCTCCATCTATTACTCTCTCTGGATCAACCACGCCACATTCTAACCCTCGCTCATCGCTCCCACAACCCCCCCCCCCCCCCATCTCCCTCCTCCATTTCTCCACAGTTGTGGCAACCCCCCATCCTCGCTCAGCGCTCCCACACCCGCCTCGCCCGACAAGACCTCAGGTCTCTGTCACCCAACACAACTCCCCTAACTCCTATACTCACCGCCTGTCGCCAGCCTCACCACCATCCCCGCAGGTCTCCGTGTCACCACCATCCCCGCAACCTCGCCAGCGTCACCGCCCGTCGCCAGCGTCACCATCCGTCGCCCATCTGCCATTATTTTAACTCAAATTTGTTAATGGTTAATAGTTTAAAATTCAGTGTTTTCTCTTTGTTTAGGTTGCAAATATTTGTATTCTAGGTTTTGTATTAACCATATTTCAGATTTGGGTTTTGTTCTTTAGTTTTACAGGTCTTGACTTCAACTTTTTTGATTCGGTGATCTGATCAAGCATGTGTTTAAATTCTATCTGATTGTTGTGATTCTTCATTGTTTGATTCGGTGATCTGATCAGGTCTTGACTTCTACTTTATTTTTTGCTTCTTGCTCTGATTTTTCATTTTTTGCGATTTATTTGTTTGTCAATCTGAAAATGGGTTTCATTTTTTTGTATTTCCAGGATGGTTTATGTTGTCTTTACTAATTTATGTTGTTTTTGCAGAGGTGAATATCATGTTGACATTGTTGAAGAACTTTTGGAGTTTTATGTTTTGGGCCATAGTTTTGTTTTAGATTTTTGTTTTTGTTTGAGTATTTTAGTTTGAACTTTGGGAAGTTTTTCTGTCCAACCTAAAAGATCTGTTTATTTGACAGATTTGCGTGGCCCCACTTTCTGTTTATTTGACAGATTTGCACCAACCTTCTCAAGCCTTCATAGGTCACAGGTCCGTAATGTATGTTTCAATACCGGGTTTTGTTAGAGTGTTTGAAACAGGGGTACGAAGTCTTGAAAGAAAAGGTTTTGCTTTGTTACAATTTTTTTGGGCAGTTGTGATCGATTTTTTTATTACTGTTTTCAGTATGTTGTTATGTTTCCAAGTGTTCGCATTAAGTTTTACCAATTTGGTACCATATATAGAATAAGAAATATTGTTACCAAGTGTATGTCATGCTTGACATTTGTGATGAAAATTGACATTGAGAAATTGGAGAGAAGGGATTTCAGAACATATATCTACATTTTTGTGAAAGAGATTTTTAATTTTTAAAATAATAATATTTTACATTTTATGTTTCGATAAGGGTGTTTTACATATTTTTATTTGGATTTGAATTGAAAATCCCAAATCATTTTTGTCAGATATTAATTTTGTTAATTTCTTTCCCTATTTTTCGATTTTTATTTTTGATTCTATTACAACTAATAACTTTTTCTCCTATTGAAGTAGCCTTTTTTTCTATTTAACTAACAAGTGATAGATTGAAACTTTGGAAATTGACTGAAAAAATTCAACCCTTAATTGCAGCGAAGGGTGGCCTTCTGCCCGCAGAGTTAGGCAGAGTTTTGGGATTTTTGGAATAAGAAGCCTGCAGAGTCAATAAAGGAATTGTCCGATGCTTGATTTGGAAAAAGAGTCAAAAAGTAAAGTGCTATTGTAAGTAATTTAACCTTTCAAATGGTGTACTTTGATAATAAGTCTTATTCTTCGCTCATCAATGTTCATATAGTTTGAAAATGCTTAATTAGATTTTACTTCATCTAACTATATTTTTTTCTTTTCATATGTAGGTGTTCAGTACTGCAACAAAGGACCTTAAATTGAAAACTCCCTTGAACTATTGAAAGAAATTGTTGATCACAAATTTAGTGTTCATTGAACTAGATGTTTATTTTTTTCATAATGGTATAATTGTGATAGCATTGTTTTTGTTGGATAATTTTTTTAACAGGGTGGATAGTCATATAAACAAAGGGAACTATGCCCGAATTTTTTAAAAATATTTTCACTTTTGTGTTGTAAACAATTTTTTTGTATTTTTATGACAATTTGTGATAAATAAATGAATGAAATTTTGTCTGGATAGTGCTATAAATAAATGAAATTTTGTCCAAATTTTATAAATTATTCACATTTGTGTTGTAATAAAACTCTACTTAAATTGTTTACACATTTCGAATTTTGGAAAATTTTTGTCTGTAACAGTGGGTCGGCGGTAACAATGGATCGGTTTGTAAATGTATGGCACGTGTTGGGGAATGAAATTTTTTGTTATTTTGCAATTACGTACCTTGAAAATTTTCATTGTTTTGATATTACGTTCTTTGGAAAACTTTATTGTAGACTATTCTTATTTCTTAACAGGGTAGATAGTCCTGTAAATATAGGATATTTTGCCCAAATTTTTTAAATTATTTTCACATTTGTATTGTAAAAAATTAACGTTAATTGTTTATACATTGAATATTTTAGACTACATTATGTTTTGTCGGGGAGCAAAATTTTTGCCGGTTTTATGTACTTAGGAAAATTTTCTCCCATTTGCAATTATGTACATTGAAATTTTTTGCCATTTTGCGATTACGTACTTTAAAAAATTTCGTCGTGCTTTCAGGCACGGGCATATACTAGTATATATATATATATATATATATATATATATATATATATATATATATATATATATATAAATAAAGTAGGAAACTTATGTATGTTATAAGATTGATCGATGATGTCATCCATATAAGTTTTTCATGTACTCCCTACTTTACCCCTTATAAATTTAGATTCCTCTTCTTTTAAAACACACTCATTTATTTCCGCCTTCTCTTGAAAATTCAAAAAATGAGGATAGAATAGTCATTCACCATCTTCTGCATCACGAGTTGAGATTTAGCACCAAATCACGAAATGAATGGCTCCGATGAGTTTAGAAAGAAATGAGGATGCTTTGTATCTCACTCCCACTTCTCAAGATACCTGCCGCTCAAAAATGCAATACACTTTAATTTGAATGTCTTTTCTTCTGTCAAAGCTTCCGATGCAAACATGATTTATTATTACCTCTTCCCAACAAATATCTTATCACTCTCTCTTTCTCTACAAAACCCAACCAAACCAAACCTCACATCAAATCCGAAGACTCTCTCTCACTCTGTTTTGAAAAGATCCGTTGTGATCAAACATACCCACGAGATAAGCCTAAATCGCCTCTTGAAGGGCTGCAATCGCGGTGGTTTGAAACTTGAGATGGAAGTCCTATGGATTCTTCACCCCTCCGGTGGCCGGAGCTGACTTCCCGACAGCAGCTGCTTTATATGGGCTAAGCGTTTGCTCCGTTCTAAAATTGGTTTGCATTTTCTTGATCAATCCTCTGTCACTTTATATGGGTTTTCTTGCTCAACCCGAAATAATGAAAAGGGCCCAAGTCAGTGTTTGTTTTCTACAATTTTTTTTCATATATCTTTTCATTCTTTGCACTTGAGAGAAGGCATCGAAGTATCTGGGAAGCCATTGCATTACAAGGGTTCAGCATTTCATCGCATTATCCCTAATTTTATGTGCAAGGGAGGAGATTTCACAAGGGGTAATGTGACCGACGGTGAATAGATCTATGGCCAGAAATTTGCAAACGAGAACTTCAAGCTAAATCATACGGGTCCCGATATTCTTTCGATGGCTAATGCTGGCCGGAACACTAACGGGTCCCAATTCTTTATTTGTACCGACAAGACGTCATGGATCGATGGGAAGCATGCAGTGTTTGGAAAGGTTGTGGATGGGTATGGTGTGGGGAAAGAGATGGAGAAGGTGGGATCTGATAGTGGGACAACTTCGTCGACGGTTGTTATTGAAGGTTGTGGTCAGATTACAAAGAATTGATAGTGAGAGAAGTGAGGGAGTTGTGATCTGGTGCTATGACCTCTTACTATGGTAGACTAAAGCTTTGCATTTAGGGTCCGTTTGATTGAAAACTGAGAAAATGCAAATGATTCCAGGACATTTGATTCCAGGGCAAACAATTCCAAGGCAAATGAATATTTTCCAACTTGTGTCTGTTTGATACAAGTTGGAAAATCATCAATTTTTCACATTTTCTATCAAACGCAAAAGTTGGAAAATAGATATAAATGTGGAAAATTTATTTATGGAATATATATATATATATATATATATATATAAATACACAAAATATATGAATATATATTATATTATTTCGGATATATATTATATTATTTGCAAAATATATATTTCGGATATATATGTTATATTATTTGCGAAATATATATATTCGTGTATATATATATGAATATATATTATATTATTGCGGAATATATATATTTTGTACATATTATTAATATATATATTATTTGCGGAATATATATATTATTTGCGAAATCTATATATTTTGTATATGTTATTTGCGGAATATATATATTCGGATATATATATTATTATTTGCGGAATATATATATTCGAATATATATATATATATATATATAATATATTATATAATTATTTATGGAATATATGAATATATATTATATTATATTATATATTGAATATACTAAATATATATTATTTGCAGAATATATCCATATATTATATATATTCAGTATATATATAATATATGTGTATATTCTGTAAATAATATTATATATTGGATATACTAAATATATATTATTTACAGAATATATCCATATATTATATGTGTATATTCTGTAAAGAATATATATTCAGTATATATATAATATATATACGAAATATAAATATATATTAAAATATATGAATTATATAAATTATATAAATGTACGAAATATATAAATATATGAAATATATATAAATATACGCAATATACATATATGTGCTAAAATATATAAAATATACGAATATATATATATATATATACACATGAAATATATATATTTAATATACGAAATATATATATTTACATATTTATTAACAATATTTATGAAATATATAAAGTTAAAAAAATGATTTTGAGTGATTTGCCACTCAAAGGTGGTAAACAAAAACCTGCACCCCCCCCCCCCCCCCCCCCCCCAAAGAATTGAATTCCACCCTAGGGTGGCAAATTGTGCTTAAGGGGTGTTGTACATAGAAAACAAATTCCAAGGTAAATGAAGGCTATCAAACAGCCTAAAAGCTGGAAAATACCAGAATTTTTCAACTTTTCTGAATTTGCCCTGGAATTGAGAGGCTATCAAACGGACCCTTGGTTTACAATTTTCTTGAGAAATCTAAATGTAGTTTTTATAAATGTCAACTGAAACCTGTAACTTCGGATAAGTACAATACTGTTTTCACATTCTTATCCCGTTTCTCTGAATAAATATTTGAGTAGTTATCTGGATTGAATAATAATAATAATAATAATAATAATAATAATAATAATAATAATAATAATAATAATAATAATAATAATAATAATAATAATAATAATAATAACAATAATAATAATAATAATAATAATAATAATAATAATAATAATAATAATAATAATAATAATAATAATAATAATAATAATAATAATAATAATAATAATAATAGAAGCTTTCATTAATGAAGGGTATCATGTAGTTTTAAATAAGGAAAATACTTTGAGTCCCAAACAACTCCCCCAAATCCTACATGGACGCCACGTCATTCTTCCATTTGCCTGTCATTTATTGCCATGTGATGAGGGTCCCGCCAGGGCACAAAGTCCAACTCATTTTGGGGGAGGTTTGGGGGAGTTATTTGGGGTATGTAGCATTACTCTTTAAATAATATTCCCATTTTGAGTCAAAGTATTGGTTCATTTGGGAAACTGTAGCCCATATGCGTTTTCATCCATTTGCTACATTTTAGCTCAACTAGGGACTGATCCCCTGATTTGTCATTGTTTCGCAGGGACCTAACACATCAGCAATGAGAGAGCACATTCTGTTGTTATTAAACAAAAACACCTAGCATAAGTTCTAGAACTGGCAATTTTTGACACGATAACCCGTTTATAGTAATAATCCGAAATGATCCGAACTTGACACGATTAGCTTGTATAGATTTAAAAGTACCCAAAATTTATACTCAAATAAAAATCAAAGCGACCCAAAAATGACACGACTAACCCGAATTGCCTCCCCTAATCAGTTCATCTTTGAATGAAGAGGTTCCTCGAATTGGTATTTTTTTTTTCAAAAACACGTTATTATCCTCTAAATATTACCTGTATCCAATATTCATTTTTTTTATGTAATTTTTTCTATTCTAGATAAATTATTCTTTTCGAAAAATAAAAAATTATAACTTTTATTTGCATAATACTCATGGTGAAAATGAAATCTGTCAATAAAATTGCTTCCAGATTTCAGGGTTATTTTAAAGCTTGGATCCTTGGATTAATAATCAGTTGTGAAAAAGTGTAGTGACATGAAGAAAGCTTGATGATGTAAACCTTTTCGTTAAAATGAAAATTCCATATTACACTAAACTGTAATGAATGACTTTGATCTTGAGATTGTTATAAAGGACGGCACGTTGCTCGAGAGGATTTTAAAAAAATCTGATATAAATGAGTGTTTCTATTGTGACCGAATTTTAGACAAACTTTTTCTAAACATACTGACGTGGGAGCTTATTATTGGTTGGTTTGTAGGTTCCACTGGCGTGGACCCCAAAAACCAATCAATAACAAGTTGCCACGTCAGTGTGTTTAGAAATAGTTTGTCTAAAATTCGGTCACAATAGAATTTTTCGATATAAATAAGGCTCAAGAACTGCACTAAGGCAGTCAGAAACGTGCGTGGTCAACATATTTTGCCTTTTGTGTTTGTTTGTGTGGCTAAAAAATATTGTGAAATATCTGGCTGTCACCTCCAAAGATCTGCCTAAGGCAAATGAAAAGACTTTAGATAGTGTTGTAAAAAATTTCAAGTGTCGTAAAAAATTTCAAAAATCTTTAGATAGTGTCCTAAAAATATCTTTAGGACTTAAATTAGATTCTTTTACAGATATTATGTTATTTATATGAGCTCCAAAATGAATTATTAGTATTGTTATGAATATTTTTTATTTCTATAGAATGAATCGTTATATAAATAACTTTGTCCAATATTTTTAATTTGTGTTATATAATAGTTAATAATTATTACGAGATTTATGATGGATTAAACACGATAAATAGTTATATTAACATATGAAAATTTCTTTTTTTTTTACACTTATGTGTTGTAAACGAACTTTTTTACATGATAGGTTCGTACTACGGTGCATGTAGGTAGATAAACATGGTGTATGTATGTATATATGTATGTATGTATGTAAAAAAACTTATAATTTTTTTTAAACTGATACGTTCGTACAATAGATTACTTCAAAAATTGTGTATCTGATGCCAACAAAATGATGTATTGTTCAATCAAGAATGTACCCTTTCGAAAATTTATGTCGTGCCTGAAGGCACGATGCTAATTTTTGAAAGTGGAGGTCGTTGATAAGATCATACGTCGTATTTAATTCACAATAGATAAACACTTTTTAGAGTTATATGATGTGTGACGTCGTTTTCATGAATGTTATGTATTATCGTTTTACTCGTGTTTTCGTATATCATGTTAAATTATGTCAAAACTGTTTACCGTGATAGCCGTGTCATAAAAACCATGTTGTGTCCAATTGTCCTCAAACATAACATTGACACCCCAAAATAAATTGTGAGATTTTTCATTTAACATAGCATTTACCTATATTGTGTGTTCCTAAAGTACGTTTTGTTCAACCAAGAACCAAAAGTGGGGAAAAAGATTTTGATAGTCATATATACCAACTCACGTAGAGAAAGATAGTTACTGCTAAAAAATTACACGATAAAAATCCTAAAATAATACAACACCGACGCAGTGGCCGAAACTTTGTAATGTGTTAATTAAGAAAATCATACAATAAGAAATAAGTAAAAGAGTTGTTCAAAATTGCAACACAATAGGTAAATTTACCTTTAGCCAAACTTGCAAGTTGACAAAACTCAATCGTAATATGTGTTCAAATGATCTATGATCTATGATCTAGCTTCTTATTACGAATCGACTAAGGAGAAGATTTACAGATGCATGCCAACTGTACATAACTAATGATCATAAGCAAACGTGGCATTATAAGGCATCAATTCGAGTTCCAATTTTAAATAGACAAACATAGAACTCGTCCATTTGGAGATGAGGATATGTTGAATCAAGTCGAGTACTTAAATGTATCTGGGCTCTCCTCGTCTATTTCCAAGTACTCCCGAGTGATCAGATCTTTAATACGCTTCGTAATTGCTTTCAAATCAGGCTTAAACATATGGCTTAACTTCTCAACGCACTCCAAAATCAACTGCTGTTGACCCACGACTCTATGACTCTTAATGATGTGCTTAATTGTGTCAGTAAACTTGAAATTAAACTCTAAATGATCTGTCTCACTCCAAAACTTTAAACTCTGACCCGTCATCCCCATACGTCAAAGGAGCTGGCTCATTGGTCAATTGTTGAACCCACATAGAAACTCACCTTTGGTCACTGTTCTCTTCTCCCGGATCACCCCACGGAGCAGACCTGTAAGTGGTTGTCTTCCACGGATGCTTGTTGATTTTCTGCAATGGAGGGTACTGTATGAGCACAACGTCCATCTCCGGATCAATAGGTTGCTTACCAAAGGATTTTTCAACCCTTGCTCGTTATGTTTTGTCAATCTTTTCATCAAAATCTTGCATGATCACGGTGTATACTATAGCGTAGACCCTTAAAAATGTCCTCCCCATCACTGCTGTCCAGCACTCTGTCGACCCTTATCCCCTCGCCTCTGTCTCCCGACTCCTCCTGGTATCCTTACTGCTGGTCAAACCAACCGCTACCGAGGCCCTCCTTCCTCGCCGATGGGTCGCGGCGCTATGAGGCTTCATGCAGCAGGTCCCGGGGTCCTCCTCTGGCTGTTGTTTTCCCCCTTGGAGTACTGGTCCCTTGTTGAGTCCCATCGCTGCCTCTGAGCCAACCGCTGACTCCAAGGATGAGTCCTTGTGGGCAACGGTGCTCCTGTGTGTCGGGTGGGCTACTATCATGATGATCTTCTGGCTGCCACTTCGATTTTCTCCACCCTTTCGCACAACTTGCAAATAAACACTGAACTATTAGGCTGATGACAATCAAGTATCTGTAGAAAAACAAAAATTCATGAACGACTCAAACTAAGATGAACAATAAAGAAAACATAACAATAACATAAGAGAAAGAGTCGAACAAACCTCGTGAATGTTAACAACACTCATTGTTAGTAGCAGAATTCATATCGGTACCCCTTCCCTTCTTTGTTGCTCTGCACTCAAGACTATAAATGTTGGGGGATAAGTAGGATATTTGACTTTGATTTGGTATCTTGGTATGTTCTTGTTTTCTCTGTAAAAAAAAATATAAAAACTAATACCACTGCGTTAATTTGGAAAGAATAAATGAATTTGACATCCTTTGTTACTGCTGGAAATAATTCAAATTGGCAATCCCCATCTGGCGACTTCGCCTTCCATTTTTACCCCCTCTCTATCGGTCTCTACCTTGTTAGAATTTGGTTTGATAGAATCAAGGAAAAAACACTGGTCTGGTCCACTAATCGTAATAATCCAGAAGATACATGATCAAGAATAAGACTAACATTCAATGGCCAGTGAGTTCTCAAACATAACAATGGAATGCTACAAATTGTATACATATGTGATGCTAAAAAAACAGAGAGCTGGATTCCTTTGGAAAAGATATAGTTTTTAAGATAATCAATGGCATTCACCTGTACCAATTAAATAACAAAATAACCGAGTTAGTGTTGACTCATGTTTCCACTGCAAAAATAGTACACATAATCAACTTAGCTAAACAAAATCAAATGATTTATCCAAAAGAAATGCAAAAAATTATATTTCAAAAAGGGGGATACTTTAAAATGGCTATTTTTTAATCCACCCCTCAATTTTTGTAAAATGTTATCCATGTCCCTGTATCACAAACCTCTAGAAATCATATTTCTGAGATATAATTTAGGATAAGAAATGTAGGGCTTCAGTTTAGGCAACAAACTAAGGTGTTAATTCAAAAATAGCAATTTGAAATTTGAAAATAAAAGCCAGTCCTTGGGTTTTTAAGTTATCATAGAAAGAGTCTCTACTTTTATTAATAAAGACTTTTAGAGGATTAAATTCAGTTGAATCAAGGGAATTGTAAAAACAATTTAAAATGTATACCATGTTAAATGAAGAATTAGGTATCAACCTTGAAAGAAGATAGCGCCAACAACGACCATAATGGCAGCCTGCTAATTGTACACTATTTCACAACCTTAATACCTCTGCACAAAGTAATGCCAGATGTCCTCTTCCTCCACAATTGTGACAGATCATTAAGGCCATACAATCACGTCTCATATGGCCCACCTGGTTGCAGTTCTGGCACACAATACCCACCTCCACCACCACATCTTCCTGCAGTTCTTGCAAGCTTTATCATTGGTACAGTCCATAAATAGGCTGAATTCAATACATATTATCAGCGTGTGTTAATATTTGCACTCATATAGGTCCAATACATGTGCTTATCAAACCCACGTGTATTGTATATAGGATTCAATGCCTATAAAAATGTGGAAGTCCAAATACGTTACCAAACATCTTGATCACTTTAATCACAGTTGCAATAAAAATAGAGAAAGAGAGTTCGAACCCCAAACTAAAAATATAAATCTAAAGGGGAAAAACATAAAAACAGAGAAAGAGAGTTTGAACACCAAACTATTAGAGATTTTATGGACAAATCTAAAACCATACCATCTACTCGCTTAGGCTGCGGATATCGGCTTACACCTTACAGTAACTGAGCCATCATTAAACAAATCAGAACAAAATAACAAATTAGAAGAAGAAGAAGAAGAAGAAGAAGAAGAAGAAGAAGAAGAAGAAGAAGAAGAAGAAGAAGAAGAAGAAGAAAAAGAAAAAGAAAAACACATCATATAAGGAGTGATGAATAATAGATAAACATTAACAAAAAAATATGGCAGTGATGAATAATAGAAAAGAAAAATTGTGAATGCACCAAACAAAAATTGTAAAGAAAATCATCCTAAACCAAAAATTCCCGTGTGTCTTGGCAATTTCATCAAGCACATGCCCTGCACCCATTAAACAACATTCAATTATCAACTTCTCACAGAATTGCACCAGTTATGCTTCAAATCTTGGCACATATGAATCATGCCTTGGAGGCTTCTCAAAACTTTCTTTCAACTTCGGCTCATGAATTCTTGGGCATGCACCTAGATCACTTATAGTATTGACAAAGAGATCTTGAGGACAAAATCGAACCATATAAAACCCAAATGATTCCTACTATGTGTTGAATGGAAATATTTACTGAAACAACTGGCGCAAAATATAAAACCCAAAATACATTATTTTTTCAATAAAGCCCCTCTAAACTGTTTAGATACATCAGTAGCAAATGTATCTGTACTGAAATAACTGAAATCAACCCTATTTATGAAATGAATTAGTTCAAGTCTATATTTATGAAATGAATATAGACACCTATTTAGATAAATCAGTAGCAAATGTCTATATTTATGAAATGAATATAGACACCTAAACTGAATAAATTAATTAGTTCAAGTCTATTCAATGTAAACCATATGTAACAAACACTATAAAAATAGATGGTGTGAATTAAAGGAACACGATCTAAGAATTCTTTCATTCCAAATATGAAAAAAAAACATAAAGACGCTCTCAAACATTAACAAAATCTTCACTCAATTTTAATTGAACCACATATCCAAGGACAAAACTTGAGATTCCACCCTAGATTTGTAAAAAAACACTCATTAAAATTAAATTCTTAAGCTAAAACAGAAAAAATGAAAAACTTAAAGAGCGAAAATCTAACTAAAAAAGGGTTTAAAAGAATATACCTGTTTACGGTTTCAAAGAGCGATTATGCCTCGATCTGCAAAATAATTAACAACCAATAAAATTAATCTACAAAATAAAACATAAACACAAATTTTACAGTGCTTGAAGATGGAAAAAAAGATAGATCTTACTATGCTCCATGAAGTCATTATAGCCCAAATTTCGTATTTTAACATACATCATTCTTAACTATATCCACCTAAAATAACCCAAATAAAAACCTGCTATGAATTATTATAGCATAAAGACATATATTGTTTATCAACAACCCTAGATTTCAAAGAATATAATACTTGGAGATATAAAAGAGAGGGGGTAGAACATTGTGCGATAAATTTCAAAGCGCAAATATATGGGGCAGAGAGAATGAGGGACATAGTAGAACCCCAAATATACAAATGGTAAAACCAATAATACTAAGAAAATGCAAAACTTGAGTCTTAAATTCGTATATTTCATATCCAAAACCAAAAAACCCTAAAATGAGAGACATTGTAGAAACCCTAAACTTGAGTCTAATATACGGGGCAGAGAGAATGAGGGACATAGTAGAAACCCTAATATTCGTATATTTCGTATATAAAACCCATGTACCCATAAACAAAAAAAAAATACTCTGAGTCTTGTAGGGTGGAAACGTGGGAGAAACGGCAGCTGGGAAGGGGGGTTTCGGAGGGTAGCAACGTCGGAGAAACGACAGCTGGGGAGGTTTACGGGGGAAGCGTGGTAGGGATTTTTAGTTGTAAGGTTTTGCTTGTGTTGTGGGAGTGAAGTGAATGTAAGTGACGGCTAGGTTTGGAAAATGAGGTGAAGAGAAAAAAGTGCAAATACTATTGTACCCTTGATTTTGAATTTTGAAGAGAAGGGGGAAATAATAAAGAGTGTGTGAAAAGGGGAGGAACTCAAATGATATAGGGGTAAAATAGGTAGTGCAAGAAAAATTTATCTAGATGACATCATGAGTCAAACTTGTGACATACATAAGTTTTATACTTTATTTATATATATATATATATATATATATATATATATATATATATATATATATATATATATATATATATATATATATATATATATATATATATTCCAAAGATATTAATGAAGCATAAGAACATATATATAGGTAGAAACACCACACAAGACACTAAACATGATAAGCTTTCCAAGCTTTCCACACTTGTATGGCATAAATGTGTCTAAATATACATGTGGTAAATTGAGTGAAAGAGTGGGGTGTAGACTAGATACAAAAGAATTATGACCCAATCACTTAAACATGTTCAAGAAGTTCTATTTGATCATAAAACTTTATCAAATTTAGATTACCCTCACATGGCAAGATAAAGTGAACTCAAAGAACAAACAAGTAGAATGTGCACAAGCCTAGAATTTTGATGATTTTACACATCAATAGCGTCATCAAAAAGTAAACACAACTAGGATTCATTGTGCAAACTCGTTGATCTTCAACTAAACACCCTCAATAGGGAAACATATATCATATTTTCTTTTATTTATTTTTTTTAAAATTTTTTCATTTTTTTTTAAGTTATTCTTTTGAAAGATCAAAATAACTAAACTATGATGGCCTCTAGCAAATTTTCTATTTTTATTGCCTTTAATATTTTCATTAGGCTCTTGCCAATAGTGGCTTTCCCACAAACGAGACTTGCTCCTTTCGTAGTCCTTTCTCGTGAACCTTCATCTATTTTCAATATAATTGAAATAAATCTCGCAGGCAACAGCTCTTATATACACAAATCCCCTAAAGTCACAAAATTTGTAGATGATAAAATTGATAGGAGAACATCTCACAATGCTCAAATATACATGTGAAGTTAACATTAAAAAGATCTCGTGTATGTGTGTGATTAGGCATATATAAAGAGAATCCATTAAGCAAATCAAAGTCAAAATTCTCCATGCAAGCATGATATTTAAGCATTGAAACTCATAACCAATAGTTCTAGCCACATGGATATGGGGAGTGATATAGGATTCAAACACAAGGATATTCAACATAAATTATGTAAAACTAAAATATACAAAAATATCGTTTTGAGTTTTCAAATTTAAAAAAAAAAAGAAATTTAAACAAAGATAACTCAAAGGACAAACAAAATCTTTTTGTATTTTTCAATAGGACTCAATAGATGAAAAAATCAAGATATAAAAGATTCAAAACACATACAACTATCAAGAGTATATCATGAAGCACAACTAGTATATGTAAACAAAGCTAATGCAATCAACCTTTAGATCTAGCATGTGATGTCTCGTGTGCAAGAAAATAAGAATAATAAAGTCTATAATGTAAAGCCTCCAAATTGGATCTCCTAACCCGCAAAGGTGTAATGTGATGCTCTCGGGATTTAGCGACCTTGGTGACTCTACCCTTGGACTTCCTAGGACCGTTTCTAAGGTTTAAACAAAATCTCCTAATGTGACCCTTCCTATCACAATGTGTGCAAGTGAAAGGATGGTGAGAGATATTACCTAAGGGTTGACCTTTTCTAGTGTTCATAGTTGATTGTCTAAAAATCATGGTTTTGGCTTTATTAGCAAAAGCATTTTGAGTATCGATTACAATACCACAGTTATCATTTTCGATTTGGATGATGTCTAACATATTATCCTATTTTTTGGACCTAGACTCCAAATTAAACTTCACACTACTCAAGTCTCTCAATTTATCTTCAAGCTCCACTATCCTAGACTCAAGTAAACTCCTAGTCTCTTCAAACTCAAGAATCTCTTTCTTCATAGCCTCCATCAAACCTTGAAGACTGTCTCTCTCGCCTTAAATATATTCTAGCTTCTCCCGAATATTCCTCTCACGTGTTATAAGATCCTCAATTAAAACACTTTCATCATTACCTATGGCACGTTCTTTCATTCTAGCTTCCAACTTTAAGTTAGCCTTTTTCGATTTCAACGATTCCGTATACAACTCATGGAAGGTAACTTGGAGTTAACTCTCCTCCTCCTCTTCTTTATTTTCACTCTCTTTTCCACTCTCTCTACCATTAGACATTTGGGATTCATAACAATGGCCTTGGTAGTGTCATGGAAGGAACTATCTTCATGGGAAGATTTCTCATCAAAACTAGCATGACAAGCCATAAACGCAGTGAAGTTACGCTCAATGGGGGAATCGTATCCCTCTTCTGATTCATTATCATTAAGGGTAAAATTATATGCAATTGGCTTCTTGCCCTCTTTCCTTAGTTTAGTGGGACTTGGCTGCCCTATAACCATAACCCTCACTACCAACACATCTATTCAACTTATCTGTCTTAAGATAATCATTATGATTTTTAGGGAGTTTCTCGGCTTTGTTATACTTAGACTTTTCACATTTCTTATAATTATTTTAAAACCTCTCTTTATTAATTAATAAAACTTTCTAAACTTCTTAGCAAACATAGCCATATCATTCGAGTCAATGTCAGACTCATTATCTGAAATAGATGTTTCCTCCTTCTGGGCTTTTAAAGCAATGTCCTTATCCTTCTTATTCACATCCTTGGAGGTAAACATGTAAAGTTCATAGGTTTGTAAGTCACTTACCATCTCTTCAAGTTTCATAGAATTTAAAGTGCCTAAATAATTCAAAACGATTCGCGTGTACTTGTCTTTTTACACTAAATCCCGATCAAGGGTCCACCGGGTGCTCTTTGTTTCATTTGACTTTAATCAACTCTCAAAATTAAGAGTATTTGAATCTACTTTCATAAGGCTCCAAATACCCTTTCCAATGGTATATACCATATGTGTATCGGCCTTATGGTTCGCCCGTACTTGCCTTTTTGCTCTAAACCCTAACCCAAAGGCAACAAGAATCATCCAAGCTTCGTTTGACTCTGGTTAACTTTCATAATTGAAAGTATCCCAACTCACATTCATAGGTATCTGAATACTCTTTCCGAAGGTCCCGGTCATGCAGGATTCAGACTTTCAGTTTGCATTTTATGCCTATTTCTTCAAAAAATCGATTTTGGATTCCCTATAGGTACCCTTGGCCCTCTGCTATCGGCATAGTGGTACTTTTCTTAGCCCACAAGCTTGGAGGTATGATGATATGTAGGCCTAGGCCTATGCCGAACAGATGACACCCTAATCCTATAATTTTCCTATTTAAGGAGGCCATGACCTCATTCTCAAAGGTCCCTTTCAAAATCTAGAGAGCTCTGATAAGCACCCAAAAGTGTCTAATTTATGCCCCGAATATATGCATTTTATTCACTCGTTTTAATAAAAATTATCTTATGTTCGTATTTAATTATATTGCAGGTTAATAGGCAATCGTGACATCAAATAATGCTAAATCAAGTTAATTGCGACAAAGTAGCAGTCAAATGCATTAAATGAAGAAAATCAAAGAGACCGTGAAGATGAAGTCCCCTTGAGCTCACCCAAATGAATGTTGATGCCCCGAGTCCAGTCCCGAACCAAACCAAAGCCTAAATCGAAACCAAGCCATCACCCGAGCCTCGTGTGTGTAATTTGTATTTTTAATTATTTTATAGATTTTTATTTGAGTCGTGTATATTTGTAGGATTTATTTTATATTTTATTGTGTGCGTACGTTTGTAAATAATAAGGTCCGTATTGTGTGCTGAGTGTTTTATTTCTTTTGTTGTTTGTTTTTATAATAGGTGTTCGTTTAATTAATTTTTTTAGTTATTTATTTTATTTCCTTAGTATTTGTTTCTTTTATTTTTACTTTTTTTTATTAGTTTAGTTTTAGTATTATTTTATTTAAGTCTTTTATTAATAGGTTAGGAATTTAATTTTAATAGATTTTATTATTTGGTTTTATTAATTTTATATTTTTAGTTGAGTCTTTAAATAGTTTTATTTTAATTTGTTTTAGGTGAAAATTATGCACACACACTCTATTAGGCCTCTAAACGGATTGGATTCAGACTGGACCAGGCAAATCCAAATTCATATCCATCTATGTTGAACGGATTCGGATCCAATTCGTTTATTAATTGGATCGAATCAGGCAAATCCAAATTCATATCCATTTATATTAAACGGATTCGGATCTGATCTGATTATCCGATTACCCGATTATCCGTTTATATTAAACTTGATTTGCAACATTTTTATTTTCAACTCTTATTTCACAAGTTTATTTTGCAAGTATTTCAAAAAAGTAGATAATAAAATAAAGAACTATTATAATAATTATTTAAAATATTATTAAATACAATATATATTAATTATATATATATATATATATATATATATATATATATATATATATATATATATATATATATATATATATGTGTGTGTGTGTGTGTGTGTGTGTGTGTGTGTGCGTGTTAAAAATATTAATCGAATCGAATTATTAACGGATCAGAGTATATTAATCGAAATTTGCTCCATTTAATAAACGACTAATCGGGTAGTCGGATAATCGGCATGCTCCATATCCGCTCAAATGGATCAGATTCCGATTCGGATAAAATTCGATCAATTGACTATCCTACCCTCTATCTACCATACACTACCACACACAATTTTCACCTCTCTTTCTCTCTCTCTCTCTCTCTCCTACCTCTACCTCATTCTCTCCCATAAAAGACCAATGTCACACAAGCCCGTAACAACCAAACAAGATCCATCTTCGGTCGGTCCTAAATCCACATAACTCGATATTAGTCCAACCTAGTTCTAGAACCCAGATGCCCAACGCCTGACCATTACGTCGACCCACCTTCTCTGCCTCCTAATCCCCTCCACGCCAGTGGCCATGGCAGCCTAAAAAAATCCGACGCTACCCAGTTGTTCTAACCCTGATCCAACAACCCCAAGACCTGCTCCGTCAACCCTTCGACCCAATTGACCTGCTAAACCCGAGCTATCCTACTCTAATTGATCTAAACCCAAAGCTTCTGTACCCGATCCAAAACCCGGCCAGCTTAAAAACCATCCAACGTATACCCCAAACCCATTTCCAATCTTATCACCCCATGAACCATATCAGAAAAGCAACCCAGTTGCGACTCGATATCGGCCATTTCACAAAAATTGGGTTTGACCATTATCTCACCTGCCAAACAAATTTCCAGGTGCATATCCCTCGAAAACTCTTTAACTTAGACAAAATAAAATTCCCAACAACACCAAGATTGTGGGCTTTAAAAGGAGGGACATCTTATTAAAAGGACTCTCTCAGACTGAATGAAGAGAGAAAAGTCAGTTTATATTTTTTACAATGTAGGATATAAGAAATTTGCAAAAAAAATTTAAAAAAAATAGTTTAGTATTAGAATGGAGTTTTAGGTTTAATTTTTATTTTTATTTGTGTGATCAAGTGCTAAAAATTGTGGAAGAATTGAGGCGCATTTCAAGACACGCAATTCGACAAGGAGATTTGTGTATTGTATTTCATTCCTTTTTTTCTCAATTCTATGTCATATTGTGATTATTTATTGATTGTTGTTTATTCTAACATTATAATGTTTGGTTAAACACTCCGTTCAAGGGGTGAGATGAAACACATAGGATGATTAGTTCAATGAAATAATTTGTTTATTACTATGTTTCTAGGTTAATTAATTTGGAATAGTCACTGATTAATTTATGTAACGAGAGTAAGTAAATTATTTTTAAAAGTTAATATTTGATTTTTGGGATTCGAACTAGAGATGGGTCTTTTTTCCTAAAATCTAGATATTAATTATGTGTGTGATTCGAAGATTCGTACAAATTTTAATAAATTAATCTTAGCGGATATTTTGTTCAAACGAGTGTGAATCTTAATTGTTTCATATGTAGTGACATTTTCATATTTAATTGCTGAAAATGATAGTGTTGAGTCTATGATTGTAACGAAAGTTATATTTTAAATTCAACATTATCTCGAAACATATCAATTGAATAAATTAGGAAATCAAACGAAATTGATTACGCGGTGTAATACCATCTCTTGGCCTTCTCACATTTATCACACTCGATTACACATTATTTTTCGTCCTTTAGTCATTTCATATTTTTAGCATTTATTAGTTAATTCTCCCTTGAAATTATTTTTAAAAAATAAAAAAATAAAAAAAGTTTTAATAAAAATTGGAATTGCAAGTTTTCACAATAATTGTTTCACCTTGAAAATTGAATTGATCCCCGTACTTACCGTAATACGCGTTATTTAACAAATTTTGTAGGTATTCAAGGGATTTTGAGACTAGGATTTTTTAAGACAACGACCATGGGTGCAAAAAGCCAAATATCAAATGGCGCCGTTGTTAGGGAGACACTCTTATCAAATGGAACCGTTACCACTTTCTTGACGTGGAGACAAAGTTGAAGACTTGTATTTCAATTGTAGTTAATTCTTGTTTTTTTATTCCCTCTCCTTATTAGACTGGTTGCATAGGATTATTGAGGCCTTGTAATTTATTTGGGTGCATTTTGACACCAAATGTTTTGTAATAATTATTCATAAAAAAAAAGCAAAAAGGTAACCGGGACAAAATAGAGAGAGAGCCCTTGGAGTGGAAATTTTGAAGCGTCTGTATTTTGGGTCCGTAGGACTCCCGGGAACGATTGAAGTTAGGCGAACTTCCCCCCTGTTGACTCAACTCGATCTCCACCCCACGTGTATAAAAGTCGTGGGAGGTAAATTTCTTTCTCCCTCGTGAATCTCCTATAAGCGAGTTCATTGTGCGATTCGTTGCTCCTGTGTGCTTTTAATTTCTACATTGCACTTAAATTGAATGGTTTGATGAATTAATTTACCTAATACCTACACCCGGTCATTGCAACGAGTTGGGATTTCTTCACCCACTCAATCACTTATCTAGTTGCTTGTTACCCGTGCTATCACTTTAATTAAAATCAATCAACTAGGAAGCCCATTAGAACCCTTTTGGACCAAGACAAAGGATACTCTAGTGAGTCATTTCCACCCCTACAAGCCTTCAATCGACTTTCTTAAGACTTTTGTTTGGGTTTCAAGTGAGGCCGCTCAGTAAAACGAGTTTGTGCTTTCCCCAGCGTGGTACCGGACAATCGATTGTTATAGTAGCTAGTGTGGCGAGACTTAACTAGTAAGCCTCTTGTTCTCTTGGGAAAAAAGTATGAGCATAAGTTTTTCAAAGGCGACGTATGGCTTCGTGTTTTTCTCGCTCGCGGCTTAATTTCAAATTTGACTAATCTATCACTTAATAGAAGATAATGATTACCTACATGCTTGTTAGGATTTTTCCTTTGCTCGTATGTGTCTAATTCAAATCTTTTGGTAGTCGATTTTCTGCTCCGTCCTTTTGAATTTCAAAAGGAGTCAATTTTCTCCCATTTTTTGAGAAATCCCAAAAATATTTTCCTCCTGTTTAAAAATATTTTCAAATAAAATTCAAAAAAGATTTTCTTTCTTTTTCAATATTCCAAATGCCAAAAAGATTTTCCTTTTATTATTTTCAAAATTCACAAAAAGATTGTCTTTTCTTTTGAAAAATATTTATAAAATACATGGTCGAAGAATGTCTTTTAGGGGAATACTTTGGCCACTACCCCTTTCCCTCGAAGCATGTTTGACGTTGACCCCGAGTCGAACCTCCATACCTTACTTTGTGTCTTTAACTCTCCCATGCCCACCGTTGATACTCTTATGTCATCCATGCACACATCTCATCTTTCACTGCCTCCAGTGATGAGTGTCAACCAATCCCATGATTCGCCGTGTACCCAATTCTTTTCAGTTAATCATTTATCCCATGAGTGTCCATATCTTTCATATCCATCTGAACAAACCATGGCTCACGTGTATCCACATGAAATTGTGTTGGAACCACCTTCGATGTATTGTCACGACATATCCAATGTCAAGGGGTATGAGAACCCCAGCTATTCATGGAGGCCTGATCACCCTTCCATGTAATATGAATCCAAAACACATGTTATGGATCCTTACGATTTCCAACAGTCATCCTCGTAACCTCGTGCACCTCCTCAGTATCTATCTCCTTACTATGCTCCTTATGTTGATAAACCTTTTGTCTCTCACGGAGATACTTATCTCGTGAATGATGCACTTGGCCTTATTCCTCCCACTTGATTTTAGTATTCTTCACATCCTAGTGTCTATAGCGAGTTGTTTCCACCTCAACCACCACCGCCACTCGCTGACATTTCACCACCACCTTGCACATCCGTTCTCGAAAGCATCTTGCAAAAGTTCGCGCACACTCTTCAATCTCAAAATGAATTCCTTCAATGGATTGAACAACGATTAAATAATTTTGAGTGTGCGAACGAGTTTCAATTTCAACCCAAGTCAACCCATTGTTTCACCCACGTGGAGTCATAATGAGTTATCTTGTGACATGACTATTGAGTGTGAGGAACTTTATCATCCTGAGAACCTTGAAGTTGAGACCACCCAGTGGTCCGAGCACCAATTTGACAACTGTGTTGAGATATCCAACGACTGTGAGACTGATCCCACTTCTCCCTATCCTTCTGAACCCACCATTGAGGTTCGCATTTCCCCTTTCATGATATCCACAATTATTTTCGAGTCTATAACTTTTGATCATTTTATGTGTGTCCCTAAGGCAACCCATCCTTATAGGTTAGCTCCGGCTGCAAGTGCTTCCCACTGTTATGATATTCAATCCGAGATGGTTTCTACCTCTCTGGATATGGATCATATCCCACCATGATTGGCTCCCTTTGAGTCATATATTAAATTGATTCTTCTATCTCAGTTTTGAATGCCTCGTTAGATTTTTCCACCACCTCGAATGGTGCCTTTTGGGTGGATAAGTTGATCACCCCATCATTTACTTTCACACCTCCTCCCACGAGTTCCCTTGAGGATCACTCCGAGCCTCATGAGGAGTGTGTCTATCCTACTCTTGAGTTAGATCATCTTCCCCCACCCTTTGTCCCACCCGACCCACCCATTGTCCCTACCAACCCACCACTTGATTTGAACCTTGCTATTATAACTTCCCTGTTCACATCTAAGCATTTAGGTCCTTATCTACACCCACCCTCCATCCTCGTGCTCCACGATCCCTTTCATAAGTTTTTCATCGACCCCACCATTCATTCAAGCATTCATACTACTCACCACTTATGTGAGTAGTATTTTTATGTGAGTAGTATTTTGTTCTTTCAAGCCCGCCATTATCATGTCGTGGTGATTTTTATTTTTGCCCGCTTAGTAACGTGTTACGGCGCGACCATTATCATTGTCTATTTATAAAATGGTCATGAACTTTTTCTGAGGCCTACCCTTTCACTATTGCTAAGCCATTCTGCCTCCCCAGCTAACTTGAACACCATGCTTTTAGGTCCCTTGTTGCCCTCACCTTTATGCTCAATAAGTCCCATGACAGGTTCCTATTCACCCTCACCCTTGCCTTTCTTCCATATACCTTTCTCCCCAACAATCCTTGGTCCACCGATGATTTGCATCGTGTGAAGCACTTTGCCATACAAGTGCATTGACCCTATTTAGCATTTATCCAATCAGACTGACGCGTCAGTCTTGTTTGGGGGTGATTATAATCACCCCAATTTTCTTCCACCCTGAGCTTTAATACTTCTTATCCTTAGGGCGAGTTTCGATCGGTCTAGATGAAGACATTAAACTTAGCTCTCCCAGGAGGCTGCCCGTCATATATTATTTCTAAGTATGAGTCTTATCCTGTTTGGGGGTGGTGTTTCACATCACCCAATGATTTTCATATGCTTTATAGACTTGTACATATTTTTGTGTCGCATCTGTTCTTCAGGTTTCGCTTCTGCTCCATCATGCGGTTCATTATGTTAATGCCTTTCCTCCCTTATTCTTTACATTTTTTATATATAGTTTTAAGCACCGAGGACAATGTTCTCTTTTGTTTGGGGATGAGAAATTTATCAAAATCGTACCTCTTTTGAAAAAAATTCAGAAACAAATCATTTTAAAATTCTTTTTGTTCAATTCAATAAAAAAATTTATAACATGAATTGTCTATCTTCCCTCTTTTAAAAGACTCGAAATACCATGTTCGACACTAAAACTACGTTTTTTTTTATCATAAAATTAAATAATACCTCTTTAAGCGTACTTACACTATGAATTCCTAAACTCGGCAATTTGCACTATCACCTATACATTCAAAAGTTGAAGACTAACTATATTCTCAAGAGAGCCTTAAAAGATCACTAGTGGAGACTTAAACTCATGATGAGATTTGAGATTTTCACCTTTTTGAGGGTCTTTACATATATCCAAGTCACAAGTTGACTCAACTTTGTTTGGGTACTACATTTAGTCGTTGCATGGTCTTATTATTTTTTTAATTTTGGCATAATCACTGAGAATGACATCACTTTCGAGTTGTAAGAAACATATGTCTTGTAGTTTGTTCCGAGCACTAAATCGATTTCACTATACACTTACCATTTTTCCTTATCACATTATCATTCATCCATTTTCCATATTTCCCTTATCCATGTATGTCCTAGATACCATCCATATGTCATTTCCCATCATTACCATCGTTTTTGAGAAAAAGAGTGCTTGAAATTGTCAATGTAAATTGTCTTCATTTTTGTTATGGAAAGAAAAATGCATCGCAATAAAAAAAAAGAGAAAAACAAAAAAATAGAAAAAGAAGCAGAAAAATAAAGGAAAAATAAATAAATAAAAAAGAAGAAAAAGAAAGCATGTGTTCAAAAATTCAAAAAATGAAGACATTAGTCAGTAAAAGTGTGTTTCATTCTTCTCAAAAACCCTGCATCATCTTCATTTCAGTATCACCTCATACCTTTCATAAACAACATTTTTACCCCTGGTAAGGTGTTCGGGCAAACGAGAAGTCTATATGGTGAATTACTCGACATTCTCAACATAGTGGTTAGCATTCCTTCATGATATCAATTTTTTTCATGTATTCGTCAGTTCTATAAGGTGTGTGAGACATTTGAACTTGTTTATATTTACTCACCTCCTCACACATTAGAGAGATACGCGTACCCAATGCTTAGAGAGTTCGATTTAGATACATATATCTAGTGAGAATTGAAGTCAAAGCGTTGATTCTTAAAAAGGCAATCTAAAGAATTACTCTAATGATACTTAAGATTGTTTCACACTAACACTATGCTGAGTTTTAGGAAGGATTACGCTTTTGGTATTAAGTAATTTTATGCCTCACTTTGGTAATTGAACATGGTGTTCCTTGATGTCCTTTTAAGTTGGGTTTTATAGCTCTTTTATCGTCAAATCATAGACTGCATTTCAATTAAATTTTGAATTTTATGGGCACATTCTCTGCAATCCCTCACGAGATACAACTCACCATGTAGGGCAACCTATAGGTTTAACGGCTTGTTACACATGCTAAGTGAAATCGCAAGTGCCTGCGAAAGCGGAACACTTTTGGTCGCTTATCTCGTTTTCTCTCTATTTATGCTCGAAGACTAGCAATGTTTTGTTTGGGGGGTGGTGCGATAAGCACCCAAAAGTGTCTAATTTATGCCCCGAATAGATACATTTTAGTCACTCGTTTTCAATAAAAATGGCCTTATGTTTGTATTTAATTATATTACAGGTTAATAGGCAGTCGCGGCATCACATAGTGTTAAATCAAGTTAATTGAGACAAAGTAGCGGTCAAATGCGTTAAATGAAGAAAATCAAAGACACCGTGAAGACTGAAGTCTCGTTGAGCTTGCCCAAATGAATTCCGATGCACCAAGTCTAGTCCCGAACCAAACCTAAGCCTAAATTGAAACCAAGCCATCACCCGAGCCTCGTGTGCGTAATTTGTATTTTATATTATTTTGTAGATTTTTATTTGAGTCGTGTAAATTTGTAGGATTTATTTTATATTTTATTTATGGGCGTATGTTTGTAAATATCAGGATCCATATTGTGTGCCGAGTGTTTTATTTTCTTTTTTAGTTTGTTTTTATAATAGGTGTGCATTTAATTAAAGTTTTAGCTATTTATGTTATTTGTTTAATGTTTCTTTATTTTATATTTACTTTCTTTTATTAATTTAGTTTTAGTTTTATTTTATTTAAGTCTTTTATTAATAGGTTAGAAATTTAATTTTAATTGATTTTATTATTTTATTTTATTAATTTTATATTTTTAGTTGAGTCTTTAAATAATTTTATTTTAATTTTTTTAGGTGCAAATTATGCACACACTCTCTAACTCTAAGTCTATCTACCATACACTACCATACACAATTTTCACCTCTCTCTCTCTCTCTCTCTCTCTCTCTCTCTCTCCCATACAAAGACCCATGTCACATAAACCCGTAACCACCAAACAAAAACCCATCTACGGCCGATCTAAAATCCTCATAACCCGATATCAGTCCAACCCAGTTCTAGAACCCGGATACCCAATGTCGGAACATCCTGACAATCCACCTTCTCTACCTCCTAATCCCCTCCACGCCGGCGGCCATGGCAGCTTGAAAAAATTCTGAACGACCCAGTTGTTCTAATCCGGAGCCAATAACCCCAAACCCAATTGACCTGCTAAATCCGAGCTATCCTGCTCCAATAGATCTAAACCCAAAGGTTCTGTACCCAATCCAAAATTCGACCATCTTGAAGACCATCCAACGTATACCCAAAACCCATTTTCGTCCTTATCACCCCACGACCCATATCGACCATCTTGAAGATACAATGCACAAGTCAGTGTATATTTTGTACACTGTAGGATATAAAAAATTTGCAAAAAAAAAAAAAAATAGTTTAGTATTAGAATAGATTTTTAGGTTTATTTTTTATTTTTTATTTGTGTGATCAAGTGCTGAAAATTATGGAAGAATTGAGATGCATTTCAAGACCCGCAATTCGACAAGGAGACTTGTGCATTGTATTTCATTCCTTTCTTTCTCAATTTTATGTCAAATTGTAATTATTTATTGATTAATGTTTATTCTAACATAAGAATGTTTGTCTAAACACCCTCTTCAATGGGTGAGATGAAACGCATAGGATGATTAGTTTAATGAAATAATTTGGTTATTACTATGTTTCTAAGTTAATTAATTTGGAATAGTCACTGATTAATTTATGTAACAAGAGTTAGTAAATTAATGTTAAAAGTTAATATTTGATTTTTGGGATTCGAACTAGAGATAGGTCTTTTTCCTAAAATTCAGATATTAATTTTGTGTGCGATTTGAAGATGCGTACAAATTTTAATAAATTAATCTTAGCGGATTTTTTGTTGAAAAGAGTGTGAATTTAAATTGTTTTTATATGTAGTGACATTTCCGGATTTAATTGCTGAAAATGATAGTGTTGAATTTATGATTGTAACAAGAGTTATATTTTAAATTCAATATTATCTCGAAACATATCAACTGAATAAATTAGGAAATTAAACGAAATTGATTACGCGGTATAATCCCATCTATTGACCTTTTCACATTTATCACACTCTATTACAAAATATTTTTCGTCCTTTAGTCATTTCATATTTTTAGCATTTATTAGTTAATTATCCCTTGAAATTGTTTTTAAAAAATAATAAAATATATATATATAAAAAGTTTTAATAAAAATTGGAATTGCAAGTTTTCACAATAATTGTTTCACCTTAAAAGTTGGATTGATACCCGTACTTACCGCAATACAAGTTATTTAACAAGTTTTGTAGGTATTCAAGAGATTTTGAGACTAGGCTTTTTGAAGACAATGACCATAAGCGTAAAAAGCCAAATATCAATCTCTTACCTCGAAATCAATGCATCGTCTTCCAAAATATCATTTTTCAAACATTCTCTCCCCATTTCCTTAGATAACTTTCACCTTGATTTTGCCATCCATTTCACAATCACTTCACCACCATACAAAAATAGCCTACATCGCTTCAAAAATTAGTAGCAAAGCTTCATAAAAGGTCCAATTCTATCATTCTATAGTTCATTTAACTAGTTTCTTTTTATCGCACTTTATTACTCTTAGCATATCTTTTGCTTTAGTTTTACTTCCTCGCCTTTGATAACCCCTTTTTTATTACTTATATACACGAAAATATAGTTTCATAAATCTAAAAATGCCATAAATAGGGTTTAATCCTTAAACCCCAAATTAGAATTTTCCTCCCCTTTTCCTAGACTTTCTCTACCTGTGCATATTTTTCAACAAACTAAAAATAAGGAAATTCTGGTTTTGGGTTCATGGGTTAAATCCTACCTTGATGTGGTTTCAAACTATGTGACTTTAATGCCATTTCTGGCTATGTAGGCTTTTCGAGTTTATCTCGAGACTTGAGCAGTCTTTTCTTATTTTCCCACTTTATTCATTCTCACTTTCATTAGTATTATATATACACACTAGGGTATGCCCGTGTCTGAAGGCACGCTGATAATTTTGAAAAGTATAAAATCGTGTCTAATGTAAATAATAAATGATTTCTATATTAGAAGTTTAAATTTTTAAAGTATAGAATCGTGTAAATTTAAATCATACAATTTTTTTTCCAACACAAATGTCTAAAAAATTTAGAAAATTCGGGCAGAATTCCCTTTGTTTATTAGACTATCCACCCAGCTCAATCGATTCATCAATAAATAAATAAAACAATAATCAATTCATGAAGAAAACACAAATACATCAATAAATAATATTAGCCTGTAATGCGCAAACTCAATTTTGTAGATGAGTTTTATCCCAAACCAACTCACCATCTAATTGCAAATACAAACCTTGGTCATCTTACATAAGAGTAAAAAATAAAGATAAGATAACAATTCTTTATCTTCATAAAAACAAATACTTTCCTTTTCTTATATAACAGGATATGTTGGGACAGTTACAGGGAAGAACATTTGTCTAACTCCTTCAGACTTTATAATACGAAAAATGATTCCGAATGCACCCTACAATGGACAAAATAGCATACATGTCAACATTGGTAAATATACTACAAGGACAAATAAAATAAAATCAATAGATTTTATTAGAATACGAGCTGAAATCAATCTAGCCCCTAGCCATGCTCGTTTATGTGATGATGGATATGGAATTAATAAGCGACCAACGCCATAGACAGCCACAACAAAGAAATGGAGAACCAAAGCCTCAGATAATCGAAACATGTGTCACGTAAAAAAAAAAAAACTTAAAAACAACTCAAAACTATGTGTGTGGGTGTGGGTGTGTGCACGCGTGTGCTTGTATATACAGAGAGAAGTTAACATGACATGAGGCGCAATCCAAACACAGTATACTTGAAATCCAGTGTAGAGTTTGAAGGGCCCTCTAGACTTGAGGGTCTTCACAGCACAATCCAAAGAACCTGCGTAGGGATATCTACCCTCGACATCAGGCTGCATCCTTTGTATTTGAGTTTTCACATAATCAAATGGTAAACTGCAAGCTGAAGCAAAGAATCCAGATATCGCACTCGCCCCTGAAAAACAAATAAATCGTCGGAACATAACCAAAATATAATACCAAAACTGAACGTATTATCGCTTTCATAGCATTTACACTTTTTTCAACACTTTCGTTAGAGGGAAAAAGTGGTGGTCAATCCCAAATGTTACCTCACCACCATATCCAAAATAAAAAATGATTCGGTGTATCAATCTCAACCTCTAGTAGACCCTAAAATATGTATAACCACAAACTCTTAAGCAAGTGACTTGAAATCTTAACTCTATCCAACTTGGAGCCGTAACTATGGAAATCTACACCAACAATCTATTTGAATAAACATGGTACTCTAGTTATGATTGAACTTTCCTACTTGAGTATGCATTCCAAAAAAATGGATTCACGTTGAAAATTGTTGAAATTATATTTCTAAAACGGTTCAGAAATGTCAAACAGTGATTAATGAGACACCCCGGTCCATTTCTCAAAACTACGCAATGCTTCAAACACTTACTTCTTATCCTACACCTACTTGACTTTAGGCATTGTAGGTCACCTATCATCATTATTCCCAACACTTCTAAGAAAAATGTGATGCATATCTAAGAAAAATATAATCACACTACAAAATGGATTAATCTCAATATCTCATTACCTGGTGTATTCATGTCTTTCTCAGAAAGAACATCTGTCCGATCATAAGGCTCTAACAAAAGTTGATTAGCATCCATATTATCATTCTCTGATGTGTCTGGTGACCTGGGCATTATTCATAAAATAAAAAGTGAGAAAATGAATATAACATTCAGTGGTACCACAGGAATATTTGTAGATAAGTACAAGGATGAAATTAATGGTTATTCCAGTTACATGTAAACTTCGGTTCACTTCAAGATAGCGGATGTTAATATGAAATAAACAAACATTAATCTAACATTACGAACATAACGAATTAGTTGAGTCAGCAACGGGGATATTTTATGGTCTGATTCATCTTCGGTACATATCAACAATGCAAGGAATGACAACTATGATGAAAATTTGTACTTTAAATTTTGGTTAACACTTTTATGATTTATATCTTTTATTATGAGTCATTGGCCAAAAACTTTATAGCTGGAGAAGTACAAAAATGTTGAGCTCGAGAGATGGCCAAGAGTATACTGTTGTGGACAGCCCTCCCTTCCTCTTGGTCAGTCACACGTTACTTGACAAAGAGAAGTAAAAATATGAGTGGCAGGGCCTATATACTTTAGCATCATCTTTGCTCTTACCTATGGCACTGATTTTTCTATTGTTGTATCTACCCTAACACGTGGCCATGTTCAATGGAAGGTAAGTGAAAGAAGATATTATTTTTAGTAATTACCCTAAAGTTGGATACACAAAATTATTGTATGTTTTCATTTAAACAAAGTAAACAATTGAAACAGCAAAAAACAGAGTCGGTAAAACAATGTTTACTTACAAAAAGTCAATAAGCATGATTCGATAAATCATTACTTCTTCAGTGTGACCCTTGTAACCTCCGGTCTTCATGGATACTGATTTTCAGAATATAACATTCAGTGGTACCAGAGGAATACCTGTAGATAAGTGCAAGGATGAAATTAATGGTTATTCCAGTTACAGGTAAACTTCGGTTCACTTCAAGATCATAAATGTTAATATGAAATATGCTACTTACCTTTATGAATAAATACATATTCATTAATTATATTAACACTCAATGTGAATCAGGGTAAGTAAGACTACATAGAGAGAAACAGAGAGAGGGGAAGGAAGGCATCAAGAGAACAACAAGTATACCAACAAAGAGAGGGAGATCCGAACACGAACAACAATGGAGAGAGGGAGATCCGAACATATACAGTATTGATATGTTGGCTTTGCCAGATAGGCAACATTGATGAAGGCCTGAAGTTGCGAAAGGAGATGCTTTCTAATGGGTTCAAGTTGAGTAATATCTCGTACAATGTGTTTCCTAGCAATTACATATTTTATCCTAATTAAGGGCCTCTGTAAGCATGAAGAAGTATAGAAAGCTATTCAATTGTACAACAAAATGTGCTTGAGCAAAATCTTCCCAAATTCCATTGTACACAACTCTATTCTACTGGGATTGTCTAAGGAAGGTACAATATCAGAGGCAAGAATGTATTTTGATACATTAACGGACAGTGACTTGGTGGAGGATATTGTTTTGTATAATATAATGATTGATAGGTATGCAAAAATTGCTGACATTGGAGAGGCTGTACAGTTGTACAAACAAATAATTGAGAAGGGAATTACTCTGCTATAGCATTAAAATGAGGCAATTGCAGTTAGAGCATCATGTATTCTGCTATAGCATAAGGTCCAGTTTCCACATCCAGATGAACCTATACATTCCATATTTGTAAAGAAAAAGCACCGAAGTTTAGTAAACAAATAGAGAGATTTAATAGAGCTGTTAACAGCCAGAAGATTTCACAAAAGTGAAAAATACCACATTAAAATAGCAGAAGAAGTAAATGCATTTTGATTAAAGATAAGCCCCATCTGTCATAAACTCATTGTTAGAAGTAAGTGCATTTTGATTAAAGCTATGCCCCATCTGTCATAAACTCAATCACTGTTATTAAATAGAACAAAGGTGATTATTTGGTAGAAGGGACCGATTGTTCTGTTTGTTTGAATGAGTTTCAAGAATGTAACCATGCCTTTCATATTCCTTGCATTGATACATGGCTAAGCTCACACACTAATTGTCCAGTATGTCGCGCTGGGATTGTACCCACCATGGTACATAATCCCCCTATTTATTCAAATGAGGCCACTCAGGTTGAAATTTCAAAGCCTATTGAAGAATTGGTTACATATCAAAACCGTGGAGAAACAGAGGTTGAATTTGAATTCCCAGAGGATCATGATAATTCAATGAAAGATTTAGGATTGGTAGTTAATGTTGCAGATGATAAAGATGTGATACATATATTGAGAAATTCTGTTTTCATGGATATTGAAAAATCTTCCAATGATTAAAGGCGGATAAAAACTATGCCTAGAAAGAAGGGACGCAACTAAAGTAGTGAAAGTTCAATTACAATAGCAAAGACATATATCATCGCCATAAACACACAAAAAAAATTAACGAATCACACTTGAAAAGCTGGTTATACTCTCAAATTAGTCAAAACCTTGGACAACTTTGTACACTTTCCCAAAGCCACCTCCCAAAACTGTATCAATTCTGAAATTTCTAGTTGCAGCCTTCAGTTCTGAGAAATTGAACACCCTCAAATTTGGAAATATGTAATATATTGAGATATAAGTGCAAAAGACAACAAATAATACCTATGTGAAGTGGCCTAAAATAAGAATTAACATTAAAACTGATCTTGTGAAACCATGAAAACTGTAATGAAATACAAAAAGGATAACAAAAGGAGACATACTTAATAATAAAACATGTAATGAGTGATCCTCTGGGAATATATAATTATCTTTGTCAAATGGGTTACTAATTATAAACATATTACCTTTGTCAAATGGGTCCTAAGCACATATGAGTAGAACAGATTGTATACAAAAGATAATAACATTCTTTTTTATTCCTTGGTGATTTGTATTATCACTACAAAAAAACAAATTAGCCATATATTTTCGAAACACAAAAAAGTAACATACAGACAAAATCAACCACAAAAAATAAAAATGAACCCAAAAAAACCTAATGAGAAGGACTTAAAAATCAAACCTAACAGTGAAGTAGAGTAACATATAAAAGAGAGCACAGTGATTTGAAAAAAAATCCAAGAACCCTCCATGTATTGAAAACAGAAGTATATATTATGTCTATACCACAATCAACCATATATGTACAGATCATGTTCCTATGAGGATGGTAGTCAGGCATGTGTGACGTGTTCAGAGATATTGTAAGTCACAGTAATAGTGGTGAGGTCGTGAGGATTACGACGACTTGAACAGACAAATGAGATCGCATGCCTAAGTATCTTTAGGTTTTCTCAGACTTTCATAGATAGATTCATCTTGAAGATGGTAAAACATAGAAAGATTGGGAGATAGCAAAAGTCACCATACCTATACTTTGAAACAATACTCAACTGCCTCCACCCAATCCCAAAGTGATCCATAGGTACAAATGGTTCATCCTATTTATCCCCTTGATATGCCGACAAAATTCGCTAATCCTATGGCTCATCATTCTAAGTCATGCCTTGGTACTCCCTGTATATGAATCAATTTGGAATTACTAAAAAAACACTAAAAAATAGTATATAGATAGCAGTGTTAAACAACATATATACCAACATTAACAACGAATACATGTTGGGCATTAGCAACATAATTATTTCACATATCAAAGAATACATATATAGAATGATCAGGGAAAAAAATTCAGGACGCATTACCACAGAAGAAAAAATTCAAACTCTGATCAAGACCATATATAGAATGATCAAAGAAAACGGAAGCATCACATGACCATCTGGTGTTCTTACACAACATATTCAGTACCAAAATAAAATTAAGTGAAAACATTAAAGCACATGGGCATATTAACCTCGAACATAAGAACAAATCCCTGAAAAAATATACATAGACAATAGATATGAAGATAAAAAATAAAAGCACATGGGCATATACAAAATCGCCCGTAATAAATATCTACCGCCAACCGTAGATGTTATTGAACCAAGGTAAAAGTTAGATTTCTAAGAAAATAATAAACACATCAACTATGCACATGTGATAGGGGAAAATAAGTGAAGCGTGCAAAACTATCACAACAAAAAAGTAAATAATCATTCCATTCAAGGATGGAAATTTTGTTAAACATTTGTAGGGCTTATTAATCTAAAAGTTTTGAATCCAATAATAGTTGAGAGATCTGATGCTGCATACAACAACTTTTTTTTCTAAATTCTCTAAATCTAATTTACACAAAACAAAATAAGATCCCAATTTTCTTAGTTGAGGAGTATCTCTTAAATCCATTAAACAACAAAATGAACGCTACATGTATAATGAAGGAAAAGGAAATAAAAGAAGTGTAGATTTGCACTCTTTCTGCCCCATTTTTCATTTACTACAAATGTACGCACTGATGCTCCTCCCATTCCTAACATTAATCTTTTTTACGTCGGTTCACCGTCTCCCACCACTGTACCACCCAGTGGAAAGTGCTACCACTCACTCAGACTTATTGTGGAACCTATCGTCACACTCGGACATCGTCCTGCCATCACCTCCCTTGCTAAAGTCATTGTTAGTTAGCAGTGATGTTGTGGACATCCTTACTGTATGGGAGCGCGTGTAGGTACGATGAGATTGGGATGTTTTCTACGTTGGTTGATCTTCATGTGAGATCTGGGTCAATGTTTCTTCTGGTTGGAGATTCTCAATGGTGAGTTGTGGTTTTTAGATGGGGTTGTTGTCGGTTGGGTTGGGGAGAGGTCGTCTGCTATTTTTTTCCTTCGTTCCCCCATCTGCGCTGGTGGTAATTGGTGCTAGAATAGCGGTTCACTATTTTTAATACATAAACAATATATATGAAAACATTAAAGACTGAAAAACTAGCTAAACCCGATGCTGAGAGAGGGAACAAAGAGTATACCTGCTACGATTTCGAAGAGCGATTATGGCTCGATCTGCAAAATAATTGATAAACGATAAAATTAATCATCAAAACAAAACATAAACACAAAAAACAATGTATAACTATTAACAAAAATAAATTCATGAATCTTATAAACCTATGGGTTTGAATTATCTTATCCCATCTCATCCCAAAACAACAAAAATTTCAACATAAAAGTATTCTCGTTTATTTTCACAATGGCACATTGAAAACATGCAATGTATATTCAAATTACAAACATATAATTTATAAGAGATAACATATAACCGTTCACTATTTTTAATACATAAACAATACATATGAAAACATTAAAGACCGAAAACCTAGGTAAAACTCGATGCTAAGAGAGGGAATAAAGAGTGTACCTGTTACGATTTCGAAGAGCGATTAAGGCTCGATCTGCAAAATAATTGATAAATAACAAAACTAATCATCAACATAAACATAAAAAAAAGTGTATAACTATTAACAAAACTAAATTCATGAATCTTAGAAACCTATGGGTTTTAATTCTATTATCCCATCTCATCCCAAAATAACAAAAATTTCGACATAGCAGTATTCTCATTTATTTTCACAATGGCACATTGAAAACATATAATGTATATTCAAATTACAAACATATAATTTATAAGAGCTAACATATAATGGTTCACTATTTTAATACATAAACAATACATATGAAAACATTAAAGACCGAAAACCTAGCTAAAACACGATGCTGAGAGAGGGAATAAAGAGTATACCTGCTACGATTTCGAAGCGATTATGGCTCGATCTGCAAAATAACTGATAAACGACAAAATTAATCATCAACATAAACACAAAAAAACATTCTATAACTATTAACAAAACTAAATTCATGAATCTTAGAAACCTATGGGTTTGAATTCTATTATCCCATCTCATCCCAAATTAACAAAAATTTCAATATAGCAGTATTCTCGTTTATTTTCACAATGGCACATTGAAAACATATAATGTATATTCAAATTGCAAACATATAATTTATAAGAGCTAACATAAAACGGTTCACTATTTTTAATACATAAACAATACATATGAAAACATTAAAGACCGAAAACCTAGCTAAAACCCGATGCTGAGAGGGGGAATAAAGAGTATACCTGCTACGATTTCGAAACGATTATGGCTCGATCTGCAAAATAATTGATAAAAGACAAAATTAATCATCAACATAAACACAAAAAAACAGTGTATAACTATTAACAAAACTAAATTCATGAATCTTAGAAACCTATGGGTTTGAATTCTCTTATCCCATCTCATCCCAAAACAATAAAAAATTCGATATAGAAGTATTCTCGTTTATTTTCACAATGGTACATTGAAAACATATAATGTATATTCAAATTACAAACATATAATTTATAAGAGCTAACATATCCAAGAAAACTTGTATCCCTGTTTTGGCAACCAAAATGCAACCAAATTGGAAATCAATATGTATCCCTGTTTTGGCAAACAAAATCTAAACAATAGTTAAATGTGTATAAAATAATAAATTCACAAATCGGAAGCCAATATGTATTCCTAAGAAACCTAAAAGGCATACAAATGATACCCTTAAAACAGAGAGCAACTTGGAATTAAATATTGATAAATTACTCCCAACAAATAATTATTTCAAATTAAAACCATACAAATCAAACCCCCCAAACTCAAAGAAAGAGTGTACTTGTGAAATGGATAAAACAATGCGAAGTAAGGTTCATTCTATAAGAAATTGGAGATTACTATTCTTAAACTCATAATGAGGCATCTACAAACAAACTATTCCAGATCATAAAAACTAATATAAAAAAGTTTGGTGAATCCTAGAATGAGGCATCTAAAAAATCAACTTTTCATTCCCCACTCTAAACCAACATTCTCTTCAATAGATAATGCCAAACTTGACAAATGTTGCATCACCCAAACAATAGATACTTAAGCCAACAAAATCAAATAAATACATATGATGTTATCTGTTGATGATGTTCCATCTGTAGAACGTAACATTGATTGATCAAATAAATCATCCAAACAAAAGAAATGTAAATAATCACCAAGGACACCCCATGCAAAGAACAAAAATTGATTTCAAAGTCTCAACAAAGTAAAAAATGGGGATATTATACCTGATTTTTAAAGAGTGACATTCTCTATTGATGAGGTTCGATCTGCAAAACATAATATGGATAAAAATAAAAACAAATTAGGTACCCAAAATCAAACAACAAATAGTTCTTAGATCTGGAACAAACTGACAAAACGCAAACGTGAACCTCTATATAACTAATTTGAAAAAGAAGACTAAAGAAAAATAATGAATAATATAACATAATGATTAGAGTATTTAGAACAAAACCCACAAATCAAACCCTAACAAATCAAGCACTAACATAATTACAAAATTGCACCAAAAAAATTACAAAACTCGCACAAAGCTCTCACCATATAAAGAGAGAGAGAGAGAGAGAGAGAGAGAGAGAAAAAACCCTACCTGAGGCTAGCAGCGGGGAGAAAGGATAAGGTAGGGGGTGGGGTGGTGCGGGGCGGGGAGAAAGAGGGTATGGGATGGGTTATGCTGAAAGAGATGGGAGGGTTTGTGTCGTGGGACTGAAATGAATTTTGGCGTGTGTAAGGGAGGGGGTGGTGAGAGAGAAATTGTACATTTTGGTGTGTGTTTACCAAAATGCCCTTGTGTTTGAATTAAAGTGAAAGAGGGGGGAATGGATTAATGAGAAAAAAAGAGGGGGAATTCAAACTTTTTAAGGGCAAAAGAGGTAGTGTAGGAAAAATTCATATACATGACATCATCAATTAAGCTTATGACATACATAAGTTTTCTACTTTACTATATATATATATATAGATATAGATATAGATATGCTAGTTCATATGTTCTTAGCAACACGGTCAGATATACATGTTCAAGTATATAGTGATCCGATGTGTTGCTCGTATTATATTATATTACCATATTTTTATTCTCTTTCATTTTCGCAATCTCGTCAGGCATGCATGTCTATTTCCTCCTAGTGGATTATGATCCGGTGTATTGCACGTAGCATAGACTTTTCTCTCTGTTATAATTTTGTGGCCCTGTCAGACATGCGTATTTCATTATTTACGATGGATTGTGATCCGATGTGCTGCTCACATTCTGACTACCATTTAGAATATTTTCTTTCATTTCATTTATATTCTAGATAATGAATCATCCTCATCTTTTCCATGACAGGGGTATGAAGATTTCTTTTCTCACCTATTTCACTCCGCACATATTATACATAGAAATTGCACTTTAGAGAAAAAATAGAATATTATCACAGCCCACGAGGGACCGAAAGGGCGGAATGGGTGCCTAACACCTCCCCATTTCATAACTTAGTCCCTGGACCCATGATTGATTTGGTTTTGTATACATAAGTTTGTCTTTAATTCCTTTTCTTCGCGGATGGCTACATGTTTTGCCTATTTTGAGCAAAATAAGTCGGCCACTCCATTTTCAATATTTTCACCTTGATGATAACCATTTTATGTCCATGGGAGACCACGAATACCGCGCGACTGGTGGAAAGGAAATTCTCTTCCTTGAACCCATTCTCTGCGAGTTAGCGAACTTTTTACTTCGGGGCAAACCCATATCGAATTTTTCCCTGTTCTCTAAAATCCTGCGAAGGACGTAATGTAGTAGATGAAAATGGTTCCCTGAAATTCCAAATTTTAAATTTCTTCCAATTAACTTCCTTTTGAATAAAAATTTAATTCATTTTTAAATTAACACAAACCAAACTAAACATGACTTTTGCCAATGTAAATTGTTTCTTAAACTAACACAACCCAAATTAATTAAGCACTAATTAGGTAAATTTTGTGGTTAAACTAATTTTATCTTTTTAACCTCAGCATGAATCTAGGTGGATTTCAAGATAAAATAACAACCATAACGCCGCTATGTACGAGGAAAAACCAAAACGGGAAAAACATCGAACGACGCAACCATAAGTCCACTAAGTACGGAATTACAAAAGGGCATGACATAATACTTACATAATGACTCGAGGCCCTCGCAAGCCTTGACGCTCTTAGTTCCTTCAACCTCTGCCTAGTGATAAGGAAAGAGTTCACCAATATCTCAGAGTCCACCGATGGGGCACTACTACTATCACGCATATGAAATCCACTATATGAGAACCAACGAGAACGAAATCCTCCATAAAAAATAATCCTCAATAATATAAAGAATAAACTCGATGTCAAAACTGATCTCAAACCATATATGTATGTTGAAACTTGGATAAAACAAATTAGGTGTAAACTTTTATTTTGTTTGATGGATTAAACCATGAACCATAGACAAAATTGTCTTACACTTTTCTAAAGGTTTCTCACACTTAGAAGATGGAAACGTCTCACATAGAACTTCAATCTCGCACTACATAAATGGTTGAGAAAAAGTAGTGGGAAGTTAAAGAGAAAACTGCATGAAAAAATGATCTTTTAGAGATAGTTGCTCCAGGCATTCGAATGGGGATCAATCTCATTTGAACGACGTAGACATCTCGTTCGAACGAGATAGAAATGAGACTTCTAACAAAAAGTGAGCACGAACCAAAAGGAACCTTGTTAGAAGTCATTCGGAAGAGCCCCAAATTTTGTTTGAACGACTCGGTAAATTAAAATATTTTTCTTCAAAAATATATATAGTGATTTTAAAAATAGTTTAACAAGATTCTAACACCCAATATTAAATATCAAAGGCTCACATAAAATATGCATTCATATCTAAGAGATCCTTGGAACGTTGATGACTAAAACAAGGCATGAAACACGACAGAGTGATGTGATCTCTTCGACTTGGCCACTATGTCTTCATCAAAAATATCATAGCCTCGAAAGGTCACAAATAAAACTTCTACCATATAACTCAAAGTGTTTTATCCAAAATTAAACCAATTATTACAAATTAACTCAACTGTAAATTTTTCCTCAGTGTAGAGGTGTAACAGATGACGTCAAACTTAAAAACATAATGGATAATTATAATCTTATAAATCTTTCCCTTTGGCTATTTCGATATAAAAACACAATACCGAAAAATGACCCATATGACAAATTCAACTAATGTTCCTCCCAAATCCAAATGGAAAAGACACTTGCAACTTTATCTCTACCAAAAGTCTTCATGCAAAAAAATGACCTACACACATAAAACAAAGGAAATATCGTGACGTATGGAGTTTGAATAAATCAAAACTTACCCTTAATATGTTCTCCCCCTTTTTATCCGTAATAGACAAATGGTTAGAAGATAATCCTCAAAAGTTATCATCACGAGGAAAAAAATTTGAAATATCATCACAAAGTATAGACAACTAAGCATAAGTAATGAAACTTCACCAAAACAACAAACTATTTTCAAAAATTTTAAAAAATTTTAGTATAAAAATATACATAAAAATACAAACAACCTCACCACGGAGTACCATGAAAACATCTGAATCGTGAATACGGAATGAATGGTTGTGAACTTAATGCACGAGATAGTCAATATAGGCATACATAGCAATGATTCATGGAGTCAAATAGATACTCTTAAAGAAAGAACTCAATTCAACATTTAAAAAAAATTGAACAAAGTGAAATTGACTTAACTCATTCAAAGTATCACGAATTTTGATGCTTCTCAAATTAATAATGCCAAACTATTTAATATTTTTGAAGGAATTTTTTGTGTAAACACATTGATCTTGAACTTATAACACCCTCACAATATCACATTTTAAGCATTAAAGGAATCAAATTGCTCATTTTTAATAAAGCATAAATGAAATAAATTTGGCCTTGGAACTTCTATTTTTATGTTCTGAATTCATCTTTTAGGGTCTTGCCAATGGTGGCCTTTAACGTAAAGAAGAATGCTTCTTTCGTAGCGCCTTTCCATTACTTAAACTTGTATCAATCGATTTTTGGCAAAAAAAAATTGGGCAATGGTTTTTACATGCACAATTAGTTCCTAAAACACTTGGTTCATTATTAAGCACGATTAAGATGAGAACATCCTATTCAACATATGAAAAGAAAGTAAATTTTCAAAAGTTCATGTATATGTGCAATCAAGGAGATATACCGAGTCTAGCATGAAGAAAGAATCAACAGTGAACGATGCAAATTCTAATCTTGCATCACTAATCACAAAAAAACAAAGCCAAGTATCATGACACCATGATTAAGTCACATGAATGGATGGAATGAAATTATGATTTGAAAATATTAAATGCGCATCCATATATGGTGTAAAAAATATATATATTTTTGAAAATTTTGAAATTTTTTATCAAAAGAAAACCTTTTTAAAAATTTTAAAATATTTCTAAAATAAAAGAAAATCTTTTTGGAAATTTCAAAATATAAACATAAGAATGAAATCTTATTTTAGGGACAAATGATAGTAATGTGAAAATCATGCTAAACAAAAAATAATATATGAACTCAATTAATGGAACTAATACCTAAAGACTTCCTAAGATCCTAAAATCTACGTGCATCTAAAGGTTTAGTAAAAATGCTAGCAAATTGACGTTCGGTACTCATGAACCTCAAGAAAAATATCTTATCCTCAGTAAGATTACGAATAAAGTTCTCAGATATCCTAATACGCTTTGTATGAGATATTGGATGGGATTACATGAAATGTGGATTGCACTCATATTATCACAAGAAATAGTCATTGTGCCATGAGTAGTCCTATAATGTTTTAATATTTGCTTTCTCCATAAGAGTTGTGTGTAACACCTCCTGGTGGCTATGTACTCGCCCTACGTCGTGGACAAATAAATGGAGTTTTTCTTCCTGCTCAACCATTTGACTAAAGGCCCCAAAGTAAAAGAATCCAACTGATGTTCTTTTATAACCATCAATATCCCCAGCCAAATTAACAACCGAATAAATCCACAAACTATCATCGATATCAAAGAGATACCAAATGCCATAAGAAATAGTGCTAATCACGTATTTGATGATATCTTTAAGTGCAAAAAAGTGTGACTCTTTTGGGGATGATTGGTACCATTCACAAACTCTAACAATAAAAGCAATATCGATATGACTAGCGGTCAAGTAGAGGAGACTACTTATCATACTCCTATAGAGTTTTTGCTTTACATCCTTACATAAAATGTCTTTGCTAAGCTTTTTTGAGGAATTCATGGGTGTGCGAGAGTCCTTAGCGGAGTCCAAACCAAAATTTCTCTCTATATTCCTAGCATATTTAGATTGAGACATAAATATCCCATTCTCGATTTGACTTACTTGGATACCTAAGAAGAAATTAAGTTCACCGATCATGTTAATCTCAAATTCACTCTTTATCTCCTTCTAAAAAGTGTGAGCATGTTGGGAATACGTGGATCCAAAAACTCTGTCGTCCACATAGACTTGGGCAACCAAGATAGCACCACCCTCTTTCTTAAAATGTAATGTCATGTTAAGTCCCTTATCTTGAAGACGTGAGCTAAAAGATAAAAAATTTATCCTTTCGTACCACGCATGTGGTGATTTCTTCAAATCGTACAAGGATTTGTTTAGATAAAAAATGTGTTCTAGGTGCTTTGGGTCCTTAGACCTCTTTGGTAGTTCCACGTAAACCTCCTCCTAAATAAAGCCATTGAGAAAGGAACTCTTGACATCCATTTGTTAAATCTTAAATTATAATTGACATGATATGGTGAGACAAACTAAAGCCTAGTAACGGTAGATAATGTCTCGTCACTGTCTACACCTTCAATTTCTGTGTAACCTTGAGCGATCAACTTAGCCTTATTGCGAACAATAGTACCATTCTCGTCCATTTTGTTTTTGAACACCCATTTGGTATTAATCACATTAGTCTCGCTAAGTTGGGGGACTAATTCCCAAACATCATTCTTTCGAAATTGAAGAGATTCATGTTTCATAGCATTTATCCAATGTTCATTTTTGAGTGCTTCCTTCACATTCTTGGGATATACTGTGGAAGTGTAGCAAAAGTAGCAAACCTCATTCTCTAAAGGAATGTGAGTCCTAACACCTAGTATGGGATCACCAAGTATGTCGATAGGGTGATTACTCTTTTGAACCCAAGAGGGTGGATTCTCTTTGTCGAGAGCGAGGTCCATCATGTTGGTGTGGGGGAAAATGAGATCATCATCTAGGGGTGCATTGTTCTCACACATAAGATCATGATCAATAAACGTAGCTGGTGTATCATCTCTAATCGTGACATTTATCAATACCATAACCTTAGATATTTTAAGGTTATACACCCTATAGGCTCTACTCGTCGATAAATATCCTAAAAGTATTCCCTGACCTCTTCTATATTCGAGTTTACCTAAATGCTTGCTATATCAAGGATATATCAAGGACTCCCAAAAATTCGATAATACAATAGGCTAGGTTTCTTACCGATCCACAACTCATATAGAGTGTGAAGTGTGTGTGGATGAAGATAAACTATATTCATCGTGTGGCATGCAGTGTTAACTGCCTCAGCCTAAAACTGTATCGATACTTTCGTTCCAAGAAGCATGGATCTTTCCATATCTTGAATTGTTCTATTATTACTCTCAGCAATGCCATTTTGATGAGTAGTACGAACGATCGAAAAATCATATTTGATGCCATCTTTATCACAAAAAAATCAACTTTAGCAACTTTAAATTGACTTCCATTGTCACTACGGATACAATTAATAGTGACTCCTTGTTGATTTTGAAGAACATGTCACTTGACCTTTAGAAACTTAACAACATCGGAATGAAATCCAACAATAGAATATATCAAAAAGTCATCAACCATCACTAGAATATACTTCTTTCCACTAATACTCTCTTTATGCATGGGACCCATAAGATCCATGTGTATCAACTCTAAAACACAGGAGGTGGTAATGGTATTCAACTTCCTATGGAGACTCTTGATTTGTTTTCCTGGTTGGAAAGGACCACAAACCGAGGTTGTTAATTTTCCAAATGATGGTAAGCTATGAACTAGGTCTTTGTTAACTAACCTCACAAGATCTCTAAAATTTATGTGACATAGTCATTGATGCCAAAGGTCTATGGTGGAGACCTTAGCACAATTTCACACAAGAGAGGACTTGAGTATGATACCATAGCAATTTTCGATAGTCCTCACACCTTATAAAAAAAGTTCACCGAATTGATAAAAAAATGTTACATTCTAACCAATCAAACTTTATCGCAAAATTATCATCGCAAAGTTGGCTTATGATTATTAAGTTAGCCTTCAACCCTTCAACATACAACACATTTTATAGATTAAGAAAGCCAAAAATCTCCACGCAACTTCATCTTAGTATTTTAGACCTACTCCCATCCCAAAGTGTGACTTTTCTTGCCTTGGGATCCACAAGTCTAGTAAAATTAACTTGTCACCGGTTATGTGCCTAGAGAACCCACTATCAAAATACCATTGATAAGTATTATGAACCTTAAGATCAACGTCAATGACAAGGTCTTTTTCATCACTTTTAGGTACCCCAAGTGGTGGCAACCTTTTTCTTACCTGATAAGGACCCAAAAGTGTAAATTTATACCTTAAATAGTCGCTTTTTAAATGCTAGTTCCTAATAAAATTGGACTTATACTCGTATATATTCATCTTGTAGTTATATTTTCACTTGCGGAGTTAAAAACTTTATTTCAAGTCAAATGTGGCAGTTATGCGGTTAAAAAAGGCTAAACCCAATTCCCGTACCAATTATCCAAACCTGAACCTAGGTCCAGACCATCTCAAACCCCTAATGAGTGTGAGCAGTATTATTTTTATTTTTTTCTATATTTTTCAAAACATTTTTATTATTTTATTTTATTTTATTTAGTGTTTTATTATTTTATGTAAATATAATGTGCGTAAGTATGTTTGTGTCATTTTACATTTTTGTTTTAAGTTTGTATCTATAAATATAGGGGTGTCGTCAATTGAGTCATGTACATAATTTTGGTCATGTAATGTTATTTTCACTTTATAATCTTTTGTGGCATTTTTATCTTATTTTATTTTTGTTAGTGTTCTTATAGTTTTATATAGGCATTGTAATATGAATTTTTTTTAGTCATTTATAAAGGCGCCTTTATTTTATTTGATATTTCATTATATTTTAATTATTTTTTAATGTTATTATTAGCTTAGGTTCACTATTTTTATTTTACTTTATTTTTATTTGAGTCTTTTTAGATTAGGACTTCAAATTTTATTTTTTAATTTTAACAGATTTTAATTATTAATTTTGTTAGTTTTATTTTTTCAATTTTAATGTTAGGATGATGTACAATTATACACACACATTCTACCTATCATACATACCCACACACACAATTCTCACCTCTCTCCTCTCATCCCTCACCCCCATTCCAAGAACCTGCCAAACATGCTTTATACCACCATCTCCAAACCAAATATCACCTCCAAAAACTATATACCCATTTTACTCCGACCCAAGGTTGGTGCCTCTTCACCCTTACTCTTGCCTTTCATCCCTATACTAACCCAAAACCCAACCTTCCAGCAGTCCCTTACTCCTCTTAAACCCATTTCGACCAAGCATCCATCCTAACTCGGATTTACATCCAACCTGAGTTTTAACCCAATAACCTCTTATACCCGAAATCCACACCGGCTCCTTTTCTAACCCATTCAAGACCCGACCTGCTTTGCCCTTAACCCGGTTCCAATCCAACAACCCAGTGATCCATACCTGCTCAACTACCCTAGACCCATCAACAATCCGATTAGCAGCTCCATAATCCCATATCTTATACCCATTAACCCATACACCTTTTAAAACTCATAACCTCCCTTTTATCCCCATACACGATTCTACATAATTTACTACCCCAAACCAAAAATCCGAATAAAATAAAATCACATGTGTTTAATGACTCTTTACCCATTTCCTAAAATAACCCCCAATTTCCCTCAAGACACCTCACACACCCATTTCCCCCATGCACACTTACCATTTCTAAATAACCCCTACCCTAATTACCCCATATAGCAATTTTAACCCATACAATCTACCCATATCTATTTTACCCCTAGCCATATACATCTTCCTATAAAAAAGATTCAAGACTCATTTGAGAAAAAGACCTTCATTTTAGTTTTAAACTTGGGATAAATTCTTCTCCATCGCTCTATAGAGAGTATTTTCATTTTTAGCAAATATTTCAATATAGAGTGATGTCGTAGAATTTATTTTCATGGGATAAACTCTTCTCAATCCCCCCATAGGAAATATTTGCATTTTAGCAAATATATCAATATAGAGTGATGTTATAGAATTTATCTCCATAGGATGAGCTTTTACAAATTTATAATGGGAGAGTGCGTAAATTTTAGTAAATTTCTCTCATTATTTAAGAGTGCATTGAAAAATCGTCCATTATAAATTTTGTAAATAATCTTCTTCTTTCTTCTTTTGTAATTTTTTTCTCATTTTCAGATTGTTACTTTTTTAGAGGAAAAGTTGTAAAAAACAACGCTAGAGAAGAAAGATTAGGGAGAAATTGTAGAATTAGAAATAAATTGTAGAGTTAGAATTATATTTTTTTTTTATTCTTTTTTATTTACTTTGAGGGAAAATAAATTGTAGTGAGATTCAATTTGAGTGTGATATCTTCTAGTTAATATTTGTTTGGTCACTTAAATAGAGGGTTCTATTTTTCACTTCAATGATTGGAGTTCAATTGCAATTCAAAGGGATTTGGTTTGATTGTTCTCTTCTCTACTGTTATAGGGTGGGATGAACCCATGTTTTTATGTTGTTATAGTTAATTAGTTTAATTATTTGAGATATCCCTTTAAATACTAATTTTGAACTTTCACTTTTCTATTTACGCCTCGAGAGAGGGTAAATAATTTTCGAGAGAAAATCGAAATTCAAGATATAATACCCATTTTAGAATTGAACTAAAGATAGCGTTTTCTCAAGTGTATATTATTGCCTAAACTTCAACTCCAAATTGTATTTTTCTATGGCTTAAATGAATTTTGGTGAATCGATCCTAACAGATGATTTATTAAAAGGAGTTTAAATATACTTTCTAAGAGTTTTGGGGGTTTTAAGCTTAATATTCTAAAAGGTTAGTGTTAAAATTGCACTTGGGACAAGAGTTGACTTCTAATTTCAATACTAACTTGGGAGATTTCAAATGAGTAAATTGATTAATTAGAATAACTAGAATATGTGGTGTATCCCCATCCCTTATTTGTTCTTACGTTTATTTACCTCACTTATTTCTTGTTTTAGTATTTGATTTTGTTGATATTTTTTATTCACTTAGATGAGTAGCATAATTACCCTTGAAAATTATAAATAGATAAAACTAAAAACATTTGAAAGTGAAATTGAGATTTATCTTCACATTTTTGTTCTCCCACTCTTGAAAGTTGGATTGACATCCTTAATTACCACTATCCAAGTTCATGTTATGATCGTAGGTTTCCAAGGGTTTTGAGACTTATCTTTTGAAGACAACGACACGCATGTAAAAAAATAAGTCATCAAATGGCGTCGTTGTCGGGGATACAAAAAAAAGATCAAGTTATCAAATGGCGCTGTTGATTTGAAAGGCTATTTTACAACGCTACACAAAACGCCTTTCTATCATTACCCTTATCATTGTTAGCACTAGTAATTGTGTTGGAAGTGTTATCAATAGGCGTAGACATCCTTTGATATTATTCCAATAAAATTTTAGAAGTAGTGACTAAAAACTCAACTTTCTCTACAAGAATAGCTAGGTCGCTATAGTGGTGTTTAGGAGATTATTATGAGAAATTCTTCCTAGCTTGTAGCAAAACTCCCTAAGGTGACTCTTTGTTTCTAGTGGGTACAAAAATAGATTTTTTTGGGTCTTCGTTGGTTAAAAAGCCTAGGACGAGTTCTCTTTGGTGGGTTAGGTAGAGCTCTATAAGGATCTTATACAAACTTGGCAATCGGTTCGAGTGTCGTACTGAAAATGGATGAACCCTCACACCCTATGCCATAACTCCCTGTATAACCTAAAACGGGACCTAGAAACATCTTTTCAACCTTCTTAGATATGTGTTGAAAAGTGGCCTTCATTTCCTGGCACATTCGAGATCTTTCTCGAGGTGGGAAACATGGGCTTTAAGTTTCTCATGAGTCTTCAATAATTCTTGAAGATTTATCGTAAGACTATCCACTTTATTGATCAAGTTGTTGTATTCCCTACCAATCAAAATAAGTTTATCACTTAAAGAAATTATAATCGAAGTCTCACTCTCTTTTTCTCTCTCTCTCTCTCTCTCTTTCTTTGGAAACTTTTAACTCTTTCTCTATTGATAACACCCTAAATGTCAAATTTGTATTTTACTTTTTGGTTTTTAACAACTCGGTGTAAAGTTTAAAGTATGTGTATTGTAAACCTCGTTATCCGTCACTTAAATCATCACCCTCAAACTCTCTCGAATGATTTGACTCATTATCGAGGTTATTGGGTTTAGAAACATCCTTATCGATGTAAAACGTACTTGAAGTGCTAATGTGACTAGCTATGAATGCGGTGAAGTTACGCCTATGCGATGATTCATCCTCCAAATCCACCGACTCAACATCACTATTTCTTATAGTGGCATTATAGGTTTCTTTGCCTTTTCCCTGTCTCTTAAGCCTAATGGAACACTCATCGACTTTGGGACCTTTCCCCTTGCACTCATAACATCTTTTTGCTTTATCTTTCTTACAATACTCACGTCTATCTTTATTTTGATCATTCTCATAAAATTCTTACCTGCATTGTAATTTTTGTTTTTCTCATTTTTTTTTCAATTTGGATGAATTTTGATTTTGAGAAACTTTTTAAATTTTTTAGCAAACAGGGTAAGATCATCTTCATAAAAATCATAAACGAAGTCATAAACCTCTTTTTTCTTTTATGTAGCCTTTAAAGTTATTCCTTTACCTTTTTCTTTCAGGTTTTGGGGAACATGTCTAATTCGTAAGTTTAAATATCATATACGAGTACTTCTAGTCTAATTGTGTATAGAATTTCCAAAAAGTTAAGGACGTTAAATGTTGCACTAAAAGGAGAGGATACAGATCTTAAAATTTTCCTAACAACTCTCGTTTCGGAATTTTCTCACCCAAATTAAAACACAAATTCAAAATAGCAAATAAATGAGCATAAAATTCATCCAAAATTTTCAATTTTAAGCATACTTATAGTTTCAAATTGTATGTTGAAATTTTGAAGCTTAGAAGCTATGAAAACAATGGTCCCATCATGTATGAGCTGGAGGATATCCCAAGCTTCTGTACACATGGTAGACGTCATAATACGATATATTGTCGGGTGTGACAGACCTAAAAATAACATTCAAACCACGAGAATTAAAATTAATCCATCTCAAATCATCCTCAGTCAAATTTGTGACTGACTTGAAGCTAATGACATTTTCATTAGTCACAATAGGAGGATTCCACCACCTTTCAACATCAAGCCAAATGCGCACGTCGATCAATTTTAGAAACGATATCATCCGAGCTTTCCAATAAGCATAATTCGTGCCATCAGACAAAGATGGATTATTATACGAATTCTTCATGTAACAACCATGATTCATCTAAATAACTTGTAGAAACAAGCTCTGATATCAATTTGAGAAAATATTTTCATGGAGTGGTCCTATTAGGTAACAAACACACCAAATTCAATTTAATACAAATTTCATCTTGATTAATTAGGTGAAACTAAACATGCAAGATAGTGAATCTAAATTGAATCAAACAAGCCACAATGCGAGATATGAGGAAAAAAATTCTTTCGGGTGAAACCCTTTTGTCAGCACTATTACAATTAAGGTTCTACAGAATAACACTGACAGACTTACAAACTTAGACTCGACTAAGTCTCCCAGTTATGTCTCCTTCCTTGTGGTGAAGAGAAGGAGGTGCAAATGCAACAGCGCTCTAAAATAAGCTCCACTTGCCTCAGTGTCCACCAACTAGCCTCAGAAAACTCCTCTCCTATCTTCAGCAAGGAAGAATCAACTCTATAGGTATATGAACATGTGATGTGTTCTTCAAGGTTTGATAAAGTGATAAAAAAATCCATCCAAGGGATTTGGATATGAAAAACTAAAGTGTTTGATCATAAAAAGTGTTCTAAAAGTCTTGCAACGAAGTGCAAGTTAGTACCTCTTAAATAAGGGGAAAATCTACAGGATATAAACTGGGAAGATTGCGTTTAAAATTAAGTAAAAAATAATTTTTTTAGGCTCGTTCGAACAAATTGGACCTCATTCGAACGACCTATGCCAAGTCGTTTGAACGAATATCAAACGAGATATCCAATGACATTCCAGACCGATTGGGGAAATTGTACTGTAAGAAGATTAGATCGAACCACTGATATCGAACGAGATAAGGAACCTCGTTCGAACGAACTATGGTACCTCTGAAAAATATAATGCCACTTAAGTTGTTTAAAAGATTTAAGACAGTTTAAATGGCTCCGAATAGTTTTTTTGAGAAACTCTTTTTTACAAAACAAATACTAACACAAGATTTGCATAAAATGTTATGAACAAGATATTTCAGTTTGGTGATCAAGTTTTGAAAAACAAAACTAAGTAAATTCTAAATCAGCACACAATCAGAAGGGGATGAGAGGAAGATTAAACATGCAAGTACACATGTAATTTAATGTGTTAAAACCCCACCCAATTTGGGAAACATCCACAGAGGTTTCTACACCTCAAAAATAAAATCCACTAAAAACGAGTTAACAAATTACAAACTATTAACAAACTAAACACACAATCATACCTATTCTAAGTCAAGAATTGATACCTGCTCCATTAAGTAATTCTGACTTCTCTGAAGGCTCTGAAGGCTCTGAAGTTGTTCTTGTTGTTCTCCCATCTTTGTATCTCATGCTCTTTTTTAGCTTTACGTCGACTCTAAAGTCAAAAATCTCTCAACCAACACTGTTTTAGTGTTGTAGTGTGAAAAGTATATTATGGTGTTCTGCCTAACATATGCATGAACACACACACACACACACACACACACACACACACACACTTATACAAATAAATAATCCTACAAATTATAGATTTCGTCTAAGATGAGTTTAGGATTTTGAATCTCAGTTTGTTGAAAAACTTAGAATTCTGATTTTTTGATAGTTAGAGTGACAACCTTGTTATTCGAAAGAGCCACGGTCCTATAAACTTTCTTTTTATTTATTTACACTTCTATTTCACAAAATATGAAATATGAACTTGAAAGTGTAAACAATTCAAGATCTTTAAAAGTTTTGAAGACTGTTTTTCTCAAAACTTGAAATAGAATATGAATTTGTTGGTAATAAGTTTAAAAAGAACATTTGAGTATAAAAATACCAACAAATAAAGATTTCTTGAAAAAGAAATCAAACTACGCGTATCTAAGTGAGATATATCCAACAAAAAATAAGATCCAACTACATGACAAGTTGGAAAAGAGATTTAAGACTAAAGAGGAATGAATCTTCAAACAGGAACAAGTCTCAAACTCTCAAAGGAAATTTTCTGAGAAAATTTTTCCAGAGTTTGACTGTGTTTTACAATTTCTCTCTCTCTCACTCTCTCTCTCTCTCTCTCTCTCTCTCTCTCTCACGATCTCAAACTCACCAAAATATTCAAAACGTTAACCCCATGGCCTCTATTTATACCAGACAATGGAAGGGTCTAGAATCTCTACTCAAAACAACAGCTGAGATTAAGTCTAGTAAAATGATGTAAATCCAAGGGCTATAAACGCACCACACTTAAACTCTCTCTTATTGGTCTAATTGATAAAGACAAGGATTGAGTTAAGCAACATGCAAACCATCGATTAGATTAATCATACGGTTGATAAGCGTTCTAAGTTATGTGAGAGGCAACAAACACAATCTTGATCGTCGTAAGGCAAACACGTGTAGTTCTCAGATGCCAACTAAAACGCCTGCTTTTTTTGTTTTAAAAATATATTTTCCACCCCATAAGTTTTTGCCGGTTTCAGATTCTACCCAACCAACTTTTAGGAATAAAATGATAATACAAAGAAGCCCAAAACATTTTAAAACCTTAATTTTAAATGTTTTAAAAAAGTTTAAAAATTCCTAAAAATTGTTTAAAAATCCTAAAAATTATTAAAAAATTATTTTAATGGGAATTAATACTCACACGTCTAAAAAGATATAAATTCAACATAAAATACGAAGTCTTAGTTGCAGTGTTGGTATGCTACCTTTGAGACCATTAGATTAATTTTGATGTAGAGTTCGAGGATCTTTGGAAGACTAAGATATGACTATAATTTTGTCACTATTTTCAAACTAGACAAGTGTCTATATAATGTAGACTCAAGTGAGTTAAAGATATAGGGTGCTTCAATCTCCCCCTTTGGAAATATGAGAAAAGTCTCCTTTGAGTCATCGAGGACTCGTAGGGATACAAAAAATATATAAAATCCTACTCCTATACAAAAATTCTATCTACCCCATATCCTAGAAAAAGAAAATTATATTACTCAACGAAATACATACCAATACCCTAACAATATTCGAATATGAAAGAGGGACTGATTTCCTGAAAATAAGATAGCTTAGATCAAGTATTTAGTTGAAATGAACAAACGATGTCCAAGTGAACTCAAATTTCTCCCCCATTTTGTCTCAAATGGAAAAAGGGTAGGCACAAATAATCATAAGCAAATAAAGATACAGGAAATATAAATCAACGCATAAACATCAACGAGTCACATCAAGGATCTCCTACATAAAATAGATATAAGAGGTGTCTTTTTCCATTTTTCAAAAAACCATAGCCTATATCCTCAAAGATCTATTATAAACAAGAGTGTGACCGGATGATATATTATGTGATGACAAATATTTACTCAAGAGATGTCATGCCAATAGATTTCCAAAGAGATTCAAATATTAAATTATCTAGAGGCTTTGTAAACAAATCAGCTAATTGAAGATCTGTGGGAAAATACATTGTAAGGACACAAATTTCCAATTGTGTCCTTTGTAGTTTTGGCTCAATTCCGAAAAAAAAATATTTTAGTCATAGGATAGTGTTCTTGTGTATCCTTCAAACCTATGACAAGTTTGAGTTGAAGACGTTGTGGCCTACTTATCAAGAGAACATCATTGCCGAGTTTCAGTGCCATGTTTCACGTCGTCAACATCATATTTCAAGACTCCAAAGGTATGAATGATTTTATTTATATTTGTAAGATACTTGGAATAATTTTTAATGGGTGTAATGTTTATTTAAAATAAAGTTTTGGGGCTTAAAATGAAAAAAATGAACATTCTAGGATTTCGTTCAAAATTGTCGTTCGAACGAGTTTGCGAACGACTTTTCCCATTTGGCCACTGGAACATCGTTAGATGGTCGTTTGAACAAGACTTCATTTGGAAAAAAATCTCGTTTGAACGAGATTTCCAATGGGAAAATTCTTTGACAGTTTTTTGCAATTTTCTCCATCTTCCCACTACTTTTGTTCCCACTATCTTCTGCCTATTTTAATATGTACGGGAACCAATTTTTTCAAATTAACTTTTTTATCTTGTTCAACCTCTAAGAGAGTTTATAGAGCTTAATTCCTCCATGAAAAAGTTCAAGTTTTGAGTGTTTGTTTTTTCAAGAAAATCATTCTTAAACACTTTTGTTTACACCCACATTAGTTTATTCCAAGTACCACATATATATATATATATATATATATATATATATATATATATATATATATATATATTTATCTTGCTTGGAGAGTTTGGCATCGAGTTAATTCTCATCCCATAAAAGAGTTATTTTGGTTCTTCTCTATTATAAAAAGTATAAAAGTTTGTTGCGACGTTCCCACTCGGAGAAAGGCTTCGGGTGCGGGTTGACGGTTGTCCTAAAAGAATAATTGGTGGATTCCAAGGTTCTGGTGGATTTCGGGATTATCGACTAGGCGGAGGTTGGTAAAAGAAGACGCATCAGGGGCTTGAAGGGAGTCGAGCCGAGTTGAGTAAGTCATTTGTCTTGTACTTGTAAAAATACGTACTTAGTGGACTTAAGGCTAGGGCCGTCCGAGATTTTTCCCATTTGGGTTTTCCTCGTACATCGCAGCGTAGTGGTTGTGAATTTATTTTATCTTGCAAAACCCACTTTAGATACAAGCTTAGGTAAAAAGATAAAATTTGGTTTAATTCGCAATCTTGATTAAAATGGTGCATGTTTAATTATTTGGGTAAAGTTTATTTTAAAATAATTTAATTCAAGTTGGCACTTATTTAATTGGATTATTTTCTTGCCTAAATTGTTTAAACTTGATAATTAAATTAATTTGGTTTAAGTGAATTTAAAGTGTGCGTGTGTGTGTTTACCTTTATTCACTTTGTAGTGTTTAATTTTAATTTGTTTTAAGAAATTAAAATTTGTGTTCACCATAATTTTCCATCTTCTAAAGAAAAGAAAATCAAATAAATTTGAAAAATTAAATTGTTGAGTTGAACCATCTTTATTCCACATTTAAAAGGAAATTATATTTGTATATTGAAAGATATTTAAAATTAGGGCCCCATCACGTGTTTTCAAATTGGTATCAGACCGGAGCGCTAATTTATTGCGTTAAGGTCCTTTTATATATATTTTTGGTTAAAAATGGAATTTTTCCCATTTTTTAAATTTCCTATTTTCGATGGTTCTAATTACGCGTATTGAAAAGCGCGTATGAAATTGGCACTAAAATCTATCGACGAGAGGGTTTGGTTGTAAGTTTTTAACGGGTGGTCTCCACCCACATATATGGTAGAAAATGAGCGTGTTCCCAAACCCGCCGATAGATGGAGTGAGAATGAATTTAAAATTGCGAATTTTAATTCCCGATGTTTAAATGCCTTGTTTAGCGCGGTCACACCGAATGAATTCCGATGCATTATGCCATGTGAAACCGCTAAAGAAGCTTGGGATATTCTAGAACTCACTTACGAGGGAACTAGTGTCATAAAAGCTTCTCAACTCCAAAACCTGACCACTCAATTTGAAACCATCAAAATGGATGAAAAAGAAACATTCGATGAGTTTTATGCTAGACTCTCCGATATAGTAAATTATTCATTTAATTTGGGAGAGAAAATACCCGACGACCGAGTTGTAAAGAAAATCCTTAGGTCCCTACCCGATAATTTTATCCCTAAAGTGACCATTTTAAATTATTTACCCACCTTGCACTCTACAAAACTTGAGGAACTAGTAGGTGATTTACAAACTTATGAACTAGATATGTTCCCCTCCAAAAATAAAAAGAAAATCGATAAGGGCATTGCTTTACAAGCCCGTTAGGAGGAGAAACAAGTGATGTATGATGAGAGTGATAGTGACTCGGAAGATATGGCTATGTTTGATAGGAAGTTTCGTAAATTTCTTAAATTTAACAAAGATAAATTTAAAAATGATTTTAAGAAATTTGAAAAATCTAAGCATGACAAAGCAGAAAAGATCCCTAAAACTTTTAATGAAAATTTAAATAGGGACGAGTCTAATAGGTGTAATGGTTGTGAAGGGTATGGCCACAGGGCTTTTTAGTGCCCCACTAAACTAAGGAGAGAGGGTAAGCAACCAATTTCCTACAATGCAAACCTTAGTGATAATGATAAGGAAGAGGGACCCAATTCTCCCATTGAGCGTAACTTTACCGCGTTCATTGCTAGTTATGTATCTGATAGTGAGAAATCATCCAATGATGACATCTTAATACATAAAACTTCTGAGGCCTTTGTTAGTGAAACTCTAAAAGATTATGGTAGTGAGAGTGGAAAAGAGAGAGAGTATGTGAAAAAGAAGAAGAGGTTGATTTGAGTGAACTTCAAATTGCTTTTCAAGAATTATATGCCGAATCTATAAAATTAAAAAGGGGAAATTTGAAGTTAGAAGCAAGTTTAAAGGAGCGTGCCAAGGTTGTCGATGAGATTACGTTAGTTGATGACCTTAGGACACGAGAGAAAACCCTTCTAGAGAAGCTTAAGTATGTACAAGGCGAGAGAGATAGCCTAAAGGGCTTAATGAAATCCCTGAAAAATGATCTTGTCGCATTTGAAGAGCGCAATGTTTTATTAGAGTCTCACATTTTAGATTTAGAAAATAAACTAAAAGACTCTAGTAAAGTCAAATTTGATTTGGAGTGTCGTTCGGAGAAATTAGATAAAATATTAGGAATGGTCCAAATTAAAAATGACACATGTGGTTTATGCTTCGATTCTTGTAACGATTCCTTTATTAAAGTCAAAACCAATATTTTAGGAGAATCCTCTAGGAACAATGTGATAAATCACTCCTTAGGTAAATCTTTTCGCCGAGTCTTTAGGTGCTCACAATGTGGTCGAAAAGGTCATCTTAGGAAAAAAAAATTGATCTTAAATGAGGTCCTAGAAAATCCCACCGTAAGGCAACCGAGGTAGACACGATTCCTATATCCCGAGATCATCATTCATCATTAGTTTGGGTTAGGAGATCCGACTTAGTAGCTTTACGAGATAGGATTTTTTATTCTCATTTACTTTCACATGCTTCTTCTCTTCCTAAATCTAAAGGTTGACTGTGTTAGTTTTGTTTGCATACTTTATCTTTTGTGAGTCTTGCTATATTATCATTGTTGATACAAAAATTAGTCAGCTGACATGGACCAATTAGATGAGGACACATGTCATCCACCATGGCACTAGTTCAATATACTGAGCTACTCAGCATACCTAGATACTCAACGTACCGAGCAATTGGTTAGGAAGATTAAACGATAAGGAAAGATTCAATGAACATATTTACCATGTACAAATGTATATGCTCATTTAATAACAACATATTGTCTATTCATACTGACAGCCCAAGGGCCATAAATACATTGTAAAGCCCTCATGGTAGGGTAAGCTATCATAAGCAAGCATAATCTATATTAAACCAAGACACCCAGTAATACAAGACAGTGGATGTAGGCCATTTCATTAAGGCTGAACCACTTTAAAAATCTCTTGTCTGATCTCTTTATTCTTATTTGTCTGTGATTAATTAATTAGATCAAATTTATTTTTTTACATCAACAGATTGGCGTCGTGGTGGGATCAACTATACATAGCATTTTTCACTAAAAACTTATCATATATGGATGATATCCCAGAATCTAGCAACAGGAATAATGATGGGAATCCTCCAAACCCTTTTGCCCCTCCAAATACAAACGATATGACCGGGATTTTGGCAAATTTAGCTATAGGACAAACAACTATGCAGGAAACCATGCGACAATTCATTCAAACTTTTCAAAATGGGTCATCTGCCCAGTCAGGACAACGAAGCGTTCGTATAAGCATGCATCCACCGTCTTCATGATCCAGATGCACTAAACTCCATCATACTGACCATTGAAGTGATCCATCATATCACCCTGGCTTAACTTCTCCTATAAGAATTTTGGATTCTCAAGAAAATGTTACTCTAATTCCATAACGAATAAGCGCTCTGGAAAGGTTGAGCAGAGTTTCTCCCTTCGATCGTTTGGGACCTAGGAGGAACAGAAATCCTCATCGAATTACGTCGAGAAATTCTCAATGACCAAATGATTTAAGGGAAGGCTCAGCCTAGTCACATCCCAATCCCAGGCCTATAGCTCGTACAGAAAGATCCCACAAGGAGAATTCTGCATGATTTGTTGCTTGTGTAAATATAAACAGATCAGAGGCTGGCAATGATGCATGGAAAGGGTCTATTCAGAGACTAGAAGACATATTAGAATAAATTGTTAAAGCCAAAAAACCTCTCCAAAGAACCTTTATCAAAGGGTCTCCATTTGTATAAGAAATTGTGGATTTCCCCACACCATCAAAGTTCAAAGCTCTTGTGGTCTTGCGTAAGAATGATGGTAAAACCGATCCTGTTATCCATATAAAGCAGTATCAAGTTGCAGCAGATATCTATGCAGTCCCAGATGAAATGAGGTGCAGTGCATTCTCAAGAACCATTACTGGATATGCTCAGATATAGTACAACAGCCTTCCTCAGGGAAAGATTGCGACCCTCCATAAACTGGCCGAGCTCTTTATAGAAAATTTCTATTTTGGTGCAAAGCCGATTAAAAGGGTAGCATATCAGTTAAGTGTTAGATAAAAGGCAGGAGAAAGTACCAGGGATTATATCATCGTTTTAATAATGAGAAAATAGAGGTCATAGACTATGATAGCCATCACGGTTCTCATGAGTGGTCTTTTGCCAGAAAAGCTGTACTACACCTTGGCCAAGGATCCTCCCAAATCCATGGCTGAATGCATGGCTAAAGCGGCCAAAATTATGAACGCCGAAGAAGCTATGGCTGCAAAGAAGAATATTGATGCAAAGTCAGAAACAAAAGTTGACGGCAAGTCGGAGAGGAAAGATCACAAGCATAACGGTGGGAGCAAGCAGTTAAAAGGAAAAGAAACGTTTGAACACCCGAGGAAGTATGCAAATTATACTCCCTTAAAGGTAGATATAAACCAAATTCTGGAGGAAATTAAGAATAGTGAGGAATTTAATTGGCCAAAAAAACTGAGAACAACTCCCGAAAGAAGGGATAAGTCCAAGTACTGCGAGTTCTACAAGGATCATGGTCACACGGCCAAGCAATGTGTAGCTCTCCAGAATGAGATAGAGGTACTCATTAGACGGGGAAAGTTGAACAGGTACATTGATCGCCAGAATGGTGGAAGAACCAACAACAGAGCTCGGCAGAGGTTCAAATCTACTTGTCGACCAAGAAACGATAAGAAAAGAGACCATGAAGATGAACCTGAAGATAATACCGATCTCCCCAAAAAGCTAAGACAACCCGAATGTGAGGTATTTTAATTCGTTTTATTTCATTCGATTATAACATAATTACAGGTGGAGACACAGGAGGGGGTGATCATACCGCTGAAAGGAAATCTTACCTCAACGAGGCTCAAGCTTATTCCTATATACAACATATAAATTTGGCAGAAGACGATCGCTCGAGGAAGGTTAACAAAGAAAATTTGGTCCTTGGTTTCTTTAAAAATGATCTAGAAGGAGTTTTATACCCTCATGATGATCCTCTAGTAATCAAAATGAGTATAAAGGATGTAATCATTTCAATAGTGGTGGTGGATAATGGTAGCTCGGCAGACATCATGTTCTACCCTTGCTTCGACAGTTTGAACTTGGAACTGGTTGAATTAGAGACGTATCACAGGCCCCTCATTGGGTTCTCTGGAGAAAAAAATTTTCCACTTGGGACGATTGAGTTAGATATGTTGATTGGAACCTGGCCTTCTTGTATATTAGAGAAGGTGCATTTCTTCGTGATGGATAAAAATGTCCAGTCAGCTTACAATATCATCATCAGGAGAGTAGGCTTAAAAAGTTTGAGGAAGTTCCATCCACTGTACATCAGTATCTAAAGTTCATGACCAACTTTGGGGTAGGAATTGTGAAGGACGACCAAAAATTAGCTCGGGAATTCTACTACTCATTTGCCAATCAAGAAGAATTGGAGAATGCTAAAAAGAAACAACCACTTATCAAGTTGATGAGTCTAACGAATTTGAGATTGAAACCTTGGATCCAAGCGATGAAACAGAACTCGTTAAAGGCCAAGTAATGGAGGCAACATAAAGTATTATTCTTGATGACGAGCAACCAGGAAGAATAACTCAGACTGGTGCTTAACTTGACCCAATATTAAATCAAGAGTTGGTGGCATTTCTAAGGCACAGAAAGCAAATATTCGCGTGGAGTCATGAAGATATGCCTGGGATAGACCCATCTTTCCTATGTCATGAGCTCAACATCAATAAAGAAAGAAAACCAGTGAAGTAATGAAGAAGAGTCTTTAGTCTGGAGAAGAACCAGGCTATTCAAGGAGAAGTGGAAAAGTTGCAAAAGGCTTCTTTCATCGAAGACGTCAAGTACCCTGATTGGTTGGCTAACGTTGTGATAGTTAAGAAGAAAAACAACAAATGGATAATGTGTACCTCTCTCATTACCCCATGAGGAACATATTGTTACAATGTTATGCTTTTTGGTCTTAAAAATGCAGGTGCTATGTTTCAGTGGCTGATGAACAAGGTGTTTGTAGAGCAAATTGGTAAAAATATAGAGGTGTACGTCGATGACATGTTGACCAAGAGCAAGAAAGCTACTGACCATATAGCAAATTTAAACCAAACATTTGATCAGTTCGAGAAGTACCAGATGAAGCTGAACCCGACCAAGTGTGTTTTGGGCATACAAGAAGGCATGTTCCTTGGGTACATTATGAATCAAAGAGGTATTGAAGCAAATCCTAACAAGATAAAAGCCTTGCTGGAGTTACAATCTCCAACCACCAAGAAGTAAGTGCAAAGCCTTACGGGGCGTGTTGCAGCTCTCAACAGATTCGTTTCCTGAGCAACTGATAGATGTCTTCCATTCTTTAAAGTGCTCAGAAATACCTTTGAGTGTAACGATGAATATGAGAAGGTGTTCTTAGAGTTGAAGAGATACTTGGGGACACCTCCTTTATTCTCCCGGATAGTGGTAGGGGAAAAATTATATTTGTACTTAGCTATTTTAGAAAGTTCACTCAGTTCGTCTTTGATACGAATAGAGAGCGAAGCACAAAAACCACTTTACTATACGAGCAAGGCATTCAGGGGAGACGAGATCAGGTATCCAAAATTGGAGAAGTTATCATTGGCAGTGATTGAGGCGAGCAGGAGGATGAGACCATATTTTCAAGCCCATACAATAGTGGTATGTACTGATATGCCACTCAGACAGGCTTTACATAAGCCAGAAAAATCTGGAAGACTTATGTATTGGGCAGTGGAATTAGGAGAGTATGACATTATCTAAGAGCCAAGATCTTCTCTCAAAGGGGAGGCAATGGTGAATCTTATTGCCGAATTTACCTACCAAGATATCTCCGATCAATAGGGGCTAATGCAGAGAAACTCAAGGATGCTAGAGGATCAATAGAAACTGTCCCCGATTAACTCCCAACAGCAAAATTGCTAAAAGGGATGGCAGCCGATCAACCAAAATCTTTTAATAAGAGGCCAGAGTTGAAGGATGAAAAGAGGAATGACAAGATATTCCATCAAGGGATTTTGTCAGACCAAGGGTATATAATAATATCCCTATATGGAATTTATACATTGATGGTTCTTCGTGTGCAATAGGTTACGGAGCTGCAATTATCCTCAGTATTCCCGATGGAATAGACATAAAAGATTCTCTACGTTTCCAATTCCAGGCTTCCAATAATGAAGCTAAGTATGAAGCCATAATTATGGGCCTCAACTTAGCTAAATCATTGAATGCAGAGCAAGTTGTAGTGTTCAGTGATTCACAACTAGTGGTAAATTAGATGCTCAGTCTTTACACAGCAAAAGGGGAGTTCATGTCGAGGTATTTAACTAAAGTTATGAAGATTGCCTCCAATTTGGTGGCTGTCTAAGTGATTAGAATACCAAAGCTGTAGAATGTAAGGGCAGATGCACTTGCTGGGTTAGCCTCAACTACGCGCACCGAGCTACGAAGAACAATTCCCATTGAAATACTTGCAAGCCAAAGTATTGATGAAGATTTGATGGTGAATTTTGTCGCCACGAATATGTGACCTTCCTGGATGGATCCCATCAGGCTTATATCGAAGAAGGTACTTTACCACCCGACCAAATGGTAGCCAAGAGGTTGAAGTATAAGACTACCAGATATGTCTTAAATTATGGAGTTCTGTACAGAAGAGGTGTGATAGATGGTCTGTAAAGATGTGTTCATCCAGCAGCAGATAAAGATCTAATAGAGGAAATTCATGAAGGATCTTGCGAAGCTCATGTAACAGGAAGAACTCTTTTGCAGAGAATAAATACGCAGGGGTACTATTGGACAACAATGCGTGCTGACTGTACAACTTATGCCAAGAAATGCTACAAGTGTCAGCGATTCTCTACTATATGAAGAACTCCTCAAGAACTGCTAACACTAATTACTTCACCTTGGTCATTCGCTATGTAGGGAATAGACTTAGTCAGGCCTCTACCAATTATGAGAGGACGATTCAAATATTTGGTAGTAGTTGTTGAGTAATTTACAAAATGAGTGGAAGTTAAACCTCTCATTGATATGGCTTATGAAAGGGTCTCTCAAGTCATAAGGAAGAATATTATTTGTAGATATGGTCAACCCCATACTTTCATTACAGATCATGGTACCCAATTTGATAATGATGAGTTCTCAGCATACTGTCTACAGTCCAACATTCAAAAGGTCCATTCTGCTCTAGGTCATCCCCAAAGTAATGGGTAAACAGAGGTAACGAACCAAACTCTACTGAGTGATTTGAAGAAGCGGTTGGATTATGTTAAAGGGAATTGGATAAATAAGTTGCATTCAGTGTTGAGGGACTACCGAACAACTCCCCGAACAGCAACTGGGGCATCTCCTTACATGTTGGCCTTTGGGAGTGAAGCAGTGATACCTGCTGAACTAGGATTACCTACTCATAAGGTGCTTAACTTCAATTCTACAATAAGTGATTTGATGAGACGCTTAGACTTGGACATACTTGAAGAAGTCAGAGAAGACGCACCAATCCAAAATGCAGCTTATCAGCAAAAGACTTCCATGTTTTTAATAAAAGGGTCAAGTAGTGTGATCTCAAGAAAGGAGATTACATGCTCAAGAAAGAATTCAAAAGCACAATAAGTTGGAGGCCAATTGGCATGGGCCCTATCGTGTCACAACTGTTGTTCGACTTGGCACTTACAGAATAGAAACTCTTGAAGGGGAAGAATTTAAAAATGCTTGGAATGCAGAGCACCTACAAAAATACTACCAGTAATGTAACTGTATATATACCCCATTGTTTTAGTATGAATGAAAATGATGATTTTTCCATATTTGTTTATGTTATTTTTTTTCCGGAGTACTAGTGCTACACACTACACTTAACTCACTTTGTAGCAAACAAAAAACCTTTTCTCTCAAATAAAATTTGGTCGGCATCAGTACAAACACCAACAAAGTTGGTTGGCATCAGCAATCACCGACTACAAGTTGTTCGGCATCAGCACAAACACCAAAAAAGTTAGTCGGCATCAGCACAAACACCAACAAAGTTGGTCGACATCAGCAATCACCAACTACGAGTTGGTCGGCATCAATATAACCAATAATGTTGGTACAACAATCGAGCAAGGCAAGGCCTGTTTGATTATGGGTGACCCAAGTGGCATCTAAACTAGGCAAGAAGATGGGTAAAATATCCACTGCTTAGGCTCCAGGGCAATTATTTACTTAAATGATTGCTACAACTAAGAAGGAACATGGGATACAAATAATTCCATTGCTTAGGCTTTTATGGGTGATAAGTCACTACAACTAGGCAAACACATGGGGAAAAAGTTCCATTGTCTAGGCACTCAAATCAACAAAGGACAAACTGTCCATTTATATATATATATATATATATATATATATATATATATATATATATATATATATATATATACTTAGTGACTGACAAGTACAACACTATTATAGTTGATCTTGTAAAGATTGACAAGATAAACATCATACAATTAATTTATTTCCAAGGAAACAAAATTACAAAAAGATCATTTTTCTTCATTAACGATTACTAACGAAATACAAATAGTCTATTTTACTGGTTTATTTCCTTTAAATTTAGATACAGGGTCCATTCCAGCTGGAGGATCATCTAAAGCAAAAGAAGAATTGATAAAGTTCAAATCTCGCAGCATTCTGGTATTACTCGAACTTGGTCGGTCAAGCAAATGTAGAGGTCGGGATATTTCAAAATCTTCGTGAAGATTATAATAACCAAGGTATTTGGAAATCAAACACTAAGGAATGGAGATAACTAGAATCCAGCTAATATCTAGTTTGAAAGGAGGTACTGGCAAATTAAGTACTCCAGGGTTATACCAATCCCACAACTCAGTTCCCTCCTCAACCTTCAGCACAGTTAGCGCATTCAACTACCCCTGTTTGTATCCCTCATTATTTAATTGCTTCAACCTGGCATCAATATGACATAAAGCTTCACTGTATCCCCCCATCCAAAACTCATTGGGCTACTTATGGAATTGATAAGTCAATCGTTCAACATGCCGATGAAGCCTCTTTACTAAATTCTCCTTGCTCTGCAACACAGAACTCTGATTAGAAAGTTGCTCGGTAAGAGTTTGAATTTTTTGGGACATCTCAGCCAGAGCTTGATTTTTTACCTTCAGTTGAGAATCTTAGTTTTTTAAAGCCTGTTGAGTTCTAGTCTCTTCAATACTGCTCCGACCAGATCTTGTTCTATCCCGAGAAGTGGATGCAGGGAAAATAGGTAAAAGAAACAAACTGCCAAATAACTTTACACCTTCTCCTTATTCCCTACAACATCCTCAATTGGTTTTAAAGAAGGGATTGGTTGCTCGGTGGGCATCTAGAATTGCTCGGTAGAGGTTGCAGTCTGTTGAACTTACTCAAAAGATTGAGGGAAAGCAACAACAAGTGTTTGTTATACTATCATCAAAGAAGATTCATCAGACCCAGCTTTATCTTCTTCTTTTTTTTCTTCAATACCAGGAGGAGGGCCATAGACATGTCTCTAAAATAGTTCAGAGTCCTCAGCAAAGGTCAGCTCCTATAACACTACAACCCATCCGTCCCTAAAGAACTTTAAACTTGCATACTCCATCTGAGTAGAGGCTGTAGTTATAGCTTCGTTCCATCCTTTGTCCCAGCCAGAGCTAAAGGATTTCTTCGAAGCAATTTTTCTCTTCTCCCTCTCTGAGGAAACACTCTCCCTGAGTTGATCTTCAATAGATTTAACTTTATGTTCAAGCTCTTTGTTACGACATTCAGCCTCTTCAAGCTAGCCCTCAGCTTCCTCCTTACTGGAAACGACCATCTTCAATTTCTCATATGCCTCCTTGGAAGCATTTACAGCCTATTGCCGCACTACATCAGCCTCTTGTGCATCATCCACATATCTCTGCAGAGCTAGATCAGCCTCTTTGCCAGCTTCCATAAATTTTTGTTGAGTTATCTCAACAGACTTGATTTTATTTTCCCAAGTAACTTTGTCATCCTCATACTTCTATCGGGATTCCTCCAAAGAATTTGATAACCCAACAAGGGCTTCTTTTACTTCATTGAAAGAGGAAGCAACTTTAATAGCTTTATCCTTCTCCAGGATATTAGTGAAATATACCAAAAACTTCAAGAAGAAGATAAACTCAAGTTAGAATATGAAAATAAAAAACAGAACTAAAATGGCAGGTACAGTGACACTTACTGATGCAAGGTGTTGGGCTGGCAAGTCAGTGACTTTTCCTCGAGGAGTATAAGTCTCAGGAGCTCAGCAGTCAGGAAGAGTTCCAGACCAGATCAATTTCTTGGCCAATCCAGGAGTAATGAGTGCTAGAGAACTAACCCTCAAAGAAGGTACTTCAAACCCAGTAGGTTAAACAACAACATCAACGATCTTCTCAGTAATACCACTTCTCAATATTTTAAAAGGAGCAGCCTTTTCAATCAAAGGTGTTGTCTCTTCAATCAAAGGTGTTGTCTCTTCTCGAACAACAGTAACCCCTTCAATCAAAGGTGTTTCCTCTTTTGGAATAACAGGGGCTTCTTGCTGATCTCCTTAGCAACCATAACTGCTCCCCTAGATGGAGAAATATCCTTTTTCTTAGTCCCTTCAGTTGAGACATCTTCTTTGCTTCTCTTTGCCCCATCAGCACCAGGTAAAATCTTAGCAAAGAGATTAGGCATTCTCCTCTTCTTCGTCATCAGATCTGCAATAGAAGTACCCAAATCAGAGGAAGATTCTTTAATAATTGAAGAAGATGCTGGACCCTGCTCAAGATCAATCACCAGAGGAGGAGCAAGGGGTCGAGCAATAAAAGATGAAGTGGTGTTCTTATATCTCAGCAAATAGGAAGAAAACGTGCTCCCCGATAAATGATTGATGCAAACCCCAGATGAGCTTCAAATCTTTTATACTAATATCACACTCGTTTGGGGATTTTCTTTTACTCTCAACTGCAAATCAAAAATGAAAAAGCAAGAGTTAGTGAAACATTTTATCAGACAAAAATAGAGCTAGCTTAAAAATAAAGAACAACTTATCTCATTGCCATAAGGTGGACATCTGGGACCCTGGTACACGTCTTTCCCCTTTAGTGGGGTGTGTTGCCAATTTTTCACCACAACTCCATGTTCAAAATAATCCCTATTGGAATCAGGGAGATTGACCACTAAATCTCTGTTAGAAAACCTGGTTTTTAAATAAAAGGGGGTATCGCTGGTGACCCATTTATAACAGTATATAATTTCAGGAATCCCTAGACGAGTTACATGAATTTGATTCAACCTATGTACGCCATTAACTACCCTCCATGTATTTGGAACTACTTTTGCAGGTACAATATCAAAATATTGGAAAAATTCCAAACACAGGGGATTAGGCGAGAAAGAAAAAACACATTTTGCTACAAAAATAGAGGGAAACCAATGTCCCTCAGCTAGAGAAAATAAATCAGAAGGGTAAGGATGTTCCTCCATGATACCCAAGAAGGAATTTTAAAATCGTCTTTAAACTTATCTAATGACTCGATAAGGTAAACCATGATGATTAAAGCAAAGAAAGAAGAAGGAAAGAAGAAATTCTTACGGAAGATTAAGGAATAAGCTAAGGCAGATGACTTTAAAGAACATTCGTTGGAAGAAAATGAGAAGACAAAGAGTTTGGAAACAAAATAGCAAAAGGTAGTAGAGAATCGAATTTTACCGTCGTTATATACGCTGCATCGGAAAATGAGAAAAGTAATGATCACACATGATGACTGTTGTGTTCCCGACGGTTAATCAAAGGAAAAAAATGCAAATACCCAAGCATCCATGAAAAACTCAAAATATTTACAAGTTTACCATTTCGCGCTCAAAATTGTTATACAAGTGGAAAATTTTCACAAGTATTGCAGTTCTGTAGTGCCCAAGCAACTTTTGCGTAAAATGTTCCACACCCTCATATCAAAACTCAACTGTGAAACATTTGGGTCTTCTGTTGATACAAAAATTAGTCATCTAACGTGGATCAATTAGATGAGGACACATGTCATCCACCATGGCGCAAGTTCAATGTTCCGAGTTACTCCACGTACCGAGCTACTCAGCATACTGAGCAACTAGTTTGGAAGATCAAATGACAAAGACAGATTCAATGAACATATTAACCATGTACAGATGTATATGCTCATTTAATAACAACATATTATCTATTCATACTGATATCCCAAGGGCTATATATACATTGTAAAGCCCTCATGGCAGGGTAAGCTATCATAAGCAATCATAATCGAGATTAAAGCAAGACACCCAGTAATACAAGACAGTTGGTGTAGGCCATTTCATTAAAGCTGAACCACTTTAAAAATCTCTTGTCTGATCTCTTCATTCTTATTTATCTGTGATTAATTAATTAGATCAAATCTAGTTTTTTACATCAACAATCATGCTAATTGTATGCTTGTTTATCATTTTCTAGTCATTGCCATATCACATATCTCATGCTAGAATTATGATGTTTGTTTATCTTTTGTATTATAGTTCTTTCATTTTAGTTTGCATTAAATGAAAAATACAAAAAGATTTTGTTTGTCTTTTGAGTAAATATTTTTTATGTTTTGGCTAAAAATTCCAAAAACTCAAAAAGATTTTTGTTTTGTGTGTATTTTAGCTTGACACACTTTATGTGGCATATACTTGTGTTTAAATCCCATATTTTTCCCTTCCATGTGGCTAGAAATTTTGATTAAAATTTTAATCCTTAAAATGTTCTTTATCATGCTTACATGGAGTAGTTTAAGTTTGACTTGCCTAATGGGTTCAGTTTTATATGCCTTTTCATACACATGGACGAGCTCTTTTGAAACCATAACTTCACATGTTACATTTGAGCTTTGTGAGGTGTTCTCCTACCAATCTAGTCATCTACATACTATGACTTAGGAGGACTAGTGCATGTTAAAATCTGTTGCACGTGAGAATTGAGAGAGAAAAAAATGATATATATATATATATATATATATATATATATATATATATATATATATTTGTGCACGGGGAAGGGCTCCGAAAGGAAATATTTTCCTTTACGAGTAATCCACTATTTGCTATGGACCTAAAAGAAATACGTGGTCCAAAGGCCTAAAAGAATATGGCATTAAAAGAAAATATTTAACCAAAACCTAAATTTGTTTAGATTGATATTGTCATTCAAAATTATATATGCTTACTTTAAGGGAGTTTGGATGGTATATCAACGGTTTTCACAATGTCCGTTTTTCCTAGTTGTTCTTTCATTGTTATGACTCTATTCATTTGTAGAATCATCAATATTCTAGGCTTGTATGCATTGTGTTTGTTTATTCATAGAGTTCAATTTATCTTGTCACATAATAAGTCTTAAGTTGATAAATTTTTACAATCAAATGAGAATTTCGTGAACATGTTTAAGTGATTGGGTTTTAATTTATTGGTATCTTGTTCACATCCATTCACTTCCGTTTCCATATGACACATTTATGCCATAAGAGTGTGGAAAACTCATACTATAATATTTTGTGTCATTTGTGTGTTTATATCTATATATGTGTGCTTGTGCATCTTTTTATATCTATTGTGTATATATATATACGATGTTTTTGTTTGTTTAAGCCTTTGCAAAATTAGCTAGTCCATTTATGCTTTTTACTTCATAATTGGTATCTATTGTTGATAGTACAAATATAGCACCCACTCGCGGATAGTATTCTGCACTGCACAGGCTTAACATTCCACGGCCCATCCCAACATAGGTCACGGCCCTACCGAATACAGGGACTCGGCCTTCCTCATCACAGGGCGCGACCCCCCTCAACACGCCGCGGAACCACCTAATACAGGGCGTGACACCTTTGTCTCTAGCCTGTTACAGGATGCAACACACATTGCCTGCTTTACAGGCTGCATCCCTCTCTATTGTAGCAACTCCAGACTTTATATATGTCGCGTGCTCCAAGCACGTGGGGATACCTCCTATAAATAGAGGATTACACATCGAAATGGGGGGGATTGATTCCACACGCCCGGGGCTGATTCTATAATACAGACACTCTCTACACAACCTCAACATACAACTTGAGGGTCACTCATCTACATCACAGCCACCTCTTCGGCACACCGAAATCCTCAATACTGCCATGTATACTCCTCTATACTCATACTTGTACGCCTCTTTAGGCACGATTATATTGTACAATGCAACGAATATAATGAGAACAGAGCAACACAGTGGACGTAGGCCTATTTTAGAGGCTGAACCACTCTATATCTTGTTTTCTTTCTATTTACTTGCTTTGTTTATTTATTATACACTTTACTCTTGATTTGCTGGTACGAGAACGACAAGTGGATGATTTCTCATATCAACAATTTGGCGTCGTCTGTGGGAATCAGATATTTTAATCTTGTTTTTCTGTATTTTCAGTTCTTAAATACCTTATTCGATCCTTGGGGATCCTTTGGATTGTCATCTCATGGGTAGATGTTGGTTATTGAGCTTTATTTTATATTTACACCCTTAAATGGGTATTTCGCATATTCAGATATGTTCTTGGGTCTCCATTTTATGACCTCAGATCTATTCTACATACCCCTGTGATATTATTTCATCCAGATTATGCTGAAAATCATGATCAGCTTTAGCCCCGAAAAGGTGAATGATTAGGGAAGGATTGTGTTTACACCCTTTTTGCTGTTCTTTGCCCATGATCTAGGGTTTATCATTGGAATTGTGCCGATTTGTGCACCAAGAGGTTATTGACTCGTGGATAGACCCTAGTAGGTATGCTCTCCACGAGTTCTGGGAGAAAAACTCAAGTTTCTTGGACTCAATTTTAGGATTATCCCTTCAATGCCTAGGTAGGGATACAGCGTGGTAGTATAACTACCTTGCATGCCGCGGCCTCTACTGGAGCAGTTGTATTACATAAAGCTTCAAAACATCAAGGAACGAACTCAGGTGGTCTCCAGCTCAGCCTTGGTGAATATCATACAAAGGCCACGGCAGTGCACTTATGTGCCATACTGGTCGCGGCCTCAGCAGTAATACCATATAACAGTGCAAACATTGTATCCCCATTTCATACTTGGTTACTCCAATATTCCTGAGATTACTCACTCCTGTTAGTTTTGTCTCAGATTAAATATACTTTGTAAAGACTAACAAAGGCAGAAAATGGAAGGAGAATCTAGCTAGAGCACAAAAATCAAAGATGAGATTGTGCAGCTGTACAATCACCTCAACCGCCTCTATGACAGTCATGCCTCACTCCAGACCCTGGTCAACTATTTGACTCAGAGGGTTCTAATGCTAGAGGCCGTGACCTCACCCAATGGGGGCTCGGCACCCAGGTACATCATTTTAACTTCCTTTGATGCTGTAATAGTTCAAGAAGATCCGGTCGTGAAAGCAGTCAGTAGGTGCCAGAAAAGGTGAGAGGAGAAGGCAGACAAGAAATCTGAGGCTTACACTCCATTGGCCTTTCTCAATTGAAGAGATCTTTGAATTCATCAGAGAGGACAAGTTATTGCGATGGCCAGAAAAGATGAGAGCTCCACCCCACAAGAGGAACAAAGCTACTTGGTGCACATTCCATCAGGACCATGGCCATGACACCGAGCAATGCTATGCTCTGAAGGATGAAATTGAAAGGCTGATTGGGCAAGGAATGCTGCGGAGGTTCCTCAAAGATGTTTAGGGGATGAAGTCTAGTCTCACACACCGCATGATCATTTTTCATGATTATCTCTTATATTCCATATGTCTCTACTTTACAGTGACAACTCTTCTTTTTTATGTGATAAATTAAACTTTGTATTGGCCTCACAAAGTCACAGACACACACACACACACACACACACACACACACACACACACACACACACACACACACACACACACACATATATATATATATATATATATATATATATATATATATATATATATATATATATATATATATATATATATATATATATATATATATATATATATATATATATATATATATATATATATATATATATGAAATCAAGTTCACTTTTATAGTGCCATATTTTAATTCTCATTTCCATGAAATGTTATCTTATAGAGACCATTTTTGTCTTAAACATATCTCGATTCGAGACAATATGCTATAACGGGAATGATAATGTCTAAATGGTTCACAACGCCCAACAAGATGCCTGATTGTCTGAAAGATGAGAATAATTGTAAATGGCGAAAGAAAATACTGAAAGAAGTTATCCAAATTGGACTGCAACATCACTCATAAGGGCTTTCAATGCTCGTTCTTAGCTTTTGGGATGCGTCATTAGCTGCAAGGGCTTCCAATGCCCGTTCTTAGCTCTCGGGATGCGCCATTAAGTCAGAGACTTCTAATATCTAGCGAGGTATGGATTCATATATACCCATAGTTGTGGGTGGCTTAATAATATAACCCAGCCTGGGGAGGCTTAAAAGTATCCTATATGTTAGCTGTGGGTGGCTTAATAACGTAACCCAGCCTGGGGAGGTTTGAAAGTATCTTGTATGTTAGCTGTGGGTGGCTTAATAACATAACCCAGCCTTGGGAGGCTCGAAAGTATCCTATATGTTATCTATGGGTGGCTTAATAACATAACCCAACTTGGGGAGGCTTGAAAGTATCCTATATGTTAGTTATGGGTGGATTAATAACACAACCCATCTTGGGAAGGCTTAAAAGTATCTTGTATGTTAGCCGTGGGTGGCTTAATAACGTAACCCAACCTGGGGAGGCTTGAAAGTATCCTGAATGTTAGCTGTGGGTGGCATAATAACATAACCCAGCCTGGGGAGGCTTAAAAGTATCCTATATGTTACCTGTGGGTGACTTAATAACGTAACCCAGCCTGGGGAGGCTTGAAAGTACCTATATGTTAGCTGTGGGTTGCTTAATAACATAACCCAGCCTAGGGAGGCTTGAAAGTATCACGTATATCTATAAAGGCCCATGTTCAGATGAAAGGGCTAAAAGAGTGCAGTAGCCCTGTCAATACAGCTGCAGCCATCAAAGCGACTAAGAGTTGATGTGGTAATGACTTGGATTTAGATATAAGTAAAGCTACAACAAAAGGAATTCAAATATTCAAAAGTGACACATCCCTGTCAATATGGCTGCGGCCATTAAGTAAATTCATTCAGAAGCGCAAGGCAGAATTATCAAACTGATTGCAGCCTTGTTCAATGGGCAGCCATACAAATTGTGCAGGGGGAAAGGGCCGCGACCCGTGTACAGAAGTCGTAGCCTATGACCTGTACGTTTGAGGGTGCTGTAGCATTATTTATGTGGACGCATCCATTAACACACTAGACGATTCACACTCAAAGGCGTCGCGGATGTTCAAGAAGAGATTGCAGTCTGAATAAACCATGTATACTATGGTGCTGCGGACTTAATCTATTATTCCAACAAGTTCATTCAATCTAGAAAGCATTTTCAAATATAAAAGCAGTTGTGTTCAAGCAATCAAAGATGTTCAGAAAAAGCATTCATTAAATCATTGAAGCAAGCAAAGTAGAAGAACAAAAAGCTAGAAGAAAATGAGGCAAAGATCATCAATAAAAGTTGGCCGTGGCCTTGATAATATCAGTTAACAGACAAATAGGCCGCACCCAGTACAAGAGGTAAAATAACATAAGGGACGCAACCCTATATCAATGAGTTCAAAAATTATAAATATTTTAGGAAGCTGCATCATCATGCTCCTCTCCCTCATCGCCATCCGTGGTGGTCTCAGTTTCCTCATCAGCTGTCGCTGCCTCTGCTCTTAATTTGGCTTTCTCTTCAGCCACGGCCTCGAACTCAGCTATGCATTCTTGATGCTCAGCATCACCAAGTCCCCAGGCAAGAACCTTGTCTTTAGTCTCAGTGAAGTTCTTTATGATTTTGTGCCTAAGTTCTTGGTAGCCGCGAAGGTAGGCCCTGTTATTGATGAGATAAAATTCCTTAGATCCCTTGAATGACTCCACGATATTGTCAATGGAAAGCTGAAGGGCTTCGCCATGATCTGCCTCTATTTTCTTCATTACCGCGGCATGGGCTTCAGTATCACGCGCAGCCTTTGCTTCCAACTCCTCATACCTCCCTTGTAGGAGTTGAAGCTTGTTATTTGAAGACTCTACGGCTTGTTAGGCTTCCGCGGTCTGAGACTGGGAGACCCTGAGGGCTTTTGCGGCCTGATTAAAGTTTTCCTCCACTTCGTCTTTGGCCTTGATTGCAGCTTCCAGGTTCATCTTGGCTTCCTGAAGAGCCGTGGAAGCAGACTGCTTCCCAGCTTAAAAAGATAAATTTCGTGTAGCCTCCAAATCAGCGGGGTGCACCCTCTCCATGACCTCTTTTAGTTTATAAAGGGCCTCATACTTCCTCTTCTCAATCACTATGACATCCACTGCCTGAAATGAAATTTTTTTGGAACAAAGTATAGAATGCAAAACTAAAACTGAGAGAGCACTTTCACTTACCCTCAAAAGTCTATGGAGGCCACAATCCTCCAGGTCATCATGGTCTTCTTCCACCAACCTATCAAGGTACACGGCGTCAAGAACCCTCTTCATCCTTGGCAGTTTTCTCCATCTTCCCACTACTTTTGTTCCCACTATCTTTTGACTATTTTAATATGTGTGGGAACCAACTTTTTCAAATTAACTTTTTTAACTTCTATAACCTCTAAGAGAGAGTTTTGAGAGATTAATTCCTCCATGAGAAAGGTGAAGTTTTGAGTGTTTATTTTTTCAAGAAAATCATTCTTAAACACTTTTGTTTACACCCATATTAGTTTATTCCAAGTACCACAAATATATATATATATATTTATCTTGCTTGGAGCGTTTGGTATCGAGTTAATTCTCATCCCATAAAAGAGTTATTTGGTTCTTCTCTATTCCAAAAATGAGAAAAGTTTGTTGCGGCGTTCCCACTCGGAGAAAGGCTTCAGGTGCGGGTTAACGGTTGTCCTAAAAGCTTCATTGTTGGATTCCAAGGTTCTAGTGGATTCTGGGATTATAGACTAGGTGGAAGTTTGTACAAGAAGACGCATCAGGGGCTTGAAGGGAGTCGAGCCGAGTTGAGTAAGTCATTTGTCTTGTACTTGTAAAAATACCATACTTAGTGGATTCAAGGCTAGGTCCGTCCGATATTTTTCGCATTTGGGTTTTCCTCGTACATCGCGGCGTAGTGGTTGTGAATTTATTTTATCTTGCAAAACCCACCTTAGATGCATGCTTAGGTAAAAAGATAAAATTTGGTTTAATTCGCAATCTTGATTAAAATGGTGCATGTTTAATTATTTGGGTAAAGTTTATTTTAAGATAATTTAATTCAAGTTGGCACTTATTTAATTGGATTATTTTCTTGCCTAAATTGCTTAAACTTGATAATTAAATTAATTTGGTTTAAGTTAATTTAAAGTGTGTGCGTGTGTGTGTTTACCTTTATTCACTTTGTAGTGTTTAATTTTAATTTGTTTTAAGAAATTAAAATTTGTGTTCACCATAATTTTCCATCTTCTAAAGAAAAGAGAATCAAATAAATTTGAAAAATTAAATTGTTGAGTTGACCATCGTTATTCCGCATTTAAAAGGAAATGATATTTGTATATTGAAAGATATTTAAAATTGGGTCCCCATCACGCGTTTTCATACATAATTTCTAATTCCTTAGATTCTACTAATTCACGAATAAAGTGATATCGAATCTTAATGTGTTTTGTACGAGAATGTTGCATAGGATTTTTGGAAATATCAATTTCACTTTGATTATCACAATAGATATGCAACTTATCTTCAATTCTGCCATAATCTTTTAACATCTATTTTATCAAAAGTAATTGCGAACAACAATTTCCTGTTGTAATGTATTCTGATTCAGCAGTGGATAACGATGTACAATTTTGTTTCTTATTAGACCATCCTACCAAATTATTTCCTATATAATAATAGGCTCCTGACGTACTCTTACTGTCATCGGAACACCTAGCCCAATCAGCATCGGTGTAACCAATTACAGAAGCGGATGTGTCATTTTTGTACCAAAGTCCTAAGTTGAGAGTACTTTAACATATTTTATGATTCGTTTAACACACAATAAATGACTCTCTTTAGGCGTATTCTAATATCTAGTGCATACACAAATAACATACATAATGTCAGGGCATGAGGCAGTTAGGTATAGTAAGCTTCCTATCATACTATGATAAAGAGTGGGATCAATAGATTTCCCATGTTCATCCTTGGACAGTTTTGCCAAGGTACTCATAGGTGTTGTAGCATCTTTTGCATTTTCTAGGTAGACTTTATTAACAATCTCTAAAGCATATTTGGATTGCAAAATGAATAAACCTTCTGAATTCTGTTTGACCTGAAGTCCTAGAAAGAATTGCAACTCCTCCATAAGAGACATTTGAAATTCTCCATACATAACTTTGGAGAAATTTTCTACTTAGGTTAAGGATGTAGATCCAAATATTATATCATCTACATAGACTTGGGCTATAACTACAGTTTCGTCAAAATATTTGACAAATAGACTTGGATCATTACCACCTCTCCTAAAGCCGTTATTTAATAAAAATGTAGATAATCGATCATACCAAGCACGAGGTTCTTATTTTAGACCATATAAGGCCTTTTTCAATTGAAAGAGATAATTAGGATGGTGAGGGTCAATAAACCCTTTGGGTTGTTATACATAGACTTCCTCAATTATAATACCATTAAGGAATGAATATTTCACATCCATTTAATAGAAAGTGAATTGAAAATGACAAGCTATTGCTAAGAGTAAGCGAAAAGACTTAAGGCGAGTTACAGGTGAAAATGTTTACTCGAAATCTATTCCTTCAATCTGAGAGTATCCCTGGGCAACTAATCTAGCCTTATTTCTACTGACCATCCCAGTCTCATCTGTTTTATTTTTGAAAACCTAGTTTGTGTGCCAATAACCTTTTTTACTTTATGTCCTAGGTACAAGATACCATACGTCATGAGCGACAAATTGAAGAAGTTCCTCCCACGTAGCACTTATCCACAAGGAGTCACTTAAGGCTTCATTTACATTCTTTAGTTCAATAAGAGACACAAAGCATGCATAATGAGAAAAATTACGTAGCTGAGATCTTGTACGAACAGGCTCAGTAAGGTTACCAACCACGCTGTCTAAGGGGTGATCTTTAGAAACCCAGTTAGGCACCTCGGGGGTCTTAGGTGGTAAGGGATCATCTATCTCTGGAGAGTCACAGTTTAAAATATTTTCAGACTCATCTATGATAGTTGGTCCTATGGGTTTACTCTCAACATTAGTGTCACTACATTAAGGTTTTAGTTCGAAAATTATAGACACGATAGGCTCTGCTATTGGGAGAGTAACCTAAGAAGATGTATTTATCACCTCTGGTTTCGAATTTGGGCAAATGTTCTCTGTCCTTACACGCATAGCAAGCACTGCCAAATGTTCTAAAATATTTTAGGTTCGGTTTCTTGCCATACCAAAGTTCATAAGGAGTTTATTTGGTATCTTTTCTATGGTAGACACGGTTTATAATATGGCAGGCAGTTCTAGAAACTTCTACCCAAAATTACTTAGGGAGGATTTAAGCATGAATCATTACTCGTGCCATTTCTTAAATAGTCATATTCTTTCTTTCAGCTATATCATTTCGCCGAGGCCTTTTAGGAGCACTAAATTATTGTTGATATCCATTGTAGGTACAATATTCAGTTAATCCTAAGCCTTTAAACTCTCCACCTCGATCACTACGGATACAATTTACTTAACTATCCTTTTCGTTCTCAATACGTAGGAGAAGTTTTAGAAATTCTTGAAAGGTGTCAGACTTTTTTTAAGGAAAGATATCCAAGTAAAACGGGTAAAATCATCAACCATTACTAAGATGTAGCTACTTCCACATAAACTAACCGTTCTAGCGGGATCATTAGGTCAATATGGATGAGTCCTACAGGTTTAGTAGTCAATACATCTTTGACTTTCCTATGTGCAGACTAAACCATTTTTCCTTCTTGGCAAGGCCCACAAACAATGTTTGATATAGGCTTTATCTTGGGAAGAACTCTAAATATTTCTTGAGAACACAATTTACTAAGGCTATCAAAATTTATGTGACCCAACCTATTATGCCAAATCTCATTATCATCCACTCTGGCAATGTTACAAACTTCGTTACTTGGATTAACTGTGTAACAATTATCTGTAATAATGTAGTCACCATTTTCATTTAAAATTTTGCAATTATTCTTTGAAATGTGACAGTATGTTTAGAGTCACAAAATTGTGATATACTAAGTAAATTTTCTTTTAGACCTTTTACTAGAAGTATATCTTCTAAAGTAGGTAACCCTTTTTCATGAAGTGTCCCTTTACCAATGATCTGGGCTGATACCCCATCTATAAACAAAACTTTACCCTCCGGAGTAGCTAGTTTGATTTGAAAGTTTGGTATCATCCTCAGTCGTGTGTTTAGAACATCCTGAATCTAAATACCATCCAGATGTTATGTGGTCATCTTTCAAAGCACTGATCACGATATTACATTTCATCTGGGGTATTAATTCACCCTTTCTAACCCAAATTGCTCTGGTTTTTAAATGTTTTCGCTGATTATCTCGAATAAGGTAAAATTTGGGAGAATTAGCCCGTTCTTTAAAAGATTTTTGCTCAAGTTGATTTTTCTCAAATCTCTGAGCATTTGGTTTAGTCATGAATTTAGGGTTTCCTCTTCTTGATGATCTTTTAGCTTTCGATCTTTTCTTCCTACTACGATAGTTAGAGTTCTTATCTGGTTGCCTAGGAAGAATATAATTATTTCTTTCCTAGATTAGTTGAAGATATGATAGATAGGTGAACTAAAGATCGATTTTTATAGACGTTAAGAAAAACATCCATCAACAAAATGTCCATAGACATCGCAATATGAGCAATAGAGATGACTCTTAGTAGGATTATCATTAGGAAAGTTATTAAACATGGATTTTCCTAAAAGTTAGACTCTAACTTTATTTTTAGGGGGCACAGGTTGGAAAGATGATTCACATATGGGAGGATAGATGTATTTAGCTTTATGTTCAACATTAATCTTAGAAGTACTAGCCTAACCAATGTCTATCATTTGTTGTTTCGAATCAAAATCATTTTTCAAGGCTTGGAAGTCTGGAAAAGTTACAATAGGTCTTTTCCCACAGGATACAAACTTGATAGTTTTAAGATTTTTAGTTTGTTTATTAGTACTGGGGAAAAATCCTATTCCAGTTCTATCATTAGAATTTTTTTTACTTTCAGCAACAAACTCTTCAAAACAGTTTGAGTTATTTTCAAATTTAGCAAAAAAATTTGAGACTGTTGATGTCTTTTCTTTAGTTTGTTCCAATTCTAACAACGTCCCTTTATATTTATTTTCCAGGATTTCGTTTGATTCAGATAATTCCTTGATTTTTTGAACAAATCTTGGTCTCATTCTCATAATCTAGACATTAATAGGTTTACTAGTTAGCATTCTGTTTGATCATTTGGCTTAGGGCTTCTATTTTTTAGGTAATGTCATTGACTACCTTTTCAAGTTTAGTACTCTTCTTAAAGGTTTTTGTGTATAGTATGTGAATATCTGGGAGGTCCTCATAAGTGTGCAGTGTGCAATGTCCCCTAGCGATTCATTTTTAAGACTCACACACACATTTACATCATCAATAGAACATTCCCTTTGACTCACACACACGACTTCAGAACTAGTAGTAGCATTCTCAAGTAACAAAGCGGATAAACCATTAGGAACAGTATCATTCAGCATATCATGATTAGAGATACTACTATCAGATTCAATACTAGTCATAGGCTCATCAGTGTAAATAATTTTGGCAAATAATGACATATAAGGGTTAAAAGAAATAAATGACTCAGGCTCATTAGTTTCTGATTCACTTGAGTCATCCCAGGTCTTGCACAAATTAACCTATTGTTTTTGTTATTCTTATTCAAATTGACTCTACAATCATTGGCCATATGTCTTAATTTCCCACATCTAAAACACTCAACATTTTTTAGGTCTTTTCCAGATTTGTTTTGGTTATCAATCTGGTGTCTGTGCTGTCTTTTCTCATGAGGCCTATAATTAGAGAATTTTGAATAAGAATGTTTTCCTTGTGTATTTGCAAATTTATTTCGAAATTTTAAAATTTTTCTAAACTGTTTAGACATTAAGGAAATATTATTATCCAAATTATCTAAGTTATAGTCCTCATCAGAATCTAAGTCAATATTAAGAAAATTGAACTCAGGTTTGGTCAACTTACAGGACAAGATAAGATTAGAGGTAGACTATTTATTTTAGGACTGAGTTAACTTTTTCTTAAACTCCAATTCCATTTCCACTATTCTTAGCTTGCTACTGAGGAGTTCAGGTACTAAATTTGGGTCATCCATCTCCTCAATGACACATCGCTTATTATCAAATTTTTGTGGAAGTGACCTTAGAATCTTAGAGATAATTTCCTTCCTATCATGGATTATTCCATTAGCATGCAACTTAGTCGCTATGTTTGTTAATCTAATATAGAAGTCATCAAATGTCTGAGTCTCAGTCATGACCAAAGTGTTATACTGCTGGATTAACATTTGGGTTTTAGCAGCTTTAACACGTGTGTCTCCTTCATGTTCAGTCACTAAAATGTCCCATGCTTCTTTAGAGGTAGTGCAAAAAGAAATCATCTTGAATTCGTGTTCATTGATAGACATGAATATGATATTTTACCTTTATTATTATTATTAAGGAATGTATGTTTCTCTTCTTTAGTCTAATCACTTAGCAGAGTCCTAATCCTCACAGAAATTCCTTCTACGGATGGTTTAGTACGAAAAGTGTATCCATTTTTAATAGCATCCCAAACATTGTCTCCCAACATACCTTGGATGAAAGCAAACATCCTCATTTTCCAGTAAGGTAAGTTGGTTCCATCAAAGAGTGGAGGTCTGGAAAGGTTACCTAATCTCTCAAATTTCTCGTCCATTATTTCTTTTGAAAAAAATAATTTCTGAAACTCAAGATCAAAATGATTTTATAAAATCAAAGCTCTCACTACACTAATTCTGGCGAATTGTCACGGTCATTGACCTTGACAAGTTCAACTTGTCAAGGTCAATGACCGTGACAATTATGGGCGAGATAAATTTGTTTGTTATGGACGTGTCACGATCATCGACCGTGACAAGTTCATTAGAATTTTCACGGTCGTGTCATGGTCCTTGACCGCGATAAGTTTTGTCACGGTTAAGGACCGTGACATTCTATAAAAAATTGTCACGGTCATTGACCGTGATAATTCTGGGCAGAATTGAAAAAAATTTAGCTGGGCAGTATGGCCACTGCCACTGCCCAGCAGTATATTTATACCTGTTATAGCAACGTTGTACCTGTTCAAACATCATATATCCAAATAAAATAGAGATAATGCAAATATACATTCAAAATAGAGAGAATATTCATAACCATATAATTCAAATGTAACAACTTAAAACAATTCAATTTAACCTTAAAACAATTCAATTCAAACTTAAAACAATGTCACTAAATGTCTGGGGTATGGTTAACTCTGAGGAGGTGAGTAGGCCACAAGATATACAAATGAACACACCCACTAATATACACCGTGCCACATTGTTCGCGCAACCACAATGGGGAGTTCTCCTTCCTGGGCATCACATGCATGACGAGCACATTGGACTCGATGTCTTAAAGCTCATGTCTATGAACTACTGCACCCTGGATGATATTCGGGTTCCTCAACCCCCGCCCTATTCTCTAGCCATCAAATATGTCCATTATAAACACGCTCGGCCAACCAAGTGTCGACAACAGTCTGTTGAAGGGAGCCAAATAGGGAAGTGGATCATCAAAGTTCGCACGTGTCGGCGATGAAGCAACGAGGTCCACATCCTCATCGTCGTCCTACCGTACCTCCTCCTCCACCGCCTTCTCCTTCTCCTTCCCTTTCCCCTTAAGGTTTCTACCCAACGAACGCTTCACGAATGAGAACATATCCTGGACCGTCGCCTCCAAATGGGACATCTTCGCATCATGTGAATCCACCGTTCGAACCAACCCGGCGTCGCTTGTCTTCAATCCGATGATCCTAGATTTGGCTACCTGCGAGCTCACCCCCTTGTCCTCCCCTTGCGATCAGAGCCAAGCACTTGGGTGAGTGAGTCTGTGGACAAAGATGCCTTGTCAACATCAGACTACAACTCATGCACTTCCTTAAGCTTTGCCTGAAACGACAAAAAGCACATGATTAGTAAAATAAGTAAATTAAAAAATTATAACGTAAATAACAAAAAGTAAAATGACGGATTACTTACAATCGTGGTCGCGACGCTTGGGACACCTCTTTGTCCTTCCCCTTTTTCGTCTGAAGAGCCACATAAGTATCGAGCCTATGTGGCCTACCCCCAGTGCCACTCCCTGTCCCCTGAAATAAAATAAAGTAAAATTAGTATCGGCCTCGCAAAGTAAAATAATTCAAAATAATATATTTTAGGTAGTTATAGAAAAATTAAATCTTACCATCATCCTATGATCCACCTCGGCATAAGACATCCGATCGGAGTAGTGCACGTCCGTCTTTTTTGCCCAGCTTTCCCTTCCCGATTGGCGAGATGCCAATTGTCGCTCACTGATCTCATTGTCAATGAACCTCTGCCATTGTGCCAATGATATCGACTCCTTCGGCGGGACGTATTAACGCCTTTGGATAATGGACTCTCGTGTCTTCCCAAAGTATCAGGTTCGTATATTTTTCTTTCACGTCTTGTGTTGCTGCCTCAACTGCTCCAAGACGGAATCGCGTAGCTTTAGATCCAGGCTGAATTGTTCCTGTCCAACAAATACAATGTTAGTTGCAAACGAATATAAATATAAATATAAAATGAAATTGAAATCGAAATTGAAATTGAAATTGAAATTGAAATATTCATATAAATATAAATATAAATACATTACCTGTAGTGCCACCCAAACAGCTAACTTGAGCTCATATGGCACCTCCTTCCAACTAATGTACCCCAGGACGATGATCGTCTTTAACAGCTCGATGGATCTCGCTAATAACCTCGACTTACTCTCGATGGCCATCCCCAATTTGCCATATTTGGGGAGACTAGGGGCCGAGGAGCCCTCGTCGCCTCCGCTACCACCGAGCCCAGACGACATCATCATAACCAGCATCATTATCCTCGCCTTAATACCTAAAGGAGACATTTACTGTAAAAAAAATGTTATTAGTACATATCAAAATGAATTAAAAGAAGACATGTAAATATGTACAATTACTACAAATAAAAATGAATTGTTACTGCTAAACACCTCAATTCTGAATTCCAAAACAACAGCATCTAGCTCATAATATGTACAAGAGTGAAACATACCCACCCCTACTACCCACACACACGCACACTACATAAGAGTGAAAATGATAAAGTGCAAATCAATTAAAAGCATTAAAGATGGATGTTTCGGTAGAAATTGGAATATTTATTACAAATTGAAAAATTGTTTCAAATTCGGGTTATCATAAAAAATGGATTGATATTCGATAGGAGCAGCTAAGTCATCCACACTACTATTTAGACGCTTTGGTGCGTGTTGGACAATTGACCACGACTCATTGTTGATATACTCCGAGTAAACACTTGGTTAACCTTTTGAAATGCACAAACAAACGGCTCATCGCTCACGTGGTCGTTGCTCTTTAACTTGGACAAGTTAACCATGATCAAATTGGTGACAGGATCAACTTTACAAGCATTTTTATCCTCAACTCTTACCCAGTTACAGTAAAGTACAACCTCATTGAAGCTTATATAATCCAATTCAAATATATTTCGAATTACACCATAGTAAGTCATTTCAGCTTCAACGAGGTTTTTATCTTTTGCGCTCACTCGAAAGAAAGTAATAGCCTTGTATGAAATGCCCGAGTTCTGTACATTTTTACTTTCCTCTTACACTTTAACGCCAAAAATAAAACCGTTCAATCGATACTTTTTGTACTCTTGTGCCACGAACAAGGGTCTAGTGTCTAGACGAGAAAGCCTTGATGTCGCATCACCCATCTTTAAGAGCTAAGAATATAGATAAATTAATTATATTAGTTGTAAAATTTGAGTGTAATGTAACGTTATATAACGACCATTTTCATTATAATTACCTCTTGTGTCAACCACAACCTAAATTCGCTACCTGATTGTATCATTATTTTTCGTCTTTTATTGTTCTCACAGGCTTCATATTTTCTGCATAATACAAAATTAATCATGTAAAAAATAATCTAAAATAATGTTAAACATTATAATAATCAAAACTTACTTTTTCCATTCTTCGACATCTTCATGTGTGTCAAATAGATAACGAGCTACTTGTTCATGTTACAAACTCGTTAATTTCACTCGTTTTCCCATCACATGACCACCATCATCGACGAACTCATCAGTGTCATCAACGCTAGTTGAGTCAGGCATATATTCCCGAGTATATATTGATGACTCCACAGTAATGTATTCCTCTGAAATTGATCCTGCAATGTATCGCGTATTCTTGACGTAATCTTTAAAAACTTTCATCAATCTTTCAAACAGATACATCCACCGATATCTAACTGGACCACAAAGAAGTGCCTCGTCACATAGGTGTACCAACAAGTGAACACTTATGTCAAAGAATGTTGGGGGAAAGTACTTCTCCAACACACAAATTTCTTCGGTCACCGCCAATTTTACGGCCACTATGTGTTCTCGATTGACTACCTTCTCACACAAGAGTGAGAAGGTAATACTAATTTGAATAATAGCCCTCTGCAAATCCTTGTGCTTGGCGAAACAATGCTTAAACAATAAAGGAACCAATTGCATGATCACATTCCAATCGTGGGACTTACACTTATATAAATCATGAGTATTATGATTCTTAATCCTTTGCAAGTTGGACGAAAAAGTAGATGGGCCCTTCAAATTATATATTGTGTCTAAAAGCACCTTCCTTTCCCCACTCGTCAAAGTAAATGCACCAGGGGGAATTATTGTACTTCCCCTACTATCTTCTTTCAATCGTAGTTGTGGCTTAAGTTTCAACGATTTAAGGTCTTTTCGTGCATTTTCTCCATCCTTCGAATGACTCCCCCCAAGGCAAGTGTCCACAATATGTTCAGTGAAGTTTTTCTCTGCATTCATCACATCCAATACATGGCGCACCGAGTTATTCTTCCAAAAAGGCAAGTCAAATAAAATTGACCTCCTAGACCATGCCTTTCTTGTCTCAGTTTTATTCCTAGTTAGGGTCTTCTTATGCTTGACATTCTTACATTTAGGATTCTTACCTAGCATATTAGGGCCGCATTCGGAAGATTTACTTTCAATTTCTGAACCCGAAAGTTATCTCGGCGGTAACCTACGTTTAACCCCGCCCAATAAAAAATTGGAACCTTTCTCAGATCTGAAACTATAAGACGGGGATAAAAAAAACTCTAGTGGAAATGGTATACATTTTTTGAGCTAAAGGATAGACGAAGAGATTCAATCTCCTCTCCACAAATAGGACACCCCAAATAACCATGTACTACACAACCGGATAATGTCCCATAAGCTAGAAAATCATGAATTGCCCACATCAACATAGCTTTCAGCGTAAACTCTTCTTTTCTAAAAGAGTCAAATGATTGCACACCCTCTTCTCACAACTCATTTAATTCTTCTACCAAAGGAGCCAGGTAGACGTCGATGTCATCACTTGGTGCCTTTGGCCCAGGTATCAACAAAGCCATCATCGAAAATTCAGGTCTCATACACTGTGAAGGAGGGAGGTTGAGTGGGGCTAGGATCACTGGCCTTACACTCTGATTGGTGCTTAGATTTCCAAATGTATTGAAACCATTTATTGATATAGCCAAATGAATGTTGCGTTGTTCTCGATCAAAATCGGGATACTCATAATTAATAGAATCAATAGGATGACGCATGATATTACCCCTACTTCTGCCCTAGCATACCAAGTCATTGCCTCTGCTATCCATGGTACTGTGAAAAATCGCTTTAATCTATGCCCAACGGGAAAATATTTCAATAATTTTTTTGAGGCACTTTTGAGCTTGTGACTTCCTTACTAGTAGATTGGACATATTTAGGTTCATCGCATACCGGACAATGATCGAGATTTTCATACTCCTTTCGGCATAGTATGCAGTCATACACACAAGCATGAATCGATTTATACTTCATTCCCAAACCTTTCAAACTGTTCTTCATGACATGATAGATATTTGGAAGTGTATTCTCCTTGGGTAATAAGCCCTTCACCTATTTCAGAATTCCTATCACGCTATTGCCAGAAAAACCATATTGCGTCTTCAAACTGTGCAAACCAACCATGGCATGTCAAGTTGTTTGATCTTTCTCACAACCAGAGTATAACGGTTGGATCGCCTTAAATTTTAAACTTTAGTAGTCATCATCAAGTTTTATCGTGATATCTTCACGAGCACTTGAACCTTCTACATCATCAGTAACCTCATTCTCCTCTACTTCATAAACTCCGTACGCATCATCAACTAAATCCTCTAATATATTATGATCTACGTAGTCCCCTTCTACATCTATCCTACTTGTTGATGGTTGTTGTGAAGGTTGGTCGGGTACAAAAGGAACTTTCAATTCACCGTGAAAACTCAAAAATCGATAACTATCTTGCATACCTGATCTTAACAAATGTAGTTCAATTTTTTTTCACTCAAACACCTTACCATTCTTACACCTAGCATCCGAAAACTCTTCATCATTATGACATCTCTTTGCATATTTCACAAATTCGTTAGCACCTCTGCGAAACACATCCTCCATTCTATTTGTCTCACCCATCCACTCTTTGTATTTCGGATATCCCATCACACCTACCACAACTAATGACCTATTAAAGGTACGAAGCGTATATTCATGGATTAGTATAAACAAAACTTAGATTTATAATATGTTTCATTTAATTATGTCTTATTTATATTCAAATTCAATTTATAATAGAAATTTCAATTTCCTCCATCTCCTCTAAAGGGTGAGTGGTCCTATCCCAATCAAGATCGCATTTCTTTGTAATATACTTAACAGCTCATGCACATTGTTACAATTTGAAAAAAATTCAGCAGCATATCCCCGTAGTTCTCCAAGTACACGACGTAGATTGGCAAGTGTGAGTGTTATTTCAATTGATCAATTGAAATAACAGTCACACTTGTCAATCTAATATGTTCCCAGAGAACATTAGGATACGACTGCAGAACTTCCTCCAAAAGTAACAACTTTAAGCCACTAAGAATATTATACAGAAATTATGCAGTCCCAAACTGTCCAAATGGGAAAATTCGAGAGATCTCATTACAGGGGTAATGACTCTCGAACGGATTTAAGGGCTATTGAATGCGTACGCATAAGAACTAGAAGGCTAGTATCTATGCGCACAATATGTAATTTCAAGTATGTTTCATTTAATTATCATATATATATATTGTTCGTGATACAAAGTAATTTTAAAAAAAAAATTGAAAAATCCCACCCCCATATGGACATTAATCCAGTGGTCATACCACTTCTAAAATTAACCAACCCAACATCGATCCACTATAATCCAACCGCAACAACAAATGTGTATCCCGTACTCCTTCTAATTTATCTACTCGATTAATTCATTTCATCAATTAAACTAACAATTAAAGTATACAATTATTAATTTACTAATTTACAATGAGGGGCAATCCTACTTTCATATGAAATGGCCACTAATTATTAATTTACTTTCATATAAAACTATACAATTAAAGCTATACAATTTATTTTATTAAAGCTATACAATTAAAGTTATTTCGAATCTCAACAATTATCTGTTAGTGAGGGGCAATCCTACTTGCATATGAAAGGGAAATACATATTTTATTAATCAATTTGTACGTTTCAATTGTTGATTTCCCCACCACACACACACCCACCCCACCCCCACCCCACCACCACCATCACCACCACCACACACACCCCACCCCACCCCATCCCTCCCCCACCACACACGCACACGTACACATACACGCACACACAACACCCCACCCCCTCCCCCCACCACACATACGCACACACCTGCACACACACACATACACCCCCTGCCCCCCTCACCCCACCACACACACACACACATACACCTGAACACACACACACACACACACACCACCCCATGCCCCCCACCCAACCCGTGTCCCTCCCCTCCCTATCCCCCCTGTCCCTCCCCCTCCCCCTCCCCCCACCACACACGCACACACATACACGTACACACACACCCCATCCCACCCCCTCCCCCCCCCCCTCACTAGAGGAAAAAAACATACCTTAGAGAGAGAGAGAGAGAGAGAGAGAGAGAGAGAGAAATCACTTTGAGAGAGAAAGAGAGGGAAAACCAAAACGATGGGAAAAAAAAGAAAGCGTAGGCTTTTTTTACTGAAGAAATTATCACGGACGTGTCACGGTCCTTGACCGTGACAACATTATAAGGATTGTCACGGTCAATGACCGTGACAAGTACAGTATTCTTTATCACAGTCATGTCACGTTCAATGATCGTGACACAAAACGCATATTTTTTGTCATGGTCAATGACCGTGACAAGGCTGGCCGGCTAAAGGGTGTCAATTTAGCCTTTTTGGTGTAATGTCTGATACCAATTGAAAATATAATGCCACTTAAGTTGTTTAAAAGATTTAAGACAGTTTAAACGGCTCCAAACAGTTTGTTTAAGAAACTCTTTTTTACAAAACAAATACTAACACAGGATGTGTATAAATGTTATGAACCAGAAATTTCAGTTAGGTGACCAAGTTTTGAAAAACAAAACTAAGTAAATTCTAAATTCGCACGCAATCATAAGGGGATGAGAGGAAGATTAAACATGCAATTACACATGTATTTTAACGTGGTAAAACCCCACCCAATTGGGAAAACATCCACGGAGGTCTCTACACCTCAAAAACAAAATCCACTAAAAATGAGTTAACAAACTGAAGACATAATCAGGCCTATTCTAAGTCAAGAATTAATACCAGCTCTATTAGGTAATTCTGACTTCTCTGAAGGCTCTGAAGTTGTTCTTGTTGTTCTCCCAGCTTTGTACCTCCTGCTTCTTTTTAGCTTTACGTCGACTCTAAAGTCAGAAATCTCTCAACCAACATTGTTTTAATGTTGTAGTGTGAAAAGTGTATTGTGGTGTTGTGCCTAACACATGCATGAACACACACATACACACACTTATACAGATAAATAATCCTACAAATTACATATTTCATCTAAGATGAGTTTAGGATTCTGAATCTCAGTTTGTTAAAAAACTTAGACTTCTGGTTTTTTGACAGATCGAGTGACAACTTTGCTATTCAAAAGAGCCAAGGTCCTATACACTTTTTATTTATTTATTTATACTTCTATTTCACAAAATTTAAAATACGAACTTGAAAGTGTAAACGTCACAAGATCTTTAAAAGTTTTGAAAACTGTTTTTCTCTAAACTTGAAACAAAATATGGATTTATTGGTAATAAGTTTAAAAAGAACAGTTGAGTATAAAAATACAAAAAAATAAAGATTTCTTGAAAAAGAAATCAACCTACGCAGATCTAAGTGAGATATAACACAACAAAAATCAGATCTACGTTTTCTATGAAGTAGAAAAAAGATCCAACTACGTGACAAGTTGGAAAAGAGATTTAAGACTAGAGAGGAATGAATCTTCAAACAGGAACAACTCTCAAAGGAAATTTTCTGAGAAAATTTTGCCAGAGTTTGGTTGTGTTTTACAATCTCTCTCTCTCTCTCAAACTCACCAAAAGATTTAAAACGTTAACCCCATGGCCTCTATTTATACTAGACAATGGAAGGGTCTAGAATCTCTACTCAAAACAACGACTGAGATTAAGTCTAGTAAAACGAAATAAATCCAAGGGATATAAACGCACCGCACTTAAACTCTCTCTTATCGGTCCAATTCATAAAGACAAGGATTGAGTTAAATAACACGAAGACGATCGATTAGATTAATCCTACGGCTGATAAGCATTCTGAGTTATATGAGAGACAACAAACACAATCTTGACCGTTTTAAGGCAAACGCGTATAGGGCTCAGATGACAACTAAAACGCATGTTTTTGTTGTTTTAAAAATCCAATTTTGTACCCCATAAGTTCTTGCCGCTTTCGGATTCTACTCAACTAAATTTTTAGGAATAAAATGATATTACAAATAGGCCCAAAACATTTTAAAACCTTAATTTTAAATGTTTTAAAAAAGTTTAAAAATTCCTAAAAATTGTTTAAAAATCCCAAAAATTATTAAAAAAATTATTTTAATGGGAATTAATACTCACACACCTAAAAAGATACAAATGCAACATAAAACAGTGTTGATGTACTACCTTTGAGACCATTAGAGGAATTTTGATGTAGAGTCCGAGGCTCTTTATAAGACTAGGATATGACTCTAATTTTATCACTATATCCAAACTAGATAAGCACCTATATAATATAGACTCAAGTGAGTCAAAGATATACGGTACTTCAACCGCGTTCTAACGAGCTGCCTTAAAAAATATTTTTCAATTAAAAACTTTTGAAAAAATATTTTATACTTTCAAACACTTTTAAAAATACACATGAACGTAATGATTACACACAATCATACTCATATACCTTCTCCTATAATTTTAGTAAGGATCTCAACTCTTTGATCTTCGATTGTCGCATTTTGTCACTAACTTGTCTTCAATTAAAGCTCTTGAGAATATATATGATGTAATAAAGGTGTAACGGAATATACCGTACTTAAAAACATAATGAGCGATTATAAATCTTGCTCTTACGAACCATTTAATGAAGTTTCTCATTATAGTATTCTATTTATTTTCGTTATCATTCCCTATAGGCATTATAGAGTAACATAGATATATGCATATTAATCGTATTCTTATGCCCTGAACAATATTTGTATAACCCAGTCGTATTATATCAAATTTCCCTAAATTTTAGGCACATCCAATAACTTAAAGATTCCAATGATAAAATATTCACTTATCACTTCAATCCATCCAACTGACTTTAGATCTCATTATTTGTCAGAAATTTGTGAACTACTACTTCCCTACCACCCACAACGTTATTTACAAAACTTTTTTGTTTATATAAATACTTGATTTAATATTTATGGGATTTGTGTATCAAAATCTAGTAAGTTATTTTAACTATATTCGACCTTCTTCAAGTCCCAAATAATAAAATATACTTATCTCATTTTATGTGTGCCATCATAATATCCATGAATCATATGTTATATTAAGACTTTAAGAATGATTTTACTTTTGTGTTTAATTAGACATCATTGTCCTTTTACCGGCCATCGATTAGTTTCCTAAGCCTATATTAAAATTTTCGTATCACCCACATACTATGTTAGCATATATATTATTCCTTTTATATCACAAGTACATGTCTGCATCAACGTAATAACACATAACACTAATATAATCCACCTCCTTAAATGTACAAAAATCCTATGACCCGAGTGACACTAAATGCATCTCAGCGATACGTAAAAAGTTCACAACATCATAACCATTATTTCGTTATTTTTTACCTAATAGATCTATATGTTTAATATGGGCCTTTTCATTCCATAATTTGAGTAATACCATCTTCATATTCTCATAATACCACTCCTCATACTTTCCTAATAAGATTGCATAATCCCAAAATTAAATTTTATTTTTCATATGATGTATACTTTAATCAATTATGTCCCGACAATAACATCAAGTTATAATTATACTATATCAAAGGAAATTCTCATTTCATTTTCATTTTGCATGTGTGTTCAAGAACACTCACTAAACTCCAAACATTATTTCATTTCATTTTCTTTTTATTTAATATTGTATTTCCTCCTTCCTCCTTTGATTTATAAAGTTCTTAAGTCAATCTAATTTTTCTCAAATTTTTTCTCTTATTTTCTCTCTCAATTTTGTAGAATTCTCTCACTAAAATGTGCCTAAAGGCCCTAAACTTCAGTACTCTTTATATATCAGTAGGTACATTTAAAATAACCCAAAATATATTAAAAAATACACCAATACTTGCATTCCATTCTGCATCACTACATTTTTCCATTTAACCCTTCAAAACTCCTCATAAATGTCCCATTAAATGAACCTTAATTCCTAAAGATTATATAACAACTAATATTCTTCCTAATTTCATTATTATTCTTTCTAATCAATATACACAGATAAAATACACACAAAATATGTTCACGTATGAACCACTTCATCCTCCTCACTTAATCTCCCTCAAAACTTAAATTAAGGTCATATTAAGCACATTAGCCCTTATTAATAACCAAACAACGAGTATTCATTTAAATTATTTTTTTCTTCTTATGTTTAAAAATAAATATTATTATTTCAACATATTTAGTATATCATTAACATGCCCAAAAATATAAAAAAAATAGATAAAACGTGTAACCTTTCAAATTTGCCACTTACTAGCTAATTAAAAAACTAGTCAAATAAAAATTCAATATTTTTCGCATAATTTTTTATCAGTTAAAACATGTACATATAAGTATATTTCATACTTGATTTATCGAATCTATATATTATTTAAATAGTTCAACTTCATAAAATCCCACATAATTAATTTATAATCCACATATCATATTCTCAAGTAAATATGACAATTTATGCAAAAAATTATTTTTTATTATTTAATTATTCATCAAAATTATGGGGTATTATATGAGACTCTCCCGGAAATTTTTAAAACGTAAAGAGTTACGATTTACTTAATTGCCACGTTGGACGATATTTTTTTTATCAACTTCATTATATGTTTACCTTTTTGTTTGTATATGTTATGATGAGAAGGTGATTCACATATTATCATTGTTGAGTTGAGTTATAAATTGAGTAATATTATTTCACTTATTATCAATCGATTAATTGTTGAATTTGTTGAATGCAGATAGTTGATTTGGATCGTCAATGTGGGTAGTCATCAAGAAGTGAAATTTTCTACATTTTCTTCCAAGCGACTATGTATATAGTAAACATCTATTTGTGTGAATTAGTAATCATCGGTTGTGGATATTGCTATATTTAGTTGTGGTATGAATATTATTCTTTAGTACTTTTGAATTGATATATATTTTGCTTGTTGTTGTAGTTGACTAGTGGATGAAAACACATTTCTATTGTACAATTTAGGGGTGGAAGCGGTACGGGTTTTTACCGTACCGTACCGTTTTGGTCCGGAAAAAAATGGTTTTGGTTTCATATATTAAAATACCAGAAACCAGTCTTACCGAAACCGAAATTACCGCAAAAAAGTTGGTTGGTTTTGGTTTTAATATTTAAAAAACCGATTTACCGAAATTACCGTACCGAATTTTATGAAACTAGAAAAAATCGTACCGATATTACCATACCGTACCGAATTTACCGAAACCAGAAAAAACCGTACCAAAATTATCGTGTCGTACCGAATTTACCAAAATTACCGTACCAAATTTACCAAAACCAGAAAAAAGTTGGTTTTGGTTTTGGTTTTTAAAAAAGTTGGTTGGTTTTGTTTTTGGTTTTTGGGGACTTTTAGTGTTATTTACCGAAACATAAAAAACCGAAACCAGAAACCAGAAAAAACCAGAATTTACCGTAACCAGAAAAAAATCGAAATTACCGAAAAAACAGAAATACCAGCCGGTTTGGTTTTGGTATTGATTTTGGTGTACCGGGTGGTAAACTGGTACGATTTGGTTTTACCATCTAGAGTTTGGTTTTGGTAGTGGTATCTACTATTTACCGACCAAACCGTACTGCTTACACCCCTAGTACAATTGCAAGGTAGTTTCACATAAAAATAATTTCAAAAAATAAAAATAAAAATTCCGTCATTTTTACAAAGAAAAAAAAAAGCATAATGAAGATTTACCTTAATAAATATGATAAAAAAATGGGGCCTTTATCACAGTTTACCTTGCTAAACTGAGATAAATATGAGTACATTATATTTTAATCGGTGTTTACATAAAGTTGTGATAAAAAGTATTCATTTTTTATCATAGTTTGGCAAATATTTATGCCACCTGAAAATTTAAAAACGGTGATAAATAGCATTTTTTCTTTTGGCTCTGATATGAAATAAATTCTAATTCATTACACGAAGGGATCTTGTGTTGTACACGAATTATGTAAGTGATAAACAAAACCATGATCATGTTAAGGTACACATTTATCCGGGTCAAAACGTAAAGTTTTTAGTCTTTTGAATTTATTTTTTAGATCAATGAATAATTTTTTCCATATGTTAATAGTGTAAAACACTTGTTACCATATTTATCTAGATATAAAATCTAATATAACCCAACCCCTTTTAAGGCTAAAATTATAAAAAGGCTAAAATTATAAAAGAGAAAAAAAATAGAACAGGAAAAACAGCCTGGTTAGTCTCTCTTCTCTGTCATTTTCCTTTATGGACATCCAACATTCTTTCCTGGACCTCCATAATATATATAATTTCCCCATACACTATTTCTGCCTGCCTTTATACTGTAACAATTGGGATTATCTGCCAAGAGATGAAGGTTTGATAAAGGAACTAAACTATTATCCCAGTCAACAACTTGTAGATTTCGGAAGTAAGAGGCCTTCCGAAATCCTTCATCTGCAAAATGACCACTACCCATCTGTGTTGAAGTGTGATATCCCATTGATTTAGTGTTAACTATTTCTCCTCCAAATTGTATCATGCTTGCATGTCTCCCCAGATGATTGAACAAAAATGAAGGCCAGTAACCGATAATTAGACCCGGCCCGAACTCAAGCCACCAGTGTCCCTTTTTAGGATCCTAGACAAACAAAAAAATTGTAAAATATAATGACAATATAAAAGAAAGGAAAAAAAATATATAAAAACAAAGGAGTCCTTTTATATTGTTATCCAAAAGGCCAGTTGTTGTCAACCTATTAAAGAATATTACAGCAAAAGAGAATCTTACATTTTAATATTGATTACAAGACAAAAAATGGGGAAAAAAACGTGTTAAAGGATCATAAGTCAATTTATTAAGAACAATGTCACCGCTTATCTGTCAACTTGAGGCATTTTAGCATATGGAATTGTAGCTTGATAGACTAACTTTTGCTTACCCAAGGAAACGATTATTATAACTGCCTTTGTCTTTTTTTTTTTTTTGGTTTATTCCCCCATTTTTAGAGGTACCATGAGGTGTCCGGGGCAGCTTACGCGCACCTCGACTAATCCCCACTAGCGGATCAGTGACCAACCGCTGGCCCCCAAATTGTTTGCAGCTGCCAAGACTCGAACTGGGGAGCAAACCCAGTCGAGTATAAGTGCCTTTGTCAAAGAGTAATAATACTCATACTAAATTTACTATTAGAACTTATGACGAGATGAAAACAAAATTCATTTGCCTTAATTTGTTATATGACCCATCACAGAAACTTTAGCCAAGTTAAAAAAGTTATCATGATTGTTCCACCTGCATTGACTTGTGTTTGGGCTCCACTGCTATGGGGTCTGTTTGGAGCTGGATACGAGCCAATATCGATACGACACGTCAAATGTCTCAAACTTGTATGTCGGGAGAAGAAGCACCCTATTCTTTTTGTCAAAAAGTTGCCAAAAAAAAGTTTACTAAGTGTAAAGACAACCATGACAGGTTGAACTTGGAAGTGACAAATATGTCATTTTTTACTTGGATATGTTTCAAATAATTTAGCACATATTTTCCCTTCAAGTTTGCAACCAATAAACTGAAATTATGCATATTGGGCATTATGCCAAATCATACACAGGGCAATTTTTGTGACTTCATTAAGCAAAATGTCTCAAAGTTATTTTGTATAGTTTTGTGGAAATGGTATTATATCATGATAACAGATTATACCTTGAACATACCTGAGGAAATGCCTAATTTGAAGCTTTTGTCAATGAGTAATACAAAACATATTTATAATCTTATGAGCTTAAGTAAATTTGTACTTGACTGGTCATATTGGTTTATTATTAAAAAAAATTGCAACTATAGAAGAAGTGTAGCAATTTACTGTCAAAAGGTGCAAAAATATTTACTTAGTAAAGCTTACCTTGCTCGAATATTCAAAAAGTAACACGCACATTCTTTACTAGACAGTGTTTCAATTTTTCTCTACATTCTTTACTAGACATGTTTCAAATAGTTTACCCTATTTTCCACCCTTTATCTGAAAAGGCATATTTTTCCCCATGAATCTAGCTACAATGTTCTCAAACTCAAATATACCTTCCAGATCATTATGCCGATATCAAATTGTCTGCCCTTGTAAGATGATCTTGGGGAGATTGCTGCCCCAATGGCAATCTTATTGTTAGTTTGGACAAATCCTGAGCATAGTAAGTTGTAGCATCCGGTGGTTTGGTATGCATCAGTCTGTAGATAAACAGTAATTAGCATCTTTCTGCAGTTTTGTAAACTCTATCATACACTTAATTGAAACATTGAGACAATACTTACTGTCCAATAAGTGAAGAACCTAGGATAATTATCTCCATATAACTCTGGGCTAATCTGAAAAATGGGAGGAATCAATCTTTAGAAACTGACTAATATAGGGGCAGAAAAGGCTTGAATGAAGAAGATGAAAAAGGTTTAATAAACAGAGAACATAGTAACCACAGAGATATAGAGCTACCTGCCAGCCAGCTTCAATGGTATTAAGATCATGGCCAAATGAGCCAGAGAGTACCCATACTTGTGACAGGCTAAACTCGTACTGATCCGTAACGCAAGGTGCCCATACATTTATGCTGCCTTTTGCTCCATAATATTTATCTCCATTCACAAAAGCAACTGCATGCTATAATCCATACAACTATTAGACATTACCTCTATCCCATGTTAAGAAGCCACCCCATTTTAATGTCAAACTTCATAAAGTAACACTTGGCTTTAATGTAATCAACCAGCAAAAGAGAACATTAAATATTACGAGTAACTTCATTCACACAATGAGCTTAGAATTTGGGATGTCTCAATTTTAAAGTGTGTTCATAAAGCAAACAAATTTTATATAGTACATGTTAGTTTATTCTTTTGAAATTATCTTTCCATATACTAACCTCATGATCACTGCTCATTGTGTCGCGCCTTACACCACTTCTAATTTTCCTTCCAAATCTTTGGATGGAACTAGCTCTTGCTACATCTTTATGTGTAGTTCTTCTGATTGGAATAGTTCCTTGTGGGCACGACTCACTGGAATTTCTCCATAGCTGAAAGGTTTGTGTCATTGCATGAATAGAGTCATGACCTTTTGGCCTCACCGGTGGTTCCTTCATTTTCAACAAGAAAATAAAAGGTTTTAGTCTAATCTTCAAAGACCGAAAACTTAAGTAACTCTGTGGTAAAGTACCAGTGGCTTCTGGCCTTTGAGCTGAGGATGATCAAAAGCAGGTTGAAGATGAGATAAAACACAATCTACCAAATCACCATCAGAGCTCTGCTTCGAACAAAACAGAAAATAATCAATAAACTTCAAATCTTACAACAAAAATATCAAACTAGCCATGAAAGACAGGGAAAAACTGCCTGAATTGTGTGGACCGCAGGCTTGTTGACCTTCTTAAGATAAGCTCTTATTTTCTTGAGCCTCTGCAACTCTTGAGTTGGCCACAAAGTTTGGTTGGCCGGAATCCGGTGACCGGAATGTGGCAAGATGGGAAGGGAGAGGACAAGACTAAGTGAAGAAGCAACAAGTAGGAAAGCAACAAATGTGATTATGATTGGGTGAGGAGCAGAAGAGGCCATTTTTGGGGAATATGTTGGTGTGGATGTATTGTATGTTCTGATAACATGGTTTGTGTTTGTATGCATTGATGTTGTCCTGTAGCCTACTCTGATGAGCAACAGTACATAGTTGGATGTATTTTTTTCAATTTAAGCACAGCTTCTCTCAACAAATCCATACAAAACAGAAGACCCTTTCGGGCATAGACTTGAACTAATTCACTGCCTCACTATTTTCCAAATTTTTGTTTCGTGTACCTAATTGTCCGCGCACAGCGACATCTCTCTCTCTCTCTCTCTCTAGGTGCATTTTTATTTCATGTTCTGACAAACAGAACCTTAGGCACAAGATTATTAAAATATACTCTCACTAGTGGGGGACCCATAACAGCTTGTAGTCAAATGTCGAAACTGACTGTTTTTTCTTTATTCAAACACACTTTGGGCGACCCTTATGGGTTGCGTAAATTTACCCTAAAAAAACTTATACTACGTCGTTTTGGAGTATTCTTAAAACGTAAAACAATTTTCCATTTAAGACCCGAGCACTATTCCTAAAGCGGAAAAAGATTTTCTATTTAAGAGCCAAAAGAAGATCACTTCTCCTATTTACATAAACACCCCCATTAAATGGAATGCAATGGAATATAATATAATATAATATAATGTATAATGGAATGTAAATATATATTGCAGCTGAATATGAATATTGCTATTGTACTGGTATTTATAAATAAATAAAAATAAATAGTCATAGTAAACCTTCGGGGGTAAAAATCTAATAAACAAAAATCGGGTGATGTTCCTAGGCGGAACATCATGTTCTGTTTTAGGGTCTTAATATTTTTTTTTTTACTTCTAAGGCGGAAGAAGATGTTCCGTTTTAGGCGGGCCCCACAAAAAATCCAACTAGTTCAATTCTATATTTGTTATTTTTTACACTACCAACGTCTAGATTTATGTATATATAGCATACATATATACACATTTACACTATCCATAAGGGTTGTTCTTACATGTATGTATATATATGCATAGACAGACAAAGACTGTAGTACGACGAGATTTCAAAAGAAATAATACGGTCCAAATGTCAAATTAAGTATTAAAGCCATCCACAATGATCACCCATAAAAATATGGGTTTACGGTCCAAAAATATGGATTGAGCCACACTAGAATACCATAGATATAGTTTTAGACGTGGAACTTTTTTGCGCTTGAAAGTGACGTAAATGACGTCAAATAGGAGCAAGAAAATATAGTTCTCTCTCAAACTCTCTCTAATCAAATCTCATAAAATAGAAGAATGATCCAAATGAGTCTACAATAGAGGTATTTATAGGAGGAAGGTAGCTTACAGTACAAGCTAAAGAAGTAATTACAATAATATCCCTATTAGCTTTTTCCTACTTCCTTCCTATAATACCAAACAAACAACTAATAAAAGAAACTACATCAAATAAAGGAAATAATAGAAAATAACAAAACACAATAAAATCCAAAAATTACTAAAAATAACCCTTATTCTTCTTTCACATCATTCTCTCCGCCCTCGAAAAAGTTCGTCCTCGAACTTCAAAATTGAGGTCGAATGCAAAAAGTCCCAAAATTGCGAAAGAGACAAACCTTGAGGAGCGAAAATGTAATTTCTAAAAATTTGAGACGGAGAGGGCATTCATCAATTCTTTGTTCAATTTTCATCTTCTTTCTCTCGTCTCTCGTGTGAATCTTCAAAAATATCTACCGCCCGGATAAAAAACCAAGGTTTTGTTGTCAAACCCTAGTTCTTGAACATGTTTTTGAAAGGATCCGAACAACAAGGGGTATGTGGTGGTATTTTGATTTGTTGGATTCTTGGACATGAGGGAATAGAAACCCTAGGGTTTCTTGAGGATGGGGAGGATATGGTTTGGAATTGAATTGTTTTGGTTGAAATTGGCTAGGGTTTGTGGTTGAATGTTTCTTTGATAGATCCAGGTGGAACTTGGATTGATCGAGGTTGGAAAACAATGGTTCTTGAACATTTATGATAGTGTTTTGTGTTTTCAGCTTGGATGGCCCAGGTGTAGGGTTGCTAGGGGTAAAATGTCATCAGAAGTGCCCACTAGTGTAACTTGATCAATGGCGTAAGCAGAGGCTGAGTCTTGGACCGTCGAAGAAGATTTTAGGACTGTCGGAGGCTGATTCCACTTGGTTCTAGCCTACATAGAGTCGTGATCTCCACAGGCTGCTGGACACACACCTGGGAGTTGATCTGGTGCCTCCTGGGGATGCCTCGGAGCCTTGTTTGGGTGGATTCTGCCTTCCATGGCAGCAGTAGGTTGACTAGGAAACAACGATGGTTTTGCGAGGGAAGAATCAGTGGTGGAAGGGTCTGTTGCATTCAGGCAAGTATTCTGCCCTTATCGGTGGGCGGGGGGGGGGGGGGGGGGGTTACTGCCCCTCTTGTGACTGGTCGGTGATTAAAATTGGCCAAGAAGTGGTGGTGGTGGTGGTTGTTGCATTTTGGGAGTAAATGAAATTAGGCTTTTGATTTTCTTTGGATAGGGGTGCGAAATGGGTTGCGGAAGCGTGGCTAGATGGGTTTGGGGGTCTAGGGTTAGGGTTTTGAGGTATTACCGGGGTAGTGTGAGGGAGGTCCGTGGTGGTTTTCGGTGATGGAAGTCACGCATTCATCATATCCATTTGACCCTTCAATTGGTTGAGGGATTCCATGATTTACTCGAAAGGGTTTGTCGCGAAGCTGTTCATCCTTTATTGAACCCACCTTGACGTTGTTTACGAGTTTTTATTTTTTTTACAACAACTTCAACCAGTGGAGAAACAATGCTCTTATACCAATTGACGTAAATGACATCAAATGGGAGAAAGAAAAGATAATTCTCTCTCAAACTATCTCTAATCAAATCTCATAAAATGGAAGAATGACCCAAATGAGTCTACAATAGAGGTATTTATAAGAGAAAGGTAGCTTAGGCTACAAGCTAAAGAAGTAATTATAATTATGTCCCTATTAGCCTTTTGCTACTTCTATCCTATAATACCAAACAAAAAACTAATAAAAGAAAATACATCAAATAAAGGAAATAAAAGAAAATAGCAAAAATATAATAAAACCCTAAAATTACTAAAAATAACCCCTATTCTTCTTTCATATAAGAAAGGGCCAAACTTCCAAACGTAGAACTGTTATGCATTTAGGAGTTTGAATGCTCCAAACGTGGAACTATTCCGCGTTTGGTAGTTTGGACTGGATAAGAACCAAACGTGAAACATTTGTCCATCTGGCTTCCAGACGTGGAATTGTTCGACGTTCAAAATGTTTCACATTTGGCCCCTCAACTCTCCCTTAAATCTAACGCACTCTTACCGGATCTCATACACAAAGTAACGTATGTGCTAACCATTCTAACTCAAACTTACACAATATAAAGGATTCACAATGGGTTTAGCATGCCCATTGTGGATGGCCTAAACGTAGTGATTAGGTACGTATATATTTCTTGTAGTGAGATGAGTCATGTGATATATTTATTTGTTAAAAATGATAAATAATGAATAAAAAATTTCTCTAAAAGTACCCCATTTATTTATGAAATTACTGTAATTTTATTAATTTTCTGGGACGAATTTTCTAAACCATCTCTAAAAGTTATGATTGTTCGCTATAATTTGTGACTATTTTTTGGAACCTCCGCAAAAGTTTACGACTGCTCATCATTGTGACTATTCATGAAAAAACATGCCTCAAATGTAAAAGACACATTTTTTTTCATGAAACAGCACATTTTTTGTTATAAATACAAGACTTGTTCATGCATTTAGGGAGGATTAACAATATATTTTCAATACATTACATTTCGAATCGAGTCAAAACAAGTATCAAATATAATTAGTTTATGGGACACACAAATTTAAGTGCTTTTTGCGCGTGCCGAAAATCATTTTATCGTGGGAGGCAAACTCCCATTGATTTCAACCATCAGCACCATTAGCGAGGGCAAAATTTGTCTTAAGGAGAAAGCGTCCAACTTTCGACTTGATTTATTTCATCTTCTTCGTTTTTAAGTTTTCTATCAGTTAATTTGTCATTGTTCCAAAATAATTTAATATTATATTTTAATTTGATGAGAGTACAAAAGCATAAATAATTTTATCTAACATTCTGTTATTCTTTTATGTTAATGGGACATAGTTCTATTTCTCATTTGCTAGTTATGGCATCAGTAAATTTTTTTGTGATCCAATGACTCCACACACAACCAAAACAAGGATATATATATATATATATATATATACAATTTCGATGGAAATATAAATAATCCACAAAATAGAGATAAGCACAAGAGATATAATATTATTTAACAAATTTACTTTGCCAACATCCACGAGAGAGAGAGAGAGAGAGAGAGAGAGAGAGAGAGAGAGAGAGAGAGAGAGAGAACAATATCATTGAAAGAAGTACAGTCACATTAGTGCCACCCATAATTGGTGATAATATAATCCGTCGAATATTGGGGAGGTAAGTGCAAATGTTGGGAGATCACATATGCGAGTTGGAAGATCAGTCCGTATAGGACTCTATAACTTATAATTATGATTAACATGAAGAGACATAGATAAATAGGATTCGTGTACTTATAAATAAGGGTGACCTCACCCGTCCTGAGAGTATTGATGGTTACCTGCATATGGCAACTTGGACTCTTAGCTAGTAACCCTAACATTCCAATCGTAATTTATTCCTTTAAAAAATAAACTCATCTCCCTCCTTTTCCCGTGGATATAGACAAAACAAGCTATTGAATCACGTACATCTTGTGTCCTTTACTTTTCTGCATTCATAATTGATTTGGGGCTAAATTCCAAATATTTCTTTTATTATGGGTTAATATCCCCTACAATTTGACGTCAACTTTGGAAAAATTGAATTCTCACCACCGTCATAATTTTTATTCCAATACTGAATATAGTGAAAACTAGCATCACGATACTCATGTGAGGAGTTGCGTTTAGTCTGAAATACGGGGGTCATCAATTGGGACCAGACTCTTTTTGCTGCCTTGGTGATCTAGGTTTAGGGGCATTCACCCAGAAGATTGGGGCCTAGACACTGAACGGCCATATGGATAAGAAGCTTCTTGCATGGACAATATTTATGAGGAGAGATTGGACTAACGTGATCAAGAGATCGCTCTTCTTAGGAGGGAGCTGACTCAACAGTCAGAGGATCATCATTTTGGTTTTCAAACTCTGAAGCGCCGTAGGAGGATAACTCATTTTATAAGGAACAATAGGCCCCTAGATAAAAAATCCCTCGTGCGATGCACTCTTACTCGTGGCATGTCAACCATTCGCCTTAATGAAATTCCATTAATCATAATTGCCATCAAGTTCCTCTAATTGAATCAGCGCATAACATCAAGTCTGCTAATCCAAAACTTGGCACAAACAAACTTGGCAGTGATGAAATCATAAGTCTTATCAAGAAAGAATTAGAAAGAAAGTTGAATTTAAACCTAAAACGAACTCCCAAAGACCCGCCTAGGAAAACATTGAGGCATGGCTCTTCCTCGCCGTTTATTATGGAGATAGAGACATCAGAACCTCCAAAGAAGATCTCAATGCCAAAAATTACTACTTATGATGGGAAAGTAGATTTCGTCCATCATATCGGGTAATACTGATAGACGTTGTTCCTTTGGATCTATCACGATTCTCTGATACGCCGAGTTTTTCGTCCACTCTGGGGGAAATTATTCCAAAGTGTTTTAAAAAGTTAGCCCCTAGTCAATTTCCTCATTTAGAGAGCTGGTCGAGAAGTTTATGACCTGCTTCATCACCAATAGTAAATCGTTGAAGGAGATAGATTCATTAATCTCCCTTAAGAAGAAGGTGAGACAATTAAGAAGTACGCACAATGGTATTGAGAACTGTATAACAAAATTGATCATTGCAATGAGAAATTGGTGATCTGATTCTTCAAAATCACTCTTGATCAGTTAGAAGACCTTTATCAGTCTTTAACTAAAAAGTCATCTTCAACAATAGATGACCTTATGTCTCGCATTCAGAAGTAGGCCAAAGTGAATGACGAGCTTATCAATACAAAGGTTCCAACCGATCAAGGACCTAAGAAGTCAAAGAAAAATGATACGAAGAAAGCCTCCATAGGAGGAAATTAGTCTGCTCCGGCAACGAGAGGCTCATCAAGTGACACTAACAAAATGTGTCCCAACTCAAAAACCAACTGAAACATATTTCAGATGGAAAATACCTTCTTTAAAGATCCCATCTACAAGCTAGTTCCATAGGTTAAAGACAAGCCTTACTTCAAGAGGCCACCCAAGATTTTCGGTGATCCAAGGGATATGGACATCAACCTTAGATTCAACTATCACCAGGATCATGGTAACCTTATTGAGAATTATAAAATGCTCAAGAAACATCTGGAAGAGCTTGTTAAGTCCGGGCCCCTTAAAGATCTTATTGACACTGCCAAAAACCAAATCTATAGTCACAATAAACATGGTTCAGAAGGATGGTGATGATCTCCCACCTACGGGTCTGATAAATGTTATTCATGGATATATCGATCCTTCACATGCATTAGAAAAAAGATGAGGGAGAGAATTAAGTTTACTGTTAGCATTCTGGAAGCTTTCCAGGTAGAAGTGTCCAGCCAATCCTTGCTAAGAGAGATTTAATGGATATTGACATTGATCAAGCTATCATGTTGACCGATGTTTATTTGGTCGGTGCAAACTTATGATACATAGATTCTTTAGTAATTACTATGCGGATTGAAAATTTCGACATAAGGCGGACATTAGTCGATCAAGGAAGTTCATCAGAGATCATGTAACTATCCTTACTGTACAAAATCGATTTCAACATAAAAGATTTGAACATTAAAGTGGGTCCGCTGATAGGCTTCAACGGAGATGTAAAAACCCCTCTTGAGAAAATCAAGTTACCACTTAAAGTCAGCCCAGTGAACAAGAAGATAGAGTTCCATGTCATCCTGTCAAAATCACCTTACAGCGCCATAATGGACTTAAGTTGACTTTACAACATGAAAGTTATTCCCTCTTCCATTCATTAGAAACTCAAGTTCCTTAGCGACCAAGAAGTTGTGGAAATTCGAGGTGTAGTTGCTTAATAGCCTCCATAAAAATAAAATAGAACCAGTCCAAGAAGAGTCAAGATGATGACAATTAAGAGGATGATCAACCCAAAGATTAATCAAAAGGTGTTCGATCGAGTATTAAAGATACTCAGTTGGACCCAGCCGAATGAGTTACAGAGGAACTCATCATCGTTCCTCTAGACTCATCTTAACCAGAAAAGACTATTTTAATGGATCTGAGGTACCTAAAGAATATGCTGAGTAGCTCGTCCATTTCCTCAGAATCAAAATCGATATTTTTACATAGCAACAATATGATCTTCCAGAATTAAATTCGAAAGTTGTTTATTATTGACTGCATGTGGATCCAACTATCAAATCGATCAAGAAGAAACCAAGAAAGTCGGCATCCGAGAAGGTCAAAGTTAAAGAAGCCAAAGTGGAATATTTTTTCCAAGCCAGCTCGATTAGAGAGGTCCAGTTCCCAGACTAGATCTCAAATACCATTGTGGTTTGAAAGAAGAGCAAAAAATGAAGATTGTATGTAGACTTAACAAACCTCAACAAGTAATGCCCAAAATAAATCTTTCCATTAAATCGGATAGATCATCTCATGGATTCAATAGCCGGACATTAGTGCATGAGTTTCATATATGCATACTCTAGCTATCATCAAATATCGTTGTTCGATCCACGTCAAAAAAATATTTCATTCGTCACTACCTTGGGGATTTATTGCTACAAAGTGATGTCATTCGGCTTAAAGAATTCTAGAGCGACTTATTAACGCCTCGTAACTAAGTTGTTTAAACGGAAAATCAGGTTGACCATAGAAGTGTACATCAACGACATGCGCATAAAAAGAAAACAGACAACCGATCATATTCAGGACCTCGTGAAGACCTTCCAGACCCTTAGGGAGTAAAGGATGAAACTAAACGCCTCCAAATGTGTCTTTGATGTTAGCTCCAAAAAATTACTTGGATACCTGGTAACCTAAAGAGGAATAAAAGTAAACTCATACCAAATCAAGGCTTTATAGGATATCAGAAGGCCGACCAAACTCAGAGACATCCAGGCCCTCACTAAAATGTTGGCAGCCTTAAAACGCTTCATATTAAGGTCATTGTACAAGTGTCGGTCGTTCTTCTAGGCGTTGAAGAAAGCAAGGTCAACCATATAGACAAAGGAATGTGACCAAGGCCTTGAAAGAATTCGATAATAATTGGGATCTTTGTCCTTATTGTCAACTCTATGAGACATAGAAGATTTGTTGCTATATTTAGCCATCTCATAACATGCAACCAGTGCTGCATTGGTACGATTATGCTACGGAGAGAAAATGTCGATCTACGACATGCCTATTGAGAATATGGTCTTAGTATTAGTAACGTCAATCAAAAAGTCAAGTCTCTAATTTAACGCTCACACTATAGTCTTCATCATAACTTACCCATTAAATGAGGCTCTTAAAAAATCAAATATCTCAAAAAGTATGACGAAGTGGTCCTTAGAACTGACACAATTCGACATCAGATATAAGACACGAACTGCAATAAAAGAGAAAGTCTTAGTTGATTTCATGGATGAGTTCTCATCATCACTAAAAGGTAAGCCTATGAGCCAAATCCAATTCTTGAATCATTAGCCATCATAAAAAATTAATCGGGATTGAAAACTGTATGTTGATAGGGCATCCAACGAATGAGGAACATGAGCTGGGATCGTCTTTATGACAATACAAAAAGGTCGTATTGAGAAAGCAGTCAGACTGGGGTCCAAGGGATCCAATAATGAAGTAGAATATGAAGTTATGGTACATGGTCTCTAAAGGGCAATCGACCTAGGAGATGACTAGATAGATGCATATAATGACTTGAGATTGATCGCTAATTAATTGATCGAAGAATATGAGGCCAATAACTCCAGAATGCTCATAAAGGCAAGGAAAATTAATACCATGCAGACACTGTGGTTACTTTGGTTTCATCTATTGACAGTGACTTAGAGAGGATGATTGAATTGGAGTACATAGATATTCCAATCATCGAGGAGTTCGAACCAAGTATTTGTCTCTTAAAAGTAGAGGCAACTCCGTCATTAATGAATTTGATCATTTCCTACCTAAAGAATGACGGGCTTGAACGAGACGATAAATAAGTGCATAATTTGAGGATTAGGTTGGCCAAAATTTTCCTTAACTCTGAGGGAAAACTCTATCAAAGATTATTCACTCGCCTCTTGCTAAAGTGTGTTCACCTAGATCAAGCCGATGAAATCCTAAGAGAGATGCACGAAGGCAGTTATGGAGACCATGCAAGTGGGTGATCACTCTCGTATATGGAAATCTCACAGGGGTAATGGTGGCTATTAATGGTAAAAGATGCCATATAGTTCGCTCAAAAGTGCGCCTAATGCCAACATTTATCACCCATCATCAAGCATCCGATCGAAGATCTGAATCCTCTTATAAGACCATGGCCTTTTGCTTAGTGGGTTATGGATATTGTGGGTTCATTACCAGTGGCACCTAAAAATTAAAAATATCTGATAATGGCCACCGACCACTTCACAAAGTGGGTGAAGGCAGAACCACTCACCCATATCAGAGAGGCAGATGCCAGGTGAGTTATTTGGAGAAATATCATTACATGATTTTGGATTTCAAGGGAACTGGTCAACGGTTATAGAACATTATTTAGCAATGACTTCTTCAAGGACTTTTTTGGAGTGCAAGGAGTCGGGATTCACTATGTGTCAGTAGTCTTCCCCCAATGTAATGGTCAAGAAGAGATAACCAACATCCTTTGGGCATACAAAACGATGCTGAGAAAGCCGATCAAAGGGACTCCATCTCTTTTACATATGTTATAGAGGTTGTCGTTCATCTGAAGATGGGAATTCCAACCCTCAAATTGGAAATTTTTTAGGACGATCGCAATAATAATCGAATCACTCATGAGTTGAATTTGTTTGAGGAAATAAGGGAACATGCTCTTATACACTTGGCCTCCTACCAACAAGAATTGACAAGACAGCACAATAAAAATGTCAAAGTCAGAGAATGAAAGTCCAATAGGCTATATGGTTCTAATACGGAAAAGAGTTCAAAACAAGCAAACCAACTATTTTCTTAATTTTTAAGTTCAATTAATCAAGTTTAACCCAAATCAAAGTTAGCATCGATTGAACAAATACGGTACTAAAACATATTAACCGATTTTATATTTATCCTAAAATATGCATTTAGGTGATAGCAGGATAAAGTAAAATAAACCATCACACAATGCCCGATGTACGAGTTCCCATAAGCAGGTTAGTCGTGAATCGCTCACATAAATATTTAAGTTCTTCGGTTAATAGGGCTAAGAAAATATCAATATCATCGTCGGGAGCCTTTAACTTGGGTACTTACATCGATAATAATGTGAACTCTTTTCTCATGCACAGTGTTGGAGGGAGCCTTAACGATGCCATAAAAACTGGCCAATAACTCTGATTAGTGCTCAAATTACTTGAAGGGTTAAGCCCGTCAATTGATAATACAAGACGGATATTATGTGATTCTTTCGCAAATTTAGGGTGTCATGCATTTGAAAACTACTAGATGAGTGAATCAACTGGATGCCGCATAAGATTCACACCCACCTCGGCTCGAGTGTTCCAAGTCATGGCCTCTGATATCCACAGTACAGTGAAAAATCTTTTTAACCATGGCCAGAGGGGAAAATACTTTAATAATTTCTGGCGAACTTGTGAGAACTTACGAAATTTTATTGTGCCGTCTTTTTAACTCTCACGAACCATATATCTTGGCTTATTACATACATGACATTCATTCTTCAGTTCATGTTCATTACGGTACAATATGAAATCATACGTGAATGAATGAATAGATTTGAACTTACAACTCAAACCCTTAAACCTCTTTTTCATGCTCGAATAACTATCTCGTAATGTGTTCTCTTTCAGGAGAATATCTTTAGACCACTTAAGAATTATAGTTAAGATATTATCCGATAACATAAATTGACTCTTCAAATTATGAAAATCGATCAATACATATAATACTGAGTGATCTTCTTACATTTTTATACAAAGGTCTAGCTGCATCGACTTTAAACCACATGTATTCCTGATCTTCGCGTAATTCAACATCAACTTGTTTATTGACTTGGTCATAATTCATATTATCCGTATCTATAGGCTAGAGGTTATGATGGTGGTGGACTTCGTAAGAATCATCAATTAGGTCGGTCAAAGGATGATGTGCAGACGAATCATTCACCACTTCCTCCCGGTGGGATTCCATCATGCGATCATTTACTGGTAATTCTTCCAGAACATATGGTACATTCTTTTCCTAATGGAATGTCCATATATTATAGTCTTACATCATACCCCACATTAGTAAATGCAATTCAACGTCTTCCAAAGACTTAAATTTTCCATTTAGATAATGGTTGCACAGATACAAAATATTATCACTATTAAGATTTCTATCTGCATATTTAATAAAGTTTCAAACTTCCTTTACATGATTATCAAATACTCTATGACTTTATACCATTCACTCCTTTTTATTGTGAGAAATCCATTAAGTAGTCTTCAAAATTTATGTCACCTATATAAATAGGTTGAAATAAAGGTCATTTTGGATACAAGAACTCCCAGTTTATATTTCGAGCAAATTCATTCAAACCAAAGGAATTCAAAGCAAATTCATTCGACTCGATCATTCCATAAATATGTAATAAAACCAAATAGATGTCCCATATAATTAAAATATTGTAAATTTGTTAAAAAAACATTGTTCAAAGCCTAAACTTGTCCAATAAATGAACTATCTAGGCAATAAAATAACTTTGAGAGTGTCTTAACAAAGATCCTTCCCCGTAGTCAAAGAACACAAACTCATCTTCACAACCATCTTATATTATATCAAATAATATATGAGCCTCACCATAGCCAAAGGGCAATTTTGGACATGTGCTCCGAAATTCATGGAAATGAGAGTGCACATGATAATAAACCTGTAATTCGATAAGTCCCTTATATAATACGAATCTCAAAAGTCACCATGTGTGGATAACGATGATCAATGGAATGTTAGAGGAGGCATATTCCTAGAGGAGGAATTTGGGATGAAAAACCACGAGGCATAAAATAAGGAAATGGTTGAGGAGGCATTTGAGGGGGTAACCCTGTTGTTGGGTAACCCTGTTCATTTGTCAGGACTGTCATGTTATTGCTAACATTTCCCACCTCCCTCTGAAGCTCTGGCACCTCTTCTTTAGTCCTAGCATGGTCTTACGCCTCTTTCGACACGTGAATCCTCATCGAAGAGATCTCATCCAATAAAGGTGCATTGTGTTGTATATTTCTACTTGGCATACATGAACCTACACCTCTTTTGCTCCCCTTATTATCCCTTCCAAGTACCTTGGTTAGGGAATCTCCTTCAATGTCACAGGGGCTGCACTGACTGCTCGATATGCCTTCTATCATTTCTTGTAACATAATATTATATTTAGGACTATGATTTTAATAATATTTTATTATAATATGTATATATATGATAACTAAATCCAAACTCACCAGAGTTGGAGCCAATTTGTCTGTGAATTTATTGGTCCCTTTTTTCCATCGGGATGCAAGTACAAGTTGACTTATTTATATTTTTTACCTTCTTTTGGAGTCCCCTTGGTTCGTTCCACCCATTCACCCTTCAAATAATCATAATATTTTGACCCAAGTTTTTGTATATCAACTTTATTTGACCTATTCTGTTTATTTTTCTCCCCCTCATTCAGTTTTCCCTCCTTAGTCTCATTATCTAAGAAATCGTTCAATTTGTCACTGGGCATTTTAAAATTTTGGGGAACTCTGTCTTTCGAATCTAAAATATCAGAAATCATTGTCTCCTTTAGGATAAAATTCTTTCTGAGGTTATTCTGATAGGTTTTCAATTAATTAACTATTCGGGAAAGAACCTGTCTTCGAACCAACTGGGAATGAGAAAGTCTTATCAAGTTGTTGCCACATGTCATCCTTTATGGTAGGATCAACCGTCTTTTAGTTGTCTGCACCCCTGATTCCCATAATTATCTTTTCGAGCGATAGGCGATGGATTTTAAATGGCTGAAGGTCAGTTTAATTTTAAGTTAGATGACACCTGCCCAAGGAAAACCTAATAAGATTTTTGGGGTTTGCTTGGGATTCCTCGGTAGCAGGAGGTGGGGGCTGTTGGATTAATATGGGGTTTATTGGGTTTGATGAATCATAGATGGAGTAGTAGATTGAATCTCCGACAGAGTAAAGTATTGATAATCTAGAGGACATGAGAATTGAGGTTGAGGTGTAGGATATTGCCCTATTTGTTATGTTCTACTATTTGGTTGACCATTTTCGTTTTTGTTGGACATTTCCTACATTTAAAAAAATTAGCGACGTATGTATAAAAGTCATGTTTTAGGATATATATATGTATATATCTTTTTAATAGCTGTTACAACATGCTCGGTGTATTTGATTTCCATCTAATCAGTATTACTTTTTAAAAATCTATAAAAGTTTGCACGTGGCCAATTGGGTGAAAGTGTATCTATGATTGGCATATAAAGGTTCGTGACATGAACTCTAAATCCTTTCTTCTTCAACTTATTTGTAAGATCATTTTTAATATGCATATGTCACGAGACGTCACAATCTGGATGAATGCTGTATTTACGGAGTTTTATCCAAAATTAATGAATAGTTTTTTAGCCTTTTCTAATAGTGTCACCAACATCAGTGCCCTGTCTAGATTATGAAAGAGTAATATATTCTCTACTGCCTCATCCTAACATTCTGGCAAGAAAACGAGAATATGATCAAACAGGTACTCTTGTGAGAGATTAACTCCACCATTTGTAAGGTAATGAAATTGTTCAATTTTCCTATTCCCGTACTTGTAAATATGAGGTCCCTCTATATGGAACGTACCCATGAAAGATTTTTTACTGCGGAAAAATTGAACCCTCACGTACTCTAGTTGAAAGTTATTACTACCGTGACTCATTTTTCATGAGAAAAAGTATATAAAAGGGTGTGAACATGAGTCGTAGAGGTAATAACTCTAATTGATCCTAAACTAATTATGGCTTTTAATCCGATCAATCATATGCAACAAGTCCAATTTACGTTCATTTTAATTTAGTTAAACCTAAAATTACTATCTATCCTCCAATTGTGTAAGCCCTTCCACTAATTTTTGTTCACCCAAACAACAACCAGTTAACGAAGGTGTGAACCCGACCACAATAAGTTAACCAAATGACTCTATTCTATTAATTTAATGTATATATGTGGTCATGTGAGTATGTGTGTATGTGTGTATGTGTATGTGTGCATTTATGAGCGTGAGTGTGTGTAGTCATTAAGATAGGATAATTAAGACAAATAATTAGTTAAAGGTTTCTTATGAAGAATTAATAAAGTGATAATTTTAAGTATCCATCATCCGTATCTAGCCATAATCATTCAACACAAGCCATAACAACCATCAACCCAATAATCCCACATAAGTTTATCATGTACTCCTTCTAAATTGTCTACTTGATTGATTCCCTTAAGGAATAAAGTGCCTTACATAATTAGTCCATTTCTCAATTCCAAGAACATAATTTCATAATTCCAAGAACATAATTTAATAAGAACATAATTCCAAGAACATGATATCATGGGGTATTCAAACATAAAATCTTCATCAATCAAGTATTTGGTATTATAGGCATTACTCATGGAGTCATAGAAATAACTATATCTAACATGAACTTTCTCATATTTTAATTAAACTTTTAACTATATCTCAATTACTCAATATATATTCTAATTATCATATATCCAAGAACAAGTCTAAAACCTTAATGAACCAATTCTACATCAAGAGTTTCATATTCAATTTTTAATAATAAATAGGGCCATATTTATATATAAATCATATGAGAATAATCAAACACACACACACACACACACACACACACACGTACACAAATATTTATTTGAAAATTGATTATGTACATAGATAAAGATTTCTATATTTGAAAATTTGATGTTTAATCGTGTATATATAATATTTTTAACTAGCTTGAGTTTTTTTTAAATTATGTTTTGTTCTTTTCAAACTTCGACTTAATTTGAATTTATTATATTTAATGAAATATTTTTAAAAATATTTTGAGCTCCAAATAATTTTGCGCGTTTCAAACAATTCATCCATTTTAAACATTTCAAACTTCGACTTAATTTGAGTTCCAAATAATTTCATGCATTTCAATTCCACGACTATATATATATATACACACACACACACACATACATTGAAATACACACGCAGACACACACTGAAATACACGCAAATATTTAAACACACACATACACATTCAAGCACACATACACACGCTCTGAAACACAGGCACATACTTAAACATAAACACATTCAAATACACACACACACAAAAAAAAATGTATATATTATGAGAGAGATGTACCCCTACATGTCGGTGGGGAGAGAGAGCGAGAGAGGGCCTGGTGGAGGTCACTAGTGTAGAGAGTTAGAGGTCGCCGATGGAGAAAGGAGGATAGGTTAAGATCACCGGTGGAGAGATGTTTAGCAAGAGTTTAAGAGAGAAATGTAATCGGTGGGTGAATTTGAGACCAATTTATAGATTTAAAATGGTCACGGTTCAAAATTGTGACATATATTGTGGCTAATGGAGCACTGAAACTTGGTCACGGTTCTAAACCATAACCCCTACTATGATTACTTAAATATCGAGAGATGGTCACGGTTGGGGACCATGACCTAAAGATGACCATTTTGAACTAGGGTTGGGGGTCACAGTTCAAAACAGTGACCATAATTCACTAGTATTGGTCACGGGTGGGTCACGGTCCGAAACTGTGACCATTATAGCGGCAATTTTAGGTGGAGATTTGGCGTCTAAAGAGTGAAGGATTAGTCATGGTCTGGAACTGTAACAAATGTTTCCACAGTCCAAAACTATGACCAATCACCTGTTGGCTTCACTCATTAGTTTGGTCTCGAGAATGGTTACGAATTTTGGTTATGGGTCACGATTTTGGATTGTGACCAATTGGTTATGGCTCTGGATCATGACCAATTAAGTGTGATAATTTTTAAAATTTTCTCAATCTTAAGTTCAATGAATCAAGTTGAACCCAAATCAGACTTAGCACCGATTGAACAAATGTGGTGTTAAAATAGATTAACCAGTTTGATCTTTATCTTAAAATATGCGTCTAGGTGATAGCAGGATAAAGTAAAATAAACAATCAAATAACGCTCGATATATGAGGAAAACCAAAATGGGAATAATCTCGGATGACCCAACCACAAAAAATTCACTATGTATACATTTACAAAGAACACGACAATACATTTACAACACATATTTGACGTCCTCGTAAGCCTTGATGTTCTTCATTACTTAACCTTTGCACAGTCACACATATGACTCCACCCACTTGGCAACCATAATGTGTGACTCTAAAAATGCCTCAGTATCTACCGATAAGTCTTAACAATCGTTTACAGATTAGAACATAGTATCCATCGCTTCTTCACCGTAGCACCATAACATGGATTCCATTGTATACAAATAATAAATGTAGAGTCCATCATATGAAACGATTCTCAACAAGATGAAGTGAATAAATCTTGGTGTCCATAAACAAGATCTCAAAGCATAATATGATGAAACACTTGGATCTTTAAACAGTTGGGTGTAAAGTAGGGATTGGGTTTGGAAAAATTTCATCATAAATGACCATATGAACTCGAAGAGCTTTTTGGGAGAGTTTGGGAACTCAAAACATAAGTTAAAGCTGTAAAGAAAACTATTGCTCAACACTCTTATTTACGGGAGATTTTTTAAAAACGAGATAATGATGAAACACTTTGAAAAAAAATCTAAAAATCTTAAAAAATGCATTGGCTTGTTCAAACGAGGTTAATTTCATTCGAAAAAAATCCATAAATATCAGTTGAACGCCTGTCTAACAAAACTACGAAAGAGAAACCAGACAAGGCCAAAACATATCTCGTTCGAAGTTCATTAAACATGATCTAACGAGATGCTTGATCTCGATTGAAGGACACGCCTAATGTCGTTCTAATGACCTGGAAAAATTTCTAAAAACACTTTGAAATATTATAAAAATAACTACCAACATTAAGTTCTAAGGATTAAAATATATATGCATTCAAAACCTAAGAGATCCTTGGATTTGAGGACGAAACGTGGCACGAAACACGGCACGATGATATAGATCTTCTAACAAGGATGCTACGTCTTCAATAAATACCTCATAAAATTGAAAGGATAAAAACACTCAAGACATAACCTATGACACAAGGTTTTATCCAAATATGGAATAAGACAAAATACGTATAAATTAATAATACTGAAAATTGTCCTTGCACAGAATTCCAGGTCAGCGAATAAGTGCTCAGAAAGATTCTGTCTGTAGCTAAAAATCCATTGGATGGGAAACTAGCACCGAACTAGTAAGGCCTATACTGAGTAGCTTTGAAGGGTGGTGGAGGATTATATCATCAGGTAAAGTTAAATGGAACAGTAGTCCCAAGGTCATGGAATGCCATGAAGCTTAAGAATTTTATCATTAGATAGGAATTTGAGACATTTTTTCTTTTTTGTACAATAAAAGGATTGATGATTAATGAATGACTTTTTTAAAGTTATTTTCTTCCATGACTTGTTTAAACCCACTCAAGCAGTGGTACGGTTTGCAAATAGGTCGATTGAATGAGAATCTAGTAGAAACCCATGTAAGAATTATGTGATATAACTTAAACATAAGTTGGTCACCTACGTTTAGAACAAAACCCACTCAAGTAGTGGTAAAATTTGGATTAGGGTTTTCGCTTGAGAATCTAGCAATAAACCCACTTGAAAATAGTGGTAGATCACAAATAGGTCTTATCGGCCTAGAAGAGGCATAAATCTGAGATGTGAGTTGGTCTCCCTAGTTTTGCAATAAAACCACTCAATCAGTGGTACGATGTGTAATAGGTCGGTCACTTGAGAATCAGGAAGAAACCCACATAAGAATTATGAAGTACAACTCAAACGTGACTTGGTTACCCACGTTTTGCAGCAAATGACATTACATACCAAGTACGATTAATCATCTTGATAAATTCGAACAAAAATGCAAAGTCATTAATCCTAGGAGTTGTCATAAAACCCAACTGTCGAATGTGGTGCAAATGAATAGATGCAGTCGGTATAGTCCAAATAGTTAATTATAATTGAATAGAGTTAATTGACCAAAGTCAATTCATTAAAGTTTATAAGTTATAAAACATATTATCGTCCAAAAAGTTTAAAATAAATAAAAGAATATTGCTTGGCATAAGTTTTACAAGATCTACTTAACAAAGATCACCACATTCTAAATATGTGGTACAAATTTAAAAGTGCATAATAAAGAGATCAAGTAAACTTAAACATTTTTTTATTAATAACATAATGTCCATAGGCCTATAAGATAAACGAACTTGAAGTTCTATTAAATTTACATAAAAAATGAAAAAACCTAAGGGTTATGAGTGGCCTCCTCTTGACCAATCACAACAGGTGGCCCCTTAAGCAGAGTTGATTGATCGGTAACAATACCACCATCTTAGGTGGTTGGAGGATTGGAGACAAGAGGATTAAAGGCGAGGGGATTAGAGTTTTGGCCCCCAAGGATTTCTCTAGAGGAGTTCATTTGGCATAGGCCGAATATCCCTCCAATACATTTACCCTTTGTTGGCTGGCCACCTAGCCCTTGTTAAAAGCAACAGACTCGTGATAGTCCAGTTATGAATCAATCTCTTGAACTTCTTACTCAAAACTCTCATTTTATGACTTCTCAAGATCGTCCTTTTTGTATTTTTTAAGTAAAAAATTCTACCTCTAAAGGATGAGATTCAGGAGGACTTTACGGTAATAGTTCAACTTGTACAACTCGACATCCACTTTACTGAACTCGTTTTGAGTCTGCATCCCAACCACCTTATTTTTGGTGTCTTGTTCCTCCTTCAGCTTATTGGCCAGGCCTTCTACCTCAGCCTTCTTAGTGGTAAGTAAACCCTTTAGGGTGGAGTTTGAGTCTGTCAGTTGGTCAGAGCCCTTCTTAAAGTTGTCGTCCCTATTGGTGAGCTCTTGAGTAACTTGCATACTCCGCACAAAAGAAAAATACAGGTTAGTCATAACAAACGACAGAAGTAAAAATATGAGAAAGGTAAAGTAAACTCATCAGGACGTAGTAACGTATACTTTCTTTATGAAGTCGACCCATAGAGAAGACCCTCGAGTCGACCATATCAATGGCAACATCGCCTCCTGAGAAATGTAGAATTCTACATACGTATATATATGGGCCTAGTCAGTCGAAGTAACTGGATCTTTGACTTTTAAAAAGGTGATCTCCCAAGGGAAAGTGTAGTTCCTTTTAGGAGGAGTCCTTGGTCGGTCCGGTTATTGAGGTTCATTGATGGTCACATGATGACTAGAGATAATCAGAGAGGCAGGTTTTCGCCATATATTTCCCTAGAAAATGCAAGGACGTTCCTTTTGGTGTCCTTTTGAGATCAAGGTAATTTGTAATCAAGTTACGGGACATATAACTGGCCTAAAAATGGTACAAATCCACACTTGAGGAGGACCTCAGGTCGTAGCAGGACCTAATCTCTCTAAGACCTATATTTATCTTGCAAATCTGATTAATGGCTATTGTGCCCATCGTAATTCTGTATAAGCTATCGTTTTCATGGATTGGGAGTATTCCGTAATGATAAAGTACTTGCACCAGTATTGGGTGAGAAAGAAATAAAGAACCTTATAATACGATAATGGTCATGAAAGAAACTTTGCCATTGGAGATATAAAAAACATCTTCCTTCTTTAGTGAAGTTCTAATATGGACATTGTCGGGAATTCCATACTTTTTATGAAATTCTCGAAATTCGCCTATTGCATAAACCTCATAATATTTCCAACGTCTAAACATGGTGAAGTTGTGAGGAAGAAGAAGATGAAGATGAAAATGAAGAAAAATATCTTGGAAGTTATGAACTCTAGAGAGAGAGAAGGAAAATAGATAAAAAATGTTCAAGGTATAAACACTTGGGGGCCTTATACCTTCTGCTTCCAAATCAAATCATCCGTCGTCCAGTGATTGGATTGGGATACTGAACTAATGGTAAAGTAAGAATGGGCTCACGCGTAATCATGAGTCGCCAGTTCACAATAACCAAAGAGCGAGAAATGTGTAAATAAAAAAGTAATGATTTGATCCACTTTCAATTGTAGGGACGTGCAAAATGAGAAGCGGAGAGCAAATGATAATTTCAAGTAACATGTGTTGACATGTGTCCAAGACATTAAAATCAAGGGTAGGACAACTGGGTATTGGCCGACCACCCCAACCTTGGGGAAATTAAAGTGAGTACAACTAAATTAGAGCCATGTGGATAGCACTTGGGAGATAATGTAATTGGTCAAATATTGGGGAGATAAGTGTACATGTTTGGAGATCACATAGGCGAGTTGGAATATAGGACTCTATAACTTATAAGTAGGATTAACATGAGAAAACCTAAATAAATAAGAATCATGTACTTATAAATAAGGGAGACCTCACTCATCCTGAGGGTATTGATTGTAACCAAGACTTGGCGACTTAGACTTTTAGCTAGTAACCCTAACAATCTACTCAAAATTTATTCTTCCAAAAAATAAACTCATCTCCCCTCCCTTCCCCATGGATATAGGTACGACGATGTGCTGAACCACGTACATTTTGTGTCGTTTACTTTTATGCATTTATAATCTTTTTGGGGTTAAATTCTAAATATTTCTTTCATTATGGGTTAATATCCCCTATAATCACTATTTCAGAAAAATAGGTTACAGTGGTATAGGAACATATAAGAGTTATTCACACTCTCAAACCGAGCCCCAAATACACCAAAATATTACCTTAGAATCTAGTTTAGAAACCTTAAAACTCTCACTCCTTCTAGCCATTCTTTTTATGAATAGTTCTCTTAATTCCAATAAAACCCTAATGAGAACCCCTCATGTAATTCTATCCATACTCGGAGTATTACATGTAAGAACCCTTAAAACCTATTTCATACAAAAAACTAGCACGTTTATTGGAGATTTTCTTGGCTTCTTCAGTGCAATGAAGTTGAAATACCATTAGTCTCCATATCACCACTAGAACAAATCGCAGGCAGATGACAACCTTTATTAGAGTTAATGGTAGAGGAAACACAATTTTGAGAAATTTTTTTGCAGATCCCCACATTGGTGATAATCTACTGCTACTCCACCAAATCGACACTCCTCGCTTGTAAAACGACAAATGATCACCCATTAATCTTCATAATACTAATAACCTAACCTTAAAACAAATAGGGTCCTGATGCTCCTTGATTTATCAACGATCAATGCATGTGTGCAACTACCCAAAGTCAAAATTATTAGTTGATCCTGGAGGGGGATGTGACACCCCGCCTAATTAAATACTGAGTGATCAGTCATTTATTAAATTAAATCAAAGTGTTTGATTGGTTTATTCTTAGCATCACTGTCGAAAAACATCTTTTTTTCTTTATTAATCACCTAATAAATAATTAAGCTAAGTGTCAAAATATTTAATTTTATAGATTAAGTCCTATTGTTATAATTTAATATACAAAACCATTTTCATGAACAAGGATAATAATATTAAAAACCAAACCATCCAAATGAAATAACCAGGATAGATTATCCAATATAAATAATATATCCCATAACAAAGGACAATGACATAATTAAAACAATCCCAACTAAAACTGAAGACTGAAATAACAAAGAGTATAAGTCTCTCTGAAATAAATAAAAACTAGAAATGTGCGACGCATGCCCCATATAAAATGACCAAGTGCAGAGCTGAGATGACAAGGATGAAGTCCTCTAAATGCAAGGACCTGCAACTCCCACACTAGTTGCAGCACGTCGACAATCCAAAGATCTAAGTCTGACGCCCCTGTTGCTGGGAACCAGTAATACATACATATATATATATATATATATATATATATATATATATATATATATATATATATATATATATATATATATATATACAAGAGAAAGAAGAAATGGGTCAGAGCTCAAGTGTAAAATAGATTTAAAAATAGTTTAGCAAGTATATAAAATGCTTACCAGTTGATATTACATACATGTTAGTACCTCGACACTCACTTGGGAATTCTCACCCCTCAACTAATGTGCACGCCTAACGTACTACTTAACTAATCTAGATAAAGCAAACTCAATTCACTAGTCTAACCCAATTTCCCCTCACCAAATCCTGATTCAAGTGATCACATGACTATAGTTTATATTTGATAACCTTTCCTTATGAATTTATCAAGCCACCTATGTTCATCTCAATACAGTTTTAAGTTCACAACCACTTAATTAATTTAATATTAATTATTCAATTTTATCTACTTACAAGAATAGTAGATTAGTCACAGGTATATATATTTATCACTCATAATATGTATACTAATAGGGCACACATATTGGAGGAGAAGCATAGTTCTCGTACAAAAGGGAAATACTAATTTGGAATCACTCTCGAACTATATTAACACAAAACACACATATTGGAGGCGAAGCATAGTTTCAAGTCACTAAGAGGTCAGCACATGACCTCACATCTCTTAGGACCGGTTGACTATCATTCTCAGATGGCCTATACCAAGGATGCTATGTTATAGGGTACAAGTCAATATTTCCTATATGGTCCAATCGAGATAAGACTGTCCCACCGTGGAAACCTTTGTGATAGAAAGTAGCGCAGGTATGATTACACACAAATATTTATATAATAAATATTCACACACATATTTATATTTTCATCATTCAAATAGGTACACACACACGATCCATATTAAATTTTGACCATACGCGACACGTAGCGCACGAATCCTACGTATAATTAATCCACTCTTACTATCTCAATTATCGTAAGTCCTTAAGTGCTTCTTGACTCTCAAAGTGTATCATCTTGATAAATATAAAATCAGTAGGTGTATGCTCTCTACCCTACTGGTATAAGTCATTATTAATTCTCACAAGACCTAATTTAACGTACGCACAATTTCCACTCCATTTTATACCCCCGAAATCCCATGGTTAATTTTCGTATAAAGTCGTGTTACCCAGACCTTGCCTATACCCTACTGGTCCTTCCCAAGTCCCATTATGATATTTAAATTATGTCCAAGGGTCCTTACACATTGGGATCAGATTAACATTAAAAGGGAAAGAAGTTTCGAATTCCAGGAGGAGTCGATCGATTGATGAAAAGGGTCGATCAATCGATCCAATCGATCCATCGACATTCTTGAGTTGATCGATCGACATTCTTGATTCGATCGATCGAGAAGTTATTGGCCCAGTTTCTGCAATTCTTTACCTACGGGCTTCATCCACTTAAATCCTCAAAACCTCTATTAATTCATCCCAAACTCCCAAACAATCAAACCAAAAGTTGTATTATCCTACATACATGACTTCTAACGTAAAACATATACAAATTCATCAAGGGCCATAAATTAAAGGGGGTTAATTGAGCTAATTCATCAAGAACCTTATTTTTATCATCATAATCAATATATTCTTAATTATTCCATGATTCAACCTCTACTGGACATCAATTTCTTAGTTAATCATCTACATATATCAATAGAGTTGTCCTAACATGGTTTCTACTCAGAATTTCAATATAAATCTCCCAAACCGCATTTAAATTTCATGAAAACATAAAATCCTTATCTCCTACACTAGCATGGATGTGTTATCAACTAAAGAACAACAAGTTAGATACTTGCCTCAAGAATGAAAGTCTGAATTGTAGAATATGATGGGTATGATACCGCTCCTTGTTCCCCGATCTACACATTTGTGGTGGAATTGGTGAGAATGGTGTAGGGTTGGTGGTTCTCCTCCTTGGAAACCTTCTCTCTTCTCTCTTCCTTAGCCTCTCTGCAACTCCAGTGTTTCTAACCCTTAAGGACTCCCACTTCCATCAGATGTAACCTCTCAATTTTCATCATTACTTAAGGCCTAGAATGGGAAATTATCGAAATGCCCTCCTGGGTTGTCGATTAGGCCTAAAATTGTCCCGAGATCCAAACTAAACCCCGGGTATACTTTTCTAACTATCTGAACCCTTTCGGACACATTGGCGCACTCGAAATGACCATACAGGTGACTTAGAATTAATTTACTTTTTATTTCCTTAAATTAGTTTCGAGCGATAATTTTAATAAATTCAATCTCAAATATTAATTCACTCGTTAAGTAATATTCAACATAATTCTTACCAATAATTACTAACTCTTTTCACGCTAGTAAATATTCAATTTGAAAAAAAATTAGATTAATATTAAATTAATTTATCTCAATTAAATTTAATTAATCCCATAATTAAAGGCTATGAAAATACGGGGTGTTACATACTTCCCCCCTAATAACGAAATTTTGCCCTGAAATTTGAAAAATAAAGCATACCTGGTAATAATAATTTCGGATACTTTTCACGCATATCTGCCTCGTGCTCCCAAGTGAACTCCTCCACATTATGTTGCTCCCACTGGACTCGTCCAAGTGGGACTACCTTCGACCTCAATCTCCTCTCACTACGGTCTAGGATAACCACTGGTCTCTCCTCATAAGAGCTATCAGGCTACAAGTTAGTCTCATCTATCGTAATATGAGTGTGGGTCAAATCATCCCGAAGATACCACCTCAACGACGAAATGTGGAACACATCACAGATACGATGTAAGTGCTCCGGCCACCCAAGTCTGTATGCCACCGGTTTGATCCTATCGATAATGGGAAATGGTCCTACGTACCTCGCATCCAATTTCCCTTTCTTCCCGAACCTCATCACTCCTTTTATAGGAGACACTCGCAGTAATACTTTTTCCCCTACGCTAAACTCCCTAAAGAACTACTTTGCATAAGCGTAGCTTTTCTACCTGTCCTGGGCTACCCGAATGCGACTCCTGATCAAATAAATCCTGGACGACGTCTCCTAAATTACCTCTGGCCCAAGTAAATTTCTATCCCCCACCTCTAGCTAACGAGTGGGAAAACGACATGGTCTGCCGTACAATGCCTTAAATGCGACCATGCCAATCGTAAACTGGTAGGAGTTATTATAAGCGAACTCCACCAGTGGAAGGTATTACTCCCAACCCCCTCCAAAATCAAGGACACACATGCATAGCATATCCTCCAACATCTGATTAGTACGCTCAGTCTGCCCATCTGTCTTCGGGTGATACGACGTACTCAATCGTAGATCGGTACCTATAGTCTCCTGAAAGCTCTCCCAAAAGCGTGAAACGAAAATCTTATCTCTGTCAGACACGATATCTAGGGGTACCCCATTAAAACTCACTATCTTAGCAATGAATAATTATGCATACTGTCCTATAGTGTAGTCTATCCGCACCGACAAAAAATGAGCTACCTTATTCAACCGATCCACTACTACCCATATAGAATCATGACCCCGCTGTGATGTAGTCAACCCTGTGATGAAATCCATGGAAATGCTCTCCCATTTCCACATAGGTATCTCTAGCGGCGGAAGTAACCCTGGCGATCTCTGGTGGTCCACCTTTACCAGCTGACAGATGGCACACTTGGACACGAACTCCACAATGTCCTTCTTTATCCCACCCCACCAGTACTATCGCCTCATATCTTGGTACATCTTATCCCCTCTGGGATGTACCGTAAATCAAGATCCATGCGAATTTGTCATTAATGCATGGCATAAGTCCTCCCCCTCCGGGACCACTAATATCCCATTAAATCGCAATCCTCCATCTGAACTCACTGAGTAGGACTCCGCGCCCTCGACTAAAAGTCGTACAATATGATCCTGGCAAAATAAATCATCTGCTTAGGCCTGGATAACCCTCATAACAATCTCTGGTGTGACCATCATGACGGATATAAAGGATTGGGCCACTGCCTCCTGATGTCCCAACTCTTTCCACTTCGCCTTCCACACTTCTGCCACCTCACCTACTGGCCTACGGCTCAATGCATCAACAACTACATTAGCCTTCCCCAGGTGGTACTGTATCTCGAACTGGTAATATTTCACAAACTCCAACCACCTGCGTTGACACATGTTCAACTCCCGCTGAGTGAACAAGTATTGCAGTGACTTGTGGTCTGTGAACAGGCAAAAATTCTACCCCAACAAGTAGTGTCTCCAAATCCTCAAGGAAAACACGATCGCTGCTAGCTCCAATTCATGGGTGGGTTAATTCTTCTTATGAGGCTTGAGCTTGTGGGAGGCATAGGCTATAGCCTGCTCCTCCTGCTGAAGTACTCCACCAAGTCCCTGTAGGGAAGCATCAGTATACACCAAGTACTCTAGTCCTGGCTTGGGTAAAGCAAGAACTGGCACCGAAGTCAATTTATACTTCAGCTCATCGAAAGCCAACTGACAAGCGTCATCCCATACGTACAGTACCCCCTTATGAGTCAGATTAGTCAATGTACCCGCTATTTTCAAGAATCCTCGAATGAACCGCCTGTAGTAGCCTGCCAATCCTAAGAAACTATGGATCTCTGACGATGTCATGGGCTGCCCCCACTCCCTCACCGCCACCTCCCATCCACGATATCCCCCTGACGGAGACAATGTGCCCAAAGAACTGGAACTCGTGTAACCAAAACCCGCACTTCTCATACTTAGCATATAGTTGATGCTCTCGTAGAGTCTGAAGAACCTACCTCAAATGCTCAGCATACTCCTCCTCTGTCAGAGAATAAATCAGAATGTCATCTATGAAGATAATGACAAACTGATCCATGAACTCTTTGAACACCCTGTTCATTAAGTCCATGAACACGGCGGGAGCATTGGTTAGCCCAAACGGCATAACCCAGAACTTGTAAGATCCATATCGCTTCAAGAAATAAGTCTTCAACACATCCTCCTCCCTAATCCGTAACTGATGGTATCTCGATCTCAAGACTAACTTTGAGAAGAAAGAAGCTCCTCTCAACTGGTCAAACAAGACATCAATTCGGGGCAACAGATACTTATTTCGTATCGTGACTTTGTTCAACTCTCGGTAGTCCACACACAACCTCAATAACCCATCTATTTTCTTCACAAACAACATGGGAGCACCCTAAGGAGAGGTACTCCTACGGAGGAAGCCCTGTCCCAATATCTGCTCAATCTGATCACGTAACTCTCTTATCTTAATTGGAGTCATACGAAATGGTTCGCGGGCTATCGGCCGAGTGCCCGACATCAAATCTATCTCTCGGCTAGGAGGTAGTCCCAAAACTTAGAGGTCTCCTCCTATATGTAATATAAATGGGTGGACGATCCTCCCTCAGGATGAGGCATCGCCATAAAAAACATCTCCTAACCTGCGATCGCAAAAATAATACTCCTACTGAAACAATCTATCATGGCTCTATAAGCAGCATGACAATCCATGCCAATCATGGCGTCATACTCGTGCATATCTTACTAGCATATTTGCAAGCAAAATCAGGCTCCCAATCTCTATACCTACTCCCCGACATATAAAGAAAATCAATGACCCATTACCCAGTGGTGAGTGTACACATGTCAATGTAATCTCTGCCGAGTCTAACAACCCCGTGGCTCATGCAAAACTAGTGGCTATAAAGAAGTGTGATGCCCCAGTGTCAAATAAAATGCACCCTAAAGTACTATGGTTAGGAAACTTACCCTCAACTACGGGTGACGCTTGTGGTGCTGCTGTCTGGTGGACATTTGTAGAAATCCCATTCTAATACCCTTTAACCTCTCCTTAGGTCCCTAGCACCTCCCTTCATCATTGCAAACCCAAGTCATACCCCAGGTACTGACCAAAAGGCTATCGGGCACTCCCAGGCTCCATTTGACCAAAATTCAAACTCTTCAGCTCGACCGAGACTGAATTAATGTTCGAAGGGCACTGAAACCCCTTTCTAACGATCCATCCCATGTGTGATTCTGACTTACCATGCAGACGAACGACCTATTTTCCCCCAAAACTTGATCAGGAGGTCACCGAATGCTCCCAGGCTCCATTTGACCAAAGTCAACTCTTCATCTCGATCGAGACTAAATAAATATTCAAAGGTCATTAAAACCCCTTTCCAATGGTGTACCCTGTGCTCGATTCTGACTTACGGTACGGACGTATGATCCGTTTTACTCCGAAAGGTCACCGAATGCTTCTAGGCCCCGGCTGACCAAAGTCAACTCCCCGAACAAGGTCAAACTCTTTGGAATTTCAAATTACATCTCTTAAAATTTCTAACAGTCTTCCCCGTGTGCAATTCGGACTTACCATGCAGACGAATAATCCGTTTGCGTCCGAAGTTTCCTCGTCCAAAGGATCGACGAACGCTTCCGAGCCATATTTGACCCAAAGTCAACTCCCTGACCCGGGAGAAGTCCAAGGAATTTTTAAGGTGTCTAAATTACCTTTCCAGCGGTTCACCCCGTGCACAATTTGGATCAACGGTTCGTGCTCTACGACCAATTTTATGAAGGAACCTGAAAGACACTGCCAAACGGCAGGTTCCAAGCCTTGCCTATCGGGAGTGTGCCTAAACACATCTATCGATTGGCAGGACCAGGGCTATGTCAATCGGCAATGCCCTGGTCCTATAAAAAGGAGAGACTAACCTCATTCCGAGATGGAGGAAAATCAGAGATACATCACTCTTAGTAAGCTCAGAAAACCCCTCTCGAAGTCAGCGTGATTTACACGTCCAAATCCCTTTTCAACCTTCACCTTTCATAACCTTTTTCATTAAGCTTGGTGCATTAAGTACTCTTCATCATCATCCAAGTGCAATGTCTGCTCTCCAACATCCAAGATCAAGCTCAAGATCTTCAAGAAGGTCCAATTTTCTCAACTCTCTCGTTAAATTCCCCTAAATTCTCATTCGTTTATTTTGTTACTTAGTACTTTTATTCTCTAATCTCACTATCTTAATATACTTTTTATCTAGTATTATTTCACATCTCTTATTTTTATATAAATAAAACCCAAAAAATAAGAAAAAGAGGATTTTCTCATAAATTTTAAACGGGAATTCTCACACCTTTCTCACAACTAAAACACTTTTTTACACACACACCCATATAAGAGAAGTACCCGATTGGATTAATAGGATAAATCGCACCCCACCCCTCGTTTTGCATACAAACTACGTGGACTTTGATGCCTCTATAGGCTACGTAGGCGTCTCGGGGTAAAACCCGAGACTCGAGTCCTTTTTCAACTTTTCTCCTATTTTTCTATATTTTTTAAACTGAACTCTCTCAAATTCTATGTATTTACACACACACACACACACACACACACACACACACACACACACACACACATATATATATATATATATTTGTTCTTAATGGCGTATTTTTCCACATGCGTTATCATTCCTTTATATTGATCGACGCTAGGATGATCGCATAAATCCTATTTTCTAATATTACTTTTAGGAATATTCCTATGGATGACTCGCTTTATCTCTTCCATGATACAAGTCGATGATTCGTATCTCCACTACGTATACACATGCACACATATCACGGGGAAATAAAGGAAAATAACAACAACCCATGAGAGACCGTAAGGGTGGAATGGGTGCCATATACCTTCCCATTTCGTAACTTAGCCTCGGGACCCTTTGAGAATCATTTTGGTTTCTTATGTATCAGTATGTCTTTGGATGTTGTCCTTCAGGATGGCTCCATTTTCTTTTGTCTGTTTTGAGTAAAATAAATTGGCGACTCTATTTCTCTACATTTTTCACCTCATTCACCGACGCTGGTCGAAGCGCTCCCGAGGGGGACGCGCGAGACCTAGAGGGATCCTCTCCCCGCCGCGAGGGGGTATATCCGGGGATGCCCACAGTGGCGATTCTGCTGGGGATATTTATTTTGAAGGCTAGACTCTATTTACATGGGTATTATAATTTCTTATATATCCCCCTATTTTCCCCTTTACTATTCATGTGTACCTCATGCTTTTTCTTTTATTCACACACTTGTAGAAAATTTTCCATGTACCCTTCACACCACGTGCACCTAGGATCACATATATCCTCATGTTGCACGCATCACCCATACTTGGTATATCATTGGTACTCATACTTTGCTCCCTGTTGGGGATGATCAAGAAAGATACTCTCATCATAAGATACTAATAAGAGGATTATGCATGATTCACATGATATCACCAAAAAGCATTATTATTGACCAAATTTTGTCCATTAACTCGAGGGTCACTTCGTGATGGACGTTGGTTCGGCAGGGCACAGTTTTTGTAAGCGATATGAATCTCACCTTCCATTGGCCAAGTACCTTCAACGTATATTGAACGGTTCCCTCGCATCGTACCTCTTGACCGAAGTCATGACGGGAGGTATATCGCAGGGAACTCATTCACGTACGACGAGTATATCGAATCCGCTCTCACACGTATTGTCCCCACGAGGTATATGGTGAGGCAATTCACGTACACTTAGGTATATCAAATGGCTTGTCCACACATATCGATTGCCCTCAAAAGCAAGACGTATATCGTGGAAAACACGCCAAAGGGGGAACCCTTTCCAATTCACCCAACCAAACTACATTCCTGCATATAGGTGTCAAGCCTAGGACATTAGATTATCGGTTTCAACCCAAAACTTTGCCAAAATTTCGGGTCGGCTTGCCGCCCAAATTTTTGTGCATTTTTAAAATGGAACCCTTCCCGTGAGCCTGGTTATAAGTCCAGCCATAGCTTTGCACATATTACAAACCCAAATTTTCCAGGCTCGGGTCCCATACAACATTTCATTTTTCATTTAGGAGAATTTAATATAAGTCAGAACATAATAATAATAATAATAATCATGCTAAGACCCATCTTCCAAAAACATTTTTTCCTTCTTTATCAAGAATCCAAAAAAAATTTCTCTCTTCTTTACTAAAATTGCAAAAATATTTTTCTATTCGATCTCAAAAGAGAAAAAAAATGTCAAAAATATTTTCCTTCTTCTTTCTAAAAAATAAATCCAATTTTACGCCCTCTCAGGTCGATCGCACACCCTTGTCCTGGCTCCTTATTGGCTTCGATCTTTAGTCAAGTCACCGCGGAGTTCTGTCCGTTCTCCTGTTACCTCTTTCGAGTTCGGTATTCATCCACTTTCCCTGGAAAACACAGATCAAGTACCAGTTGTGCAACCAGATCTGATGGAAGTTTTAGCTCAGCTCGTGTCCAAGATTGACAACCTTTAGACTGAGGTTCGGGAGATACAAAGAAATGAGGTTCCTGTTCCTCAAGAGATCGAGGCCCTATTCCCTCGCACTATGGGTCCACCCGATCTTATCTGGGTTCCCTAAGAGTATCAGCACACTCCACGTATCCCTCCTATTAGTGGGCCGCCGCCTACCCAGCTTCCTATGTCGAATCGTGCCCAACCTGGGGCCAACTTGCCTGTGATCGTTGATCCGAAAGAGGAAGATTTGAACAAGTCAAAGATGATCTCAAGATGCTAACTAAGAAGTTCGACCAAGTCATAATCTCCAAAAATTACATGGACTACACCTATATGTATCCTTATCCTAACGCAAGGTTACCCGAAAAGTTCAAGATGCCGAATATCGAGAAATTCAGAGGAAGTGGACCACCGATTATTCATCTTCGCAGTTATCACTGTTTTATGACTCTCTTAGGGGCTTCAGAAGGAGTGATGGCCCAATTGTTTTAGCAAACTTTGAACGATAGCATCCTCCGACAGTTTTTGTCTCTCGAGGAATCCAAAATTCGTAGCTGGGAGGATGTAGACCATGAATTCATGTCGCAGTACAAATATAACGAAGAGCTTGAGGTTACCCGCCGTGATTTAGAGTTGTTCAAACATAACTCTGGGGAATTAGTCAGTAACTTCATAACCCGATGGAGGGAAAAAGAAGCTACCATGACCAATCGGCCTTCCGAGGAAGAACAAGTTAGCATAGTGAAGAAGAACTTCTTGCCCCACGTCCGAACAACCATGGGAGGATAATACTATCTCCACTTCCACGCCCTCAAAGAAGCATGAGTAGAAATTGAGTAAGGTCTTACTAAAATAGAGGTTTAACCAAAGAAAGTGTCTGGAAAGTTCACCCCCAGAAAATATGACAAACCTACCAGTGATGCTGTCTCAACCATCAACAACATCTCTCAACCAACCACTTCGTGGGCACCAGAAAGTCACCCCGTCCCAGTTTGAAAGGAATACACCGAGCTCCATGCTTCCCTCTCTAAAGTTTATCAAGCCCTGTTAAGCCGAAACCTCATCAAACCCTTAGATCCCCGTCCATTGCCCAATCCACTTCCGAGAAACTTCAAGGTAGATGCCCATTGCGCCTTTCACCAAACCGCTGGTCATACCACCGACCAATGCTTTCACCTTCGAAACGTAATCCACGGTCTAATTGACCAGGGTACCATTGCCCCACCAGCCAATCCTAAACCAAACTCTACTCACAACCCACTCCCAAATCTTACCAATGCAATCTGCCTAGAAATGAACCCAGAATTTGATCCCTCAACTCAAATCACACTCATACACTCTCCCAAACATGGCGATATTTCCTTCAACACCCTACTAGCCTCACTGATCAGGCACTATCACTCCTTACTAGAGCTTGCATCGCTGCAAGTACCAGTAATCCAATCCTTGAGATACAACACGGGTCAAATAATATGCTCCTATCAGGATTTTGAGTTGATCCACTCCTACTCCCGGCATGGGACAATTTCAAAGAAAGGGTTTGTCCAGAATACGACCCTCATGGCAATGTCAATGTGATTCAGATGTTCAGAAACATGCACTTCATGCCTAGACTAGGGCTAGGATAAAGACAACAAGGGATAATTAAGCCCATTGAACTGGAGAAAGCTTCCCCTCCTTGTGGTTTGGGGTATCAACCATCAGAACAAGAGCTCAGAATGATTCGCCAGTCTCGACCAAAGGGAAGATTAGACTGCATCCAGACTATCCAAGGTCACTCCTTAAATGAATGATTCATCAAAGAGGGTGAGGACTTCCCCTTTTGCGTCTTTTGAAACCATGGTATGACCATACAGATAAAAAGATGAAACCCGGAATGGAGATCTTTTTCCAAGACATCTACCCATGGGCAGAAAGTTCCCAAGACCATGTACAACCGCTCATCAAAGATACCAAAGAGACTGAGGAAAGTGACTCCGAGGACTCGTTCAACTTGCAAACACTGGGGCTGACCTCTTCATGGTTCATTCAAGCACTACATCATTGGATCCAACCCACTTGATTAAAGCTGCTGATACACCTCTCCTCAACTGGCATGTTGTGCCAGTTCTACCTGTTGGAATCCCACCTAACCCCAATGTTTACCCCATTTCCTCTTCTGTTGTCTATCCTTGCTCAAATGTAATCGAGACCTCCTTTGATGAAGTTCTTAATGCTATTTTTCCTATCAATGATATAAATGAAGATTTTGAGTATCTTACTGTGCCTTACATTAATTGTGTAGATTCTAATTAAACTTTTGAAGATGATGATTTTGTAAATGAACAATTCTTAACTGATTTAAATAAGGTTAGTAACAAACAACATAACCACATTCAAATTAATGAAGAAAATACTATTATTATTAACCTCGGTTCTTGTAGCCAACTGTGCGAGATTAGGATAGGGGCTACCCTTGACGAGCATGAGTGCACAAAACTCGAAGAATTATTGAAGGAATTCATGGATGTCTTCATAGGGTCCTACGAGGATATTCCCGATATTAATCCTGAAATTGCTCATATTGAGATCCCCACTCTTCCAGATTACAAGCTGGTTAAACAAAAGCTGAGGAGGCTCCGCACCGAATGGTCTCTCAAAGTCAAAGAAGAGGTGGTCAAACAACTGAACGTGGGTTTCATTGGTATGATCAAATATCCCACATGGATAGCAAACATAAGACCTGTGATGAAATCAGGAGGGAAAGTTCAAATGTATGTAGACTACCGGGACATAAACAAAGCCTCTCCAAAGGATGATTACCCGCTTCCCAATATCGACATGATCGTGGACAACACGGCCAGTCATGCTCTCAAGTCATTCGTTGATGGATTTTCCATATACAACCAAATAAAAATGCACCCAGATCATTAAGAAAAACTGTGTTCATCACCCAATGGGGAACCTTTTCCTACACTGTTATGCCATTTGGTCTCAAGAATGTTGGGGCTACCTACCAGTGGGCTGACACAACCATCCTGCATGATCTGATTCACAAAGAAGTCGAGGTCTATGTGGATGATATGATTATCAAATCCAAAACTAGAGAGGATCATTTTCTCGCTCTCTGAAAGTTCTTCGAACGACTGTGATAGTATCAGATGAGACTCAATCCAAAGAAATGTGTCTTCGACGTTACAAAGGGAAAACTCTTGGGATTTATGGTCAGTGAAAAAGGGATAGAAGCAGACCCTGCCAAGCTAAAAGCCATACTTGATATGCCACCTTCCCGAACGGAGAAAGAGGTTCGAGGTTTCCTTGGGAAATTATAATACATTAGTTAGTCCATCGGCCATCTAACCTCCATCTGCGAACCTATTTTCAAACTCCTCCGAAAGGATTCAACCAAAGTTTGGAACGAGGCTTGCCAAGAGGGCTTAGACCGAATAAAACAATACCTGACTCAACCTCTAGTACTCATGCCACCACAGCCTGATCTCCCCTTGCTTCTATACCTAACCACAACCGACACTTCAGCCGTGGCTTTGCTAGATTAATACCTTAAAGATTCCAGCAAAGAAAGAGCCATCTATTATGCCAGTCATAAATTGGACGGGTACGAAGTCAACTACATTGCTTTGGAAAAAGTATGCATCGCGCTTATTTAGGTCACCCAAAAGTTGCGACACTACATGCTCGCCTTCCCTATTAAACTTGTATCCCAAATGGACCCCATCAAGTACCTTCTTGAAAAACCTGCCTTATCCAGCTGAATGGCTCGATGGTTGATGATCTTAGCCAAGTTTGATATCGTATACATCACACATAAAGCCATGAAAGGAAGATCCATCTCTAACTACCTCGCTAATTACCCCATGGAAGAGATTGGTGACTGTATCTCCGAATTACCAGATGAAAACATATTCTATGATTCTCAAGATGACATTCGATAACAAATGTTCTTTGATGACGCTGTCAACAAAAAGAGATATGGTATTGGGATACTTCTGATCGCCCCAGATGACTCCCACACCCCCATCGCCATCAAATTAGATTTCCCTTACACCAACAACATGACTGAATACGAGGCAGGTATGTTAGGCCTCAAAGTTGCTCTAAAGAAAGGTATCCAACGCCTAGATGTCCATAGGGATTTCGCCCTCATCATTAGTCAAGTGCTCAGAAAATCGAAAGTCAATGATGAGAAACTTTAGCCCTTTCATGGCCACTTATAAGAACTAGCCTCCCAATTCCAAAACATCACCTTCCACTACCTACCTTGAGCAAAGAATAACCTAGTCGATGCCCTTGCTACCCTAGCCTCCATGGTCAACATGCCCGAAGGAATAATAATGGCCCCCTTCCTGGTCCAAAAGCAAGATAAACCAACCCACTGCTACCACATTGAGCTCATCACCAAAGAAGATCCGGAGCTAGCCAACTGCTAGTATTATGATATGTCGCAGCTTCTCAAGAACGGTAAGTATCCCGAGGGTTCCAACAAGAAAGATCGGGTAACCCTCCCAAGGATGGCTGCCCAATACATCATCTGTCACAAAGTACAGTTCAAAAGAAACTTTTATGGAACCCATCTACACTGCATAGCAGTGGTTGACATTGAAGAGGTAATGCAGAAAATCCACAGCAGGGAATGCGTACCCCACATAAAAGGTCACATTCTTGCCAAAAAGATCATCCGATAAGGCTACTACTGGACCATCATGACCCAGGATTGCATCGACTATGTACGGAGATGCCTCAAATGCCAACAGTTCCCCCACCTTCAACACATGCCTTTGCGAGGTTTATACAACATGACTTCTCCCTGGCCGTTCTCCACCTGGGGCATCGATATCATAGGGAAGGTTACACCCAATTCCTTTAACAGGCATGAGTTCATCCTGGTTGCCATTGATTACTTTACCAAATGGGTCAAAGCCGAGTCATACGCAGTCCTAAACGCCAAGAAAGTGGCCAAATTCATCAAGAAAAACATCATCTGCCGATATGGGGTCCCGCACGAGCTAGTTTTAGATAACGGGTTGCATTTTGAGGAAGAAGTCACATAAGTGGTCAACGTGTATGGGATCTAGAGACATAAATCTTCTCCCTATCGACCTCAAACCAATGGTGTAGTTGAAGCCACCAATAAGAACCTCAAAGCCATCATCAGTAAGATTATCGAAAGCTATCGAGATTGGGCTGAACGAATCCCATACGCCTTCTAGGGATACTGAACCTCAATCCAAACCTCTACTGGGGCTACCCCTTACTCTCTAGTCTATGGTATGGAAGCGGTCCTACCCATGGAGCTAGAAATACCCTCGTTACACATCATGCTTGAAACCAAGGTCAGTGAGGAAGACTGGCATCAAATTCGCCTCAACGAGCTATAACTCTTGGACGAAAGGAGACTGAAGGCATTTTATCAAATACAAGGGTACCATCGCCGAATAGAGCGTTCATTTAATAAGAGAGTCAAGGACCACAGTGTCCAAGAAGGGGATTTAGCGCTCAAAGAAATAGTAAAGCCCATCTGGGACCCTAGAGGGAAATTCAACCCCAATTAGAGCGTCCCATACATTGTCAAGAAGATCTTGTCCGACGGTGCCGCCATGCTCACCGACATAGATGGAGAAGAGATGTCTCGTTCAGTTAACCTGGACCATCTCAAGAAATTTTACCCCTGGTCCGAAATCTTGGTGCGCTATGACTCTTCTCATCTCCCTTTTATTCTAAAAAAATATCTTCATTTCCCTCAACCCAGAACTATGTGGGCCTGATCCTCTGCAAAAATCATTCTCATAAAAGTTAAAAATTTTCAAAAACCCCCAGAGGTACGTAGGCATCTCATACGTCTTACATGAGCACGGCCCCTTCTTTTTCACAAAAAACTATTCTTTTCTTATCTCCGAGAATGACTGTTCACTTTAACATATACTTGAACAAAAGGATTATGCATGCCTTAACGATCGGTATAGATAACTCAAAATACAAATTTCATCAAAAGGCACAACTGGATGATCAAAAACTTATTTATTTCAATAATAAGAAATTACAGTGCAATTACATAAAGGAACGTATAACTCTCTTCCCCCCCACCTTCCTAGAAAGCCAAATAAATCCCCAAATTTGTTCCTCATTACAAAACACAAAAACTCTCTAAGAGCCCTACCCACAGCTACTAAAGGAGCCCGCTCCATCATCGTCATCTACATCCCGTGGGCCCCAAGCTTCCCTGCCTGAATGGAGTGCCACAAACGTTCCATGGACCGATAGGCTCGAACCAACCTCAAAATTACCACCACAACCCCTCCATGGTATCAGATAACGCAAGCCATCTTTGTCCAGTCTCCACTTCCAACATCTTTATAAGTACTCTCCTCCACAACCACTTCATATAATCCCCAGGGATGTGCCAAACTCTCCCAGCAGACTGATAGGGACGGTTCGACGAATGTCAACTCTCCCATAAAGAGCTAAGCCGCATACGCAGACGCTCTGTCAAATCTTCTACCGAAAAGAAGTTTAGTGTCCAAGATGGCATGATCTGATCCTAGCCAAATTGGCGCAGAAGTCGCCAAGGGAAATAGAAAGAAGTATGTCTAAGACCAACCAGCCAGACATACGGGTATTCTCCCAGTTCCAGAGTAGGCAGCAGCTGTCCCCACCAAGGTACTGACCAGTACAGATTTAGATCCCCATGCTCCATGAACCAATTCTCCCAACTCTCAATATCCAGGCCAACACTGATGAAATAGTGCGAAAATAAATTAGGTACAGTCGACAAAGGTATTCCGGAGGAGTCACCAGACGGAATCTTTCAGACAACCACATGAACAACATCACAGGGCTACCCCTCAGAAAGTCAGAACAACCTTCTTGCCATGTATCCAGGCCATTTAGAGTCTCCTCCAGTATCACCGTCGCAGGATTGCGACGGTAGGACATCCATAAGGTGATAACTGTAAGTTTTGGGTCCACCTGCTGCTCCCCAGTCACCAGCAACAATTTTTAAACCAAGCCTAGAATGATAGCTCCGGCATATCCAGTATCACCAACCTCCTACAAATGCATGAACCACAACACCGGTGAACATAAATCATACCTCCAACCACCGGTGATCTGGATGCAAAGGACGAAACACAAAGACGTCCGGCCAACAGCTCCCGAGGAGAACTAGAAAACTCAGGCAGAGCTGCGGTAACGCCGGGATTTATCCCTAATATGGAAGAAAATTACTCAAAAGTCGGACAGACTTATTCTAAGCCAAAGTGAAATACATGGTGTTCATGCTACCAGAATTGTACCTCTGCCATCAGCATGTTCCACTATATGGGCCGATTACGCCATAAAGAAACTCGACGCATGTTGTAAGCATCGTAGTCGACGTTATAGGAGAACATCCTCTCCAAAGTCTCGAGGTAGTTGGAAAACTCAACACTCCCAGGGAGACCCATATCACAAAACATGAAAGTAGGAATGTGAAGGTGTGAGGAAAACACACTACTCTTACCCCTCTTTTAAACTTGAAAACTCCCACAAAAGACATAACTCCTGCAGAAATCAGAGGAAATTCTACCCCATAAGGTATAAAAGGCTTGAGATGGTACTAACCAAAGTTTTGAATTGATGGGACTTGACTGACCTACCGATAAGCAGGACAAGGTGCTTGCCGATCGAAACCCCCCTACTTTTGGAAATTTTCTTTTTTCCTCTTTTGTCAAAATTCAGAAAACACAAAATAAATTGATATTCTCAACAGAATTTCAAAAATATCCTTTTCGTTTTTATATAAATTCTCATTTTGAATAATAATTTCTTTCAAAACCTTAAAAATATTTCTTTTTACGGTCTCAGCAGCAAAGTAAAAAGCGCATGTGCATGCATTCATTCATCATTAACAGAAGATATTCAAAACATTTCATTGCATTGCGTAGATATTTCTCTGTGTTACATCATTTTGCAAGAAAATAAAGAAAAGAAAAAAAATAAACGGGACTTAACCCAAATCCACATTCTCTCTCTCTCTCACTTGCCCTTCCCCTCTCTCTCCTAAGAGCTTTCACCCCTGCGACGCGCTCTCTTTCCCCGACGGCGAGATGATGCACCACCACTACCTGAACCAGACTCCTCCCCAGATGAGGCAGATGACACCAAGCAAGAAGGAACAGGAACTAGGAGTGGACAAACTCATGCACCATCAAATGCCTCATCTGTGCATTTACTCCAGTCAACCCTGTGTCCTGAACGGTCATCCCCCAAGGGTAAAAGGTTACTTAAAAAATCCCTAGCAGATATGAGTCAAATAAAAAATCAAAGCTCCCAAAGGTCTTAGACTGAAGAAGAAAGAAGTCTTACCTTATCATTGGTCAAGCCATTCAAGACCTGACGCATCGCTTCTAAAGAGAGAGACCTCCTCGACTGCCGATTGGCCTTGCACCATCGATGCAACCGGTAAAAATCCCCAAGAGTCTCGTCCTTTGAAGCAATTAGCTGGTATTACACCCAATCACCTCATAGAACCACGTCTTCTAAAGAACAGAAATTCGCAATCAAAAGAGGTACATAAGGAAAATGCACAAAATTAAAAAATACCTCAAGAAGATACATGCCTCCAATGAAAGACTGCCGACAGCACCAGCTAAATGCATCTAAGGAAACATAAAGGGACGCCAAAGTCAGGCTCCCCCAATCATAGAGAGGGATGTTCGAAAACATCCTCAGGTATGGAAAAAACCATAAATGGACGACGTCGCTGATCGACGCCACCAGGAATCCCCCCAGCACTAACAAAATGAACAATCGGGCCATCTGCCTCACCTGCAGCCCATCCTCCACATCGATCATTCTACCTAATAAAACATCCTTCAGCAGCGACATATGGATGGAGTCCCCAGAAACTATCCTCCCCACATCACCAAGTGCCACGCGCACCGCCACCGGTCTCACCCGCAAAGAGCGATCCACCTCTATCTGCTCTCCATCGCAATCCATCCCCAGCAGATGCTGCACATCTATGGGAGTCACAATCATCTCCCCAAACCCAAAATGAAAGGTGTGGGTAGTGTTCCACCACCTTTCCTTCAAAGTGCATAAGACTGACATCGAACGAGGCGTCTCATCTAGTGCAGACGCCAACCTCCCAAAGCCTGCTGAGGATAGCACCTAACGCACCATAGGTCTCCCAGACAGCCTTAAGCCCCATTATTCCGCAGGCATGCATATTCGACAAAGAAACATCAGACTACGAAAAGAGAAAAACCTTATCAGAATCCAAGAAAAAAGGAAAACCACAAAAAAGAATGCCAAAAGTCATTTTACTTACGTAACCGCCAGGGTTCACCACCCTCGAAGAGCGATGACGCGACGGCTCCCGCAGCAAGGTCCGCTCATCTGCAATCGGCTCGAATGCATCAAAAGAGTTCTCGCTCCCCAAAGCAAGAGGTTCCCTGTCCCTCCACTCCACGTTTTCCCAGTCATCAACAACCAACCATTCCCGGTGTACTGCAGTACTCACAAAAGCGGCCATTTCTTAGAGATCGAAATGCTAGAACGATTCGCAGAAGGAAATTGCAAAAAGAGAGAAGGAAAAAAGCTGTGAAAATGAGGGGAATTCTACCCCTTTATATAGGATGCCAAGGGTCATTCCGATCGGCATTGACCCCCCACCTACCGATCGGCACTGACCCTTTACCTTCTCTAGGTAGTCCAAAAGTCCGTGCCACTGCCGAATGGCACCCTCTACACCATGCCGATCGGCACCTCCCTTAAATTTTCGTACAGTAATTCCCCCAAAATACCAGAAAACCCTGAAAAATCCTCAGAAAATTCCTAAAAATCCCAGAAAGGATTTAGAGAATTTTCACCAAGAAAATTTCACACTTCCTCAAGAGGAACCCTTATTTCCCTAGAGAAACTCTCAGAAACCAAGCGAATCCCTCCCCAGCGACGTCCCCAGAGGACCTCCAAAATATCCAAAACTTCAGGATCATATCCTATTTCCCAAAGGTCCTAAATCTCCCCGAGAAATAAGTCCAAAACCCTGGACCACCTAATCACTTCCCCAGCATCAAATTGGCTTTTCCCCAGGTACAGTCTCCAAAAGTCACAAGGATTTCCCCAGCAATCGGTTCCCCAGCTCAAAACAAAATCATGAGGTAATTTCCCCGACAGAATTCCAAAGAATCATTCTCCCCATCAATGTCTCTAAAGGATGCTCTAAATTTTCCCCAGCTCATTCACTATTCCCCAGCGAAACCCAAAATCCAATCTTTATCCCCAGAAAAATCCTTGATTTTCCCGAAGGAAAGGTACACCTCTTTTAGGTCAGAATTGACCTCAGTCTTGGATCGTCACCTTAGTTAGGTCCGAATTGACCTCGGTCCTCGATTGTCACCTCTCTTCAGGTCAGAATTAACCTTGATCTTAGATCGTCACCTTAGTTAGGTCAAAATTGACCTTAGTCCTCGGTCGTCACCACTCTTAGGTCAAAATTGACCTCAGTCTTGGATCGTCACCTTAGTTAGGTCAGAATTGACCTCAGTCCTCGGTTGTCACCTCTCTTTAGGTCAAAATTGACCTCGATCTTGAATCGTCACCTTAGTTAGGTTAGAATTGACTTAGGTCCTCGGTCGTCACATATTTTAGGTTAAAATTGACCTCGATCATTAATCGTCACCTTAGTTAGGTCAGAATTGACCTCAGTCCTCGATCGTCACCTCTCTTAGGTCAGAATTGACCTCGGTCTTGGATCGTCACCTTAGTTAGGTCAGAATTGACCTCGGTCTTGGATCATCACCTTAGTTAGGTTAGAATTGACCTCAGTACTCATTCCTCACCTCTTTTAGGTCAGAAGTGACCTCGGTCTTGGATCGACACCTTAGTTAGGTCAAAATTGACCTCGGTCCTCGGTCGTCACCTCTCTTAGGTCAGAATTGACCTTGGTCTTGGATTGTCACCTTAGTTAGGTCGTAATTGACCTCGATCCTTGGTCGTCACCTCTCTTAGGTCAGAATTAGCCTCGGTCTTAGATCATCACCTTAGTTAGGTCAGAATTGACCTCGATTCTCGGTCGTCACCTCTCTTTAGGTCAGAATTGACCTCGGTCTTGGATTGTCACCTTAGTTAGGTCAAAATTGACATCGGTCCTCACTCATCACCTCTTTTAGGTTAGAATTAATCTCGGTATTGGATCGTCACCTTAAGCATGTAGAATTGGCTTCGACCTGCAGAATTGGTCATCTCACCTAAAGCCCGCAAATTTGGCTTTGCCCCGCAGAATTGGTCATCCCATCCTTAAGCCTGCAGAATTGGTCATATCACCCTAAGCCCATAGAATTGTCTTCGACCCCTAGAATTGGTCATCTCAACTTAAGCCCGCAGAATTGGTTTCGACCCTCAGAATTAGTCATCTCACCTAAAGCTCACAGAATTGGCTTCAACTCGTAGAATTGTTCATTTTCATCTTCAAGCCCACAAAATTGGCTTCGACCTGCAGAATCGCTCATCACGACCTAAGACCTCAAAATTGGCTTTGACCCGCAGAATTGGTCACCCCCATCATTACTTTGGTAATCACTTCCTTTAAGACCATCCCCATCATGTTCCTTCCAGCTCGCATAATTGGCTTCGACCTGCAGAATCAGCCACCCTCATCTTTAAGCCCTCAGAATTGGCTTTGACTTGCAGAATCGGTCATTCTCATCCTTAGGTCCTCAGAATCAACCTCGACCCTCTGGTCATCCTCTTTCAAAAGGCATCATGTGGTGTCTATTCGATGGCTATCATTTTTTCTAAACTCACCCGTTAAGGGGATCTATAGACACCCTATTCTAATACCCCCTAACCTCTCCTTAGGTCCCTTTCACCTCCATTCATCATTACAAACCCAAGTCATACCTAGGGTACTGACCTAAAGGCCATCGGGCACTCCCAGGCTTCGTTTGACCAAAATTCAAACTCTTCATCTTGACCGAGACTAAATGAAGGGAGCTGAAACCCCTTTCCAATGGTTCATCCTGTGCTGATTCTGACTTACCATGCAGACAAACGATCCGTTTTCCCCTGAAACTCGATCAAGAGGTCCCCAGATGCTCCCAAGCTCCGTTTGATCAAAGTCAACTCTTCATCTTGATCAAGACTAAATGAATCTTCTAAGGTCACTAAAACCCCTTTCTAATGGTCTACCTCATGCGCGATTATGGCTTACGATACGGACATATGATCCGTTTTACTCCGAAAGGTCACCAAACGCTTCCAGGTCCCGATTGACCAAAGTCAACTCCCCGAAAAAGGTCAAACTCTTTGGAATGTCAAATTACATCTCTTAAAATTTCTAACAGTCTTCCCCGTGTGCAATTCAGACTTACCATGCAGAAGAATGATCCGTTTGCGTCTGAAGTTTCCTCATCCAAAGGACCGACGAATGCTTCCAAGCCATATTTGACCCAAAGTCAACTCCCAGACTCGAGAGAAGTCCAAGGAATTTTTAAGGTCTCTAAAATACCTTTCTAATGGTTCACCTCGTGCACGATTTGGATCAACGATTCGCGCTCTACGACCGATTTTATGAAGGAACCTGAAAGACACTGCCAAACAGCAAGTTCCAAGCCTTGCCTATCGGGAGTGTGCCTAAACATACCTACCGATTGGCAGGACTAGGGCTATGTCAATCGGCAATGCCCTGGGCCTATAAAAAGGAGAGACTAACCTCATTCCAAGATGGAAGAAAATCAGAGATACATCACTCCTAGTAAGCTCAGAAAACCCCTCTCGAAGTCAGCGTGATTTCCACGTTCAAATCCCTTTTCAACCTTCACCTTTCATAACCCTTTTCGTTAAGCTTAGTGCATTAAGTACTCTTCATCGTCATCCAAGTGCAATGTCTGCTCTCCAACATCCAAGATCAAGCTCAAGATCTTCAAGAAGGTCCAATTTTCTCAACTCTCTGATAAAATTCCCCTAAATGCTCATTAGTTTGTTTTGTTACTTAGTACTTTTATTCTCTCATCTCACATATCTTAATATAGTTTTTATCTAGTATTATTGTACATCTCTTATTTTCATATAAATAAAACCCAAAAAATAAGAAAAAGAGGATTCGCTCATAAATTCCAAACATGAATTCTCACACTTTTCTCACACCTTTCTCACAAGTAAAACACTTTTTTACACACGCACCCATATAAGAGAAGTCCTCGATTGGATTTATGGGATAAATCCCACCCCTCATTTTGCATATAAACTACGTGGACTTTGATGCTTCTATAGGCTACGTAGGCGTCTCGGGGTAAAACCCGAGACTCGAGTCCTTTTTCTACTTTTTTCCTATTTTTCTATATTTTTTAAACTTAACTCTGTCTAATTCTATGTATTTACATATATATATATATATATATATATATATATATATATATATATATATATATATTGTTCTTAATGGCTTATTATTCCACATGTGTTATCATTCCCTTATAATGATCGACGCTAGGATGATCGCATAAATCCTATTTTCTAATATTACTTTTAGGAATATTCCTATGGATGACCCTCTTTATCTCTTTCATCCTACAAGTCGATGATTCCTATCTCCACTAAGTATACACATGCACACATATCATGGGGAAATAAAGGAAAATAGCAACAACCCATGAGAGACCGTAAGGGCGGAATGGGTGCCTAACACCTTCCCATTTTGTAACTTAGCCTCCGGACCCTTTTCGAATCATTTTGTCTTCGTATGTATCAATATGTCTTTGGATGTTGTCCTTCGGGATGGATCCCTTTTCTTTTGCCTGTTTTGAGTAAAATAGACTGGCGACTATATCTCTTTACATTTTTCACCTCATTGACCGATGTTGGCTGAAGCGCTCCCGAGGGGGTGCGCAAGACCTAGAGGGATCCTCTCCCCTCCACGAGGGGGTATATCCAGGGATAGCCACAGTGTTATAAACTCGTCCATACTACAATTGTCCCTACTGAACTGGGACTGGTGGGATGGCTGGTAATGCTGGTATCTGAGGTGGTACTGGGAGGGCGGCTGGGAAAATTAGTCTCTGTGGCTCCTGACGCCACCCTGCTACCGTGGGGCCCTATCCCCCTCGGGGCAATCTTGACGTCTATGTCCATTCTTACCAGAACCAAAGCATCTGCCCCTGAAATTTCCTCCCCTCTGTACCTATTGTCCTGGACCTTGATGGCCATTACCACCCCTCCACTGGCCCTACTGATACCGCTGCTAGCCCTGTTGCTGGCCCTTCTCATAACGATGTTGGACCTGCTGACTGGACTGACCTTTTTGGCCCTGTCTATAGCCCCCATGCCCTTACCTTGAGTCACTAGATCAGAATCTCTTAGTAAGGTACCCCTTATGGGAACTCTGTTCACCCTGACGGACATGCTCCTGAGATGCTGGTGCCCCACTTGCACTACTACCTTATGTCTAACCTACTGACTGGACTCTCTGGCTCATGTTCTTCCCTGCTGGTGGATGCATTGGTCCTGGTAATGATATAGGGAGGAGTTGAGTACATCAATATAAGTACCCAATGGCAGATTACCCAATAGGTGCTGGCGAATCCTGTAAATTAAACCATCCTTGAACATTCAAATCTTCTTTTCTTCGGTAGGAACCTCATCTGGCACTATAGTAATCATTCTCGTGAACTCATTCAACAGTTTTCACCTTATCTCAGTCTGCACAGTGGAAGGAAAGTATTTGTGGTTAAACAGCACCCAGAAACTCTGAATCGTCATACTGTCCCTCTCCTCCAAAGTGGTTGTGGACTCCAACCACTATAAAGCGACCCCTACTAGCATGGAGGAAGATAGTAACTATCTCTGAATGTCTATTCACTCGTATATGCGAAGATGTCTCTGGATGTCTTTCTTCATTTGGCTCGCGATGACAATATCATAACTGCCCGACAACTCTAGGTGATGTACCCTATGAAAGGCCTCCCTTACTCTCTCCCATGCAGTGGGAAACTGAGCTGGAACTGGCACCATAGCCTGAACCTGGGGTGGGTCCTGCTGCACCACCGCTAAAGCTAAATTCACCGCCTAAGAAACTAAGGGGGCAACCTCGACTGCGTTCATTGTTCCCTGAGCCTGAGCTGCTGGTTGCTCTGGTTAGGCATTTTCGTCCCTCAGGGCTCTTCTCGGAGGCATCTGAAATGAGAAGGAATTTATAAGTCCATAGTTATTATTAAATCACAAATATCTGAAGACGTAATTGTATAAATAAGAATACAACAGTCCTAATAATATGGGTTTATATCAAAGACGCTAAGCTGGTAACACAATAAGCCATACAGATCCTAAAGGACAATAGAACCTAATGCACTGATACCACCTATGACACCCTGTCTAATTAAATACCGGGTGATCAGTCCTTTATTAAATTAAATCAAAGTGTTTGATTGGTTCATTCTTAGCATCACTGTCGAAAAATAATTTTTTTCTTTATTAATCACCTAACAAATAATTAAGCTAAGTGTCAAAACATTTAATTTTATAGATTTAGTCCTATTGTTATGATTTAATATACGAAACCATTTTCATGAACACGGATAATAATATTAAAAACCAAACCATCCAAATGAAAAACCAGGATAGATTAACCAATCCAAATAATATATCTCACAACAAAGGACAATGAAATAATTAAAACAATACCAACTAAAACTGAAAACTGAAATAATAAAGAGTACAAGTCTCTCTGAACTAAATAAAAACTGAAAATGGGAGACACATTCCCCATCTAAAATGAATAAGTGCAGAGCTGAGATGACAAGGATGAAGTCGTCTAAATGCAAGGACCTGCAACTCCCAGACTAGCTGCAGCACGTCGATAGTCCAAAGATCTAAGTTTGACGCCCATGTGGCTGGGCACTTGTAATACATATATATATACAAGAGAAAGAAGAGATGATAGGAAACGGGTCAGATCCGGGTGTAAAATAGCTTTAAAAATAGTTTATCAAGTATATAAAATGCTTACCAGTTGATATTACATACATGTTACTACCTCGACACTCACTTGGGAATTCTCACCCCTCAACTAGTGTGCACGCCTAACGTACTACTGAACTAATCTAGATAAAGCTAACCCAATTCACTAGTCTAACCCAATTTTCCCTCACCAAATCTTGATTCAAGTGATCACACGACTATAGTTTATATCTGATAACCTTTCCTTATGAATTTATCAAAGCCAGCTATGTTCATCTCAAAACAGTCTTAAGTTCACAACCACTTAATTCATTTAATATTAATTATTCAATTTTATCTACTTAGAAGCATAGTAGATTAATCACATGTATATATATATATATATATATATATATATATATATATATATATATATATATATATATATATATATATATATTTATCACTCATAATATATATACTAATAGGGCACCCCACATAAATCTATGGTTCTGGCATACTCTGCTATCAAGTCCTCGTATCTTTCGTACAAAATGGGAATACTAGTTCGAAATCACTCTCAAACTATATTAACACAAAACACACATATTGGAGGCGAAGCATAGTTCCAAGTCACTAAGAGGTCAACACATGGCCTCACGTCTCTTAGGACCGTCTGACTATCATTCTCAAATAGCCTCTACCAAGGATTCTATGTTCTAGGGTATAAGTCAATATCCCCCATAAAGTCCAATCGAGATAAGACTGTCCCGCGGCGGAAACCTCCGTAATAGAAAGTAGCGTGAGTATTATTACACACAGATATTTATATAATAAATTTTCACACAGATATTTATATTTTCATCATTCAGATAGGTACACACACATGACCCATATTATATTCTGACCATACGTGACATGTAGCCCCCGAGTCACACGTATAATTAATCCACTATTACTTTCTCAATTACCGTAAGTCCTTAAGTGCTTCTCGACTCTCGAAGTGTATCATCTTGATAAATATAAAATTAGTAGGTGTAAGCTCTCTACCCTACTGGTCTAAGTCATTATTAATTCTCACAAGACCTAATTTAATGTACGCATGATTTCCACTCCATTTTATACCCCCGAAATCCCACGGTTAATTTTCGTTTAAAGTCATGTTACCCGAACCTTGCCTATACCCTACTGTTCCTTCCCAAATTCTATTATGATATTTAAATTATGTCCAAAGGTCCTTACACATTGGGATCGGATTAACATTAAAAGTGAAAGAAATTTCAAATTCCAGGAGGAGTCGATCGATCGATGAAGAGGGTCGATTGATCGACAGTCTTGAGTCGATTGATCGATCAAGCAGTTATTGGCCCAGTTTCTGCAATTCTTTACCTATGGGTTTCATCAATTTAAATCCTCAAAACCTCTATTAATTCATCCTAAACTACCAAACAATCAAACCAAAGGTTGTATTATCCTACATATATGATTTGTAACGTAAAACATATACAAATTCATCAAGGGCCATCAATTGAAGGGGCTAATTTAGTTAATTCATCAAGAACCCTATTTTTATCATCACAATAAATATCTTCGTAATTATTCCAGGATTCAACCTCTACTAGACATCAATTTCGTAGTTAATCATCTACATATGTCAATAGAGTTGTCCTAACATGGTTTTTACTCAGAATTTCAATATAAATCTCCCAAACATCATTTAACTTTCATGAAAACATAAAATCCTTATCTCATACACTAGCATGGGTGTGTTATCAATTAAAGAACAACAAGTTAGATACTTTCCTTACGAATGAAATTCTGAATTATAGAAGATGATGGGTATAATCCTGCTCCTTGTTCCTTGATTTACGTGTTGGTGATGGAATTGGTGAGAATGGTGTAAGGTTCGTGGTTCTCCTCCTTGAAAACCTTCTCTCTTCTCTCTTACTTATCCTCTCCGTAACTCCAGTGTTTCTAACCCTCGAGGAATCCCACTTCCATCAGGTATAACCTCTTAATTTTTGTCATTAATTAAGGCCTAAAATGGGAAATTATCGAAATGCCCTCCCGGGTTGCCAGTTAGGCCTAAAATCACCCCGAGACTCAAACTAAACCTCCGGGTACCTTTTTATGACTATCTCGACCATTTCGAACACATTGGAGCACTCAAAATGACCATATGGGTGACTTAGAATTAATTTACTTTTTATTTCCTTAAATTAGTCCTGACACAACTGACACGCGCGTCCCAGCTTAATTTCTATAACTGTCGTATTATTCACTCACGACAATTTTAATAAATTTGATCTCATATATTACTTTACTCATTAAGTAATATTAAATATAATTCTTACCAATAATTACTAACTCTCGCCACGCTAGTAAATATTCAATTTTAAAAAAATCTGGATTAATATTAAATCAATTTATCCCAATTAAATTTAATTAATCCCACAATTAAAGGGCATAAAAATACGGGGTATTACAGGGGACTCCAAGCCATCCCTTCGTCGAGTAAAACTTTTTATCCCATCACCGCCTACTATTGGGAAACTTGCAACTGATGCCTCTATGTCCACAAACGAGATATGCCCCGAGCTCTCGATAACTTGTGCACATCCCTTGCCAAATACCCTCAAAGTTTTTTTCAAATGATACAAATTTCCTTTCTTTTCTCCCTTTACTAAGACTATACAACCAAGTGTAACTCTCAAGACCTCACTTGCTAAAAACACTCGAAAACCCTTGGAATCCAATTAGCTAATGGATATCAAGTTTGTTCTAAAATTTGGGGCATAGTTCACACCCCCAAAATGCACTCCGTCTCATCGATTTTTTTTCATCGTTCCAACCACCTTAACTTCACATTTCATACAAAGATAATAAACTTTTCCTCTTCTCATAGAATGTCTTAAAATACTCTCTACTGGATCAAACATGATTCAATGATTCATAATCCAATGTCTATCTACTTTAAAATAGAGATTTGCCTTTGAAAAGCGTGAGATACTTTCCAAAATCTTCATCTTCTGCATATGTTACTGATGAACTATTAGAGACACATGCATCCTTTTTTAAAGGACAATCTGTCTTTATGTGACCGTACTCCTTGCACTTACAACATTTTTAGCCTTTTCCACCGCCCCTAGATATAAAATTATAAATATCTTCACTAGATCCTCAGTTTGTATTCCTTCCCCAATTCCCACCATGAGCATACAAAGACAAACACGAACTCTCCTCCCTCGAAGGCATACTTTTCTCATCAAACAATATAGCCGAATCAACCTCATCTATTTTTACCATACATTATAATAAAAATGGTGATGATTGCTCTATCTTATGAATTCAGAAAAGAAGTAAGAAGCAACAAGGCTCTATCTTCTTCTTCATATTCACATCAAACCTTATAAGTCTATCCATAATCCCATAAAATACATTTATTGATCCATAAGGTGCCCCATCCTCCATAATCAAATGTAAAATCTCCCAATTATGATACAAATTTGTTATGAGACTCTTTCACTATGCCATATACCAAAAATGGTTATAGGAGGTTAGTCATGGTCCAAATCCTTGACCAAGGTGGTCATGGTCCAAATTCGTGATCACCATAAAACTTCATGACCAAGGCTGTGATTAAGGGCAGGGGTGACCTAGATAGGGATTGGTCATGGTTCCAGACCATGACCTCCATGGTCACGGCTCCATACCGTGACTAATACGCAACCCATGAGGCGGGAAAGTTGGTGCTCGTTTTGTCAAGTTAAGGGTCATGGTCTGGAACCATCACCAAACTGTGACTAGCCTTAGTGTAGTATAGTCACAGTTTTTAAGCGTGACCCCAAACAGTGACAACATTTTAATTTTAATTGGTCATGGCCTAATGGTTAAGGTTTAGGACATTGACCAAGTGTGGGTGACTATATGGGTCACGGCTAGGGACCCTGACCATTTATTTGGACCCGTGACAATTTGATTAGTTAAAATATTGGTAATGATCTTTTGCCGTGATAATTTTTTTCTATAAATAAGGCCCCTTAGGGTTTGTTTTCATTTCAGTAACATTTCTCTCTCTCCCTCTTGCTCTCTGATCACTAACTCTCTCTCACTATGTGTTTGTGTGTGTATTTCTCTCCCTCTCCCTCTCTCTCTCTCTCTCTCTCTCTCTATATATATATATATATATATATATATATATATATATATAAAACAAAAACACGTGCGAAAGCCCAACTTAATCTAACACACACACACACACACACATACATGTGTGTGTGTGTGTGTTTATGTATAATAAAATTGGGTCTATACATGAAATTGGACTCATTTAGTGTTGTAAATGTGAAATTGGTATTGAAATTGGGTATATACATAAAATTGAATCCATTGTATTTTGTGAATGTGAAATTGTATTTGAAATTGGGTAATAGCATGAAATTAGACCCATTTGGTTGTGTAAATGTGAAATTGATATTGAAATTGGTTATATACGTGAAATTGGAACCATTTTGTAATGTAAATGTGAAAAATTGTATTTGAAATTGGCTATATACATGAAATTGGACCCATTTTATTGTGTAAATTTGAAATTTTATTTGAAATTGGGTATATACATGAAATTGAACTCATTTGATTGTGTAAATGTGACATTGATGTTGACTACACATATACTCATATATACACACATAATAACACATGCACATATATATACACATATGCGCACACATACAACAAATGAAGTCCTATATATACATGAAGTACCTCATATACTCACATGCACACACATATACATCCATAAACACACACACACACGCACACACACACATATACACACACACACACACACACACACACACACACACACACACACACACATATATATATATATATATATATATATATATATATATATATATATATATATATATATATATACATATTTACATCCCAAGCTAATGAGGTTAGTGATACTCCCTTGGAACCTTTGTCCAAAGAAGCTACTCTAACCAAGGAAAAATATAAGAGAAAAAATACTATTAAGGTCAGTCCCCCAAAAGTTATGCCACCCTCCAAAGGAATTGACCCCAATCTTAAGAACTAAGTGTTACAACTTTTTAACTATTTAATGAAAATCTATGACCACGGATCTATGGATGCTCGAACATTTATTGAAGATGGGTTAGCCTCCATGAGCCTCTTATTTATCCCATCAACTTGTTTGACTTGACATAAAAGAAAGAGATCTAACATAAAGTCTTCTTGTGGAACCATTCCTAATATTGAGAAGGAGGAAGAAATTAAGGAGAGGCCTTTGGTGCATTAATCGTGCAGGCTATAATTACCCGACCCATATTTATGAGTTACCCATGGTTAACCCGATCCGACCCAAACATCAGTGTGAAGTGCAATGAGATAACCTAAATAATGTTGCTAGTCTAATTTTATTTAATTAACATTTCACTTGTTTATAATGAAATTCAAATTTATATCAATCTAAGTGTGGGACCCATGGGAAGTATCCTCGGAGTCAAAGCATACAGAGCTACTAACATAAAATAAAAATAATACTTACCTGTATAATGCTCTCAAAGTACGGAGTCTTGCCCAACCTGTCGTAACAAAGTAAGGGAACGGGCTAAATGCCCAGTGTGAAATACAACAATGCAACATATAATCGAATGGTATAAAAGAGAGTCTATAACTTACCACCTACATGAACATGCAAATACCGTACATCTATACATTTACATATGCTAATGCATGAATCCATTCATTCCAAAACGTTACTTGCTTTGATTAAATCATATTAATCTTATAAAAAAACCCCTTTTTCTTGACTTAACATTTATTTCACAATTTAATGTACCCACTTACTGAAAAATGTTACTAAAGCCGTTTATTAAAAATAGACTATTTAAGTAACTCCGATCTGTTTTTTTTAGAAACTCTTTTCGTAAAAACCAAACTATTTGAACACAAGATGTGTTTAACAAATCAGTATGTACGAGATCTATTCAAGAATTGAATAACAGGTTTATAAAGTAGTTTAAAAATCTTAAACTCAGCACAACCAAGAGTGAGATGAGGAGATGTAGAAAGATTATGTTCACAATATTTTTTACGTGGTAAAACCTCACCAATTGAGGAAACATCCACGACTCCCTCTACGGAGTAAAATGAAAAATCCACTAAAACAAATATATGAGCTACAAACTATATAACTAACATGCAAACAACTCAGTCCTATATAAGTTTAGGAATGTACCCTCTGGTGTCCTTAAACTTCTCTGCAGTTCTGATTGTAGATGTAGTTCTCCCAGTTTGTTAACTTCTGATTTGTTCCAGCACTTTACGTCGACTCTTTATTCTCAAGATCTTATTACCAACACTTTCGTGTTTTAGGGTGAAAGTGTTTGTGGAAGTGCCTTCTAACACATGCATGCACACACACACACACACTTATTAAGTACAAACATTCCTAACAAATTACATAACACTATATGCTATGATCTTTTCTTTTTCTTTCTTCTTACAAAACTTTTCACCTTATTTGACCTTTAGATCATTCCCAGAATCCACGGATACCTTGCTAGGAAGACAGACAAGGTCTTAATCAATCTCAGAATTTAGAAAAACTTTTCGAGATTGAAAACCTCCAAGTGAGATTCCAAACTAGGTCAAAGGTTTAGTTTTACAAGAACTAGAAATAGAAAACATTTATTGTTGATTTCAAAGAAAGAAAACGTTTTATAAAAAATGATCAACAATATATTTCTCAAGATGAGAAATAAAATGAAGCTAAGTGTAATGTAACATGAATAACTCAGATCTGAAATTTCTATGAAATCAGAAAGTAGATATGAGTAAAACGTTTAAGTTGAAAACAAGATCAAGAGAACACGAGGTTACAACAACAAAAACAATCTCAACTGAAACTCTCAAGAACACTCAGAGAAGTGTTTTGGACATGGAGGTATTTTGAATAAGTGTTTGAGTTTAGATGGAAGAGGTTTGACGAAAAGGGTTAGGGTTTCTAACTCTCTCTCTTCTCTCTGTTTTCTCTCTTCTATCTCTTCTCTCTCTACTCTCTCAATTTCTCAGAGGAAATGAAAATGGAAAAAGTCTTCGAAGTCTGAGAGAAGGGTCCCTTTTATAGGGTGAGGAGAAGGTTCGAGAGGCTGGCTCAAAAACAAGGGCCTGGATTAAGTCAAGCCAAGTTGACTTAGATCTAAGGGTTCTAATAGAGCGGTGATTAAACGAATTCTGATTGGTCTAAAGAATTGTACTGGGATTCACCAAGACAACATGCAGAGCGTTGATAGCTAATGATCCAAGGGCTAGGAACGAACGCAGTTATAACTCAGTAAAGAAACACAACTTCAGCCAATCAGACGAGGACAAGTGTTGGTCAATAACAGGATAACAAACGCGCGTCCAAAGTTAATTAAAACCACACCCTCAAGTTTACTCCGCTTTCGGATTCTACCCAAGGTAACATTAGGCTAATATAATCAACAAATTATATTTACAAATTAACCCCAGAAACTTTTAAATCAAGTTTTAATTAAGAAAACCTTATTTTAAAAATGTTTAAAAAATCCCAAAAAATTATTAAAATTCCAATTTAGGGATTTAAACACACTCAACACACATAATTATGCAATATGATATGCAAAAAAATGAATTCTACTGTGTGTGAGTGTTGGCAATCGATTCCTGATCAAAGCAAGAAAGAGAGATGAAGTAGCAAACCAACTTCTGAGGTTCTTTGGATTCTAGGTTGGACACAATTTTGTCACAATTTCCAAACTAGATGAGCACTTATACAATATAGACTCAAGTGTGTCAAAAGTATAAGGGCTTCACTTACATACCTAAAAAAATAGTGTTTGTTTGGAAAAAAACAATTCATCTACCGTAATTTTCCATTTACTCATGCCAAATCTACTTTCGTATTTTCCTGGAAAGCTATCTTTCAACACACACACACTTGGTGTTATAAAATACTTGTTTTCCTTTTGAAACCAGTTCACAACACACATTTGTGTTGCTTATGGTTTAAATCCACCCGAGGTTTCTTAATTATCCATTAACCACTTCACTTATGTTATTAACTCACACATAACTTCGACTTTTTCATTTTCATATTCTTTATCCAAATTACCCTATCAAAACAGAAACATTTATCAATTTCATTTCACAAATGTCGTCTTTTCTCAATTTCTTATCACAACCAATTTTTTTATTACGTTCCACTTTTACTCATTGTCATTTGCATGGAATGAACCAATACTGTGTACTTTAATGGGATCCAAACTATTGGTGACACTACCATATGCTCTGGCCAGTGATTTTGAGTTTCACCCTAGGGCTCCGAGCCCTTCTTAATTTTTTCCAATTTTTTTGAGTTCCCTTTATCATGTGTTTTAACACATGATAGAGGGATTACAACCAACACTTGTGTTACACTTTATAAAATCACCATTTCATATTGTAATATCATGTTTTATAATTGTTCAACTTTACTTTTTATTTTGGTTTATCTTGTTACACATACGCTGCACTTACATGACTTCTCTGGATTCGAAGACAAAGTTGAAAACTTTTTGGAAGATTGAAGAATCGTACGTCTCAACAACCATAAAAGAAGTTATGGATTGATTTGATAAAGAGTTACTTTATCTTTTCATGGGTTTTAGAATTTTCTAATAAATTATTTTTCAAAATGGTTTAAAATATTTTTAAATACTTTTTTTGAAAACTCTCCGTCGGATACCTCGTTCGGACAAGATTGGCAGGGTCGTTCGGTCGAGACTCTCTTTTGATCAAACGATGTGCTTTTTTCCATTCTTTGGATTCTTATTCGAAGTGTCATTTTATACTTATTCGAACAAAAATAGGTGTATCGTTCGAATGAGGAACCTGCCATTCGAAGGACTGAGCGAGATTTTATTATTTAATTAGTTCTAATACAAATCTTTCATGTTTATCCTTTTATAACAAACCTTCTTATAAATAGGATGCACGAGATTAAAATTCTTAAGAACTCCCTTTACAATCTTTAAACATCCTTTTGAGTTCTCTTTCTGATCAAACACTCCTATAATCATTCCGAACCCCTTGGAATCATAAAGATCACTGTGATCAAACACCTCTTTGTGAGTTATCTTTGTGATCAAACACCTCTATACTTAAGAATAAGAGTTATAGTTCAAAAACCTTTGTAGAGATAAATCACTACTCTTGAATTATGGAACTATGGTTTCAGTGCTGAAGAAAGAAAGGTTGATCAGTAGATATTGATAGAAGATTGGTTCCTATGGACGACTTTGGATTGTCTAATTTTCTATAGAAGATATTAAAGACTTTGCGCATCATACTAAGTCTTTCTAAGTTGTTTATAAGTTGATAGTCTATAAATTAATCTATAGTGTTGAATATAAGTTTTGCACTGCTAAGAGATTTTTCCCACTTATTTGTGTTATTTACGTGCTTGGTTTATTGGTTTAAAATTGGACTACATCTTTGTATGCACACCAAATATAATGAAAGATAAAATTTGGTTAAAAAATGATTTTTTGTGTGGCGACCTAATATACAAATCAATCCATTGAATCCCAGCCTTCTCAAATTGTTATCAGACCCAGTTGCACTAAATTACTGTGTGATTCTTTTTACAAAATTTTTTATATCAATTTTTTCTCTTAAAAATTATTGATCTTTTAAAATTTAGATTTAATGGATAATTTGTATAATAGGATACCTATATTTAATGGGTCAAATTATTCCTACTTGAAAACTAGAATGAGGTCCACTTTAAAATCTATTGATGAACGTGTCTGACTAGTTTCTGAAAAGGGTGGACACCACCCACAGTGACTAACTACAATGTCGAAAGTCTAAAGCCCATCTCCACATGAACAAAGGATGATTTTAAATGGATTAATTTTAACTTGTATGATCTTAGTGCTATCTCTAGATCCGTCACCCCTTCGAGTTCCGTCACAATATGACGTGCACCACTTCTAAAGTAGCCTGGGATACTCTCCAACATACTCATGAGGGAATCAATATTGTAAAAGCTTCTAAGATACAAAATCTCACCGCACAATTTGAAATGATCACCGTGCTAGAGTCTGAGTCATTTGATGAGTTTTACGCATGTTTATCAGAAATAGTTAATTCTAGTTTTAATTTCGGTGAGAAAATTCTTGACATGAGAGTTGTTAAAAATATTTTGAGATCCTTGTCCGCCTGTTTTATCACTAAAGTCTCTGTTTTGAATTCCTTCAGAATATTAAATACTATTAGGTTAGAAGAAATCGTAGGAGACCTTCAAACTTATGAAATTGGCATGTTCCCAAAAACTATTAAGAAAATGAAAATAGGGATTTCTTTGAAAGTCTAAAAAGAAAAATGAATTTTTTTTATTCTGAGTATGAATTTGATTTTGAGTTTGATTAGTTCACCATTTTTGCAAAACTTTTGAAAAAATTTGTCAAATTTAAAACGGAAAATTCTTCCCCAAAAAAAGATTTTTGAGAAAAATAAAAATAAGAATGAGGGCGAGAAGGTTTATGAGAAAGATGATATAAAATGATATGAGTGTGAGGAAAAAGGACGCAAGGAACATGAGTATCACAATAAGCTAAAGAGACAAGTCAAGGAAGTTTCACACAAGGCCACTCTTAGTGATAGTGAAGTCGAGTCGGTGGGTTCTAGAGATGAATCACCACATAAATCGTGTATTGTGTTCATGGCTAGTCACATTAGTAATTATTGTTTTTCCCATGCCGATGAGGACATATCTAAATGTGAGTGCCTCAATGATGTTTTGATTCATTTTGGAGAGAGTGAGAGTGAGGATGAAAATTTGAGTGACCGAGAAGGTGAACTCCAAAAGTCCTTTAGTGATATTTACACTAAGACTTTGAAAATGAAAAATCTAAATAAAGATTTGTCTCTTAGGGTGTATGGTTTAGAAAAGGAGGTGAAAGGTTTGAGAAGATGAAAGTTTCTTTATGTGAGCATTTGATTGTTTTCAGTAGGGAGAAGATCGATTTGACCAATACAGTGGCTAGTCTTACGATAGATCTTTAAGCTTCATTAGAAACTCATGAGAAACTTGAAGTCCATTTATCGCACCACGAGATTTATCTCGAACATGCCTAAGAGGTCAAGGTCTCTTTAGAGGACACATCTAAGAAGTTTGGAAAAATGTTACTCGGTCTCGTGTTAGGTAACATTGAGAGGCACGAAATAGGTTATGATGGTTCATCCGCTTCCAAAGCATCACCCAAGCTGGTTCCCGAGTTTGTGATGGATCCTTATGGCCCTGGTCCTAACCAACTTATGAGACTGAACCCACCTAGGAGAGCTTATCCTATACGTTCTAAGCAAGATGAACCCAAGCCCGTTTATGATTATTCCCATTGCAAATGAAGAAGTCACCTTAGAGAGTTTTGTTTTAAGGTAGGGAGAATTTCTCATATGCGTTTTCCCCAGTATGCTCCCACTCGAGTTTTTACACATATTCCTATATGCACTCCCACACATGTTACTCCACATGATCCCTCACATCACCATAGATATTTTGAGATTTTTCCAGAGAATGTAGAGTATTTGGTCTATACATCACAATGTTTGATGGAGGACTTTCATAGGATGTCTTCTCCTTTTGAGAACTCCTCTGGGCCTAACGATTGAGATTGAGACTTGTTTATATAATAGGATGACTATCATGTTAATATCTTATATTCCTATTGCTAGATTGTAATATCATTATATTTATCTGTTTTCATTTTTTATATATTTCAAAAAAATCACAAAAGAGTTTTATGTTTCTAATTTTTTTTTGAAAAATACAAAAAGATTTTCGATTTTCATGAAAAAGTTGAAAAGTGAAAAAGATTTTATCTTGATTGATTTTTTGAAAAAGACAAAAAAGATTTTTGTATTTTTATTTTTTCATCGTATATGGATGAACATTTAAGATTTTCGGATCAACCCTTCTTACCATCCATTCACGTTAGTTTTTTGTAGTGCTTTGAGACAAGAATTTGTTTCAATAATGTGCTTTGTTGGACCCCTAATTTTAAAATCTTTCTCTTTCAAAATCAATTTCCTTTTTAAATGCGGAATAGAGATGGTTCAACACAACAATTTAATTTCCTAAATCTTATGTGATTTTTTTTACTTAAAAAGAGAAAAATTAAATTAAACACAAATTTTAATTTCTAAAAACAAAATTAACATTAAACCTAAATAAGTAAATTATGATGAACACACACACATAAACGAAATTCACAAAAACCAAATTATTTTTATCCCAAGTCCTAGAAATTTTCCTAACATTAATTAATACAATTTTGAAAACTAGGCCAAACCAAATTTTATCCAATAAAATTAATGACTTCAATTAAATTAATATTTACCTAAATTAAATTACGCACCAATTTAATTAAGTGTGACAATTAAACCGAATATTATCTTGAATTATCCTAAGCATGCACTCTAAGTTATTTAGCAAGATAAAAGTAAATCCATCACACTACGCCGCGATGTACGAGGAAAACCCACAACGGGAAAAACCTCAGACGACCCTAGCCTAAAATCCACTCAGTACGGTTTTACTAGTACTAGACAAAAAGACTTACAACACTCGACTTGACTCCGTCCAAGCTCCGACACTTCTTCTTGTACACACCTATGCCTAGCGAATAACCACGTAGGTCCACTGTGGTCTCGAAATCCACCGATCAGACTTGTTTGGTCACCACCACCCAAACAAGTAGCCTTTCTCCAAGTGGGTATGCCACAACAAACAAACTATTCTTTTTTGTGGGATGTAGAAGTAAACTCAAACTTTATTTTACGATAGAGATGAAACAAGTGCCAAAAAAACTCTCCAAGAAAGATGTATATGTATATAAATAGAAACATGGATTCAAACAAACAATTGGGTGTATGTGTTTTGGTAGGATTTATTTCATAGATTCACAAAAACACAAAAACTATGAACTTGTGATGTTGGGAAATTTTTTCTTCAAATTTTCTCTCAAGGAGTGTTTAGAAGTTATCAAACGTTAGTTTTTGAAAAGAGGTTCCCGCACAATATAAATCTGGAAAAGTTAGTGGGAACAAAAAAATGGGATAGTGGTGAAAAACTGCCAAATAATTTTCCCGTTGGAAATCTCGTTCGAACGAGATTTTTGTTCGAACGAAGTCTCATTCGAATGACCCTTCTAACGAAGTTCTAGAGGCCAACTGGGAAAATTCGTTGGCAAACTCGTTTGAATGACATTCTCGTTTGAACGAAAAACTCGTTCGAACGATAATATCGAACGAACTGTCAGAATGTCATTTTTCAATTTTAAGCCCAATTTTTTTTTATTCAAAGTTCTAAAATGACATTCTGAAAATAAAATTCATTTTAAAATAAAATTACACCCTTTATAAAATTATTCCAAGTCTCCCTATATATGTAAATAGGAATGCATTCATACCTTTTGGAGACTATGGAATATGATGTTGATGACATAGAAATATGAACTTTAAATTCGGAAATGATGAAACTTTATAAGTCTTGGCTGCTACGTCTTCAACTATAGCATGTCATAGGCTTGGAGGATAATCACTCAATACTATCCTATGACACAAATATTTTTGTCCGGAATTGAGCCAACAACATTAAGACTCAATTGGAAATGTGTGTCCTTACCAATCTCCCCCTTGGCTATTCCGGGACAAAAATAAAAACAAAATACGAAAGGGCCGTCAAGCTCTACTAGACTCAAACATCAAACACCCCACCCAAAAATAGGAAACTTGACTCAAGACCCAAGGATCAATCGCTTTGCCGATGAAAGTTGTCACTTAGAAAGATTCCTGCACATTTAAACAAACTATCAAACACATAGAGAATATCAAGAATATTAAATGCATGAAAAATAAATACCCCCCCTATGATAATTCTTCCTTTATTAAATAGGATCAATCCAAGAAGGTCACGACTCCCCTTAAGTTAAATCTCCTAAACTAAGATACGATTATAATAGGATTATATACCATTTCTCCCCCTATAATTCTCCCCCTTTTTGTTTAGGAATAGACAAAGGATAAAAGAACTAATTTAAACAATAAAAGCATAAGGTGATAAGAGCATGAAAGCATATGGGAAACAATAACATAACTAATCCATACAAAAATTAAAGGATATCAACTAAGATGCAAAAAAATGATACCAATTGGATACATAAGATACTAATCATGTGATATGAACTAAGATATGCAACAAGATATATACCAATTATATATTAGAAGCATAGATGGACTAGCAAGCAAGGAAAATACAAATAGAATACCACTTATATGAGTACATAATAAATATCATTAACATACACGTACATGTACTAGGTATAAACACCACACATAACACAAAATACATTAAGCTTTTCACACTCGTATGGCAAAAATGGGTCATATAGAAACAGAAGTGTAGGGGTGTGAACTAGTAACAATTAAATTTAGACCCAATCACTTAACGCATTATTCACGGAGTTCTCATTTGATTGCAAACTTGATCACATTTGAGTATAATCTCACCTGATAATATAAATTGAACTCAATGAAAAAACATACACAACGCATACAAGCTTAGAATTTTAATGATTCTACACACCAATAGAGTCATGACTATGAAAGGACAACTAGGATAAATGGACATCGTGTAAACCATTGATATACCATCCAAACTCCCTCAAAATAAGCATATTAATACTTTTGAATGAATGTATCAAACTAAACTAAATAGTCATTGGCAAATATTTTTTCTTTAATGCAATCATTCTTCTAGGCCTTTGGACCACGTATTTCATTTAGGTCCAAGAAAATGTTGGCTTACTCACAAAGGATAATATTTCCTTTCGGATCCCTTCCCCATGCACATAAATATATATATATCATTTTTATCACTCAAATCTCACGTGCAACGGATTTTAACATGCACTAGTCCTCCTAGATCACATAGTGTGTAGATGACTGGATTGGTAGGGGAACACCTCACAAAGCTCAAATATAACAAGTGAAGTTAAGATTCAAAAAGCTCGTGCATGTGTGAATTGAGGCATATAAAAATAGAATCCATTTAAGCAAAACAAAATCCAACTACTCCATGTAAGCATGGTAAAGAACATTTTAAGGATTGACAATCTTAACCAAAAGTTCTAGCCACATGGGAGAAAAAAGATAAGATTCAAACACAAGGATATGCCACATAAAGTGTGTCAAACTAAAATACACACACAAAAAAAATTCTTTTTGAGTTTTTGAAATTTTTAACCAACCAAACAAAAATATTCACTTAAAAGACAAACAAAAATCATTTGTATTTTTCATTAAGCCTAAATTACTAAAAACGGTAAAACACAAATGCTAAACAAAAATCTTTTTTTATATTTATTTAATGCAAAAAAAATAATATAATACAAAGGACAAACAAACATCATAATTATAGCATGAGATATGTGATAAAGCAATGTCTAGAAAATGATAAACAATCATACAATTATCATGATAATATATCATGAAGTATAAAAGCTAAAGTATGCAAACAACTAACACATTCAACCTTTGGATTTAGCAAGGGAGGTATCGTGTGAAAGTAAATGAGAATAAAAAATCCAATTTTGCAAAGCTACCAAGTCGGATCTCTTAACCCAAACTAATGATGAGTGACTATCTCGGGATATAGGAATCTTGGCTACCTCGGTTGCCTTACGGTGGGATTTTCTAGGACCTCGTTTAAGATCAAACAAAATTTTCTAAGATGACCTTTTCGACCACAATGTGAACAAGTAAAAACACGTCAAAATTTGTACCTAAGGATTGATCTCTAAAGGCTTTCCTAGGTGATTATCCTAAACAATTGGTTTTAGCTTTATGAGTTGACTCATTACAAGTATCGAAGCGTAAACTACACATGTCATTTTTAATTTGGACCGTTCCCAATATTTTATCTAATTTCTCCGAACGACACTCCAAATCAAATTTTACTTTACTAGTCTTTTAGTTTATTTTCTAAATCTACATTGCGAGACTCTAATAAAACATTGTGCTCTTCAAACGTGAGAAACTCCTTTTTCAAGGATTCTATTAAACCTTTAAGGCTATCTCTCTCGCCTTCTACATATTCAAGCTTCTCACGAAGAGCTCTCTCACGTGTCCTAAGGTATTCCATTAAAACACTCTAATGAATGACCTCGAAACGCTCTTTCAAACTAGATTCTAACTTCAAATTTGATCTTTTTAATTTAATAGATTCTTCATATAATTCTTTAAATGAAAATTAAAGTTCACTCTCTTCAACCTCCTCATCACTTTCTCTATTTCTTTCTTCTCCACTCTCACTACCAACATCTCTTTGGGATTCACAAACTATGGACTTGGAAGTGTCATGTGTTAAAATTTTATCAATAAAGGAGTTCTCACTTTCACTAACATGACTTGCCATAAAATCCACAAAGTTGGGCTTAGTGGGGGAATTTGGTCCCTCTTCCTTATCACTATCACTAAGGGTTGCATTGTAGGAAATTGGCTGCTTACCCTCTCTCCTTAGTTTAGTGGAGAACTCTCTCGCCCTATGGCTATAACCCTAACAACTGTAACACCTATTAGACTCGTCCCTATTAAAATCATATTTTTGAACTTTAGGGATCTTATCGGTTTTGTCATGCTTAGAGTTTTCGAATTTCTTAAAATCATTCTTATATTTGTTAAACTTGAGAAATTTTTGAAATTTCTTATAAAACATAGCCATCTATCTCCTCCGAGTCACTATCACCTTCGCTCTCTACTACTTATTTTTCATCCTTACGGGCTTTCAAAGTAACGCCCTTATCTATTTTCTTTTCAGTTTTGCAGGGAAACATGTCTAGTTCATAGGTTTGTAAATCACCTACGAGCTCTTCTAAATTCATAGAGGCTAAAGTAGGTAAAGAATTTAACACGGTCACCTTAGGAATAAATCTATCGGGTAGTGACCTTAAAATTTTCTTTACTACTCAGTCGTCGGGTATTTTGTCTCCCAAATTAAGAGATGAATTAACTATATCGGAAAGTCTAGCATAAAATTGATCAAACGTTTCTTTTACATTCATTTTGATGGTTTCAAATTGAGTGGTGAGGTTTTGGAGTTTAGAATCTTTTACGACACTAGTTCCCTCGTAAGTGAGTTGTAAAATATCCCCAGCTTCTTGAGCGGTTTTACACGCCATAATGCATCGAAATTCATCCGGTGTGACCACGCTAAACATGGCATTTAAACCTCGGGAATTAAAATTTGCAAGTTTAAATTCATTCTCACTCCATCTATCTGTGGGTTTGGGAACACGTTCATTTTCAACTAAATATGTAGGTCGGGACCACCCGTTAATGACTGAAAACCAAACCCTCTCATCTAGAGACCTAAGCGTCGATTTCATACGCGCTTTCCAATACGCGTATAGTTGGAACCATCGAAAATAGGAATTTTAGAAAACGGGAAAAGTTTCATTTTTAAGCAGAAATATTTAAAAAGACCTTAACACAATAAATTAGCGCTCATTCTCTGATACCACTCGTTGGACACCCAATTTTAAAATCTTTCTCTTTTAAAATCAGTTTCGTTTTTATATGCGGAATAGAGATGGTTCAACACAAGAATTTAATTTCCCAAATCTTATTTTATTTTATTTTCTTAAAAAGGGAAAAATTAAATTAAACACAAATTTTAATTTCTAAAAACAAAATTAAAATTAAACATAAATAAGTGAATTATGATGAACACACACACATACACGAAATTCACTAAAACCAAAATAATTTTAACCCAGGTCCTAGAAATTTTCCTAACATTAATTAATACAATTTTGCAAACTAGGCCAAACCAAATTTTATCCAATAAAATTAATGACTTGATTTAAATTTAAATTTACCCAAATTAAATTAAGAACCAATTTAATTAAGTGTGACAATTAAACCAAAATTTATCTTGAATTATCCTAAGCTTTCCGACTCTTCTTCTTGTACACATCTCTGCCTAGAGAATAACCACGGAGGACCACCGTGGTCTTGGAATCCACCGATCAGATTTTTTCTGGTCACCGTTACCCAAACAAGGAGCCTTTCTCCAATTGGGTATGTTACAACAAACAAACTCTTCTTTGTGGGATGTATAAGCAAACCCAAACTCTATTTTACGGTAGAGATAAATTCGAAGCAAAAAAAACTCTCCAAGCAAGATGTATATATATATAAATAGAAACTTGGGTTAAAACAAACAATTGGGTGTATGTGTTTTGGTAGTATTTATTTCATGGATTCACCAAAACACAAAAACTATGAACTTTTGATGCTGGGAAATTTTCTCTTCAAATTTTCGCTCAAGGAGTGTTTAGAAGTGATCAAAAGTTAGTTTTTCAAAAGAGGTTCTCTCACAATATAAATCTGGAAAAGTTAGTGGGAACAAAAAAATCAGATAGTGGAAAAAACTGCTAAATAATTTTCCCGCCGGAAATCTCGTTCGAACGAGATTTTCGTTCGAACGAAGTCTCGTTCGAATGACCCTTCTAACGAAGTTCCAGAGGCCAATTGGGAAAAGTAGTTGGCGACAAACTTGTTCCAGCGATAATATCGAACGAACTGGCAGAATGTCATTTTTTAATTTTAAGCTCAAAAACTTTTTATTCAAAGTTCTAAAATGACCTTCTGAAAATAAAATTCATTTTAAAATAAAATTACACCCTTTATAAATTATTCCAAGTCTTCCTATATATATATAGAAATGCATTCATAACTTTTGGAGACTATGGAATATGATGTTGATGATGTAGAAACATGGCACTTGAAACTCGACAACAATGAAGCTTTATAAGTCTTAGACGCTACGTCTTTAAATCTAGTATGTCATAAGCTTGGAGGATACTCACTCAATATTATCCTATGACACAAATGTTTTTGTCCGAAATTGATCCAACACTACATTAGGACTCAATTGGAAATTTGTGCCCTTACATGCTTAATAATGCGTGGATATCATTAATTTGATCTTTTGTTGACTACTTTCTACATGTTTGATTCCTTGTCAGCTTTATTGCACATGTGTATTAGATTTATGGGCATTGTACTTACTTATCATTTATCGAATACGATGTTCTTATCTCAATTATGCTTAATAACGAACCAAATATGAAAAGCGATAAGTTGTGCATGTAAGAACCATTGGCCAAATTTGATTTATATTCCGAAAAATATTGTTATATGTTAAGCAGTGGAAAGGGGATACGAAAAATAAAATTATTCTTTACTTTAAAAGATACCATTTTCATAAGAGAACCTAAAAAGATTGAAGGCACATAAAAACCGAAGTTCCAGGCCAATTTTGTTTAGATTCATTGATGATTTACCACATATGAGCACTAGGATTTTTTCAAAATAATTGAGAGTGAATTCTTATATATGAAAGATTTTTAGGGAGTTAAAGTCGAATATCAATGAGTTTACACAACGAACTTTCTCGAAAAACATTAAATAGTTTGATGTTATTGGTGTGAGAATCATTTAAGTTCATGATATGTTGATTAAGTCGAGTCGATGTCATATGAATTCACCATCTTTAAACATAAGGTAGACTTTGAGTTCTTTCCTTAGAAGTGTCTCAAAACACCGTGCACCTCTGCTAGGAATGGTTATGTTGATTTACATATGAAAAATGTCCACACAATTACATTCCGCATTCAAGATTCAGATTTTTTTAATGTTATTCCATAGTGTGTTGTATTTTTATATTTTATATTTTACATTTTAAAAAATTTGAAAAATGCTAAAAAAATAGTCTGTGGAGAAAGTTTCCTTTTGAGATTTTCATTACATGTGTGTTATTTAATATCTTTGTAATGCCCCATCCCGTATTTGGGTCATCGTTGGGTCAACCCGCACCAAATCAAGGAGTTAAAGGGGGAGAGAGAAAGTCCAGTTTTATTATTTAAGAAAAAACCTTTTAATTGAACTATTTATTTAAAATGAGTTTACCGATTTTTAGTTGGAAAAAAAGGGTGGCCACTTTAATTGATTAAGTCAATTTACAAGGTTTATTTATAAAAATCTGACTTAATTCACAATGGTAATTAAATAGGAAATAAAACATAAACTTGTATTATTATAAACCATGATCAAAAGTCCGAATAAAAGTTTAACTGTCCTGAATAACCAATGTTCCAAAAGATAATTTAAATAATATTACAGAGCACTAATGACATTGATTGCGCTCTGGGAACTTACCGGCGTCCTTCCCAATGTCCCTACTTGAAGTACCTAGGTTGGGGGTGGGGTTTTTAACATAAAATTAGGGATGAGAGAATGCTCGGTAGGATGAGTAATACTATGCTATACTTTTTCTATAAAAAAATACGATTCATATATTATGTATTTTAAACAATTCCGAAAACGTTTAACAAGTTAGTAACGCCACCACAAATGTGTCAAGTGTGCGTGCTATTTAGGCTCAAGTGCAAGCCTTTCGCTCAATTAATAATTCGATAAGTTAGGTATCGATCCTCAGGGAAATAGGACGAATGAAGTCGTAACGACATTGGAAAGACGAAGGTAACCTAACTTTGACTCTAAAAAGAAGGAAAAGGTGATTTGGATTGTGAAATAACTACAACTAGATGCAAGTATGAAAATGATTAACTAATGAAATTTTGAATAGATGAAATGCAATTACTCTAATTAACTAAAGGACTAATTATGATTTAACTAAAACTTTAACTATGAATTGAGAACGATAGGTTGGGTTACAATCCCCACACCCTAGTAATTCACTGTGTTGGATATTAGATTCAGAATTAAAACTTTAAATGAACCCTATTTTTAATGCTCCTAAGTATTACATATATGAGGGATCGTAGCCCGCATAGTATGTAAGCAAAGGATGAATTAAAAACTGGTCTTTAACACTCCTAAGTATTACATATATGAGGGATCGTTGCCCACACAGTATGTAAGCAAAGGATGAATTAAAGCAGTATTGCATTAACTACGACACAATTCACCTATGATTTTAATTCAAAATTTTATTTCCACTATTGTAAATTACATTGGCTGGGGTTCATGCACCCCAACCCTTGAAAACTTAGTCGGACATATTAAAAATAGAAGAAAACATTCTTTGAATGAAAAAAACATTTTTACTAATAACTGAAGGTGAAGAAGAATGAAATTACTAACTAAAGAATTAACTACTGCAATAATAAAAGCAAGAATTGAAATAAAATTACTTGAATTTTCGAACTGGAATTAGAGGTATAAAAACTAGGGTTCTTGTTATTTTCTCTTCTAAGCTAATTACAAAGTTTCTCTAAACAGATTCGAAGCCTCCTCAATGTCTGGGAGGTGTTTTAAATTTATACTCTACGAATTTCTAAGAGTTTCAACCATATAAGACTCTTATTTTACAAGTGGCTAAATCCAAATTTTCGATACCTGAACCGATCCTTTTAAGGTGATTCGGTTCAGTTTGCCTTTGACAAAAAATTTTCTCTGAACCTATTCGGTTTGTTTATTTCTTCTTCAGTTTGGTTACATCTTTTTGTGCTTCACATGAAGTTTTCCTAGGATAGGACCGATTTGTTTTTTCAAACCTTTGATTTGGTTCAATCTCTTCAGGAACTTTTCCTCCCTGTAATTTTGAAGACTTGTAACTATTGATCCGGAACTCGGATTAGGATGTCGATTATTCCTAAGCACTTGTAGGTGCGATGTCTTTGACTTTTATTTTGATTTTTGATCCGAATTCCTGATTCAGATTACTCTTTTGCCCTTTTACTTTCCTGCATTTATCTTCGTTCTTCCTTTCGATTTTCTCCTTCCTTGTGTGCACTAAATACCTGCAAAATAGATAGGAGATACACGAAACTCGGCGTAATAATTAGAAAATGTTAATACCAATGATATGAGATAAATCCACTCGAATTAAACTTCGGAGAGATAAAAGCCTCTAAATTAAGGGGATAAATGGAAAGAATTTATGCCTCATCAAACCCCCTGACTTAGAACTTTGCTCATCCCGAGCAATGTAAAAGAATCAAAACATGATCCAATTCAAAAATGGGATATAATACCTCTTTTGCGGGAAAGCGGTTGCATTTAGCGTATGCAACGAGCCTTTAAACCCCTAGGTTACCCCAGTAGGACGAGTTGTGTCACGTGAGGGTTTGCAATGAATATACCCACAAAATTCGACTCAAAGAAAACTCAAAATACTCAAAAATTGTATAACTCAATCTTTTACAGAAAATGGTCATCATCAATTCATGTTCAAGAGTCTCAAATCATAGTGCGTGTGTGCGGAGCCAAAAATCTAATCGCGAATTTTCACCGATTGACCATTATGTTACTTATCCGAAAATTCGTTTTGATTTCAAAATCTCACGGGATGCTCTCACAAACGAATCTCTTGGAAGGGTGTCTATTTTCTGTCGGTATGCGTGATTTATAAGAGTAAATGCATTGGAATCAAGTTCACATACACATATAGAAAGACGGAATTTTATGGTAAATAGATCTCATCATCGGATTACGGTTATAATAAAATGAGAACATTGCCTCTAATTCATGTCTTTAATCTCTTTTATTATCTTTTTGTGTTTTAGCTCTCCACGCGGTAATCAATTTCGCAATTTTGGACTCGATTAGGACTTTTTCAGGTTAAAGGTATATTGGGTAAAATGGTAATGGTAGGGAAGGTTGGAATTGGAAAATTCATTTATGATGTCCATTTGTGTTTTTCTAGGATTTTGCTCATTTTTTCTGTTTTTTACGCTTTTCCTTTTTTGCTATTTTTGTTGAGCATATCTATTCTTTTCTTGCCCTTTTTTATTCACTTTCCGGACTTAATTTTTGGGATTTTTCCATTTTTCACAATTTCGAGCTATTTGAGTTTTTCGGGTTATCAAACGAATTTGGGAAAAATTTTATTTGGCTCAAAATAGGTAGCAAAGGGATAATTTTTCATAATTTTTTTCTGGCCAGTATTTTTGGGTAAATAAACGAGGGCCTACTTCATTGTCCCAATTACTAATTGCGTTACCATATGCATTTCGAGATTAATTTAATTTAGAGATTTACTTAGCACGTTTTTCAAGACAATATCACACACATTTCCCATAACCAATCAAAGTGAAAGGATTGAGATCCTTGATGGATTATTAAAATGCTTAAATAAACTTTGAGCTAACAATTTAACTGATTGATTTATAAACTCACAATAATGAAAGGTTCGAATCTCACCAGGTTTGTTATTCTCCACCTTTATTCGTTAAGTCGTCTATGTTCGCTCAATTTCCATCTTTGGTCAATTTCGGCTTTGTGTACTATGTTTTTACAATTTGAGACTCTAAACCAAATTTTAATGATATTTTTGAAAAATTTGACTTCCAAGTTTTATTTATTTTGAAGAAAAATATTTTTGGATTTTTTAAAAAATTTCATTTTTTTTGAAATTTCTGGGCATTTTTGAAAATTTGTGAAGTTTTAGAAAGACGCACTTGTGACCCCCCCTAACTTAGACTTTTGCATTGTCCTTAAGAAAAAAGGACTAAAATCTAACTCAAAGCAAATGAAGAGCGCGAATAAATAAAATGAACAAACAAAATAGAAATGCAGATTTTTATAGATAAGGAGAACATGTGTTACAAGGGAAAGGGGAGAAACACACAATCATCAAAACACAAAAAGCAAACAACTACACAACCAATTAAACAAAAATAGAAACAACAGAAATGGGCTTCACTGGGGCTGTGGGTTGGAGCTTCTGGGCGCGCTGGGGTCATACGGGTCATAGAAGAAGCTTGGAGGGGGTCCACCGAAGTTGAGCTCGTACAAGTGAGTTTGGAGACGATGTATCATGCTCATATCCCTTTGGTAGGCCTCTTGATCCTGTTGATATTGTGTGAGGAATCTATCAAACTCGGCTTCCAACGCCGACAGGCGCCTATCAAATTCTTCACCTGGCCGCTCAAAATCTGAGTTGTCGTCTTTATCATACTCGTCCTCCTCTACCCCGCCCATCACGACATCCTCAGCCTCGTTCTCTTCAATAGTGATATCATCATCAACTACGTCCTATGCTGTTCGAAGGGCTAACCTTTACTGGGAGCTCCTATTACGTGATGCTTGCCTAATGGGCTCTGGGAGGTGTGGAAAGGATCGAGGCGACTGGATACCGGCATCGGTAAGAATGGAGGTGATGATACGTGCATATGTGAGGGGAACCGCACCTTTTTCCTCCAGGGCTGCATAAAAAAATATCAGTGTAGAATACGCGGGAAAGATTGATAGTGAAGTTGGGATCATAAAGGTGGTAGACGAGAGTGGCTTGGCGAGGGCGCATCGCTGAGTCATTAGAGGTTTAAAGCAGGTTGGTGCAAACGATATGAAATTTAATGCGCGCCTTATCATTGAGGCATCCCACTGGGAAGGTGACCTTTTCCCAAATCTCATTAGGTGGGAGAAGGTTGATGCATGTTTGTTTCAAGATGGTGGGGGAATTGATGGGGTGGTCATATTCGTCCGGGTTTAGGACTCCCTTAGAAGAAAGTTTTTGGGACATAATAGATAAGGAGAAAGTGATGGGGCGGTCGTCTACAAAAGCTTGGCCTTCAAACTCTCCCGTGTGTATGAGAGAGCCATAAAAATATCGGACCTCGTCTGCCCACACTAGATTGTGGGGTTATGCGAGATATTACATCTACCCCTGCCGACTTAAAAGAGTTGTGACCGAGCGGGGCAGGTCGTCCCATTTAACAATGTGCTCGATGTGAAACTGGTGGGATATGCTGAAAAATTTCTCACACCAAAGGCGCTCCATGTGAGAGCGATATTCCCCGTTACCGTTAGGAAAGACCTCGGTAGACATGTATTTTGGGGGCGGACCTGGATTTTCCATGGGAAATTCTGGGGTGGTTGAAATCGGAGAGACAGGTTAAGAGAGGGAATATGGGATTGAGGTTTGGAGGAATGGTAGGGTAGAGATAGAATTTATAGGTAGGGGGTGGGTTTAGGGGGAAGAATCTTGAGGGAAAGAAGGGAGGGGGTGATTTGAAGGAAATGAAGGGATTGGGGAAGGGGGGGGGGGGGGGAGGTATATTCAAAAGAGGTAATTTCTGTAGAAATCCATTCGATCCTATGCATGGCAGAACCGATCCGGGGCTAGGATATTTTTTATTCGATTTATCTCAACCGAACCGATCCGGTACATGGGATTCGGTTCAATTCTCCTCAAAACAAATTTCTCTCCACTCAGAATGCTGGAATTATAGCACCCTTGAATTTACGAACACTCTCTTACTTACTCTCACACTTGGACTTCCTCGACTCCCTCATAAAGTGCTTGTTAGTGTGCCTAATCTTAAACCTAACCTCTCGTAACCTACCGACGCACTCTAACTAGTCTACGTATGCATTGCTATTATAGACAAGAATTCACCCCATATGCGTCGAGGGTGCGACGACTTCTCTGTATCAGCTCACTCAACCCTGAAAACGGGGTTCGATAACCAAATGGTGTTGATCTCTTCTTCATACACCTCAACATATAGCTTTAGGCCTTGTCCATTGACTTTGAACATGTTCCCCCCTTTTGGATCTTCCAATTCTACTTCTCCGTGGGGGAATATGATTTTCACAACGAATGGACTAGTCAATTGAGACTGCAGTTTACCCAAAAATAGATGAAGGCGAGAGTTATAAAAGAGTACCTTTTTTCCCGGTTGAAACTCTTTTCGTCAAATAATCTTATCATGCTCTAGTTTTATTCGGGATTTTGAAATCTTGGCATTCTCATATATATAATTTGTATCTCCTCTAACTCATTTAGTTGAAGTCTTCGAGCTTCACCGACTTTGTCCATATCGTAATTTAAATTCTTAATTGCCCAATATGCTTTGTGCTCCAACTCAACGCGAAGATAGAAAGGTTTGCCATACACAAAGAGAAATGGGGACATTTCGAGTGGGTTTTTGTATGCGATACGATAGGCCCATAACGAATCGTTCAATTGAAGGGACTAATCTTTTCGGTTGGGATTGACAGTCTTCTCTAGTATGTACTTCATTTTGCGATTTACCAATTCGACCTGTCAATTCGTTTGTGGGTGATATGTCCTTCCCACCTTGTGAATGACACCATACTTTTTCATATGTTTTTCAAACGGCTTGTTGCAAAAGTGTGTGCCGTTATCACTGATTACCGCTTTAGGTGCACCAAAGTGAGAAAGTATGTGTTCGTGCAGGAAATTTATCACCACTTTATTGTCATTAGTATTGGTAGCTATAGCTTCCACCTAGGTACCCAAAGGATGGGGGAAAAGGGCCCATGAAGTCAATATCCCAGCAATCGAAAACCTCAATGATGAGAATCGGGGTTAATGGCGTCATGTCTCTTCGGGTAATCGCCCCCATCTGTTGACACTTGTCACAAGATTTGCAACAATTGTTAACATCCTAGAACATTGTGGGCCAGTACAAATCGCATTGGAGAATTTTAGCGGCTGCCTTTTTCATGAAAAAGTGGCCTCCCCATGCTTCCGAATGACAGAGTTGTATGACTTTTAAAATTTCATCAATCGGTATGCATCGTCGGATGATTTGATTGGCGCAATATTTTAAAAAAATGGATCATCATAGAAAAACATGTGCGACCAAATGATGAACCTCTTCTTATCTTGAGGAGTCCAATTGGGAGGTACGGCTCCCGTGATAAGATAGTTTACTATATCTGTAAACCGTGAAAAGAAGAGGTGGCAAAGAGTTGCTCATCGGGGAAATACTCGTCTATGGGTGTAGGATCACTAGGTATGTCGGACAAAAGCTGTGAAAAGTGATCGATAATGACGTTTTGTACTCCTTTTTTGTCTTTAATGGAGAGATTAAACTCTTGTAGGAGTAGGATCCACCTTATGAGGACACAAGTAGATATTTGAAAGCCGCGGGGTCGATGAAACAAGTGATGGGAGAACCGATAAGATAGGACCTAAACTTGTCAAGATCAAATACTATCGCTAGAAACTCGTTCTCCGTGGTGGAGTTATTGAGTTATGGTTAGCGTAGTAGATGACATGAGCCTTATCGTCTTTTCTTTGGCCCAAAACAACCCTATCACATAATCTCTAGCATCACACATAATCTCTAATGGTAGGGACCAATCTGGATCTTGCATAATGGGAGCAGACATAAGCATATTTTTTAGTTTTTCAAAAGGGATTTGTCATGCTTTCGTCCACTCGAATAGGGTGTTCTTCATAAAAATATTTCTTAAGGGTCTAGTGATGGTGCTAAAGTCCTTAATGAACCTTAGATAAAACTCCTCATGGCCCAAGAAGGAGCTCACGTCTTTTAGAGATTTAGGTGGGGGTAGGTCAGCTATAAAATTTATCTTTGCTCTATTAACTTCGATCCCTTTGGATGACACGATGTGGCCAAGAACTATACTCTCGATTACCATGAAATGGCATTTTCCCCAATTCAGCACTAAGTTATTTTTCACGCATAGGGATAGCACTTTATCAAGATTAGCTAAACATAGGTCGAAGGAGGTGACAAAAACACTAAAATTGTCCATAAACACCTCTAGCCCTCTCTCAACCATGTCAGTGAATAAGCTCAACATGCACCTTTGAAAGGTCGCCGGTGCATTACACAAGCCAAATGGCATACATTTGTAGGCAAACGTTCCAAAGGGGCAAGTGAAGGTTGTTTTTTCTTGATCAAGTACATCTACCTCAATTTGGTTATATCCGGAAAAACCATCTAGGAAGAAATATTAAGGGTGTCTCGCTACTCTTTCAAGCATTTGATCGATAAATGGCAAGGGAAAATGGTACGTTAGGGAACTAGCTCTCCCTTGTCATTTTCAATCACAGTCATGCCCTACTTATTCAGGACAACTTGAATGCGGCTCACCTACTTGCTATCCGAGATTGGGTAGATAATCCCGGCATCCAACAATTTTATAATTTCAGTCCTCACCACATCTTTCATTATGGGGTTTAGCCGTCTTTGCATTTATCTTGAAGGCTTAACATCCTCCTTGAGTTGAATCTTATGGGTGAAAATTAGAGGTCTTATCCCCTTTAGATCAACTATACACCAACCAAAAGCATTTTGGTGCTGCCTCAAAATCTTTAATAGCTTACCCTCCTGCTCTTCATCTAAGCTAGAGGAGATAATAACATGAAATGTCTCACTTTCGCCTAGGAAAGCATATTTAACATTGGAGGGTAATTTCTTCAACTCGAGAGTCGAGAATGTGTCGCTAGAGGGCACCATGCATGCTTCCCTTGGCGGTAACTCTTCTAATCGAGAAACCCAATTAACATCTCTCGCGTCCTCGTCCGACGCTCTCTAATTGATCAAGCCTATCAACTCCTCTATCTCCCTCTCAAACTCGGTATAAGATCCCTCACCCTCATGACTAGAAGCTAGGCAAGCTTCTAAGGAGTCTCCACAGTAATTTTCCTCAAAGTTTTCTTCTATGATCTCCTCAATTAGGCTCACGTCGTGAAGATCATATTCTTCCCCTTTTTTTTGGGATATGTTGAAGATGTTCGTTTCTAAAGTCATATTCCCAAAAGTCATTTGCATCTTCCCATTTCTAGTACTAATCACTGCATTAGCCGTAGCTAAGAATGGGCGTCCAAGGATGATGGGAACATGATTTTTCGAGGCGAAGGAGGGATCCGTGTTCCAAATGACGAAATTTACCAGGAAGTAGAAAGTGTCCACTTGGACTATCATGTCCTCAACTATACCCCTTGGTATCTTCCTGGTTAAATCCGCTAACTGGAGAGTGATCCTTATGGGCTTGAGATCACCCAGATCAAGTTTCCTATAAATCGAATAGGGGAGGATATTGACACTCGCCCCCAAATCGAGTAAGGCCTTTTTGAATTTTTTCTCTCCAATGGTGCAGGAAATAGTGGGTGCACCGGGATCTTTATATTTAGGTGGGAGATCATTAAGAAGGACCGATCTCACATTTTGTTCTAGAAACACGTTCTTCTTTACCTTCATCCTACTCTTGACCGTCAATAAGTCTTTTATGACTTTTGCATAGGATGGGATTCGCCTTATTGCATTGAGGAAAGGTAAGTTCAATTTCACATTCTTAAGCAGTTCTAGCACTTCTTCAGTTATGGTCCTTTTATGGGAAGGAACCAATATTTGAGGAAATGGAGCAGTAGAGGGTGGTTTTACAACTACCTCAAGTTCACTAGTGTTTTCCTTTTCACTCCCCTTCAAGGAGATATCTTCGGCCTCTTTCGTGCTGGGCGAATTCTCCTTATATTTTGAAATGTCGTGTGGGGGAGGTGATAAGTCAACGACTCTCCCACTACAAAGAGTGGTTACAGCTTGGCAGTGCTCCTGTTGTTCTGTAGAGGTGGAACTAACACTAGGTTGACCTTGGGGAGGTCTTTTCCCTTGGGAAGGAAACATTCCCTTCTCTTGGATGCTCAATGCGGATTGCATCTTGGAGATGTTTGCATTTATTTTGGCGAACATGTGTTCATATCTAAAATTGTTTGCACCTTGAAAATTTATGAATTGGTTCATTGTATCCTCGAGGCTCCTCCGTGGTGGAGCTACATATGGGGCTGGAGGTGGTGGTTCTTATTGGTATTGAGGAGGTGGTGGAGGTGGGATAATCTGTGAATGTGGGTTCATTGTAGCTTGTGGTTGTCCGTAGTTGAAACTAGGATGGTTTCTCCACGACGGGTTGTCCGAATTCCCATGCATGGCATTAAAATTCCCCTTGAATCCTCCTATTGCATCCACCTTCTCGGTGTGCATGGCCTTGTAGGTGCAAATTGTCGGGCAGGCCTTTGTGGAGTGGCCCACCTCACAAATAGCTCACACTTTTTCTTTTGAACCCTGGTTTGATCCGGAGATATTTCTCAACCGACCATCAAACCACTCTTTCATATCTCCCTAAAACTGATCAAATCGACAGTCTATTAAGGTATTGCTATCCAAATGGCATATACCTGATACAGTTTGATTGATAGATGGTTGTCTAGGCCGGGTTTGGTTAGGATCAGATGTGTCCCATGCTTGGGTATTCTTCGCGACATACTTAAGATGGGCATTGTCATCGCATGAGTTTAAATACCAAAAGGGTCTTTCACTCATTATTTGCACAAGTTGTTTGGAAGCTATTGTCAACCCATTATGGATGAAATATATCACTAGGTGTTTGTCAAAACCATGATGGGGGCATGCGCTTACTAACTCTTGAATACGTTCCCAACATCTGTCAAAAGACTCATTATCGTGTTGTCGAAAATCTTGGATTTGAGTTTTGGCGGAGTTGGCCTTGTGCAGTGGATAGAATTTTAAGACAAACTTAGATTGCATATCTCTCCAGGAAGTGACGGAGTTCGGGGGGAGAGGCAATAGACAGGTCTTAGCTTTATCCTTTAAGGAAAAAGGAAAAGACTTTAGGCGAACGACATCTTGTGTGCAAGCTTGATCACTAAATGTGTCACACGCCTCTTCGAACTCACGAATATGCAGGTATGGTTTCTCCAAATCCATGCCATGAATCATAGGGAGAATCTGTATCATCCCATTGTGAAAGTGGAACTGACCGACATTATACTGAAGTAAATTGCAACCAGGTGTGATAGTCCACTTAGGAAATGTGACACCCCGCCTAATTAATCCCGGGTGATCAGTCCTAAATCAAGTTAGAACAGGATTCTCATTTGGTCCATTCTTAGCATCACTGTCGTCATATTAAATTACTAACCACCTAGGTGAAAAAAATAGACTGGTGCCATCTTTTTATCTTTCATTATTTAAACAAAACCCATGCAGACAATAAAAACTATAAATAATCACAGATAGCTGAATTTATCATCCACAAGTAAGAATATAATTGACCGAGTAAACCAACGGTCCAAATAATAAGTTCCATAAAGACAAGAATAAAATCCCAACAAGTCTAAAAACATTTAAATGGAAAGTGAGCGACATGCTCGAATACTAATCACGAACTTCTACATTAAGAATGAAGAATGAGGCGTCTATCAAAACCCCGCAACATCCACATATGCTGCAGCATCGGATTCCTGGAATATAGTCAAGGCTGGCGTCCCTGTGGCTGGACACCTAAAAGGTTTTTAAAAAGTTTTTATAGCAAGGGTTAGTACCCAAAACATTTGAAAACATTTAACAAATGATTAACTTGCAGTGATAAAATAAATATGCATGCTCTTCATATTTTCAGTAAATGTCGCACTCTCTTGAGGACTTCCTTACCCCTTCCTCTAATATACGTTATTAACACTTAAATTAAATTACCTAGTTATTCATCTCATGACTAGATATTTAACAAAGTGCCTTCATACCCACCTTACTCTAACTGAGTGTGTAGTGATTATGATGCATAAGTTATTAGTAACATCAACTTACTATATCATTTACCTTTTTATATTTATATAACTTCCACACTTGTTATACGTAAAAAAAAAAAAAAAAACGCCCTTTTCATTAATAACCCGTATATAATTAATTATTTAATTATATACTTATAATCATATTTCAGCATTCACATTCATACTGTAATATATAACAATTTGCAACCTCCCGAGCAGAATACTCCCGGAATATAAATTTTATAAAGTGCTAACCCACTAGGTAAACATCACGTAGCCTAGTTATCCCAAGTCAGAATTCTCACACCAACTTGATAAAAATAATATACTGGAGGCGGTCATATTCCTTCCCTGAAAGTGAGTTGTCCCTCACCCATATAACGGATGCTATGACCTTGGGAATATACTCACCCTACTCCTCAAGCTAGGGGATTCATCCACTACGCGCAACCTCCCCCTATAGCACTATAGTACAAAATATCTAATCACCGATATTAATAGTACACATCACATATATATACAATCGCCTCCGTATATATATATACATATAAAAGTCCCGGCTATATCTTTTGCTAAATCCGTAATATGAGCCTATAAAATTATTAAGAGTTTATGGTCCAACTCTAAATATTAATTAAATTTCACTTTAATTAATTCAGTTATTTTGGTGTCGCCCCCACCATAAATTTGGACTTTACACTCGTAACCCAAAATATACCCGCGTCAAAATTTCCGACTCTAATTTATTTGCCTCAAACCCTAATTAATTCATCTATAATTAATTAGATTCAACTTATGTATTTAATTTCTCCATAATTAATTACATAGGGGTTTTTATATAAATTTTTCCTCTTATATAACAAACTGGCGAAACTGCCAGATTCTGGCGACCGTCGATCGATCGACCCCAGACCGTCGATCGATCGATCGTACAGGTCTGCGTCTTCCTCGCGGAGGCAGGGCAGCCATGGACGGAGTTCCTCAAACCCTAACTTCTTCTAACATGAGTTTTAAGCCTTCTTATCACCAGAGTATATTAAAAACCTTATTAGGATTACACAGAAAGCCTTCAACAATCATTAATTCGTCCATAAACAACTGATTCATAGATTTGGGGAAAAATCCATTTCTTTTCTTAAACACATATCACTCCGAATTTCTTCATCTAATTCGTTCTGGTTTAATTGAATATCATCCTAACAAGTATACATCAATAATCCAATATCAGATATTTCATAACTCCTCATAAATTTCGGCCAAAACAGATTCATGTTTTCTTTTGAATTATCAAAACCCCATGTTTATACCATAAATCCCAAAACGGATTTTTAATTCATAACAGCACATAAATATGAATTTGAAAAACAGATTTAATGCTAATTCCAAGTTATTCACTTGCCTTAGGTTTCGTAGTGTCTGAATTTGTGATGGATTCCAAGGTTGAAGATGACCTTGTTGGTATCTTGAGATCCCCAAAATGGCTTGGCTGCTGCTAGGGTTTCCTAACCCTTTAGTTCCTCTTTCTAATTAAGCTCAGCCATCCTAAATTTTCTTTTTATTAGGTTAATAATTCAATTCACGTTTTTTGACTAATGGGCCAAGCCCAAGTGACCAAAATGTCCCCGAGTGGGCCTGACTATGTCTAAAAACGTCCCGTGACCCGTTTACTACCCCCGGGTACACTTTTCTGACTATCTCGGCCCATCCGGACTCAACTGTACACTCATAATTTGCATCCGAATTAATTTATAAAAATACTTATCCCCCACCCAATATAGTCTATACCGACTTCCGGATGTGATAAGTACATACCTCGTCCTTAATACTCGAGACGACGTAATTACATTATTACTATTCACTTAGTAAATAAGTTTTCCCTAAATATTAACCATTCAATCCCAGATTAATATTTATATACATTTCTATCCTAATTAATTCATTAAATTACAACACACTTAGTAATTTAGGATTTCCGAATTAATTAAATTATAAATGTACCAAAAATACGGGGTGTTACAGGAAATAGTAAGTCTTTCATGGGACGATAGGGGAGATCTCTCTCTACAGTACTGAAACTTGCTGCGTCATACATCGCACTCTAACTCTCTTCAAATGACTTTGTGTACTTACTCGGTGTCCTAGAAGTGTGACTCGAAGGTTGACTCAAGGTGTAACTATTGATAGAGTGCTCAGGAGTAGGAAATGGTACCTAGAATTGTGGAACATGAGGTGTGTGGGGGCTTTCAAAGTTCTACTCAACGGTTGGATTTTCGTGGATTCTGGTTGGAGTATTGTGAGGAGTCTGAGTATGTTTAGGATTTTTCATTAAAGGCTTTTGAGAGAAGATGAAATATATATATTTTTTTATATTTTTAATTTTTTTTTTCAAAGTTTTAGATTGACTTGATCTATACTAAGTGTAGCTAAATTCCCCGACAACGGCGCCAATAACTTGAGGCGGCCACAAATGTGTCTAGTGTGTGAGCTATTTAGGCTCAAGTGCAAGCTAAAGTAATAATTCGATAAGTCGGGTATCGATCCTCAGGGAAACAGGACGAACGAAGTCGTAACGACGTTGGAAAAACGAAGCTAGCCTATCTTTGACTTTAAAAATAAGGAAAAGGTGATTTGGATTGTGAAATAACTAAAATTAAATGCACGTATGAAAATGATTAACTGATGAAATTTTGAATAGATGAAATGAAATTACTCTAATTAACTAAAACTTGAACTATGAATTGAGAATGATAGGTCGGGTTACAATCCCCCACACCCTAGTAATTCACTGTGTTGGATACTAAATTCAGAATTAAAGCTTTAAATGAACCCAGTTTTTAATGCTCCTAATTATTACATATATGAGGAATCGTAGCCCGCACAGTATGTAAGCAAATGATGAATTAAAACCCGGTCTTTAACACTCCTAAGTATTACATATATGAGGGATCGTAGCCTGCATAGTATGTAAGAAAATGATAAATTAAAGCAGTATCGCATTAACTACGATACAATTGACCTAAGATTTTAATTCAAAATTCTATTTCCATTATCGTAAATTACATAGGGTGGGGTTCATGCACCCCAACCCTTGAAAACATAGCCGGACATAATAAAAATAGAAGAAAACATGTTTTGAATGAAAGAAAACATTTTTACTAATAACTGAAGGAGAAAAAGAATGAAATTACTAACTAAAGAATTAACTACTGCAATAATAAAAGCAAGAATTGAAATAAAATTACTTGAATTGCAGAACTGGAATTAAAGATATAAAAACTAGGGTTCTTGTTATTTTCTCTTCTAAGATAATTACAAAGCTTCTTTAAATGGATTCGAAGCCTCCTCAATGTTTGGGAGGAGTTTTAAATTTATACTCTATGAATTTCTAAGAGTTTCAACCATATAAGACTCTTATTTTACAAGTGGATAAATCCAAATTTTCGATACCCGAAGCGATCTTGTTAAGGTGATTCGGTTCAGTTTTCCCTTGACAAAAAAATTTCTCTGAACCGGTTTGGTTCATTTATTTCTTCTTCGATTCGGTTCCATCTTTTTGTGCTTCACTGGAAGTTTTCCCATGATAGAATCGGTTTGTTTTTTCAGACCTTCGGTTTGGTTCAATCTCTTCATGAACTTTTCCTCCCTGTAATTTTGAAGACTTGTAACTATTGATCCGAAACTTGGATTAGGATGCCGATTCTTTCTAAGAACTTGTAGGCGTGAGGTCTTCAACTTTCATTTTGATTTTCGGTCCGAATTCCTGATTCAGATTATTCTTTTGCCCTTTTACTTTCCTGCATTTATCTTCGTTTTTCCTTTTGGTTTTCTCCTTCCTTGTGTGCACTGAATACCTGCAAAATAGATAGGAGATACACGAAACTCGGCGTACTAATTAGAAAATGTCAATAGAAATGATATGAGATAAATCCACTCAAATTACACTTTGCGGAGAGATAAAAGTCTCTAAATTAAGGGGATAAATGGGAAGAATTTTTGCCTACTCATTTAGCTTGCATTAATGCAACTACTATGTAATGCACCCAAGCGATGAGCTCATACCCACGCTTAACCATTTCATACCACCCTTTACTGGGTCTAGAGACTATTAATCATATTTCATTAATTAGTCTCCTTTTTCATATTTCAATAGTGTGTCTTACTTATACATTTTCGAGCACAACATTATCATTTGTTTTCCATTATCTTTTCTCGGAATCTCCCAATACCCACATACTTTAACATGTTTCATACTGCCGGCTATGCTACCAAATGCTGTGGACAATGATTTTGGGTCATTCACCCCAGGCTTTCGGGCCCTTCTCAATTATTCCCGGTGTCATCTGGGTCCATGTTAATCTGTTTTAAACATTTTTTCTAATGTGCATATTATTTCAACCCCTTACAGTTTTCATCATTTCTATGGTTTATATCACCATTTCATCTTGTCAACGTGCCATTTTATCTATTTTATCCATTTTCACCAAAAATCGATCGATGAGGTCTAACGAGGAAATCCAACCACTAGGACCCTTAATTTTTCAAAATTACCATTTCCCCTTTCTTTCTTCAGAACTTTGTGAAAAGCATATGTAATTCATTATGTTACTAAAATCATATTTTCTTCCAAAACATCATTTTTATGATTTTATGTCCAAAAATCGTACTTCATTATTTTATGTCTAACTACATAAAATGCATTCACCCATTTAAAGACCATTTTAACTAAATGTACACTACTTATCCTTATTAATTCATGTGACTTCAAATATCATTTTTCTTCATTCTAACAATATTTATATTTTAGGGCTGCTTTTCTACATTTAATCATTTCCTCATAAAACCCATTTCAACATGATTTATCAAGTCTAAAATGTTATTTTGTATCATACTACATGATTCCACATATGTTAAGAAGGATTTCAAGCCTATAAATTCCATAAAAATGAACTAAACAAGATATAAATAATGGGTTTACATTTTTCATGCCTTTTCCCCCATATTTTAAGGTAAAAATGCCATTTATTGATAAAAGACCTATTTAGGGTTTGTCTTCTTTGAAAATCCATTTTTTTGAAAGACTTGAAAATATTAACAAATAAATTCATTTTTAGAATTAAATCTTATCTAGCATTGATCCTACATATTTTTCATAGATAGAAACCAATCTTAGGAAGAGGAAAACCCTATCTTATGGTTTGGAGAGGAGATAAAGAAGAAGGTGATTATGGACATTCCTAGCTCCAACTAGTCCAAAAATCCCTCCGAAATACTCCAAAGATTATCCTACTTGCTTGACTCTACACACTTCTACCCTTAATAAAGCTTAAAGATTAAGAATAAGGCTTGAAAATGGTGTATTATGGTCGTGGCAAGGTATAAATATGGTGGGGAGAAGCTTAGGGAAGAATGCAGACTCTTGAAACATATATATATATATATATATATATATATATATATATAGAGAGAGAGAGAGAGAGAGAGAGAGAGAGAGAGAGAGAGAGGAAACATGGCTGATGAAAATGGTGGGGAAAGACCCACCCTCTGTCTTATTATAACCCCAAAATAACCCACAAATGATTTAAATACAAGACCCAACATGATAAACATGTTTTGTTTGATCTAGAGCACTAGGGTTTGACACCTCATAGATTCAAGGGCTATGGTGTTGACAACACATTAAAGATCTGCAAATTTTTTTAGCTCGGCTCTGGTCATTCGAACGACAACTAATCTCATTCAAATGAGACCCCCTTCGTTCGAACGAGCATTTCACATGGTTCGAACGAGGCCAAAACTAGAATATGAAAAGTACCTCATTCGAATGCAAATGCCCCTCATTTGAACGATAAGGAACTTCATTTGAACACATACTTCTAACGAGATTCTAGAGATCGAGGGAAATCGACTAATTTCCAAGTTATTTGAAGCTCGTTCGAACTTTGGTCGAACAATAACGACTTATGTTTCCAAATAAATGAACGTTAGTCCATAAAAATTTTGATTCGATAAGCACGAAGGATACGATGATGGTTTAATTTCAATTTTCATTCATAAATGCAACTTTATAAGGAAAAAGATAAAATCTCGGGCACGGGTATTACAATATTTGTGATGATATCTTTCTTCTTCATGTGATGTTTATTTTTCATGATTAGTTTCTACTCCTCTGTCTATTACGAACAAAAGGGGGGAGAACAAATTGAGGGGGAGTTTATTTTTTTCTTAAAACTCGTGCGCATCATGCTGTTTTGTTTGTCTCGCGTGTGTAGGACGTTCCGCCTAAAGGATGATCACTTGGACCCACAAAAGATGAGATAAAGTTAGGCAAAGTGTAAGATCAATTTCATTTGAAGTTTCTACGTAAATACTTTTCTGTTTCTTGATTTGGGAGGGTATTTATTGCAATATTCTTTAGGATTCAATTTGGCTTCGATTTGTGTTTTGTACCAGATTAGCCAAAGGTGTAAGAGTAAGTTTTATATTGCTCAGTTTTATTTATTTTTTATTTTCTCTTATCTCGTTACACATACACTGCAATTATATACCTTCTCTAAATTTGAAGACAAAGTTGAAGAATTTTTGGAAGATCGAAGAATCGTATGTCTCAACAACTTTAGAAGAAATTATGGATTCATTTGGTAAATAGTTACTTTATTTTTCAGGGATTTAGAATTTTTTAAGAGATTTTTTTCAAAATGGTTTTAAAATATTTTGAAAGATTTTTTTTAAAACTCTCTGCCGGATACCTCGTTCGGATGAGATTGAAAGGTTTGTTTGAACGAGACTCTCTTTTGATTAAACGATGAACTTTTTATAATTCTCTAAAATCTCGTTCAAAGTCTCGTTTTATACCTACTCGAACAAAAACATGTGTGTCATTCGAACGAGGTTCTTGATGTTTCAACGGCCGGGTGAGATTTTGTTTTTTAAGTAGTTCTAATCCAAATATTTCATGTTTATCCTTTTATAAAAAATCTTTTATAAATAGGATGCACGGGATTAAACTTCTTAAGAACTCCTTTTACTATCTTTAAGCACCATTTTGAGTTCTCTTTATGATCAAACACTTCTATAATCATTCCAAAGCCCTTAGAATCATAAATATCACTTTAACAAATCAAGAAGAAGATTTCTAGTTCAAAAACCTTTGTAGCGAGAAATCTCTCTTGCTGAAAAAGGAAAGGCTGATCTGTGGATACCAAGGGAAGATTTCTTCCTGTGGACGACTCTTTATTGGGTCATTTTTTATAGAGGAAATTGAAGACTCTATACGTCATATTTAGTCGTATAAGTAGTTTGTATTTTGATTGTCTGTCAATTATTACGTAGTGCTGACTATAGATTTTTCCCGATTAAGGGATTCTTCCTCACTTGTTTGTGTGTTTTGCATGTTGAGTTTATTGCTTTAAAATTGGACTACATCTTTGTATGCACACCGAATATAATCAAAGATAAAATTTGGTTAAAAGCTGATTTTTTGTGTGGTAAACTAATATAAAAATAAATCCATTAAATCCCAGCCTTCTCACGTCCTTTACACATCTACGTTGATTTCATTATGAAAATCTTTCCCATTTAGGACGGTATTATGTAACACCTTTTTCAACATTTTTATTTCATAAAAATGTTCCACTTTACACGAAATTACCATTTTACCCATTTGTTTATAAACTTGTGTTCTCCTCTATTTTCACAAGTGTTATTTCCCAAAAACATCATTAAGTTATGCATAAACATTTCTTGAATGTTTTTAACATTTCTTTATACTTTCGACTAACAAATATCTCAAGTTTTAAATCTTTTTATTGCATTACTTTCTTTATCAAAGAAATAATTTGGTATTTTGAAGACTACTTTACAAGAAAACACCATTTCCCTTTATTATAACATGTAGCTTTGAAAACATACACTTATCACACTTTCCACACATATTAACACACTTTAAGGGATGAAATTTCTATCTTTCTTATTTTAGGTTCAAACCCATTTTAATCATTCTTAAACATGTTCACGTGCTCATCATTAACTTACTACAAGTCTATACACATGAGAAGAAGGATTTACGTCTAGAAAACCATAAAAATGAGCTTTACATATGATTACCACATGAAATTTTATAACACTTGTAAATCCACGATTTTCAAGGCTAAAACACATTTGTACTTCAAAAAACATGCTTAAATGTTTAGTTTTCACAAATCTTCATTTTTGAAATAAAACTTCAACATTTATACTAAAAATAACCCTTCAATATAAATATTCCCTTAAAAACATTTTATTTCATAAAATGTTATACACAAGGCTTCCTTGAAATGTTATCATCTTTTTTCAACCCATTTCTTAAATCTTCAAGACTACTAAGAAATCATGAATCAAGATTACTTAAACATGCAAAGATTCTACTCTTATGAACTTTAGCATATTTAACTCATATATTGCAAGATAGAGTAATCTCAAACTTAACAAGGGTAGAATTTTTTCCCATCTCAAAGTAATCTTCAAAAATGGTGGATGAAATGTAGAAGAAGATGGAAACCTCCCACCTCCAAAGGTGGCCTTAAAGTGCTTTCTTAGCTCCACTAACCTTGTCTCCTTGGATGCTCCAAAAATCCCTTTCAAACTCCATGATTTATTCTTATTTTCTTCTCTCAAAAATCTCCAACAACATCTTTATAAAAATATATCTTTCCCGACAAATGGTGTAGATGGGTTTTTATAAGTTTGGATATGGTGGAAAAGTGTTAAAGTATGGTGGTTTAGAGCTGAGGAGTGGTGGTGCTAGGGTGGTAGAAGATGGTTGGGTGTTGGTAAGAGAGTCTCTAAGAGCTTGTGAGATTGAGAAATGCCCTAGAATGGGCCAAAGTCTTACTTAAATTCCCCCAAACACTTAGGGGTTAAATTCCAAAAATGCCCTGAAACTTAATTCCGAGTTGATATCCTATGTGTGTGAAACCTGCCAAATCCAATGTTCTATATCGTGACACTTATTTCTCGTTCGAACGATATTTGTATATCGTTTAAACAACATCGCATCTCGTTCAAACAACGTTCTAACAAGAGTCTATCGAGGCTTGAATGGAGAACATGTGTTTTTCATTCGATGGTCGTTTCAATGTTATTCGAATGATGGAGATTTTGCCTTTGAATGACCCATCATTTCGTTTGAAGACCCAAAATATTTTTCTTCAAATTAAAGTTAATTTAATATAAGCCCATTATAAATCCAATTTATTGCACCAAGATCATGATATTACCCAAATTTGACCCATAACCCATCTTACAAAGTCCAAAGATGAATTGGGTCACATTAAGTCACCAATTCACATGGTTACAGTCAAAACCTCGGGGGAGGGTGTTACATTCTTCCCTCCTTAGGGAATTTCATCCTCCAAATTATCAATCCATTAACTCGTCAAGTTCCTTGGGGTTATCAATTCTTATTCTAAGTCGTAGGGACCTTTCAAGGCTAGGCCATTAAAATCCTCAATCACAAGGAGTCAGAATACGTCCTTTCATAAGGGGATGTTACTAAAGAGCTTGACAAGCAACATATTCAAATGCTTACAATCAGTCTAGCCATCAAAGATACTTAATAATCCTTGAGTCTCCACTTACCTGATTATCACACTCAATCAAGTCCTAAGACTTCTTTGCAAACACCCAAGGCATACTGGCACGTCTATCGGGGTAACACTCTCTAGTGATCGACACTCATCCAAGAGTAATACAACATACAACAAACACCTAATCCATTATTGTAAATTATTTCAATTCTTAGGACTACATATCCCAAGTGTCCTCATGTTCTCAGGTTATCCTGACCACACAAACTCACTTATAATTGATACTAACTTTGCATCGCTTTTCACAGTCTCTGAGGAGCAACATACTAATTAAGTCACAAATTGAGCGTCCGACTAATAACTCCCACAAGATCCTTCTATGAACCTAGGACCCCTCTAGGCATCATATTATGGAACACCCATCCGATTAATACATTAATCCACTCACTATGGAAAACTAACACTATATGATATGTTTCGTTGGGTTTTAGAACCTTACGATATCCTCAAATCAGCATTTTTCTTCTTACAACTAGAGACGCTAATCTCCATGTCGACCAGTCCATAAGATTGATAGTCTATGGAAAATAGATACTAACAGCAACCCTGCGGCATAATGCGCAACCTCACGTAAATGAAACTTGTGCATACCAAAGGATACTTCAAATAAGGGTGCACCTAATGACCAAGCTATAATATTTGACTATCAAAGCTGAAGGAATACAATGAATCAGAATGAACAAATAACTATTTTGAAGGAATCCCATCTACATGCAACAAGTTAAGTTTATGAAAGGCGAACTTACGCCATACTCTTTGAAGTATACTCCTCCTCCTAGATTCTCTCATCAGATCCTATCCTATCCATACACCTTAGCTTGTGTCATAAATCATGATGAAGCTGATCACGTACCATTCATCTCCACGAGATGAAAGTAATATACGAACCTTTTGCCCTTTGGGAAGTCAGCGTTGGGCTTCCCTCATTAGTAGTAATGCCTCATCCTTTCATTCTCGATAAATACAAATCAATTCGATTAACAAATTCCGAATACATTTATCAATGCCAACCTTGTCTATTTCTCTAGTCGACGTGACTTCATGATTAACCCAACACACATAGGTTACCACATAATTTATATTGCAATGATTGTATTTCAAAATCTCCCTAGGCAATGCCCAATTAGGTGAAACACACACCTTATTACAACCACCACTGACACAAGATCGTCACCTTTCCTATCTTAAAGTTATAAACAAACTAAATCTATGTGGCGGCAACACCTATTATCATTAGCACTATAAAGATAAAAGTTACTATATAGGTCTATGCCTCATAATCCATAAAAGTCTGGCAAGACATGCCAAGAACTAATCCTTCCCTTGCTAGGGATACTTTAATTTACACTGTCGATACATGTGAATACTCTAATTATACTTCGATATCCCATCTGGGGTGATATTCTCAAGTTCTTAACATGACATCATCAATCTAAGTCCCCAACGCATTTCCTATCACTCATCAAAATCAAGTACGACACTTTCTACACAATTATCTTATGACAAACGAGTATCATGCCTATTGTGACACTATTCTCGAATTTCCCTTAGAAAGTTGCATTACCTATCTATACCAAATTGGATGACCTCACCAAGGAATACATGATTCTATTCCCTTTAACTCAATTAATAACTTGAGATCATCATGTAACCCTCAATACAACCATCATTAGAACAATTGCACTCCAAAACACCGAACTTAATTGGTTCCCTAAGGACACCAAGCATACTCTAATGAAATTTCCACAAAATACCTCACAAGATTTTATCACCTATCAGCCTCTCATGGTAGGTACGCCCTACCAACTTCCTAATATCCATCCCATGGCTATTAGATATTCATAAAGACTCTAATATCGCATCTTTATTTACAAGGAAATTTGTCGTAAAAACATTAGAGGTTTAAATCAAATTGAATGAAATAAAATAATTTTTGCACGCTCGTTTGAATGACTATGCTCCTCATTCGAACGACGTGTCATTCAAACCAACTTCTAATGACACATCGAGCAACATTCTAGAGAAGGATGAAAAATACAATTGTTCGATTGTGGGGAGATCATTCTAATGACCCCATAAATATCGTTCGAATGACCTATGCATCTCGTTCGAATGACTACCCTACAAGTCCTTATACATAGAGAACTATAATCATTGGACACCTCAAGGCGTCACAACACATCGACTCCTATTCCCAAGGATTCCACACACAATAAGTCCCAAGGGTATTACAAGGAAGCTGACACTACTAAGGAATCTGGCAGGATTAGGACATAGTGTACACCTATAAGCCCTTATGTCCACATAACCGATGTCATAAGGGATCCTATTACTCGAATGTCACATCATATTTCCCAAAACCACATCATATAAGTCTAGATATGGTTTACTCCTATGTCACTTCAATCATTATTGTTATACGTATAACACACTTATCGTCAATGGCTCATAACTCCCATCATAGCTTACGATAGACACTCATCAATCGACAATTACTAACGCATGGCCTCATCTGGATGAGATTAAGTCCAACTTCATGACCCCCTACAATTGCCAGTCAGACTCTTCCTTATATGGGCCCACGTTATGAAGTCCCATGTTAGTGAGTCTCAACGTCTGATACCTAATCAGTAGAATAGTTATAATCACACATGAAGGCTAGCTCTCCACTCATAAATGCACCTATGTCTTGGCTTTGCCTTATGTCGACCTTGTATGACACTTTCAGGTCGAGACCAATTTACATTTTTCGAAAAGATATCACTCTAGGTATTACTCACCTGGGAGATACTAAATTAGTCTTGGCAAGCCAAGACCTCCAGAGCTCACTTCAATATCTCACATGGGATAACTGACTTGTGCATGGCCAAGATACGTGGACAAAACCGTTAAAGGATATCCATAACCCACATGGGAGAATATTCCATTATTATGACCTATACATTCAGAAGACATGTGGAACCCTTTTATTAGTCTACTCAGATCATGCACACTAGGTGCATGCTTGGGGGTGACACTACGCACCCCCAACACTATATAAGCCGACTTCATCTTCTTTCTAAGGATCGACTAATTACTAAACCAACTAAACTCTATCATTTTGTATTGAAGAGAAAGAAAGATTGAGTGTGTATTAATGGGCTTTAAGTGCCTGGTTATAGTACAAACACCATTATCTTGCATAGTGGAGTAGGCTCAGGCTGAACCACTTATATTATTGTGTCTTATGTCTCTCTCATACCCTTATATATATATATATATATATATCATATATTGTTGTAGTCATTACACTATTCTTAACAGATCTAGATCTTAAGTTATCCACATCTTTGACGTCGTGATTCTTAGCATCAACATTTTTGGCATCGTTTGTGGGAAGAGATTTATTTTCCTCTTCTTCTTCTTCTTCTTCTTCTTCTTCTTCTTCTTCTTCTTCTTCTTCTTCTTCTTCTTCTTTACTTAGACCACTCTATCTTTGTCTCTGGTGGTGACCAAGATCCACCATTATTGGACCTAAATCATCATCGAAAGAGCTTGGGTTTTGGTTCTCTTCAATATTTCTATTTAGCCAACTCACTTATGGTTTTACTCTCTTTTACTATGTAGATCTCACTAGAGATGACATTTGACTTGCCTCCCAATGTTGGCGTAAGCTCCAGACAACTCTAACAACCTGTGATTTGTAAATCGGTTTTAATTAAATTATGTCGGATTTTGAAAAAAAAAATTGGGATCTATTTAATTTTGTTATGTAAAGATATTAGTTTATATATATATAAAAAATAAGGTTTCAAATGGAATTTAATTCGGGATTCAAAATTGGAAATTATAACTTTTCGTATAAAAATAGGGGGAGGATTCGAGCTAAGGAGGATAAAAATAATATTTTTTGAAATCTGACTGTCCGATCGAGCTAAATATTTCACAGCAGCTTCATGTCGCCATTCACTACAACATACTAAAATTTCAAGCCAGTCTGATAGTCGGATCGTCCGTAATAATTTTTTGAATGTTTGTATTTGATTAGGATTAAAATTCTTTTTGGTATACAAAAAAAATGATGGGTTTAGTACTTTTAAAAACACATTCTTCTATACCCTAAGAGCAACAATCTCCTCTTTTACATCTTCTTCCTCCCTCAAAACCTTAACTCCACTGGAGAGATATTTTCAATCCAAGTTTTGAAGCTTTAAACTGGGTTTTGTTAAGATTGTTCAAGAACGACTCTTTGATAATTTTTCAAGAGGAATTCAACTGTCAACTCATATTTTCCTCATATAAATCACAGGCATGAATACTGTATTCCTTTCCTTTAGTATTATGCATTTTAATTATCGCCTAGACCCTTAATCATATTTTTCATAAAAGATATTAGTGACTTAATTAGGAATAATGATAACAATTTTTGGGAATGTTTTGATAAAATCTTTCAATATGAATAATATTCATAACAGTTGGCTACATCGAATTTGTGAGTGAATTTTGAGTTTTATTGGTGCAGGTTACATGTAGAAAAATCTTAGTTTTGATTTAAATGAATTTGGGGGGTGTATAACTCATGTAACTTGTGTTGAGATAATTTAATTAGAATTATGATAAATTAATGATGAAATCTCGGTGTATTTAATTTAAAATAATTAAATGGGATTAATTGGATGTTTATGACGATGTGAAAATTAAACTAAGATTTAATTGAATTGGACTATCATGTGTATTTTGTACATTGATTAATTGTGCTTGTTTGTGTGACTTGTTGGTATTATTGAATTGGCATTGTGATGACGGGTTGTTGGGTATTTTTTCTCTCCCTATATTTTAGGATGCCTTCAAGGTCTGTGACTAGTGGGTAGGCCTTTTGATAATTTACACCTTCTAGGTATGGGAATAGTGAGCATAGATTATCGAGATTTTATCATATCGGGGATGGGCCGATTTTCGGTATTTTATCGTCGTTACACTAGTCTAGGTACGTGACTAGGTCGAGATTTATGTTAGAAATTCATCCTATACATAGGGTAGGACGTATTTATAACTTGAGAACCCTTAGGTATGGGACTAAGGGGTATTTTGAGGATCTCACATCAATAATAAGGGTGGGGGAAATTTGTAAATTGTGGAATTGAGAAAGTTGAGAATTTAATACCTAAGATAATATAACGGGTATTAAAATATATTGGCGTAGTTAATAACGTGCAGGACCGATAGTTTGAACGGGTTGGCCGGCTATTGCAACGTGTGGTGTGTGACATCTAAATAATGTGCAGGGCTGACAGTTTAAACGGGCTGGCTCGCTATGGCGAGGGGAATTGCGGGTGATGTAGAAGTTTTTGCGAAAGTACCATAATGGATAATAAAATTGAGCTATATGATAACTTTGGGCTAATTGAATTCAATTAATACTTTGGGGCAGTGGGATAATTAAAATATATTGGTGTGATTTTTATAAGAATCTCTGGGGTAGTTAGTAATTTATCTTTACAACGTTTAAATTCCTTGTCTAATTAAAATACTTTATTGTGATATTTATTGCGTATAATTCTATTGTCTGGCTTCACGGACCCTATTTGAGGGGAGTAGTGTGTATTCATGCTCGGGGCTCGGACCTCGTGCGTTGACTAACATTTTCAGGTATTAGTACTGGAGTAGCTGCGTAGGATTTTGGGACTTATGATTTGGAGGTGCAGCTGGAGTCTACTTCATTTTTATTTATTTATTTAGCGTAGACTTTCTTTTCAATCGTATTTCATTATGACACATCATTTGTTTTTTTTATTGGGCCATTCGGTTCCAAAGTTGTTAGAGGGTTTCAGTTGGATTTTTTTCACAATTGGTTATATTTAGTTTTTAATTAAATCATGATTGAAGATTGGATTTATTCAAAGTTTTAGCATGTGATGGATCTTTTATTGTTTAGTTGTTATTATCATTTCGGATTGATTGAATTATTGATCTTGTGGATGGATTTTTTTATTTCTCATATATGTATCATGCTAAGAATGGTATTTATTTAGTTCACGCCCAATGTAGTTCAGCGGCGGTGGCTGGCTACCCAGTCTGTCGGATTGCTCGGGGTGTGACAACAACCACCACCTCAGTTAGAATTGGATGATGCGTAGGTGGCCAGCAAGGAAAATATGAATGAACAATTTATGTCTTTCAGCCAAACTGTGCTAGGAAGATCTCATAGTGAACTAGTGGTGGAGATCATTACTCCATCCACAGAGAAGTGGTAAATTCGATGACAGGGGGACCACCCTCAACCCCACTCAAGGCGATGTACCACCATTATTTGTGAAGAGAAGTCACCAACCCTAGGCATATCCGCGTTGGAAAATGGATCCAAGTCTGTCCAGATCAAGACTGTGATGAGGAGGAGTATTTGGAGTCATATGACGTTTAAGATAAACCAATCTCCCTAGAGGAACACCCGTACCAACTTACCAGGGAAAAAGTGTCCAGCACACTCTCAAAAGATGATAGAGATCTTCGGCTTTTAACAAATTGAGTAGAGGGTCATCCTTTGACCATCTTGATCCCATACGTGAAAGTGGACGAGATAGGCACTCTCATCCTCATATAATTGGTGCGTCCAGAGGAAACGTAATATGTTTTGATGAAATACCAAGGAAAATCCAAGACAAAGATGACCAGAGGGAGGTAAACATCAGACAAAGGACCATAGACCGAGAGCTAGCTCCAGTGGCAATGGCTATAAAAGGTAGATTCGATAACACAGTGGTAAAAGAGAAGTCGTGGAGTAGTTCCATCTAAAGGTTGGATGACAATATTGACAACTTGATCGAGAGCGAAGACCTAAGCCGTCGAGGCTATATGGAGGGGTCTTTGTTTTTGCTAAGAATTCTAAGTTATCCTACCCCTGCAAACTTCAAACCTCCAATTATGACGTCAAGGTATGATCACAGTTAAAATTAGGTTCACCATATAGAGAAGTATCAGCCGACCACCCATATATATTCAACGCCCGACGAGATGATATGTCGAGTCTTCTCTGTGACTCTCATAGGTGCGGCTCATATGTGGTACATCACTCAGTCGAGAGGTTCAATAGAGAATTTTAAGCAGTTGGCCAAGAAGTTCATTTACAACTTCTGTTTTGATAGAAAGACACCGAAGCAGGTAACTAATCTCCTCAAAGTCAAATAAGGAAATAATGAATATTTGAGGAAGTACATCTCCCATTTTAATAAGGAGAAATTGGAGGTTGAAGATTATGATGAAAGTATAAAGATGACAAAGCTCGTCAGTGGGCTACAGCTGGGTAAACTCCTTGAGGAACTCTCTGAAGATCCTCTAAAGACCATAATAAAACAACTAGTTATGTTTGGGAGAATCATGAAAGCAGAGGAGGCCATGATGGCCAAGAGGCGATACATAAAGGAGGCCGACGACAACACTAGTCCAGACAAAGATAAAGAGGGAAGGAATAGATCTAATAGGGATAAGTTTGCCAAGTACACTCCCTTAACTGTGATTCCAGACCTGATTTCGAATGAAATCAAAGATGATAGAGAACTTAAGTGGCCAGAAAAACTCAAGTCCTCTCCTCAAAAAAGGGAAAAAAGTAAGTGGTGTAAGTTTCCCCAAGATCATGGTCACAGAACTCATAAATGCTTCCCATTGAAAGACGAGATTAAAAAGATGTTGAAGAAAGGAAAACTATGAAAGTACATAGATAAGAATGGATGAAAAGACGAGGATAAAATAAGGCACAATTGAAGAAAATACAACACTATCAAATAGGAAAGAATGTGTTGTTAAAGCCAAAGCAGTACCAAAGAGGATGTAGGAGAATTCCATCGAGACCAAAGCAAATCCAAGAAAATTAAAGAAAATGGATATGGACAATTTGATATTGGGTTTTTCAAGGATGGATTTCAAGGTCATCTTAGCTCTGAATGATTACAACTTGGTAATACTCAGACGAGTACATGACTATGACATGTCTCACATCCTCGTCGATAGGGGAAGCATAACAGACGTTATGTTATGTAGTTGTTTTAAGGGTTTAAAGATGAGCCAAAAAAGACTTGTGTCATACAACCAGCCGCTAATCGGATTTAGAGGAGAGGAAGTTCACCCTATGGGGTTGTACGTAATGGACGTATGCATGGGCACCTATCCTGGGTGAGTCATCAAGAAAGTTAATTTTTTTTATAATGAACAAGAATGTGTTCTCGATCTATAATATCATATCAGGAAGGGTAGCCCTCAAGGAGTTCGAGGCCATGCCTTCCACAGTTCACCAAATAATGAAATTACCTACTCCTTATGGCGTAGGGGAAGTCCAAGGAGATCAAATGAAGGCTCACGAATTCCACTTCACTTTGGCTGAGGAAAGAGAGGCCCATAAAAGAGAAATAACTTGTTGATACTCTCAACCTGAGACATGAGAAAAAGATAAAAAAAAGGTGAACCTACTGAGGAAGTAGAATCCATTATCCTTAATAAGGATGAGAAATAAAAACCCATATCGGTTCATCCCTAAAATCTGAGGTAAAGGAAGAATTAGAGAAGATGATGAGAAGAAGGAAAAATATTTTGCCTTAGAGCCATGGTGATATGCCGGGGATTGACCCCGACATTATTTTCCATCGACTGAATATTGATGAAAAATTGAATCCCATGAAATAGAGGCATAAAAATTTCACGAGGGATAGGTATGAGGTTCTTCAAGACGAGGTGAAAAAACTTTAGACAGTTGAATTCATTAGAGAGATCCAACATCCTGATTGGCTCTCTAGTGTCGTCATCGTACATAAATCAAATGGGAAGTGGATAATGAGTGTGAACTTCACTGACTTGAATAAAGATTGACCTAAAGAAAACTTCCCACTGCCTCAAATTGATAAGATGGTTGATGATACAGCCGGGCATGCACATATGAGTTTCATGGATTCATATTCGGGGTATAATCAAATCATCATGAATGAGGATGACACTGAGAAGAATTTTTTTTCACAAATAAAGGAACCTATTGATATAAAGTTATGACCTTTTTATTATAAAATGCAGGGGAACCCATTAGAGGTTGGTCAATAAGATTTTCAAAGACCAGATCGAGAATACAATGGAAGTCTATGTAGATCTTGCTGATGAAAAGTCTAAAGGTCGAGGATTATGTGGCTAACCGTGAATGAACCTTTGATACGATGGATAAATATAAGATGAATTTAAATTCGACCAAGTCCCTCTTCAGGTTCGGAGAAGGACATTTTTTGGGTTATATTATGAATCAAAGGGGGATAGATCAAACGCCGTAAAGATGAATGCATTGATTGATATGCAGACACCCAAAATAATCAAAGATGTTCAGAGACTTAGCAGACGAGTCGCAACTCTCAAGCATTTATCCAATGTTGTTGTCTTGAACAATTCGAGGAGAAAAATTATTTTTGTACTTATATGTCTCAGAATTTTCTATCAGCGTAGTTGTTATTCGAGACGATGATGAAGTTCAAAATCTAGTATATTTTAATAACAAAACCTTGCAGGTGGCTGAGCTCAACTACCCAGAGATGGAGAAACTGGCTTACGTGTTAATTCATGCCTCAAGAAATATGAATTCATACTTCTAAGCGCATATGATGGTAGTGCTCATCGATACTCCTCTGAGGCATATAATTCATAAACTCAAGACATTAGGTAAGTTAATGGTATGGTCAATAAAGCTAGATGAGTTTGACATCATCAATCAACCCAAGAATTCAATCAAGGGGAAGGTCTTAGTATATTTTATAGCCGACTTTACATGGTCCGAGATTGATGATGGAACTATTAAAGAATTAGGAACACAAGGAGCTATGCCAAAGGAGATTGTAGCTAACTCTGTCTTTAACCATCCCTTAATCAATGATGGCATTGCTCCAGCTAATACTGTTCAGGCCGATATTATTGTAAAAGATTTCCTATTTAGAAATGGATTTTTATGAGAAAGTAGGGAGGATCAAGTTGGAGTCTATTTGTGGATGGATTATCTTGTGAAAATGGGAGCGGTGCGGGGTTGATATTATCAGCACCAAACAAAATAGATGTTAAGTATGCCTTAAGATTCATCTTTAAGGCATCAAATAATGAATCGGAGTATGAGGCCCTATTATAAAGTCTTTTTCTCATCAAAACTCTAAGCGTCTGGAAAATTTTAGACCATGACGACTCGTAGTTGGTTGTAAATCAGATCTTGGGAATTTATGAGGCCAAAGACGAGAAGATGGTTAGGTACTTGGACAAAGTTATAAAGATAATGATGAACTTTAATTAAGTTAAAATAAATAGAATCCCCAGAATTGAAAATAGCCGATCTGATGCTTTAGCTAGACTGGCATCGAGATCGAAATCAAAGACTCCGTCCCTCTTGAAATCTTGGAAAGGATGAGCATTGCAAAAGATGACAACAACTCGATGTTTTGCCTGAATTTGAATTTGTGAGAGTCCTTGATGGACATAATAATAAAGTATAAACGAGATGAGGGACTGCCATAGTCCAAGATAAAAGAAAGAAGATTGAATATTGTTCTGCCAAGTTAACCATCATCATTGATTTACTTTAAAAGGGGGATTCTTGCTCCCCTTGATCAGATATGTTCACCCCTTCGAGATAGATTACGTCCTCTGAGATGTTAATTAAGGCTTTTGCGCTAGTCACATCAGTGGTCAGTTTCTCACTAAGAGGATCATCACCAGGGATATTTGTAGTCGATAATTGACAAGGATGCAATTGAATATGTGAAGAAGTGTGACAAATTTATGAGATTCACGAGCATTCCTAATCAGCCTTACCAGACTCTCTTATTTAGTACAACACCCTCGACATTTGTAGTTTGGGGGATTGACCTGGTCGGCCCTCTTCAAAGGGAAACATGAAATTATCAATATTTGATAATAGTGATTGAATATTTCTCAAAGTGGGTGGAGGCCAAAGCTGTGGTAAGCATCATGGAAGTCAAAACATTCAAATTTATTTGGAGGAACATCATTTTCTAATATGTCTTGCCCCACACAATGATATTGGATAATAGAAAGTAGTTAAAAAATAAGTAACTAGAAGCCTATTACACCAAGGTTAATATTATAAAGTTCTTTTCTGCTCCTGGCCAACCCCTGGCCAATGGTCAGACAAAGATCACCAAAGGACGATACTCTATGGGATCAAGAAGAACCTAGAAGATTCTAAAGGCAAATGGTTTGACAAACTACATAGGGTCCTATGGGCCTATAGGACAACTGAGAGGACATCGATGGGTGAGACATCTTTTATGTTGGCATATAGGTCTGAGGCTATCATTCTGACAGAGCTTAGGCTCCCCAACTATAGAGTCGAGACTTACGATCCAGAAGATTATCTAGAAGATAAAAGATTGGACTTGGATCTGATTGGAGATAAGAGAAAAGACGCAATCGTTAGATAGTCGGCTTACCAGCAGAAGGATGTAAGATTTTATAATAAATGGATGAAGGATAGGCCGATAGTAGTGGGAGAATTAGTTTTGAATAAGGTCTAGCATAAACCTAACAAGATCCATCCTAATTAGCATGGATCATACAAAGTAACGAAAGAGGTTGTACTCAAAACTTTTAGACTGGAAAATTTGGAGGGCTAACCTTTATCTAACCCATGGAATGTGGACCACCTAAAGAGGCACAATCAATAGCCGTTTGTATAGAGATCGAAGTTTTGTTTAATTTAATGTATTTCCATTTTAGTCTCACTTGTATGACAGAGTAATGTATTACAATGCAAGGAATCAATGAAACAAATACAAGTGTTCCTTCATATTTGTTCTGTTTATCGTCATCAATTTCCACATGATGTGAACTTCATTAAACTACGAAAAATAATTTTATGGTGAATTAGATTATAACTCTTACTCTGTGATACGAGAATGTATGTGGATTCTCGTTTCCTTCATACTCTCCCAATATGCCCTGAAGGGGGGTATCACCATTATAACACCATTTATGTGGTTAATAAAAATAAAAAATCATTTAATATGGTTGTGCAACATCATTTTATGGTGAATTAGATTATAACTCTTACATAGTGATACGAGAGTGTATGAGGAGTCTCATCTCCTTCATAATCTCCTAATAACTCCGAGAGCGGGATAAATATTATAACATCACTTATGTGGTGAATAAAAATTAAAATCATTTTATATCTTTCTGCAACATCATGTTATGGTGAATTAGATTATAACTCTTACTTGAGAGTGTATGAGGATTCTCGTCTCCTTCATGCTCTCCTAATGACGTCGAGAGGGGGATTAGTATTATAACATCACTTATGTGGTGAATAAAAAAATCAAATATCATTTTATATGGTTGTGCAACATCATTTTATAGTGAATTAGATTATAACTCTTATTAGGAAATCCAAGAGTTTGTGAGGAGCCTTGACTCTTTCATACCCTCCTAATAACACCGAGAAAGGGGGATCAATATTATAACATTACTTATGTGATGATAAAAATTAAAAATCATTTTATATGGTTGTGAAACATCATTTTATGGTGAATTAGATTATAACTGATTATCGGCATTACAAGAGTGTATAAAGAGTCTCGACTCCTTCATACCCCCCAATAATGTCGAGAAAGGGGGATCATCATTATTAAGTGTCAATTGCAGTGATAAAAATTTTAGTGACAAACACCATACTCAGAACATCATTACATGGTGATAAAAAGTAAAATGCATAGACTATAATTTTACAAAAAATAACACAAAGCCATTCACATGATAAATATTCTTTCACGTTCATAAGGCAGAGCAAGTGTTACAAAAAATAGGAAGTGAAAAATATGAGATAAGAGATTAAAAGAGTAAAATTGTTATTAATGATTACATCATGGGGCATGATAAAGCCATAGGAAGTCACCCTTCAAGGAGGAATTTTTTTCCCCTAAGATATCTCGGCCTCGGCTAGGACGTTAGAAACTGTAGGAATGGTAGGAGACTTCATCTATGCTTCCTCATCATTAGTGCCATTGACCGTTATAGTGTCGTCCTGGTTCACCACACTAGTCTTAGTCACAGTCACTTAATCAATAACGTCAGCTTTAATTTAGCCAAGGACGACAACAACTTCGAGATCAGACAAGTCGAACGATTTTAAATCATCCACAAGTTGACGCTCAACTTTAGTAAGGTCTAGATGTGTGTTCTTCACCCAGCGACAAGCAGTTTTATCCCCTTGTCCAAAAATTGAATGGCATAGCCTGCAAACTCATCAGATTATTTGACGGTCTCAATTTCCTTCTATATAGTCTCATCTATAACCTTTTTAACACCGTCTTTATGCTTAATGATGAGTTCATTAATCTTAGCTTTATGACCTATACTCTGAGTTAACAAGTCCTCAGTCTTCTATTTCTTCAAGTCTTTAATAACCCTCTCATTGTCCGTCTTATCATCGTGAAGCTTCTTCTTGATCCCTTTATTAACTCTAATGGAATTATCGATCTACTGGATTCTCGAGGCTTCTCTTAAACCCATTGATTTATGTGATGAAGAGCGAGCACAAACTGCACAATAGAGAATGGAAAATTTATGAAAGATGAGACAACATATTAATAAAATAAATAAAGGATGACTAGTAATTTGTCTTAGTTTCTCGATGAAGAGCAAACTCAGTAACCTGAGAGGGGTCCTAGACATTGAAAAACCGGTTGTCGAATTCAGACATGATTGGGACCAGGGCATGTCGGGCCCTCATTTTACTGCCAAGAAGATAGTCTATTGTGACATTAAGTTAGGATAAATGGGCAGCAGTTGCAACATCATCAAATATGTGGATAATAGAGTCTTTGGGGGTTTTGAACGAGATGTGCTTCTTTTTTATTGGTTGGAGGATGGATGGTACTAGTTCCCTCAAGTAGGTCCTTAAATTTCTTGGAACCCTTGGCTTGAGTGGTTCCCCTAACTTTCATCTTTTTGGTGGGATCCAATGGAATAAAATTCTTCCCTACCATCTTCAATAACATGTTAGTGACCGATAAGGCAGACATTTTCCAAATTTGATCTAACATCCTGATTGGATGACCTGCAAACAAAGAAAATGACCCATATTGAAAAAATAAGTAAAGGATGATAGTAAAGTGTAGAAAAATTCTTTAACTTACACAACTTCGGGATGGGTTCAACCCACATATCGGTCTCGACTAAAAGTGATGTCTCCATCAGCCATTTAAAAAATATAGGCCCACCTTTCTTGTCATGAGTGTGAAGATGGTCAATTTTGTCTCGTCCATCTATACTACGGGCGAGGTAAAGCCTTGACAACATCAATACTTTGCCCTACTTCTAGGGAACTCTCCGCTCATTAGCACCAGGTGGAACGCCAATGTTAAACTCCCAAGCACCTGATACAAAGAAGTACTATGATTTTCAGTCATGATTTGAGGTTTAATTGACAAGCAAAAGTTTTTTATCCGCCTGTCGAGCTACAAAATAAAAGTAACACGACTGGGACTTAGTGGTTGAAACACTATAGCAAGCTTTAAAAATGCTAACTAGAAGATCGGGTTTATGCGCTACCTTCCAATGTTAAATTAGCCGAGTAATATTCGCCATGCATTAGAAGACAACTGATTTGGAGAAAGCCCTATGTTGGCGAGGATGTCCCTAATGATTTTGTGGATCGGGCAGTCTAAGGCCGATCCTAAGCATTTGTTCGTAGACTACAATCTCACCTTCTCGATTATTGAAGGCGATCTCGTCCTCAGACGGGACTGTCATCCCAATAGAAGACTTTGTAACATAAAGCTGCCTCCACATAATTAAATCTGTCTCAAGGATGATGTTAGGGAAGTGGAGGCATACGAGGCATCAAGTTCTTCCTCGTCTTCATCTTCATTATCGTCCTTAATGTCTATGGCATCTTCACCACTAGGGTACCTTCTGGTGAACTGGACGTCGATCATGGCTAATATCAGAATAGGGTGGTTGCTTAAATGCTACCTCTAATATCGGCACTTTATAGTCTGAGATCTCATGAACATCAGGCTTGGGTCTCTCCGACTCACGTACAGATGATTGCGGGTTCCCCTAATTAATTAACTTTGTAACCCCATTGTCGTCCAGACGGGACTCTAGAACTTACATGGACTCCTCAAAGGAGTCGTCTCCTTCAGAATCTTTAGTTGAACATTCTCAAATGAGGCTATAGATTGTGAACCCCTGGATGAGGTGCCAGACATATTATCACAACTAATACTTATAATGACCCTAAGATTGGATGGGGTGGGATATTTAAGGAGTAGAGGAGGATAAACTACAGATAATAGAGTTGGTTGAATTGGAAGTCTAGACTGAGCATCATCTCTTCTCTTAGCCTCGGCCTCTGCCTTGCGAATATCCCCTAGCATTCATTCCCCCAAGTGTAAGTACTGCTCACCAAGTTTGTATAACCACTGGTACATTCAAGTAAGAACAAGGTTTGACCAATGTTGACTAAAAGATCAAAAGGGAAACTCAATCATTTTCTAGGGAAAACCAGTCAAGAACATTTTGAAGAGCTGTCAGAGAAGATGACCGAAAAACTCATCAAAAAGATGATCCAGTAACTAAAAAGTGATCCTCTCTCCTAAAACCTAACATTCCTACGCTCAGTAACCTATGCAACACTTAAAAAACACCAAAAGGGGCTAGAATAGCCACAAATAGTGGCCGAAAAACTTAAAATTTGCTGGAGAAAAAACAAAACAAGAAATTTACTAACGTAATGGAAATTGAAGGAAAAAGATTAGAAAACAAGGTTAACTGGGAGGAGGAGAAATCTTGGAACGATAGGAAGGGATGAAAACACGCCTGGAATGAAAGGGTTGGAAGAGAGAGAAATGAGAATCTTCATTTTTACATAAGTTCTTGAGCGGGAGAATTGGAGAAAAAAAGTTGATTTTAAGGTATTTAGATAGGGACTTGATTGCGCATATTTACCCATGCTCGCATCATTAGAGCACAGTTTTAAAACCTCACGCCTTCCACCACTTATTGGCACACACACTAACCCATTCACTTGCTGACATGTGTCCACTCAAGGACACCCAAACTTCACGTTCGTCAAGTACACAAAAATGATACTCCTAACATTTGTATAGTCTATTCACGTCGCAAAGGCATCATCTAACACTAAGGGGTCATCTCATCGTAGGAGTCAGATGAATTTATACCTCAGCCTCCCATATACATTAAAGACTAAGGTTTAGGGGGTGATTAAAATACATAAGTATGAACTCTTCAGGATGAGACTCAGCCGAACATCATGACCCCCTCCAAGCACCAATCAGACTCATCCTCATATGAGCCCATGTCATGAAGGCCCATGTTAGTGAGTCTCGGCCTATAAGACCTAATCAAGAGAATAATTCCAATCATACATGAATGATAGTTCTCCACTCATAAGTTCACACGTGTCTCGACTTCACCATGTGTCGGCCTCATACGACATTACCAGGCAAAACAAATCTATAATTCTTGAACAGGTATCACTCTAGGTATTACTCACCTAGAAGCTACTCCATCAATCTCGGTCTGTCGAGACCTCCAGAGACGACTTTAATATCGCACATAAGACATGTGACTTGTGCATCTCCAAGCCACATGGATAAAACCATTACAAGAGATCAACAATACACGCGGCAGAATATTCCATGATCATTACTTACACATGTAAAAGATAGGTCGCACCCTCTTATTGGTCTACTTATCTCATGCACAGCAGGTGCATGCTTAGGGGTGACACTGCGTGCCCCCAATACTATATAAGACCACTTCATTTTCTTTGTAAAAGGTCGAATAATTGCTAAACCAACAAAAACTTTGTCATTTTTTTATTGAAGAGAGAGAAAGCTTGAGTGTGTATTAATGTACTTTTAGTGACTAGTTGTATTACAAACACCATCATCTAGCACAGTGGAGTAGGCCTAGGCCGAACCACTTATTTTCTTGTGTCTTCCATTTCTCTCATCCCATTCTTTATACATATATATCTCATATATTATTGTATTTATTCCACCATTGTTAATAGAGATAGATATTGAGTTTTCCACATCTTTTAGGTGGTGATTCTTAGAATCATCAAGAAACTCGTTATTAATTTTTCCTTATTCTTTCGAGTTCCCTTTGTCATGTGTTTCAATACTTTTTCGTGTCCACATTATTCTACTTTTACTTTCCGAAGACAAAATCTCGAGGACTACACCCCACACTTGTGTTACACTTTAGAAAATCAGTATTTCATGTCCTTTACACATTTACGTTAATTTTATTCCGAAAATCACTCCCATTTAGGAATATCTTGTGTAACACCATTTCCACTATTTTTATTTCATAAAAATGTTCCACTTTACGTGAAAGTACCATTTTACCCGTTTGTTTACAAACTTGTCTTCTCCTCCATTTTTACATGTGTTATTTCCCCCAAACATCATTAAGTTATACATACCAACATCTTGAATGTCTTTAACACTTCTTTAATAATTTGAGTTACACACTTCTCAAGTTGGAAATCTCTTTATTTCATTACTTTCTTTATCAAAGAAAACATTTGGGATTTTGAAGACTACTTTATAAAAAAATTACTATTTTCCTTTATTAACACATGTAGCCTTGAAAAACATACACTTATCACACTTTCCACACTTATTAACACACTTTAAGGCATGAAATTTCATGTTTCTTATTTTAAGATAAAACCCATTTTAGTCCTTCTTAAACATGATCATGTGCTCATTATTAACTTACTATAAGTCTATACATATGAGAAGATGGATTAAGTCTCGAAATCCATAAAAATGAATTTTTACACTTGATTACATATAAAATTATATAACACTTGTAAATCCAAGATTTTCAAGGTTAAAAAAAAGTTTTTGTTAAAAAAACTTACTTAAATGTCTAGTTTTCACAAATCTTCATTTTTGTCATAGAACTTCATCATTTATACTAGAAATAACCCTCCAATGCAAATATTCCCTTAAAAGCATTTTATTTTATAAAATGTTTAAGCACAAGACTTCCTTGAAATTTAATCATCATTTATCAAGCCATTTATAAACCCATTTCTTAAATCTTCGAGAGTACAACTCATATATTGCAAAATAATGTAATCTCAAACTGAACAATAGTAGAGTTTTTCCAGACCTCAAAAGAAGCATCAACGATGCTTGATGAAATGTATAAGAAGATGGAAACCTCCAACCTCCTAAGGTGGCCTTAAAGAGGTTGCGTAGCTCTATAAATCTTATCTCCTTAGATGCTCCAAAAATCTATTTCAAACTCCATGATTTATTCTTCATTTCTTCTTCTATAAATCTCTAGTAATATCTCCATAAATTTATATCTTGACCAACAAATGGTGTAGATGGGTTTTATAAGCTCAGGTGTGGTGGAAAAGAGTTAAAGTATGGTGGTTTAGGGCTGATAAATGGCGCTGATAGGGTGGTGAAAGATGGTTGGGTGGTAATGAGAGAGGCTCTAAGAGCTACCGAGAGAGATAAATGATATCGAATGGGCCAAAGTCTCAGTTAAATGCCCTAACACTCTTAGGGGATAAATTCCAAAAATTCCCCAAAGATTAATCCCAAGTTGATTTTTTGTGTGGGAGTGTGAAACGTATCAAATCCAATGGTTTATACCATAACAACGTTTTCTCGTTCGAATGAGGTTCCAATGACATTCTAATGAGGCGGGAAAGGATAATAGGTGTTTTTCATTCGATGGTCATTTGAATGTTGTTCGAATGACGGAGCTTTTCCCTTTGAATGACCCAGTATTTTGTTTAAAGACCCAAAATCTTTATCTTGAAAATAAATTAAATTTATATAAGGCCATTATAAATCGAGTTAATTTCACCAAGGCCATTATATTACCCAAGTTTGATCCATAATCCATATTACGAAGTCCAAAGCCCAATTGGGTCACATTAAGTCACCAATTCACACGTGTACAGTTTAAACCTCAAGGGCAGGTGTTACACAGGATGCATAAAATATATAGGTCTGATAAACCATCTTCCCCTCCTCAATATTACACCATAATTGATGATTCGCTTGAACGTAAGTTACCATTAATTATAATAATTCCTTAGCTTTTCAAAAGATGTTTGTTTACCCTTAAATGGTGGTCTCAAATTCATAACTTGTGTTTTGGTATTTATTTTTCTAGGTTGATGACTATGTTGATACCACTGGGGTGGATCCCCAGATTTCTGCCACTGAACAACAAATATCATAACAGCTACAACAATAATAACAATAATAATAATCACAACAAAAATAGCAGCTTGTTCCTTAAGGACCATCCCATGCCACCAATGATCCTATGGTAGTGGGTGATTACCCTTTGTGAAACAGTGTGGTATTTCGGGTGCTGAGTCCATGAATAAAGGGAACACCTCTGACTCACCAGTCTTACGAGATCAAGAAGATATTGGTTGTGTGCCTGATCTTGAACGAGGATAGGGTGAAGTCAGACAACCCTTAGTTGCAGAACCTGTTACCTCTGTTGCTTCTATAGATGGAGGCGAGGTTTATTTTCTTCCTATAACTCTTTATATTTCTTTTAAGTTGATATCCTATTGACTTGTGATTTCTATTGAATATAGGCTATCCCTCCAACCATGATGGAGGAAGCAACTCCCAAATAGGTTGATCGTGAGAAATATCTCTCTCCATCCCAAACCAACACTTTCAGAGCTTTCATAGTTGCGCCAACCATCAGTGAGAAAGTGTTGGTGAACTTTTTTAGGCCTTCTATCATGGAAGGTGGTAACGATAGGGGGTTTATGAAGTTCAAGCTCAATGAACTCCTGCACCTGATCCAGCTATTGAGGAATCTGCCCTTGAGGTATCTAGTGCCAAGGAAACCTCTTCACATCATACTGAGGTATATGTGTCTCTATATATTTTGTTTTAAATCAAAATTTAATAGACCATGTGGTCAATCTTTTTTATTCGGGCTACCATTTGGGGTCGAATGAGCACAGTTTTCTTGAGCACCAACTGTTAGCCAAAATACACTTGGGATTTTTTGAACAACTAACTGTCCTAGTGTACTTGTTCGAGAAACCATTTGGGGATTAATGCAGTACACCTGGACTTAGCACTGAATGTAAAATATATGATGGGAATTTTGTATTGGTGACATATATTGAGCTAAGTAACTGTGACCCAACACAATAAACTTGGACTTAACACCAATTGAAAAATATGTAATGGAAATTTTGTATTGTCCAAATGTATTGAGCTGAGTAGGTATGGACCATCATAATACACTTGGAGTTAGCGACAATTACAACATATCGAATGGGAGTTTTGTGTTGTCCAAATTGTGGCCATCCCCGGGGCTTCCCCGTCCTTCCTTTTCTTTCTTTTTGGAAGTTCCCTTTCAACGTGTGCGTGAGATTGCGCCCTTTATATGGGTGCTTGACCATACTCAATTTGAAATAATGTGTGGAGATAAGAGTCTCCAGCCTATTTTGCATAAAACACGCAAAAGAAATATTGCCACCTCGAGAGAACGACATCAATGAGAATACTGATGCTTGCGAAACCAAGTAGTTCGAATGTTCAGGATCTAAGTTACTAAATGGTAAGGTATTAGGCACCCATTCTGCCCTTTCGATCTCTCATGGGAACGTGTTAATATTTTCCTATTAGACTCCGTGAAGTGTGTGATTATGTGCGTAATATAAATGAGGAATGGAATCGTCAACTCACATCATGGAAAAGGACTGAGTAAATTCATCCTTAGTAGCGCTCCTAGAAATAATAATTCAAAATATAGTATGAGTGTTTGCCGAATCAAAAGTCGTTATGGAAGAAAGAATATATATATCGGGAAAGCATGCAAGAATATGGCATTTGTTACGAATATATAATATAAAAGCAATATTATAAACGTGCATAAGGTAGGACTCGAGTCTCGAAATTTGTCCAAGATGCCTACATAGCCCAAGGGGTATCAAAGTCCACGTAGTTAGAAGATAACATAGGGTGGGGTATAATCCATAAATACAAACGATGTATTTCTCTTATGAGCGTGTGTAGAGAGAAATGTGCTTTAAGAGTGAGAATGTGTTGTTATAATTACTCTTTTGGAATTTATAAACAAATCCTCTTTTTCTTATTTTTTTATAAAAATAGAGTATGTGCATATAATACTAATAAAGGTTTGATATTAATGTATGTGATGTATTGAAATAAAGTGCTAAAGTAGAAATAAAGTAATTAATACTAAAATAAGAAAATTTAGAGAAATTGATGGAGAATTGGACCTTTTTATAAATACTTGGAGTTGATCTTAAGTGTAGATATGCTAATATTGAAATGGGATGAAAGTAGTGTGAAGAAGTGTGGGGAATTTACTAAATGAAGTATGAAAATGATGGAATGGAATGTGGCAAATGGGCTTTTTAGAATGGAAACAACTCTGAATCTGAGAGAATCTTCTTTGAATTACTGAGGAGAATGTTCACGGGTATGAGTCGTGCCTTTCAAAGTGAGGTCATGGACTCTATTTATAGGGCCAGGGGATGCCTATTGTCATGGTCCTGGACCTGCCTATCGGCATAGAACCCCAAACACACTGCTAATAGAGGCCATTCGGCTGTTTGGGACAGGTTTTTCAAAAAATAGTCTTAAAATACAAACCATAAGTCAAAACCGCACACAGGGTGGGCCATTGGAAAAGTTATTCAGTGACCTTTAAGAATCCATGATACACTCCCCTGTCTGGTAGTTGATCGAGGTGAAACGAGGCCCATAAGTGCCCATTGGTCACTTGAAAAGTTTTTAGAGAAAAACCAATCGTTCATATGAATTGTAAGGTTGATTCTTGCACGAGATGGACCATTGGAAAGGTTATTTTGTGCTTTTAGAGACTTCATTAGGATGTTTTGGGTTTGATGAGTTTACCAAGGTCAAACGGGACCCATAAGCTCCCAATGACCCTTCACAGTAAAATGGGTCATTCATTCGTAACATAAGGCTAATTTACGCACAAGGTTGACCATTGAAAAGGGGATTCAGATGCTTTCAAAGATTCATTGAGCTTATATTAATCTGGAGAGTTTATTAGAACCCAACCAAGTTCAAGAGCGTTCGATGGCCTCTAGATGAGTTTTTAGGGGTAAAATAGACCATTCATCCATACAGTAAGGCCGCTTCATGCACGAGGTGGACGTTGGAAAGGGGTTTCAGATCCCTTCAAATATTCATTAACCTTCTTCTTAGGCGAGAAAGTTGATTAGATTCAAATAAGTCATATGGCTTCCTCAGGGTCTCTAAATCAGTTTTTGATAGTGAAATGAATCGTTCGTTCGAGCTGTAATATCGATCCACACACGGGGAAGACCATTGAAAAGGGAATTTACAGACCTTCAATGATTCATTGAGCTTTTGCTCAGGCAATAAAGTTGACCTGAGTCAAATGGTTCTTAGGAGTGCCTGATAACCTCTAGATCGGAACTCAGAGTATGAACTAGGGTTTTCAATGAACAAGTGAGTGTTAGGGACCTAAGGATGTCCTTGGGGGGTTCTAGGATAGGGTGTCTATAGATATCTACTCAAGGGGTGAGATTAGAACAAGTAAAGGTTGTCGAATGATAGACATCGCATCGATATTGGTGAAGAGGATTGTTGGTTAATTCTGTGGACCTAGAGGATGAGGTTAATAGATTCAGAGGGTTTAAGTAAGTTCTGAGGACCTGAGGAGACAAGGATGACCAATTCAATAGGTTGTGGTAAATTTTAATTACCAAAGGAGATGAGGATTTCCGATTCAGCGGGTCAAGGTCAATTTTAAGGACCTAAGGAGACGAGGATGACCAATTTAGTGTGTTGATGATGTGTGAAAATTAGCTCAAAGGGGCTAGGGTGACCTATTATGAGGTCGAGGCCAATTTTGAGGACCTAATGTTATACTGGGGATAATAGATTCTACAAGCCGAGGTCAATTCTGAGGACCTAAAGTTGGGATGACCAATTCTGAGGGTCGAGGTCAATTTTGAAGACCTAGAGTTTTAACGGCCAATTCTGGGGGCCGAGTTCAATTCCGAGGACATAAAGTTGTGATGGCCAAATTTACAGGCAGAGGTCAATTATGAGGAGCTCGAGTTGGGATGACCAATTTTGTAGGCCGCGGTTAATTCTTAGAACCTTGAGTTATGACTACTAATTCTACGAGCCGAGTCAATTTTGAGGGCCTAAATTTATGATGACCGATTCTATGAGTCGAGGTTAATTATGAGAACCTAAATTTGTGATGACCAAATCCATGGGCTGAGGTAAATTCTAAGGACCTAAAGTTAGGATGACTAATTCTGTGGGCCGTGGCCAATTTTGAGGGCCTAAAGTTACGATGACAAATTCAACGAGTCGAGGTCAATTCTTAGGACCTAAATTCGGGACTACCAATATTATGGGCTGAGGTTAATTCTGAGGACCTAAAGTTGAGATGATAAATTCTGCGATTCGAGGTCAATTATATGGACCTAAAGTTATGACGACCAATTCTGCGGGCTATGGTCAATTCTGAGGACCTAAAGTTGTGACGACTAATTCTATGGGTTGAGGTCAATTCTGAGGATTTAAAGTTGGGACGACCAATTCTGTATGTCGAGGTCAATTTCGAGGACCTAAAGTTGGGGTGACCAATTCAATGGGGCAAGGTCAATTCTAAGGACCTTTAGTTATGACCACCAATTTTGTGGGCCGGAGTCAATTTTGAGGACCTTAAATTGTAACACGAGTAATAACTCTCGTGGGTAAATTTAAATTATTTTGGGGGTATAGGGGAATTTTTTATTTCCTTAGGGATTGTGTTGTCTAGAAACTCCACTGGGGGATTTTAATTCTAAGGTTCCGGTCAGGAAATTATAGTAGACTCAGATTCGGGCACATCACTGGTTCCGCTGTGGAGTATTCGGAGGATAAGAGTGTAAGATTAATACTATAGGAGATTTTGATAGTTTATAAGGGTCTTAGTTCTCAACAAATGATTTTCTTGAGGGGAAATAATGTTCCATATCTTTCAAGGATATTTGGTAATTTTTCGGGCAATTTTTGGATTTTTTTAAAAATATTTTGGTATTTTCTTGTATAAAATCTTACGGGATTGCCAATAATAAGGCTTGAGGGAGTGCTAATTGGTAATGGAATAGACTCCTATATTTCCTTTGGCGAGGGAAAAATTTACCATCGATTGGTATGGGTTGGGGAGATAGAATCATGTAATATTCACAAACTCTTTATTGGGTATGTGAGTGATCATATACTCTTGGTGTCTTCCTTCAAGGTCTGCGAGGGCTATATATGTGTATATGAAGATGTGGTTCGTACGAGTTTGGGTTCGTCTTGTACCTGGAAGAGCGGGTGATGAGGCAAATTGTGGAGGAGCAAGTGGAGATCCCACCGTCTGTGCCGCCATGTATATGAGGCGGGTGATGGAGATGTGTGATGAGGCTCGGGATGAAGCGATGATAGACAATCCCTACATGTACTACATATATACGGTGGCAAGATATGATTATTTGGATTTTATGACAAGGTAGTTGATGCCCTCCTATATGTATGATATGGAGAATATGCCTCACCTGTCAGGGCTTCGAGTAGGGCTATTAGTGCACCGGTGGGAACGACCCACAACACGGGTGGTGGTTCATCGGTAGTGGAAGTGGAAGATGTGGCTCTGATCATTCAGGTTACTCCCCTTTCTTACTATTTTTGACTGAGTAGCGGGGAGTCACTGAGCTTACCGCACCATCCTCATGCGTCGGTGTCTTGGTTGACGGGGCTTAGGGATGAGGCCCTCCGGGCTGAGGTAAATTCCTTATCTTTCCCTTTTCCATTTCCATAAATTTCTCCTTGCACTTTACGAACTAATTTGTCCTTTTATTGCTCCTTTTACTTACTTTATGTTCGGGTTCCGACCAACTGGCTGAGGGATATCGGTGATTGGATGGCCTCCGTGTATGATTATATAAAGAAGTGAGCTCCCTCTTACTTTGTGCTGCCTGCCGCTTCAAATGAGGGTTGTAATTCTGGGAGTGGAGGATCTGATGCATGTCATCAAGAAAAGTGTGTTCATTGTGGAGGATGAGGGTTTGAGGGAAAGGTTGAGGGTTCGGACGAAGTCCTATTTTGTATTTTTCTTGTTTTTCTTTATATCTGCAAAAATGTAATCATATGAAGCAAGAATATATATGAAAAATATGCACTTTCTTTTGGGTATTTTTCTTGATTTAGTGACTTATCCTATATGCATTTTTGGATTTTCTTCTGAGATTGTTTATTTTATAGAGATAAGTATGGAAATGACAAAATGTTCATTTTATGCGAAGATAGGGATAAAAAAAGTGAAAATAATGACTCAAGGATAGTTTTTAAAAATAACGATTTTTTGGAAATTGATTTTGGTAAAAGAGGAAAGATTAAATTTTCCAAAATAAGGGGATGTCGATCGTCATACCCATTAACATGCCTATCGGCATGGGGGTTAAGTCAAATCACCCCTAGGCTTAGATTTCACTTTCCAACATACCAGTGTAATCTTCACCAACACCCATATTTCTTCTCTTGATTCTCATTTCCTATTACCTAAATATCCTTTCCTATATATGAAGAATTCTCCTCTTATCTTGAAGGTCTGTGGCATAATTGATCCATAAACTGGAACTTTCTAGGAGAGGTGGTACAGTTCTCGTACCCCGAGGACCATGTCTTCCATTTTGTCCTGGATGAGGTCTATCCTATTGATGAGCAGGTTTTTGCAATATTGGTGGTCATTCCCAATGTTGTGGTAGCTATGATTGAACTTTCTCATTCTCCCGGGGCATTTCTAACGGAGTTTCTCCATAACTATCCTTCGAAAGCTCAATTATTGGTTATTGGGGGGACTATTTATCTTCAGTCAATTATGTATTCTATGCTCCTAAAGGTATTTGATGATGTTGGTTTTGTCGGAGCTGTTACTTTGAGCATTACTAAGAGCTTTTATTGGTGACATGGGACTTGACAACTGATCCCTAAGTGGCTGCAATAGCGATATGGATGTTTTACTGCCATAATCCTACGGTAGTGGTGCTGGCAAAGACCTCGAACGGTCTTGATGCTTAAAAAGAGGTCCATTTTGACTTTCTAAGGGGGAGAACAATAATTTTGTTCAAGTGGCTTGTATAGAGCTTTCATTTGGAGACCCCTCTTGAGTATCCCTTGATGGGTGTACCTAATTTCTTTGTCTAGCCGTTCTTTAGTTTTGTCCTATCAGTAGAGAATTGGGTCAACTAGTTTGTGGAGCACGGTGCCAAGTGTTTGTTGGTTGGTGCCATTTTGGGGAGATATGCGATCTATTTTGTAGCTAGGAGAGTACCAGTATTTGTGGTTGGTTGTCCTTCGTAAGAGTTCATTTTATTTCCCCTAACAACTTCTTCACCAAGTCGGATGGGAATAAATTGTGCCTCCACGCATAAAGAACTTCTTTTCGGTGTAGGGCCTGAATGAATCATTGCAGATGATGTTGGGCTCCTTGTGGAAGCATCGTCAACGATCTACTAGTCCATTATAATCTGTATGAGGTTTTTGGCATGTGTTTAGGGACTACCTGAAGTGTTTGTGGAAGCGGGTAGTGGAGAAGATTATGGAGGAAGAGGCTGGGTGAGGGTTTCTCATCACCTTTAACACCATGGAGGAGGGTGTCATGGTTTTGTCTAAGCTTTTCAGGGTGTATCGCCCCATTGAGTGCATGCGGAGTGTTAACCAGGAGTGGGAGACTTGCGGATCTCCAGGGGTCTGGAATGATGACGAAGAGGGGACACTTGGAAGTTAAAGATAATGTTTGTGACTCTAGGGTAACAATTTGTGAATTGTGTGACTTTAGTGGTTTTCTATGCGGTTAGGGTTAATTTTTGTGAAGCTTGGTAAGGACTAGGTCTGTTTAAGATGGTTTCGTCAGTGGAAAGGGGGTGGTATGTTTCATTTCCTTTACTAATACGTCATGTAACGCTGATGTATTCCTTTATTAGTGTAGGGGGCTTAAAGTTAATCTAGAGAGATCTTCCCCAATTAACAGAAGATACTCAAGAGAAGGAAGCAACATGAAGACAGCGATGCATCTCAACATTAAGGCAACTCAGTGAGGCATCTCAGTGATGGAGATCAGCGAGAAAACTTACCGAGAGAGCTCTTCTTTATCTTTGATTTTACTTCGTCAAATTATATATTTTTAATTACATTGATTATAATATTCAAGGAGAGGTCAAATAGTACTTCCAAGAGACCATACTAGACAGGGCTTGGGAGAGCTTACATGCTCTATCGAATGACCTCGCTGTGGGAATTTTAGAGGGACTTGGTTTGGAAAATTGAGAAGTGAGGCATCATTAAGGCTTGTCTTGACCATCTTAGATACATCTGGTAAAACATCAAGAGACCTTTTACCATGGAAGCTTGTGCAGAGTAACCTTGAGTTCCATCGTGTAGTGAGCTTTGAGACAAATAGTCCTCTACCAAATGTCATATATACTCTAGGTGATGTCACTAGCCACCTACCCACTGCTCAATCCGAGCTTGAGTAAATCATTGTGGTATTTGGAACTGTCAGACGGTTTGGTGAGCCACCACTGTTGTAACAGTCTTCTGACGCACAATTGGTGGGCAGAAGGCATGTATTAGTATTTAATCATTATGACGTAGGGAATGCTGACCGGTCAGGAATTTAATGGTTGATACTTAAGTTTTGAAAGGAAGGTCTTTCACATTAATGAGGACTGAAACATCTCGAGAAGGTTATTGGGCTATTTATGGGCCTTAACTGCTTCTAAGAGAGGGAGTTTTTTTCTTGCGAGAGAAAACATATTGAGAGTAGAGGAGTTATTGCAAACCAAAGAGTTTATTCACCCACTATTGTTATTTATTGTGAAGCTTTTAATGGCTAACCATAGAGATATCAGAGGTTAATGGTGTCTTGGCTGTCTTCTAGGGCGCTTACTTCTCTCTCTTTTTGAATGATTTGCTTCTGAGTTTCCTTTATTATCATTTGGGTTCTACACGAGAGATTTGTGAGTTCAATCTGAGTGTTTATTATATACAATATTATGTGTTCATTTTTCACTTTTAAGAGTACTTGGATTATCGTTTATTACCATATCTATAGGGGTTACGTTTATACTAGTATTACAAAACTCCCAAGCTTCAAGGGTATACCCTCTTACATTTGATGACTTTTTTGGGGAGGCTTTCTTCTAGAAGTATGGCGCAAGATCACGTGAACCATACCCTTGACTTCAGTACTAGTCAACGAAATGAGGAAGAAGCGGCGAGGGAGCTTGAAGCTTCCAGAGATGGGGTGCCTCATGTGGAGGTCGCCCAAGTTCAAATGACAACAGGGATCCCAACGATTACACAGGCTTCCACTAGCGTTGTGATGGGATAAGCAAAGATGTAACTTCTGATGGGAATGTTTTTTGAGAGTCTGCAGGCTCCTATAGCTGCAATAGATTTTGTGGGGGATTAGACCCCCGTGCTTTCGTAACATCGATGGAGGCTCCGATAGACCCATCGACCATAGCTCTAATGGGACACGTCCACATGAAAAATTTCCCCACCCCGATCCTAGTGGTGGGTGCCCTAGGTGTGGAAATTGTTCCACATGTGGTCCCTCAGCCCATTGTTCCAATGATTGATAAAATCCTTACATCTTCCTCGTAAAAATGAGGAAGTAGATGAAAAAAGATATGCTGAAGATGATAGGAGCTTCCTCGCAGTCAGCCAGTGAGGTAGCATCAGTATATGATGATTTTCGTACTCCCTATCCTGAGGCTTATGAGGAACCTTACCCAAAGGATTACATTCCTCCTATCTTTGAGAAATACACAGTGAAGGGAGGAAACCCGAAGGATCACATCAACCAATTTATTGAGCATTTGGGGGCCCATTGCAACAATAAGAAGTTAAGATTGAGGGAGTTTTCTAAATCCATCACTGATATACTCTAACTTTGCATCAAAGAGTGCCTCAATGTGGTAAGATATGCATATTCTTTTTGTCTAGAATTTCCTTCTAGTAGAAGAAGAATTTACGTTGACACAGCTGGGAAGGGTGAAGTAATGACCAGGAGAGGAGGTGGTGTCGTACGCCCGAAGATGCATAAAAAGTTCCCTCTACGTGAGGGAGGAGGATAAAGATTCCAAACTACTTCAGATTTGTGCTGAAGGTTTGGTCCCGGAGTACGTATGTCACCTTATAAACAAGACGCGCGAAGGAACTTTCGCGACATTTTTAAAATCTACAAGAAATATCTTGTTGGTTGTACATCCAAACCTGGTCATGGTGCCTATGGTATTCAGGAAATAAGTACAACCCATTGTAGGTCATGACCATCCCCCATGAGTGGGATATGCCGATGGGGGAGAGGAGGCCAAGGAGCCGAAGAAGGACAATAAGAGGAAGTTTGGCAGAGATAGAGAGGATCCACCACCATTGCCTTGTACAGTTAAAGAGGTCATAAATTGTTACAATGCCATGTTGCGAGTGGGGATAGTCTATGAACCCAATGATATTCCAGCAACAGAGCCAGAAGTAGAAGTGTGAGCTAATCCCAAATACTGACAGATCCATCGATAGATTGGTCATCTAATGGCGACTAATTTTACATTGAGAAAAATTATAAGCAAGCATATGAAAGAGGACTTTGTAGATCCCTCATGAGATTGTAAACAAAAACCCACTACCAGCACATGTAGTTAACCTATTAGTTGCTTATGATGAAGAAGCTGAGAGGGAGGTGAGAGAAACGATGGTGGAGCAATAAAAGTTTGAGGAAGTGTTAAAAGACTCTGCGAGAGGGATGGCGAATGTTGTAATATAGTACGATGAAGTAAGCTCAAGGGATGTGGAGGAAGTTTAAATCCTTGATAGTGAGGAAGTAGACCAAGGTCTACAATACCATGTTGTATTATAGTCGTCCGAATTCTCACGGTTCTTCGATTAGGTGGGAATGCTGAAGGAATTCAGACTAGAGATAGATGGTAGTCGGCATTAACTATGTGTAAAATATGTCGTTGGGCGTTTACGCCTCTGAACAAATAAATACCTAGACTTGGCACACTAACTATGGAGTGCTGTGGCAAGTACGGATTGAATACACAGATACTAGTTATTAGAATTCTATTAATTTAATACTTCATGAATAAAAGTGTAAAAGATGATATGTTAGTAAATCATTAAACTAGGCATGTATTTAAACTTAGATAAAATAAAACGAGTAAAACTATAAGTTGAGAATCATCTCCCTCACACGGGCTAAATAGCATAAATGGTTACCTGAACATAAAAGCACTAACGAGATTAATCACATTTGGACAATTAATCAAACCTAGAGTTGTCACCCTCTAAATTCTCATAAAATCTTAATTTGAGTTCGGTGTCAAAGAATATTCTCGAAATTGCACATGAAAGGTCATATATACGGCATACGTGATATACCCCATTAAATCTCCTAAGTGTCATACAATGTACAATTTAACTCATTAAAACTATCCTAAACCCATCATACCATAGCAAAGCAACGAATTAACCCATGTGAGTTTAACAATCTCAACCTTGATTAAATTACCTACAAAGCATTATGAAAGACATTAATTAAATGCAAGAAAGTAAATGATAGAAATTAAATCTAGGTTACAAAGCAAGTAAACAACTAACAAAGCAATAAAAAGAACAATGGAAGCTTGGATTAAAGAGAGAGATGATGAATAGTGTTCTTACAAACCAAAGTGGGTAGAACCCTAGGAGAGAGAGAAGCAAAACCTAAAATCCCCTCCAAAACCTTCTTCCCTAACCTAAGCTCTCGAATACAATATAAAGAATACGAAAAATAGATTATATTATATATATGTTCAAATACACAAAAACACCCACTTATGTAATAAGTGGAAAAATAAATAAAGATAAAAGAAAGGAAAATGATTTATCCTAAAAATCAAGAAGGAGCTCCTGGGGAAAATGGTCATAACATGTTCGTTAGGAACCATATTGATGAACCGTTAGAGGCCATACAAAGCTGACTCGAAGGAATACAACTTTCGTGAAGAGTTCGGGCGCGAAGGTCAAATACTGAAATGACTAAAATACCCCTGAAGTTGCGTACTACATTAAAAACTTCCTAAAAAGCACCGATTGCACCGTTAAGCGTTCCAATACCTACAAATGCTCAATTATACGTCGTAAAGCATATAAACATACATAATACAGGTTGTCTTCTTAATCAACATAAATACGGGAATTAACAGACACAATTGTGCTAGAATGGATAAAGATAACGAGCATAAATATGCAATATTCGTGAGTAATCACACCCCAACTTACACATTACTAGTCCATAGTGATATAACAAACCAAAATCAGTCCAATCGATGGCGATGAAAAACATATATAAGCATATAATATACAAATGCCATTGTCGCGAGCGAACGATTGCATTTAGCATATGCAATAAGCCGTTAAACCCCTAGGTTACCCTAGTGGACGAGTGTCGTCTCGTGAGGGTTTTCAGGGATGAAACCCACAAACATCAAATTTCCTCAAAATATGCCCAACCAACTAATATGCCAAGGTCAACAACAACTAAATATTTCAACGTATTATTAACAAAACAAAAGAGAACTTTCGCCCAATAATCCAAAACTATTAAAATTAAAAGAATAACTACATGGAATTGAAACCTCAAATGTGAGTGGTGAGCATGCACATGCAAAAAGATTTGATTGGATAAAAAACGCCTATAGCCTGGTTAACAATTAAAGCACGCTTCCACTCAATCCTCTCCGGATATTACACTCAATAAATAGAAGCACTCGGAATAGGGTGTAACACACGGGACATGCAGGCATAATGAGTAGATGTAAACAAAGCCGCCCACATGTCATTAATGAAGAACGATATATAAAAGTGCAAAATACAATCTCATGAAAGGATATCACATATTAACCGATATGAAACACACTTAAACAAATTATCGCTATTATTCGACCTTTGAGTCACATTACCCTAGGATCAAATATGATTATTTGGGTTGTAATGTAGGTTTGGGGTTAGGGGTATGAAATGAAAGGATGTATTTACGGATACAAAAGATGTTTGGAGATGAAAAATTTGGGACAATGGAAAATAGCGGGCCATTTCAAAATTGGAAAATGATTTCCAAACAAGAATTAAATATATCAATCGAGAGAGTAACAAGGATTATTAAATCACTATAAACAATATATACAAATTTATCTTTCTTTTCTTTTTTTTTCTCACTTTTTCTTTTGTTTTCTTCTTTCTCTTTTTTTCTTCTTCTCTTCTCTTTTCTTCTCTTTTTCACTACACTTTCTTATTTTCTCACTCTTTTCATGCTTAAATTGCAACCACACTACACAACATCACTCAATCCCAAATATCATTCCAGACATAGGTAAGAAAGGTAAAATGTATGGTGTAAAACTCCAATGTGGAGTTGGTTAGGGGATTTGGGACGAAAAAAAAAGGTCATAATAGGGCTCAACGGGGTTGAATAGGGACATGTATAAGGGTAAGGGTAACGTCATAAGGGTGATTCTCGAGACTCAACACCATTGAAAATCATGCTCAAGTGATAATTCAATTAATATGAAATCAATGAAAAGAAAATGAGATCGTCAACAAGATACATTTTTCAAGAAAGAGAAAGGGTAATGTATAAGCACTCAGAAATGAAGCAAAGTATGAAACTCGCTGGGTTTTTAATGTACACATAGCAACAAAAAGATACCAAGCTATAATTGTCATGCCGAATGTTTTTAGAAAATATGCTCAAGTGTTCATGGGTTTTTCAAGGTTTAATTCATGCATTTATTCCCAATATTGAATAATATGAGGATTAAAGTTTAATAACATGAAAAAAATAGAAAATACATCATTGAGTTAGCATTTGGATAGGGAAATTATTAAATTTATCATAGGAAATTAAGGCAAAATTCCCAACAAAGGAGAAAAAAGAAATAAAATCTTTTTGAAATTTTTAATTTTTACAAGAAAAGCATGCTTAGAAATAATATATAATCAAAGTCATGGACACTACCAATGAACGGATAGAATAACCCACACCCCTAACTTAAAACCTGACATTGTCCTCAATGTGAATTAAGAACCAAGTTAAAGAGAGGAAAATAGCGATATTACCCAAAATGGAGCGATCTCTTGAAAGTACAAGTCTAAAGGTTCTACAAAACATATTAGTACCAAGGCATAACAAAAAAGAAGAAATAAAACTTTAACTAATTACACTAGACAATAAGTGAAAAGAAAAATAAACTAACTATGTACAATCTACCATTTAGACTCCTAACTAACTATACCCTAGAAGTGGAAATAGTTGAGGATCCACCCAAAATTGGATTTGACTTTAAAAGATCAACAGTGGATCCTCCAAAGAAAACATGCCTCCCGAAAGATATGAATTCTCTTTGAACAACGGAAGGCATGTGGGTGGTGGAAAAGGTGAACCATCGCCAAATATCAATTTTGGGCGGACGATGTGCGATTTGGATAATAAGGGGGAGAGGTACACATGGGTTCCAAAAAAAACTGAATTTTCTCCCAAATATTTTTCAATTGGAATGGGATGTGGAACACATGGAGGCAAAGATGCCTTTATGGAAGGTGACCTGAGCGAGTACTCCTCATCGGTGAAAAGGTTTGGAACTATACAATTTTGAACCGATTCATCGGGTACTAAAATTGGTGTGATAGTCTAGAATAAAGACGGGGACGAAAGAAATTCAATCTCAAGAGATGAGTTACATCGCTTGAAGGTTGAATTTCGAAGGAAATAGGAACATTTGTAATGAAACTTTCTTCTTTGAAAATCAAAGAAGAAATGAGTTCATTTCAAATGGATAATACACCCATTTCTTCCTCATTTTCATTCTCTACTATACCCTGGGTCAAGTCAAGAATGATTTGTTCCAAAGTAGGTACAAAGTCCTCATTTCGTTCAAAACATTCCTCGACTTCAAAAGTCTCGGAAGAAAAAATCATCGTCAGATTCAAATAATAAGTCCAACTCATTTTCCCAACAACGATTTTCTTCTCGATAACGGTTTTCAATTTTCTCATTTTCAAGCATGAGCAAGCCCACTCCGAAAGTCATAGGGTGAGGAGCGAAATCTTGCAAATGAGAACTTTGAAAGTTATCATCAGAACGACTATTAAAATCATTAACATAAGAATTTTGAAAGCTATTGCAATCTATTTGTAAATTCTTATCATAAGGATCTTGCGACCCAAAATTGAAATTGATGATGCTGAAATTAGCAGCACCAGATAAGGTGTTTTCAAGCCCAATCTAAGAACAACAATGGCAGAATAGTTATGTAAAAGGTAAGAGAATGAGATGAGGAGAAGAGGAGAGAGCACCGGGATATAAGTGGTTCAGCCTAAATTGTCCTACGTCCACTGTGTGTGTGTGTGAATAACCTCACTGCAATAAGGCACTAACGGCAATGGATACAATCTCTCAAGCTTTCTCTCTCTACTGTGTATCTAGTCAGAGTTTCATCTAGGGTTGAATATCTGGCCCCCTCCAGGTAGAGGATGACCTCTCTCTATATATATAGTACTTAGGGGGTGTAGTGTACCTCCATGCATGTAATATGCACATGTGTGTTAGCCTCACCAATAGGGGGAAGCCACATGTCACTGTCACATGTAAGGAATGATGATGAAATATTCTCCCCACGTGTGGAGAATAATCTTGTTACAACTGATTTGTGCCTATGTGTCCTTATCCAAATGTCAACAGATGCTCGGCCGCCATAATGGTGCATGTCCTCGGCCTGGGAGAGGCCGAGCTGTAAAGGCTTGATATTCGTTCAATCCGAGATGTGCCATAGGGAGTCTCGGCCTGATCTTAGCCGAGACAGTATGCTGGGGTCGGCCCCAGCCGAGGTTGGACTGATTCCATGTTGAAGATTACCAAGGCTTCTTGTCACCTCGGCCTACACTCGACCGAGGTTGCCATACCCAGGTATATGAGAATGCTGTTGATGCCTATGATGCGCGTAGTGTCCATTGGATATGTAGGTGATAGTGTCGGCCTGGGCCGACCTTACTAAGGCCGAGGACTGATATCGTGGGCCGATGGCTTATCCAGGGTCGGTCAATATCTCGGCCATCACCTCGGCCGAGGTTGGTGTCTCTAGGCCGAGGTCACACTTGGGGCATATCAGAAATGATCATTCCCAAAATTTATGTAATCCATACTTTAACTTTCGTAATACTCACCCAATATCATTTTAGATGTTGCAATTTTTTGGGCTTGTAAGTATTGATCAAAAGTCATAGGTTTACGGGAATTTTGAGAATTTTCATTAGGATTACTAGAAAAATTGGAATAAGACATGCTTACCCCAACAAAGGCTCGAGATGGCTATTTCCAAAAAGATGATGTGCGGCTGAAAAAAATTTAAGATTTTCTTAGCACTCAAATGTGCAAATCCTGCAAAAAAGGTTAAAACAAAAAATACAAATACAAGAGGAAAATACTACGAAATAATAAGACAATTATAATCTATAACAAAACACTCCCCGATAATGGCGCCATTTTGATTAGCCGGCGTAAACTGTGTGAAAAATATGGCGTTGGACGTTTACGCCTCTAGACAAACAAATTCCTAGACTTGGTACACTAACTATGGAGTGCAGTGGCAAGTAAGGATCGAATCCACATAGACTAGCTGTTAGAATTCTATTAATTTAATACTTCGCGAATAAAAGTGTAAAAGATGATATGTGAGTAAATCATTAAACTAGGCATTATTTAAACTTAGATTAAATAAAACAAGTAAAACTATTGGTTGAGAATCATCTCCCTCACACGAGATAAATATCATAAATGGTTACATGAACATAAAAGCGCTAACGAGATTAATCACATATGGAAAATTAATTAAACCTAGAATTGTCACCCTCTAAATTCTCATAAAAGCTTAATTTGAGTTCGGTGTCAAAGAATATTCTCAGAATTACACATGAAAGGTCGTAAATACGGCGCATACGTGATATACCTCATTAAATCTCCTAATTGTCATACAAAGAACAATTAACTCATTAAAACTATCCTAAACCCATCATACTATAGAAAAGCAACTAATTAACCCATGTGGGTTTAACAATCCTACAAAGCATTATGAAAGACATAATATAAATGCAAGAAAGTAAATGAAAGCAATTAAATCTAGGTTAAAAAGCAAGTAAACAACTAACAAAGCAAGAAAAAGAACAATGGAAGCTTGGATAAAAGAGAGATATGATGAATAATGTTCTTACAAACCAAAGTGGGTAAAACCATAGGAGAGAGAGAAGCAAAACCTAAAATCCCCTCCAAAACCTTCTTCCCTAACCTAATCTCTCAAATAAAGTATAAAGAAGATGAAAAATCGATTATATCATATATATCTTCAAATACACAAAACACCCACTTATGTAATAAGTGTAAAAATAAATAAATAAAGATAAAAGAAAAGAAAATAATTTATCCTAAAAATCAAGAAGGAGCTCCTCCGAAAAATGGTCATAACATGTTCGTTAGGAACCAGATTGACGAACCGACGAGGCCACGCGAAGCTGACTCGAAGGTCTACAACTTTCGTGAAGAGTTCAGGAACGAATCTAAAATGATGAAATTACTAAAATGCCCCTGAAGTTGCGTACTACATTGAAAACTTCTCGAAAAGCACCAATTCCACAGTCAAGCATTCCAATACCTACAAAAGCTCAATTATACCTTGTAAAGCATATAAACATACATAATAGAGGTTGTCTGGTTAATGAGCATAAATACGGGAATTAACAAACATAATTATGCTAGAATGCATAAAGATAACGGGCGTAAATATACAATATTCGTGACTAATCAATAGCCCAAGAGATTTTGGACATTGTATGAAAGAATGCAGTTCCATCACTAAGATGGAGGAGGCCAATGGCAAGGCTGGTAAGGAAATTCCTACTCGAAGTGACTTTCATCAATGTTGATAGAGCGGTAAGGTTCCCCCATAACATACCCTTTTACGTGATGGTAAGAATCAATGAGATGAGCTTTTTGAGAGCTTTGATGGATGGGGGAGAATCCATAAACATCATTACTATCAACTCATTCCATGCATCCAACATCTCTGAGGTAAGATTGATACCGATTCCTTTGGTGATATCTAGTTATGGCAACCATTCCTCTAAATCAATTGGGTATGTGAACGTGAGGATTGTAATAGGGAATCTCACTTCACACATTAAGTTTCATGTGATTGAGATCTTTTACTATGAAGTGTGTAAATTCACAACCAAGGCTTAGTTACTTCAATATATCACTAATGCACTAAGGCAAATGTGAAGGGGGCTGGGATCGTTATAAGGGCAATAAAGAAGCCCTTTGTAATCGAGGAGGCTCACCTAGTGGATGCATCATTTTGTACAGAGCTAGAAGAGGACGCAAGATTCCTAACGAGAAGAATGGAGGGAGCCAGAGTTCCCCCTATCAGAGAAATGATGGGGCCTATGAATGGTTAGATCATCGAAGGCGCAAGTAGGAGAGAAGTAGCTCAAGAGATCAACCCCGTCGACCCCAAACCTTATAATATCTCTAAATAACTGAGAGATTATATGAGACTTAGGATGGACCCGATGGAGCATGAGGTCAAACAATAAAGCGTATTGAGTAGGTTTTTGAGAGATAGGTTGGCAGAAGCTTTAAGAGATAGGAAAAGGAAGGCATCCATGACAGCCAACGGGGAATGCAAAAAAGTGATAGTAGTGGATGGAAGGGTGATTTATCACCTTTAAAGGCATGAGCAGGTGGTCAAAAAAGTTGTTGCAAAGGATGATGAAGAGGTTAACCCGGTATATGAATATTTTTGGTGGATCGACGAGGGAAGTGCATGGTCATTGATAACTCAAGCAAGAGTTAGATATAAAGATTAAGGAGGAGGTCCAACGGTTGTTAGCTACAGGGTTCATCATAGTGATCCAGAATCCACTTTGATTGTCTAGCATTATTCCAGTAGGAAATAAGGACAAGAAGTAGATACAAATCTGTGTGGACTTCAGGGACTTGAACAGAGCTTATCTAAAGGATGAGTTCCCTTTGCCCTCCATTCATAGCTTGATATATGCAACTGTTGGTCATGTAATGTATAGCTTCTTGGATGGGTATGTGGAATACAAGAAAATCAAGATTGATCCAATAAATGCAGAGAAAATGACATTTAAAACTCCTTTAGGAAATTTTATATACAAAGTGATGCCTTTCGAGTTGAAGAATGCTGGAGCAACATACCATAGAATGACGATGGACTTTTTCCATGACTTCTTTCATGAATTCTTAGAATTTTATGTGGATGATTTGTTCATCAAATCAAAAAAGTAAGAGTCCCATCTGGATGATTTGAGGAAGGTGTACACTCGGTGCAGGAAGTACAAGATGAAGATGAATCCCCTAAAGTGTGCCTTTGGAGTTATAAGAGAAAAGTTTATGGGCTTCATGGTGGATCGTCAGGGAGTACAGATTGACTAGGAAAAATAAAGAGCGATCCTAGATATGCCATGTCAAAAAACATTGAAGGAGCTCAAAAGTACCCTCAAGAAAGTGTCCTAGTGCTAGAGATTTGTGCCAGGGCTGGCTGAGATAACCCATCCACTGATGGAGTTTTTGTGAAAAGTCATGAAGTTCAAATGGGAGGAAGCTCACCAAGAATCTCTCACTAAGACAAATAAACTGCTCACTTCTACACAAACGATGATTCCTTTAAGGATAGGGATACCGTTGTAGCTCTACCTCACATCTACAACCAGGTCTATAGAAACTCTTTTGGTGTAGGAAAGGTCAGTCTACTATCTGAGCAGGATCATATTTGGACTAAAGGCAAGGGATAGTAATATAGAGAGACATTATTTAGCCTTGGTGTTTATAGCAAAAAAATTTAGACATTATATGTTGTCTTTCATAATTCATATTGTGACATGATGTGATCCCATTAAGTTTTTATTGTTAAAAACTATTTTGATTGGAAGAGCAGTTAGGTGGTTCCTCATCCTTTCAGAATATGACTTGAAGTGTGTGGTCGCTCATGCAATCAAGATCCAAGCATATGCAGAATTACTGGAAATCTTTATGTCCGGGATATTTGAGCCACCCCATGAACGCATTCCCAGAGACGATTTGTAGGCCAATTTTTTGGATGCAAATCTTGAAGAATAGACTATAAAATTTGATGGTTCTTCAGTAGAAATTAAAGGGGTAGAGGTTATTTAAAAGGGAAGGAAGAGATCACCTTCCTATAAGTTATATTTCCCATACTCCAATAACGAAGAAAACTATGAGGCGTTAGTGCTGGGATTGCTAAAGGCCCTTCAGAGGGGCATCCGTTCACTATACATCAAAGTTGTTCGAACTTGGTGGTCCAACAAGTGAATGGGGAATATGCGTTGAATCTTTTTAGCCTGGCACCCTATAAAATAATCATCTAACAGCTAATCAACCATTTCCATTAGTTGAAGATAAGGAGACATCCTAGAATAATGAAAATGCATGTTGATATTTATGCCACCATTGCTCAGAAAGTGGCCATCTAGAGTGACGTAACTAGAGTTGTGATACGATAAAGAATAACTCCCTCGGTGGTACAATCAATATATTTGATGGAAGATGATTCAAATTGGATAAGTGAGATCAATAAATCGTTAGAGTCTGGGGAAGGTAAGATGGAACTCATAGATTTGGGGCAGTACTTTGCAAGCCAATGGAACCATTACTTCAGGAACATGGGAGGATGATTTTCAAGGTGTATCGGGCCAGAGAAAGAAGAGAAAAATTTAAAGAAGACATATGATGAACATTACAAGATAACTAAGATCCCTTTGTACAGAAGAATCCAGAGAGAGAGATACATCTGAACAACGATGAAGCAGGACGCAAAGGAGTTACAACGAAGGTACGATAAATGTTAACTTTTTTTAGGCAGTTGAATCTCACATCATTGAAGGTCGAGTAGATTATTGGAAACCTTACATTGATATTATTAAATATGGAGTTGTTACTTTATAGAAAATAGATATAATGGGAATCAAGAGAAGGGCCCCATGATTCTATGTCTAAGTGGAGTAGCTCTATCAAAGAGGATACTTCAACAGGACATTAAGATGCATTATAAGGGAGGAAGCAATAAAAGTCTTGAAGCAAGGTCATGAATCAGCTCACATTGAAGGGGCAAAGTTATATAGCCAATTAATGACCTTAGGTTATTATTGGCTAACTATGGAGAAAGATTCTGCTCAGTTCGTTCATAAGTGCAAGGTTTTCCAGTTGCATGGTAACATGATCCATGCTCCCTCAGTGGACTTACAATCTTTGATCGCTCCCTACTCATTCCACACTTGGGCATTTGACCTGGTAGGGGAAATACAACCATATTCTAGAGGAAAGATTTGGATACTGGTGGCAACAGAGTGTTTTATAAAGTGGGCTGAGGTAGTACCTTTGAAGAGGGCAACACCGGGTGTGGTGGCAAACTTCATCAGGGAATATATAATTTATAGATTTAGTATTCCAAAGGTCATTCTCTCTGAGAATGGAAATCCATTTGTTAACAAACAAGTAACGATGCTCATAGACAAATACTCCATTATCCATTATACCTCAATGGTGTCATATTCCAAAGGCAATGGCAGGCTGAAGAAACTAATAAGACATTGGTCAATATCTTAGATAAGATGATGGAAGACTTACCAGGTTCATGGGATGATTACATTTCTGTAGTTTTATTGGCCTATTTAACAAAAAAGAGTAAGACCATAAGGGAAATGCCGTTCTCGCTTATATTTGGAGCTGAAGCAATTCTGCCATTGGAGCTAGAAGTTTCCTCGGCCTAATAGTCCTTCCGAAGTAGCATGCTTCCTCATAGTAGACATGTACAGTTAGAAGAACTGGATGAACATAGGGACAACGTGATGCAACACTTCCAAATGTACATGAAGTAGTAATCCAGGGCATATGATAACTTGGTGAGGCCAAGGAAGTTCGTAGAAAGATATCTAGTTTTGAAAACAGTTGTGAAGCACATTTAAGGGCTCTCGTTGCCTAAATTTGCTGCAAATTGGGAGGAACCATTCATTGTGAAGGAGGCTCTTGATTTTGGTTATTGCTTAATCTCAAAGATGTACGAGGAAAAACCTTTCAAGATTAATAACAAGTGGTTAAATGTCTATCATGTTTGAGTGAGTAACCACATTTAGAGATTTATTTTGTATTAAACTTTGAAATTATATTACAATTCATTATGAGTTATATATATTTTGTTGTGATTCCTGTTATAAGTTAATGATAAAGAGTTTGATTGAAAATTGTAAGAGTTTAGTATTTGCAATGAATAAAAGAGAATTGTACCAAATAACAAAGCATGATATGGTAAAATCAATTTGTTTTTCATTCATATACTCAAAAAGGGTTACAAAATTGGGAACTATTGCCCAAGAATTACATCAGATAAAATGAAAAAATTACTACACAAAACACCTCAACCTAATAGGTGTGAGTCACCTCATAGGAGTGAGTTTGTGAAAAATCTCATTAAGTGTGTTTTTCATTGTTAAGTCGCCTCATAGGTTTGAGTTTAGTAAAGATCTTAACAAGTGTGTTTTCACTGTTAAGACACTTCACAGTGTGAGTTTGCAAAAAACCTTAACAAGTGGTTTTCATTGTTAAGGAGTTATATTTTCATTTATATTCTTTGTTTTAATAGTCATAATGACCAAACTTATGGAAAATAATGAGAAGTAAGAAATTACCTCAATCGCAGAAACAACATCCGAAGGAGTAGTAACTTCAACACCTCTATAGGTCTCATCTGAACTTTCTACTAGAGGGGACTCAGTCCTTGCAAATAAGTTTTCCCACGATATGGCATAAAGCGAAGAGAGGGGAAGGTTCCAACTAAGCCTCTTGAACTCCACCCGCATCAATGATTGCAGAGGCCGAAGTAACCGCTGGGTAAGAAGATGAACCAACAGTAGCTTCGAGACCCATGGGAACATAGGGATGATAAGAAGGAGAAATGCCCAGAGATATCTACAAATAGCACAAAAGTGTTAAACAATAGAAGTACCATGTAAAGGAGGGAAAAGTCACAATAATTGATCTCACCTCAGTAATTGCAGAAAAAGGGGTAAGTCCAGTGATAGGCCTTTCTAGAGGAAAATTAAAAAGTGAACCAGTAAGAGTTGAGGCTAGAGAAGTAACTCCAATGACCTGAAATATAATAAAACACTTAGAATATAAAGAGGAAGTCAAGTTGGAATGATAGATAAAAAAGAAGTTACCATTGAAGGGTTTGAAGCGGATGGAGTAACATCCGTAGAAAGCATGCATAGGGGAAGGAGATGCCTCGAAAGAAGCCAAATAAGTCTCCTCTAGATGAGGGCGGGCACTAACGGATTAAACAGATGTAATACCTTTTTTGGCAGCCTCCTCTGCACGTTGAGAGGCAGAACAATGAGAATATGTCATCTTGATATTAAGAGAACGAGGATGAGATGCAATGGTCATAGGAAGAACGAAGTGGCGGTGATGGTCTATCTGTTTCATTCTTTTATAGAGACAAAATAAATTTTCACAAGTGTTAGAGAACATACCTAACTAACGAAACTTATGAAATATTTTCTAAGTGTTGGAGAACATACCCCTTGCTCTAGAGAAGAGTGTGATAAAATACCAACGAGCGAAGATGGAGTTTTGAGTACTGAAGAAGCTCTATTTGTAGGACCATGTGGAAGTTTAAGACTATTATTAAGAGAAATAGGCTCAAGGGAGATGTAGGAGGAGATGTCCTAGGGCTGGGATGAGTAGTTAGCAGTTGAACCTCATATGCATGCTTTTTTTGGGTCTTCGTACCTAAAGTTTTTTCCTTATAGAAGGACCAACAACAGCAGATGGGACTTTAGAATTTATTCTCGATGTATCCCCCTCATTTGGATTAACCTGGATTGTGGGGAATATAGCAGAGGGAGGAACAACAAGAGTGTGTTGTTGAAATTCACGTTGAATACGTTCAAGATCATACTAACATTTCACTCGTATCTCCCCACTTAAATCTGCAGACATTGGAGGGGGAATGGAGGCAATGGGAAATGCAAAAATGGGGACATGGTATTTGGACTTAGACTTGGATTTTGAGGAATTACCACTTTTTGAAGTCCTTGATTTTTTGGAAGGGGGGTGATAAGGAACCTCACCAGAAGCATATGCGACAATAGTACTTTCTCTAGAGGCTCTTTCGATAAGGGAAGTTATTTTCTATGCTGGAGATTTTTTGGTCCTAGGGGCAGTTGTAACGACCAGGGTGAAGTAGGGAGGTAGCTCATCGGGGGGCCTTTGGGGGTGTTGCTCAGAGGGAACTCAACCCCTAGGATGTAATTGCCTTTAAGACCCAACTCTAAGGCTGGGAAAGTCTGAACATGAGGATAAATGGGGGGCTCTGAATAAATTATTCAATCTTCGCTAGTTTTATGGGCCAAGATTTCAACGCAAATTTAGATGTCACACCCCCCTTCTACGTAAGGGCAAGAATGGTAATTTGTCCACTAATATGGAGAAAATGGTAGAGGCGTCTAAAATGGTATGGAAGGCACAAGCCTCAAGAAAATTGGCTTAGGAAGGAGACTCCTGAAAATGGGGCTAGGTACCCCTTCATCATAACCAAACTGGCGAATGAAATGATTAGGGTTATAGTGATCTAAGGTATATCCCCACTTAGTACAAGAGGGTAGGTAACTTGGGGTTAGAGAAAGAATAACTGCAAATGAGGGTTCCTCAATGATAAGATCCTCAGAAGTAGGTTGGACCACTCTTGCTTCCTGACTAAAAAAGTTCCAAGTGTGGGCAAAAAAGTCTTCACCATAAGGACTCATAATTAAGAAGATGGGTTTATATAAAATCAAAAGGACATACTTGCGTCTTTACGTCTTGTGGAAGCGAAATAGTCTATGGGTCTTGATGCATTCCCTAAATAGAAGAGGCTTCTCGTTGTCTTATATTTCGAGATAATTGGTATACAGGAAACCCATTAGGACTATAACATTGGAAAGATTGGCCAAGTTATATCAACCAAGAGAACGTTCCATGTCCAGGTGGGTCCTATCCAGCCAAGTATAAAGATACCCCAAAGCCATGGCTGCCAGAGGGAACCTGTACCCCCTGGACAATCGAATGGAAATATTGATAAGATCTCAACGAGATTGATCATTGATCTTATCGGGAAAGACAAAACGAGAAGGAATTAAAAGTATGTATGCATGTACCTCAAGGGGTGTACCTTTATCGTGGCAAAAATCAAAAGAAGTAGGACCACGAAAGAAGTGGTAAATAAGGGAGTTGAAGGTGGCCTTGTTCAATGAACCAATGCATTTTCTGCAGATCTATCCATGTCTTCCCGGGATTTTGTTTCTTTGGCATCTAAGGCCTTATCATTATAAGTCAAAGTACCTATGGGTTCAACCCCAAGTAGCTCACAAACGTCCTCAAGTGTAACGGTGAACTCCCCTCATGAAGTAATGAAAGTTTGGCTTGTGATGTTCCAATGGGACACTAAGACCTGTAATGCAGGATCGTGTTTGGATTGAGTAAACTCCCCAAACCAGGTGGCATGATGAAGCCCAACCTGAGTGAGGGCGTTAGTATAGGTGGATTGCATATGAGAATTCCAGGTAGAGAAATGGGATGGAGGGCCCCCAGGACCTTCAAAATCAATGTGAGAATCAATGAAGTCACCTTGTTCAATGCGAAACCTTATAGTTCCCTCAGGGGGAAGAAAACCTAAATAGTTGGATCTTAATCCTCATCACCAAGGAGCAAGGGTTCACACTTGGCACTAAAAGTGCAAGTCTTGCAGGCAGCCAATAATTCATCACCTTTTCCAAAGATGGGAGAACGGAGCTAAAAGCGAAGTTTCTCTTGGCGAGCTGCGAGTAGAGAGACAACATCCAAAACTAGCTCACAAATAGCAATGGAGATTGGAGTATTAGTATTGGTAGGAGCAACTGGTGCAACTGGTGTGCTGTAAGAAGACATGTTAGAAGCTTAGAGTATAAAGCTTGATGTAGGAAAGGAAGAGAAAAGAATCATAGTAGTGGTGGCTGAAGATGAGAAAGAGAGAGAGAAGAAAGAACTTCAAAAAAGAAAAGCTTGAGAAGAACTCAACAATGGAGAAAATGTTTTTTTTCCTCTTTAGCACTCTAAAGATGATAGTGGCGAATGAAAGCGTGAAAAGAAAAAAAATGATAAGTGTTGGTATATTAGACGGATGGGATTGAAAATGAATGATTCAATTTCAAACAAGGGCACGTGCTAGCCGTCAAAATGATTACAGATGTACACGTGGCACTTTAGGGAGCACTGTGACAGTTAAAAAGATTATCTTATGTCATTAATGATGTGACACTTAGGAGAGAGAGAGAGTTTCTTTCAGAAGGAGTAATGATTTTGGCGCCAGATTTTTTGAAATTTGATAGAATCCCAAAAGACCTAACAAAAAATGTCCCCTCACTAAAAGTTCACTCAATAGTACGAAATGAAGCAGATTAGGGAGAATTTTCTCTTGAGCAACTAGAATAACCACGATCCTACTTAGATGCACTTCGGGGAGAAATTTTAGTAGCACTTTAAGGTCACATAGAATAAAGGTCAACCGTAGAGAATAGGCACTGGTCTTCACTCTAAGTTCAAAAAAGGTCACGATGTCCCGATGTGCCCTCACAATAGACTCATCTGGGTTTAGCTTTGGCTTGGGTACATCAATGAGAATTTTCCTTTTTTGAGCAGCCAAAACAATGATGGATAGGATCCATAGGTACATCGAGAGAATTTCAATAAGCGATAAAGAAGACTAAATAGTTGGATTCTAATCATAGAAAAAATTTACGATGTCCCCTCGCCATACGCCCAAGTATTGAAAAGCTTTGGCTCAGGTACATCGGGGAGAATTTAAATTTTTTCTAACAAAAACTGTGGTAGCACTTGCAACGAAGGAGGATAATGAAGATTTTTTTCCCGCAAAAGAAGACGGTCCATCGAATTGAGAAGTTTTTCATGCAAAAATTTCTCGTGCTCACAACAAATATCTACATAAAGGGGAAAATGTAGGGGCATTGAAGTTAATCTCTAAATTAGAGAGATCTTCCCCAATTAATAGAAGAGACTCAAGATAAGGAACCAACATGAAGACAACGAGGCATCCGAGTGATGGAGCTCAGTGAGAAAACTTACCGAGAGAGCTCTTCTTTATCTTCCATTTTACTTAGTCAAATTGTATCTTTTTAGTTACATTGATTTTAATGATGTAACGATCATAATATTTAAGCCGAGGTCAAACGGTACTCGCGAGAGACCATGCCTGGCAGGGCTTAGGAGAGCTTACATGGTCTATCGAATGACCTCGTAGTGGAAACTTCAGAGGGACTTGGTTTGGACGATTGAGAAGTGAGACAATGTTAAGGCTTGTCTTGACCATCTTAGATACACCTGGTAAAACACCGAGAGACATTTTATCATGGAAGCTTATGCAGAATAACTTCGAGTTCCATCGTATAGTGAGATTTGAGTCAAACAACCCTCTACTAAATGTCACATATACTTTAGGTCATGTCGCTAGCCACCTACCCACTGTCGAATCCAAACTTGAGTAAACCACTATGGTGATTGGAGTTGTCATATGGTTTTATGATCCACCACTGTCGTAACAGTCCTCTGACGCAAAGTTAGTGGGAAAAGGTATGTATTAGCATTTAATGATTATGACATAGGGAGTGCTGACCCATGAGTCATTTAATGCTTAAGACTTAAAGTATGAAAGGAAGGTCTTTCATGTTAATGAGGACTGAGACATCTCGAGAAGGTTGTGGGGCTATTTATGGTCATGAACAACTTCTGAGAGAGGGATTTCTTTTCTAGAAAGAGAAAACATATTGAGAGCAAAGGATTTATTGCAAACTAGAGACTTTATTCACCCACCATTGTCATTTATTATGAAGCTTTTAATAGCTAACCAGAGATATATTATAGGTTGTTGGTGTGTTGCCTTCTTGCCAAGGTGTATTTAAGGTGCTTAATTCTCTCTCCCTTTGAATGAGTTTCTCATGAGTTTCTTTTATTATCATTTGAGTTATACATGAGAGATTTGTGAGTTCAACCTGAATATTTATTATATACAATATTATGTGTTCATTTTTTATTGTTAAGAGTACTTAGGTTAACGCTTATCACCATACCTATATGGGTTACGTCTCTACTGGTATTACTATACTCCTAAGCTTTAAGGGGGCTACCGTCTTACAATTAGAAATAAAGATAAATTTGATCATATTTTATTATGCCTATTGATGAGCTTTTCTTTTTTATTATCTATACCAATCGCTAAGGCATACATAATATTTTTGTTGATGTGAATTATACAATGGACCTCTATTCTCAGAGGTTAGAAAAGAAAAGCATATTATGAAAGATAAGGGATTTGTGCCCATGTATAGCGTATGGGCTGCCGACATACCTCTGAGGCTTTTGATATTTTTTACGAGTCTCATTTTGAAAAGATTTTTTTTTAAAAGGATCAGGTTCCATGTAGTTATCGGTAGGTAAAATGAAGATTTTTTTAGAAAAGATGGGGGGTGAGAACAGTCATAGCGCACTGATATTTCGATCTAAGAGTAAAATTTATTGACGAAGTCTAGGTTACCTGAACGTGCCATCTCTTCTCTATCGACGTTTGTGAGAAAAGTGGTTCCACCTGAAAGAATTTTCTTCACAATGTAGGGAATGCTCAAATTCGGTTTGAATTTCTCTCTGGAGTCCCAGACAAGTTCTATGATCACCTTAAGAAAAAGATCTCCTTCCTGGGCACCGTGGCCCTTGACTTTTCGGTTAAATGATCACACTATCAAGTGATGGTACCTTTGTATATGGTATAGATCCTTAAGTATCTTTTCATCCAAGAGTGACAATTCGTCAAAGTTGCTTTGGTGCTAGTCTTCTTCGTTAACTTTTCTTTCAAGCATGATGCATAGGGAAGGTATTTCTAAAATAACGTGTTGAACTGATTTCATGCCATACACTAGGGAATAAGGGGTACCTCCAGAAGGCATTCTGATTCAATTGTGGTAGCTTTAGATGGAGTAAGGGATTCAATTGACCCAATCTCTACAACTCTTAGCCATCTTGTTGATTATGGTTTTGAAGTTTTTATTGACTGCTTTGATAGAATAATTATTTTGGGGTTGGTATGGAGAAGATTTATGTCCCCGAATCCTATATTCATCGACTAATTATGTGACCTCAACTTTGAAGTGAAGTCCATTATCTTATACTAACTCATGAGGAACTTTGTATTGGTAGATGATGTTCTTTCTGATGAACTCGACCACTTTCTTGGCATTCATCACTGCGTATGACTCGATTTTGACCCATTTGGTGAAGTAATTAATGTCGATCAGGATGAATTCATGATTATTTGAAGCTTTGGCCAAAGCCTTCCCTATGATGTCAATGCCCAAGGTGGAAAAAATCCAGGGAGATGTCATGTTTTGTAGTTCTCGATAAGGTAAGTGTTGGAGAATGGAAAACTATTGGCATTTGAAGCATCTTCGAACATAAGCAGTGCAATCTTTAACGGTTTTGATCCTGTAGTACCCATGTCGAAGGATCTTCCTAACAAGAATGTGACTGTTCATATAGGGCCCGCATTACCCACTATGGATCTTCTGCATCATTTCTTCAATATCAGCCCCTGCTATGGAACGCAAAGGGTTTCCATCGAAGTTGCTCTTAAAAAGTGCTTTATCACAGATAATATACTAGGCAACTAATTTGTGAATGGTCTCTCGATCTTTCTTATCTGCGTCTTGAGGATACCTTCCATTTTTTAGGAGGCATCATATATCATAGCACCATAACCCGACCATATCAGAATCTTCCTCAGTGACAAGCTCAATGTGGTAGCATTGGGTGGGCATAACTTGTTTCTGAACCAGGAAAGGGGCCATTACTATTCCCTCAGGTATGTAAACCATAGAGGACAGGGTAACAAGGGTGTGATCTAGGTTGTTCTTTTTACAAGGAAGGTAGTGGAAAGTGACATCTTTCAATTAGGAGTCCATATCTTATTAATGGGCGTGGAAGGGTGGGAGCTTATCATATTTGACTTTCTATTTCCTGAGAATTTGGTTAACAATGAGGGATGAGTCTCTAGAGATGTCTAGGTATCGTATTCCTTTCTCGAGGGAGATTTTGAGGCCTACAGCTCATGCCTCATACTCATTCATGTTGTTAGTGGAATGGAAGTCTAGTTTGATCGTAATGGGGGTGTGAGAGTCATCATGGGTGATCAGGATTATCCCAATGTCGTATACTTTCTTATTGGAAGCTCCATCAAATAATATTTTCCATCTAAGCTCCTCTTGAGAGGTGTATAGAATATCTTCATATGGGAATTCGGAGACATAAACATGGGTTCCTTCCACAAGTTAATCGATAAGATAGTCGGAGATGGATCTCCCATTCATAGCTTTCTGTGTGACGCACCCAATATCAAATTCGTCTAGCAACATCAACAAATGCGCCATTCGGCTAGACGAAGAGTATTTTTCTCACAATTATTTAATGGGATCCACTCGGGATACTAGTTTGATCGATAACCAGGGCAACACATGCTTTCTATAAAGTAGTGTAATTGACTTCGTATCTGGCCAGTTTATGACTTGTGTAATAAATGTCTCTTTAATTACGGGATTGTTCAATGTATTGGGACAATAAAGTCCCGGTTATGATATCTGTCATGGTCAAGTATAATAGGAGAGGGAGACTTGGTTGTGGAGGCATGAGCACCGAAGTTCGAGTGAGGTATTGCTTCATTTTATTAAAGTCTTCTTAGAAGGCCTCATTCCATACTTTAGTTGAGTCCTTTGGGAGAAGTTTGAAAATGGGTTTGCAGGTAGAGGTCAGTTGGATGATGAACTGAATGATGTACCATAGTTTACCCAAGAGTCCTCAGACTTCCTTCTCCTTATGTGATGGTGACATCTCAAGTATGGCTTTTAGTTTGGCAGGGTATGGTAAGAATCCCTTACCACTGACCATGAATCCCAAGAGTTTTCCTTTCATGGTGTCGAAAACACATTTATGTGGATTTGGTCGCATCTGATATTATCGCAGTCACTTAATGAACTTTTACAGGACGAGAATACGACCTTCTCGAGTCTTAGTATTAATTATCATGTCGTCCATATAGACTTCGACCTCCTTGTGAATAAGGTCGTGAAGAATGGTTGTGGTAGCCCTTTAGTAGGTAGCCCTAACTTTCTTGAGTCCGAATGGCATGACAGTATAGTTAAACGTTCCCCATGGGGTAATGAAGATAGTTTTATGTTGATGGTCAGGGTGGAGCTTGATCTGGTTATATTCGAAAAATCTATCGACAAACGATTTGAGGGTATGGTTGGCTGTGTTGTCCACTATGATGTCAATGTTAGGTAATGGGTAATTATCCTTTACATATGCTTTATTCAAATGTCGATAGTCAGCGCAAATACAAACTTTTCCTCCCGACTTTAAAATGGGAACGATATTGGTGAGCCATGTTGGGTATTCGACCACACGAATAAATCCCATATTCAATTGTTTGACCACTTTCTCTTTGGCCTTGATAGACCATTCAGTACGGAGTTTCCTTAGCTTTTGTTTGACCAACATGCATTTTGGGATTGTCGGGATCTCATACTGAGCTATTTTTTTGTCAATGCTGAGCATGTCATCATAGGACCATACAAAGACATTTATGAATTCTTCCAGTAATTCTTCAAATTGCACACGTTCATGCTAATTAAAGGAAGACTCCATTCCTAATCCCGCACTGGTTGCTACTTGAATGAATATAAATAACATTAATCTCATCATGTCATATCCCGGTTATTTGAGGGTGAGGGTTAACCTGATAATTTTTGAATTAGAAATAAATCTAAATACCGAAATAACTGAGGCATTTATTGATTCTCAAATGTGTTACAACTAAAATCTATAAATAATACCAAAGTACATCTCCTGCTAACTATGCTCCTTTTCTTCTAACTTGACGTTTATTTGTCTCTATGTATCCACTGATCTCTGACCTATTCATCATGGCCTATTGGTACCTGAGTAAAAAACTGAAAAGGAAGGAATAAGAAAAACTTTGCCAAGTAGATAATACTAGTTCTATAACAATGTAAATATGAGAATAGAATAACTCAGTTTGAAATGCTCAAAATATAAAATAGTGTATGGTAATCTACAACAAAATGAAATATCAATAGAACTAAACAGGGGTATACTGAAGTCTGTGATATTCATGGAAGAATTGTATGGTGATTACAACCGAATATGGTGCTTATCGAGTTATAAATAAGGTTCAAACTATAATACAATAACCCATAAATTACCGTCTATAGGGGCTACAAATGCATAGACATACCATGATAATATCGTTCAAGACATAAAATGAGCTTGAACAGGTAATCCCAAATAATTGGGGAATAATCAAATAACTTGACACACTTAGCTAAAGCGGCACTCATACGTAGAGCAAATATAACAACAAGGAACTAAACATCTGAGTCCTTCAGGCCAATTAAAGTTACTAGGGTTTACAGGGTCTAATCCCAAGATTATATGTGTAATACCCCGTATTTTTGTGCTTTCTAAATTTGGGAATTTATTAAATTTAATGTGAGTTATTAATTTAATATAAATATGGAAATTAATTATTTTTAATAATTACTAACGTGATGTCAGTTAGTAAGTATGGTAAACTTGTTGAATATTACTAATGAGCAAAGTAATATATGATATTGATTCTATTAAATGTCACGAGTGAATAAAATGACAATTTTGGAAATTTAAGTCGGGACGCGCCTGTGTCGTGTCGGGACTAAGGATTAATAAAAGTGAATAAATTATAAGTTGCTCATATGGCCGTTTTAAGTGCGTAAAAGTGTCCAAAAGGGTCGAGATAGTCAGAAAAGTGTACCCGGGGGTTTAGTTTGGGTCTCAGGGCATTTTTAGGCTTAATTAGTACCCCGGGAGGTCATTTTGGACATTATATAATTTTGAGAAATTAAACTCACGAATTTACAAGGGTTATATCAGATGCTTAGGGTTGCCTTCTAGGGTTAACACAACCTAAAACAAGTGACGTCCATTGGAGAAGGAAGGAGAGGGCTTGCCAAGGTGTTCTAGGCCGAAAACTCCTCCGTTTGCACCGCCGTCCCCGCTAAACGATAGATCACGTCGCAAGGATCATAACCACACTAATTTTAGATCGAATCAGAGACGAAAAATCCCCATGAAAGTATTTATCTTGCTTAACTTCGTTAATGCTTCATTCATGTTAGTTTAGGGTTGATTAGGATGAATTCCGTGGAAGAAAATCCATGTTGGAGATTAGAAAATTTCATGTTTTGGTGATATAAATGATAATCTGGAATTTCCCTTCATATGTAGAGGTTTAACCACGGATTTATGATGGATTAGAAGTAGAAACTATGGAAAAAGACTGATTAGAACAAAGTTAAAGAAATTTCTAGGGTTCATGAGATTTATATAAATTTTGTCCCTTTAATCCATGGATATTGATGAAAATTCACATGCTTCACGTAAAAGATTGCTAATTTGGGTTTATAATGGTTGTAGTACGAATTTCTGGAAGTTTGGGTGTTAAAAATATTGATTTGGATGATGTTGGATGATTGAGCCCGTAACTGGTTTTTCTGCAGATTCGCCATACCTGTTTGATCGATCGATCGAACCAGGAGAGTCGATCGATCAACGCATCAATCAATCGAGCTCCTGCCATCGATCGATCGACCCCTCCTGGCAGACTCATAATTCCTATTCTAAATAGTTGAATTAAATTTAAATAAATAATAATCTTTGGACATCCGTATTAAAATATTTTGGGAGATAAAGAGGACCAGTAGGACTTATTAGAAATATGAAACCTTTAATGTACGACAAGATTTACATTCTTCGGGAATGTTCACACAGAAGGGATAATGGAACTATTTATAAAAGGGGGAGACGCGTAAGATAGTTACGTTGGAAGATAAATGAGTTACCTATTGAAATTTACACTTGGGAGTATAGAAATTTACGAGTGTCACTTGATAAGTTGGAATAATCCAACAAATTAAGATAAGAGGCAAAACGTTATACGTGATAACTAAATAATGAGAAATAAGGATAAATATCATAATTATGGGTTATGAGATGTACCTAAATTTGTTATGGTAATAGTAGTATATTTATATGATTGTGTTTATGCATATACTATATACGTGTGCAAATCGTGCCCGCGCTACTTACTATCCCTAAGGTTACCGAACTGGGACAGTCTTATCTCGATGAGACTTTATGGGGGATATTGACTCGTACCCTAGAAGATAGAAATCCTTTGGTACAGGCTATCGAATGGATAGTTCAGACGGTCCTAAGAGATGTGGGGGCATGTACTAACCTCTTAGAGACTTGGAATCTATGCTTCACCTCAATATTGTTTGTGTTTGTGATAGTACAGTTCGAGACTGATTTCGAACTTGTATTTCCCTTAGTACGAGTGATACGGGGACTGGATAGTAGAGTATGCCCGCACCATAATTTTTATGTGGGGTGCTGTTAGAATGTATATATATATATATTATATGAGTATTTAATATATATATTAAACTCTGGAATTTGGGAACTACATACTGTGTTTATGGTAAGTGAGAAAATGAATCAATATTTCAATTGGGGAACATGTGTTTGAAAAGTGTAATATATTACTGTGACACTTTATTAGTAAATAAGGTGAAATGAGAACTATGTTGTTAAATGAAATGAACCTCTTAAACAGTTGAAACTGTCAGTTGAAATTTTACGAGCAACCTAAGATAAGATAAGTTAAACCATTGGGAAGGTTAGTGCGATAGGCGTGGACATTAGAAGAGAGGTGAGAATTTCTCAAGGGAGTGTCGCACTAATATGTTGTTGCATTGGCCAATAAACATTTTAAATACTTGCTAAACGAATTTTAAATCATTTTTACAATCGGGCTCTGACCCGTTCACATTTTCTCTTCTCTCTTGTATATATATGTATATATTACAGGTGCCCATCCACAGGGGCGTCTTGCATAGGATCCTTGGAAGGAACGCGCTGCAGCTTAGATGGGAGTTGCAGGCCACTTGTTTAGACGACTTCATTTCTTGATTCCACTCCTAGCATTTATTTTATCCAGTTGGGCATGTGTCGCCCTTTCCCATTATTCAGTTATTTTTATTGGACATTATGATTCATATATTTTCAGTATTTATACTTTGGATTTTATTACTATCAGGATGTTTTCCTTTGAGTTTTTGTATTGGGATTCATTTGTTGAATGTTTAGCTCTTTGAATTATAGGTTACAGGTTAATTGTTGTGTGATTCTTTAAATTGTGAATTACGTAACGTTTTAAATGTTGGTTTATAAAATAAAATTTGGAAAGTAATGACTAAAAATGGTTTTGACACTTAGCTTAATTATTTAGGGTGTTAAATTGGAAAAGATTATTTTACGACAGTGATGCTAAGAATGATCCAACTGTTAACGTTGATTTTAATTTAATAAAGGAGTGATCGCCCGGTATTTAATTAGGCGGGGTGTCACAGGTGGTATCAGAACATCAGGTTCTAGTGTCCTTAGGATCTGTACGGCTTATTTCATTTTCAGCTTAGCAGTTTTGTTATAGAGCCCTATTTTAGGATTGTTGTATTCTTGATTTTACAATTACATCTTCAACTATTTGAGATTTGATAATAACTGTAGAGTAATAAATTTCTTCACGTTTCAGATGCCTCCGAGACGTGCACCAAAGGATAGGTGTGCCCAAGCCGAGCAGCCAGCAACTTCGGCTCAGGGAACGATGAATGCTAATGAGGTAGCCGCTATTGTTTCTCAGGCGGTGAATGCCGCCTTAGCGGTAGTACAGCAGGCTCCACCCCAGATTCAGGCAGTGGCGCCAGTACCTGCACAGCTTCCATCAGCGTGGGAGCGAGTTAGGGATGCCTTTCAGAAGGTGCATCCCCCTGAGTTCTCGGGTAGTTCAGATATCATCATCGTCAACCAATGGAAGAAAGATATCCAGAGGCATCTTCGTATGTATGAGTGCACAGACGTGCAGAAAAAGTTATTGGATTCATTTAAGCTAGTGGGGGACGCTTTGCAGTGGTGGGAGTCCACCACCACCTTGGAGGAGAGGGATACTATCCCAATTCAGTCATTCTGGGAGCGGTTTGAGCGCAAGTATTTTCCACCTGCCATGCAAACTGAGATGAGGCGAAAGTTACTGAACTTGAAGTAGGACAATTCTATTGTTGCTGAGTATGAGGAGGAGTTCACGAGACTTCTCACTATAGTGCCAGATGAGGCACCCACTGAGGGTAAGAAGATACTGTTGTTTGTGGATGGGTTTGCTTGGAGGATCCGTCATCACCTTATAAGGAATCTATCTCTGAGTACCTTCACAGATGTACTTAATACTGCTTTACTACATTGCCAGGATCACCGCTTCCATCTGTAGGGAAGAAAGCGAGCAGGAGAGTCCGGCCAACAGGGAGGACAGGGGGTAGTGGCACTAGTGGGGCACCGACATCTCAGGGACAGACTCGTCAGCATGAGCAGAGTTCCCATCAGGGGGACCCTGCCAAGCGATTCCGATCATGTGATTTCAGGCAGGGATTTGGGGGATATAGGCAGGGTCAGCAGCAGGGCCAACAACGTTTTCATCAGGGCCAACAGGGCCAGTGGCGGGGCGGTAACGGCCATCAGGGTCGTGGTCAGCAGGGTCAGAGGGGAGGTGATTTCAAAGGCCGATGTCTTGTGTGCAGCAAGCATGGCCATAAGCGCCAGGATTTTCCAGAGGGTGATAGGGACCCACAGCAGCAGGGTGCCCGTAATGAGCCCCACAGAGGCCACTTTTTCCAGCCGCCCTCCTAGCACCAGCTCAGGTTCCAACCATTCCAGCCGCTCCAGTGCAGCAGGGGCAGTTACAGTACGGACGTGTCTATAACGTCCACCAAGCAGTAGCTCCACATACACTACCCACGATTGAGGGTATGTTTCCTATCTAAGGTACTATGGGTCGGGTTTTATTTGATACTAGGGCGACACATTATTTTATAACTACCAATTTTGCGAAGGCCTTAGGGTTATTAGCCACAACAGAGAGCACTGTGACGTGTGTAGACTCACCATTGGGAAATGGATAGCTAATTTTCTTTATATGCCGGGGAGTGGGGGTAGAGATTGGTAGTTTGGTATTACCAGCAGACATGTTAGTCCTAGATATGCATGAGCACGATGTTATTATCGGTATAGATTGGCTCGCAGCTTACAGAGTCATGATAGATTATTTTTGTGGGAGTATTGTTTTTGCCATTCCGGGGAAAGGGATGTTTCTAGTGGCGATGCCTCGTCTAGAGGGAGGCTCGACCGCTCATTTGTATTACATAGAGGAGGATACCTCTAAGAAGGTTGTGATTCCCTTATAATCGATCCCAGTTGTTCGTGAGTATTCCAATGTATTTCAGGAGATACTAGGCCTGCCCCCCAGTCGAGAGATAGAATTTGTCATAGATTTATTACTGGATACTCGACCTATAGCACGCGCTCCATACCGTATAGCTCTGGCGGAGATGCGAGAGTTACGAGATCAGATAGAGCAGCTGTTAGGTCAGGGCTTCATTCGAAGGAGTACCTCACCTTGGGGCGCTCCAATTTTGTTTGTGAAAAAGAGAGATGGATCACTAACGCTATGTGTGGACTATCGGGAGCTTAACAAAGTCACGATACGGAATAAGTATTCGTTGCCTCGAATCGATGATATGTTTGACCAGCTAAGGGGAGCAACTTTCTTTTCAAAGATAGATCTGAGGTCGGGGTACCATCGACTACGTATTAGGGAGCAGGATGTTTTAAAGACTGCTTTCTTGACAAGATATGGGTCCTATGAGTTCAGAGTGATGCCATTTGGACTCACAAATGCTCCAGCCGTATTCATGGACTTGATGAACCGAGTATTCAGAGAGTTCTTGGATCAGTTTGTCATCGTCTTCATAGATGACATTTTGATATATTCACACTCCGAGGAGGAGCATGTTGAGCACTTAAGGCAGGTTCTTCAGACTCTATGAGAGCATCAGCTGTGTGCTAAGTACGAGAAGTACGGGTTCTAGTTACAGGAAGTACAGTTCTTGGGGCATGCTATTTCTGAACAAGGGATAGCAGTTAACCCGAGTAAAGTGTCAGCGGTGAGGGAGTAGGGACAGCCCACGACACCGACGGAAGTATGTAGTTTCTTGGGATTAGCCACATACTATAGGAGATTCATTCGGGGTTTCTCTAAGATAGCGGGTCCATTGACGAACCTGAATCGCAAGGGGGTACCATATATTTGGGATGATGCTTGTCAATTGGCTTTTGATGAGCTGAAAGACAAGCTTACTTCAGCACCAATCCTTGCTTTACCTAAGCCGGGCATGGAGTACCTGGTTTACACCGATGCCTCTTTACGTCGACTTAGTGGAGTACTTCAGCAGGAGTAGAAGGCTATAGTTGTTGCCTCCCGCAAGCTTAAGCCACAGGAGAAGAATTAACCCACACACGACCTAGAGTTGGCAGCGATCGTTTTTGCATTGAGGATTTGGAGACACTATTTATTGGGAGAGAAATTTTGCTTATTCATAGACCACAAGTCACTGTAGTACCTGTTCACTTAGCGAGAGCTGAATATGTGTCAGCGCAGGTGGTTATAATTTGTAAAAGACTATCAGTTCGACATACAGTACCATCCGGGGAAGGCCAACGTAGTTGCTGATGCGTTGAGTCGTAGACCGGTAGATAATGTAGCGGACATCTGGAAAAAAAGTGGAAAGAGTTAGGTCACCAGGACGCAGTAGCCCGTTCCTTCATATATGTCATGACAGTGGCACTCGAGATTGTTACGAGGGTGATACATGCCCAGACCGTAGACCCATTTTGCCAGGATCAGATTGTATGACTTTTAGCCGAGGGTGCTGAGTCCTATTTTGTTAGTTCTGATGGGGGTTTAAGGTTTAATGGGAAATTGGTGGTCCCAGAAGGAGCAGACTTACGTCATGCTGTGATGACCCAATTTCATGGGTCCCGATTTACAGTACATCCTGGGGGAGATAAGATGTACCAGGATATGAGGCGGTAATACTGTTGGAGTGGGATCAAAAAGGATATTGCTGAGTTTGTGTCCAAGTGCTCTACCTGCCAGCTGGTAAAGGTGGACCATCAGAAACAGTCAGGGTTGCTTCAGCCATTCGAAATACTCGTGTGGAAGTGGGAAAGTATTTCTATGGATTTTATTATGGGGTTGCCTACATCAAAGCGGGGCCACAACTCCATCTGGGTGATCGTGGACCGGTTGACCAAGGTGGTTCATTTTCTGCCGGTGCGTACAGACTATACCACGGGTCAGTATGCTCAGTTTTTTATTGCTGAGATTGTCAGATTACATGGGGTGCCCCTGAATATTGTGTCAGATCGAGACAAGTTTTTCGTTTCGCCTTTCTAGGAGAGCTTTCAGGAGACTATGGGTACAGAGTTTAGGTTGAGTTCAGTTTATCACCCACAAAAATATGGACAAACAGAGCGTACTAATCAAATGTTGGAGGATATGCTACGCATGTGTGTCCTTGATTTTGGAGGAGGTTGGGAGCCACATCTTCCACTGGTAGAGTTCGCTTATAATAACTCTTATCAGTTCACGATTGGCATAGCTCCATTCGAGGCTTTGTATGGTAGGCCTTGTCATTCCCCAACATGTTGGCTAGAGGTGGGGGATAACAAATTTCTCGGACCAGAGGTGATTCAGGAAACCTCCGTGAGAATTGAGATAATCAGGAGTCGCATTCGAGCAGCTCAGGATAGGCAAAAAAGCTACGTTGATGCAAAACGGTTCTTCCGAGAGTTTAAAGTGGGGGACCAAGTGTTACTAAGTATATCTCCTATGGAAGGAGTGATGATATTCGGGAAGAAAGGGAAATTAGCCCCGAGGAACATGGGACCATTTCCCATTATCGATAGGGTTGGGCCGGTAGTATACATATTGGGACTGCCAGAGCATTTACATCGCATCCACGATGTATTCCACATCTCATCGTTGAGACGATACCTTCGGGATGATATGGCCCACACCCACAACGCGATAGATGAGATAGACTTACAGCCTGACAGCTCTTACGAGGAGAGACCAGTGGCTATCCTAGACCATAGCGAGAGGAGATTGAGGTCGAAGGTAGTTCCACTTGTACGGGTCCAGTGGGAGCATCATAATGTGGAGGAATTCACCTGGGAGCGCGAGACAGATATGCACGAGAGATACCCAGATTTATTCTTACCAGGTATGCCTTATTTTCTGAATTTCGGGACGAAATTCCGTTATTAGGGGGGAAGTATGTAATACCCCGTATTTTTCTACTTTCTAAATCTGGGGATTTATTAAATTTAATGTGAGTTATTAATTTAATATAAATCAGGAAATTAATTATTTTTAATAATTACTAACGTGATGTGAGTTATTACGTATGGGAAACTTGTTTAATATTACTAATGAGAAAAGTAATATATGATATTGATTCTATTAAATGTCACGAGTGAATAAAATGACAATTTTGGAAATTTAAGTCGGGACACGCCTGTGTCGTGTCGAGACTATGGATTAATAAAAGTGAATAAATTATAATTTTCTCGTATGGTCATTTTGAGTGCGTCAAAGTGTCCGAAAGGGTCGAGATAGTCAGAAAAGTGTACCCGGGGGTTTAGTTCGGGTCTCGGGGCATTTTTAGGCTTAATTAGTACCCCGAGAGAGCATTTTGGACATTTTGTAATTTTGGGCAATTAAACCCACGAATTTACAAGGGTTATATTAGATGCTTAGGGTTGCCTTCTAGGGTTACCACAACCTAAAACAAGTGACGGCCATTGGAGAAGGAAGGAGAGGGCTTGCCAAGGTGTTCTAGGCCGAAAACTCCTCTGTTTGCGCCGCCGTCGCCGCCAAACGATAGATCACGTCGTAAGGATCATAACCACACTAATTTCAACACGAATCAGAGACCAAAAATCCCGAGGCAAGTATTTATCTTTCTTAATTTCGTTAATGCTTCATTCATGTTAGTTTAGGGTTGATTAGGATGAGTTCTATGGAAGAAAACCCATGTTGGAGATTAGAAAATTTCATGTTTTGGTGATATAAATGATAATCTGGAATTTCGCTTCATATGTAGAGGTTTAACCACGGATTTATGATGGATTAGAAGTAGAAATTATGGAAAAAGACTAATTAGAACAAAGTTAAAGAAATTTCTAGGGTTCATGAGATTTATATAAATTTTGGCCCCTTAATCCATGGATATTGATGAAAATTCACATGCTTTATGTAAAAGATTGCTAATTTGGGTTTATAATGGTTGTAGTACGAATTTCTGGAAGTTTGGGTGTTAGAAATATTGATTTGGATGATGTTGGATGATAGAACCCGTAACTGGTTTTTCTGCAGATTCGCCATACCTGTTTGATCGATCGATCGAACCAGGAGTGTCGATCGATCGACGCATCGATCGATCGAGCTCCTGCCATCGATCGATCGACCCCTCCTGGCAGACTCATAATTCCCCTTCTAAATAGTTGAATTAAATTTAAATGAATAATAATCTTTGGACATCCATATTAAAATATTTTGGGAGATAAAGAGGACTAGTAGGACTTATTAGAAATATGAAACCTTTAATGTACGATGAGATTTACATTCTTCGGGAATGTTTACACATAAGGAACAATGGAATTATTTATAAAAGGAGGAGACGCGTAAGGTAGTTACGTTGGAAAATAAATGGGTTACCTACAGAAATTTGCACTTGGGAGTATAGAAATTTAGGAGTGTCACTTGATAAGTTGGAATAATCCCATAAATTAAGATAAGAGTCAAAACATTATACATGATAACTAAATAATGACAAATAAGGATAAATATCATAATTATGGGTTATGAGATGTACCTAAATTTGTTATGGTAATAGTAGTATATTTATATGACTATGTTTATGCATATACTATATACGTGTGAAAATCGTGCCCGCGCTACTTGCTATCCCTGAGGTTACCGCATTGGGATAGTCTTATCTCAATGAGACTTTATGGGGGATATTGACTCGTACCCTAGAAGATAGAAATCCTTTGGTACAGGCTATCGAATCGATAGTTCAGACGGTCCTAATAGATCTGGGGGCATGTACTAACCTCTTAGAGACTTGGAATCTATGCTTCGCCTCAATATTGTTTGTGTTTGTGATAGTACAGTTCGAGAGTGATTCTGAACTTGTATTTCCCTTAGTACGAGTGATACGGGGACTGGATAGTAGAGTATGCCCGCACCTTAATTTTTATGTGGGGTGCTGTTAGAATATATATATATATATATTATATGAGTATTTAATATATATATTAAACTCTGGAATTTTGGAACTACCTACTGTGTTTATGGTAAGTGAGAAAATTAATCATTATTTCAATTGGGGAACATGTGTTTGAAAAGTGTAATGTATTACCGAGACACTTTATTAGTAAATAAGGTTAAATGAGAGCTGTGTTGTTAAATGAAATGAACCTCTTAAACAATTGAAACTGTTAGTTGAAATCTTACGAGCAACCTAAGATAAGATAAGTTAAACCATTGGGAAGGTTAGTGCGATAGGCGTGGACATTCGAAGAGAGGTGAGAATTTCTCAAGGGAGTGTCGCACTAATATGTTGTTACATTGGCCAGTAAACATTTTAAATACTTGCTAAACAAATTTTAAATCATTTTTACAATCGGGCTCTGACCCGTTCCCATTTTCTCTTCTCTCTTGTATATATATGTATATATTACAGGTGCCCAGCCACAGGGGCGTCTTGCCTAGGATCCTTGGAAGGAACGCGCTGCAGCTTAGATGGGAGTTGCAGGCCACTTGTTTAGACGACTTCATTTCTTGATTCCACTCCTAGCATTTATTTTATCCAGTTGGGCATGTGTCGCCCTTTCCCATTATTCAGTTATTTTTATTGGACATTGTGATTCATTTATTTTCAGTATTTATACTTTGGATTTTATTACTGTCAGGATGTTTTACTTTAAGTTTTAATATTGGGATTCATTTGTTGAATGTTTAATTCTTTGAATTATAGGTTACAGGTTAATTGTTGTGTGATTCTTTAAATTGTGAATTACGTAACGTTTTAAATGTTGGTTTATAAAATAAAATTTGGAAAGTAATGTCTGAAAATGGTTTTGACACTTAGCTTAATTATTTTGGGTTTTAAATTGGAAAAGATTATTTTACGACAGTGATGCTATGAATGATCTAACTGTTCACCTTGATTTTATTTTAATAAAGGAGTGATAGCCCGGTATTTAATTAGGCGGGGTGTCACAATATGTTATGCTACTAAAGGTTTCTTTGATAAAAATGGCAGGCCACGTTGAAAATTAGATAATTGAAACCAAGTTCAATAATATATAGGGCATACTGCAATATAGTAAAACAATTTAAATCATTGTCCGACAAGATACAATGGTGTCCTTCACTCTGGATAATTTACTAAAACCAATTAGGTTGTCAGGATTGGGCTGACTTGCATTTAATCAGATAAAAGATTGAATTAATATTCATGGTACAGTTGAACTATCAAAAATTTCACAAATGATAATACGAGTCCAAGGTTATCACATAGCGATATAACAAGAAATAATGTCAAAGACATAAGTTCAAAGTATAACAGTGAAATAGAATCACCTATCGGTGTTTGCGAGCTTTTTGTTGTTATTCACAGATCTTTCATTATTATGTTCCAGTTCCCGTAATCATTGGCTCAAGGGGTTAAATGAGAGTGGTTATATAAGTGTTTAGGGAAAATGGACCGGGTTTAGGATATATGATGTCGTTCGGTAAATACAAATAAAGTTCATGCTATTACAAGCATAAATATATGAATTTCGTATATAATCCTAAATTACACTTTTCAGTTCGTTGACAAAATAAGTAATATTTGGAATTTAGAAAATATGTTTATATGGCACTCAATATTTGAATAATATAATGCTCGGGAAAAAATTCTTTATATGGAATCAAAGGATTCAATTTGTTTGAATAAGCAACAATTTTATATCTTATTAAAATATTAACCGTTTCAATTATAGGATTTGACTATTTTAACAAAATCTACAATTTTATACGAATGTAAAAATCTATTTTCGAGTATTGTCCTGATTGATTATATTCCAAAAATATTAATTTTCGAAGTTGATCCAAGATGAATTTCTTAATCGAATCAATTAAATATTAATTTTAATCCAAAATCGTGTTGGTGTTTGCCATTTCTAATTGGTCATATTTTATATTATCCGAGTGCAAATATTATTACGGCGAGTATAAAATTAATGTCTGTGACACAATAAACTTAAAGTAAAGTTGAAAACTACCTTTCTTATTTGTTCAATAAACCAGTGGTCATGCTACTTTCAATATTAGTCAAAACAACACAACCTAACAAATTGTACAACACATCTATAATCACATTTTTAATAAAAAAATATACCTCGTAATAACATCTGAGATTATAACGACATAATTTCAAGCCATTTGGTGTCGTAACTTATTTTTAACTTACTTTTAAAAGAAAAGTGATGATATTATTAGAAAAAATGACAACGAGTTCAAATATATATAGAAAAATATACGATTACTCATACGTGTCAAAATTTCATGTTTACAACCATTTACGTAAATGAGTATAATTAATAAATAGGTATTGTTAGGATTAAAAAAATCATAGTAGCTAATACCAAAAAGAAATTACACTACCCGAACATCCAAACCGAAGCGGGATGGAATTCAAACAAAGAAAACAACAATACCAATAATCTTTGATCGATCCATCGATATATGTATGAATATATATATATATATATATATATATATATATATATATATATAAAGAAAAAAAATGAAATAGTAGAAAACCCAATTCGGGGTTTGTTGTCGCCAGCCACCTGCTATGGTGGGGTCGAAGCTTCAAATTACCCCCCACACATGTACACACACACATACATCCATATATCTATATATATATATCGTTCGAGCTTTAACCATGGCAGTAATAACAAAAAACATAAAAAGAAGATGAAGAAGAAGGAAGAGGGATCGGCTGATCAGCGACGAGGTCAGGGGAGGGGAGGTCGCGAGGTGTAACAGGGAAGGGGGAGAAGGGGGTAATTGGATGGGGAAGAGGGAATCGGGTTTTGGGTGTGGGTTTATCTCATAGGGAAATCGTGTTTTGAGAGAGAGAGATTTGTGAAATTTGTGACAACAACCAAAAAATAAGGGTTTGGTTTCCCTTTTATATAAACGGCTTTTGGTTTATTCCCCTTTTTACCACAAAAGTATTTGAAAGTTTAATTTGTGAACTAAGCCTTTGGTAAATTACTAAATAACTACTCCACCCTTATATTTGAGTCGTTCCGAATCATATCATGTTCAAGTTTTGAATAAAATAATTAAAGTACTAAAGAAATTATTAATATCCATACATAAAATTTATGAAAATTGCTAATTGGATTAAATTTATTTTTTCGAGTCATCTGAACTCATACAATTAATAAAATAAATTTTAGGTTATTACACATCATCATTAATTTGAATACAATTACATTATCTGTTATTCTCCTTGTTAAAATCATCTAAGAATTTTTCATTTGCAAAATATCATCGTCAAAGGTTTAATTAGAATGAAGACAATTAATGTAAGGCAAAGCAAGATACTGAAAATCCCTGTTTATTTTATTTCTGTGAAAAACAACATTGAGAACCTCGTCAAAAGTGGTCTCAGTTACATTGATATCAAGAAAAGGAAAAATAACAATAGGTGAAGATACTTTAATAGAGTGACCATCAGGGTTGGGTTAAATTTGAGTAGGTTGGACTGGTGTGGCATTCCAATTGAGGAGAGGCGTGTTAGCATCTTTGATTTGAGCTGATAGGTCCAACGAAGCGACATCTAAGTGGATCATTCAAAGACTCACCCCCAATATCTACAGGTCGAATAAGTCTTCGAAATCACTTTCCTCAGAGTCTTTGGTAATTTTCACGACTTTTTTGGCGAGAGGTTGGATTTTATGTTTGTATTCTTCGGCCCAGGATTTACTGTCTTGAAAGAAGATTTCCATACACAGTTTCATCTTCTTATCAACATGGTCATACCAAAATTCAAGGAATACACAAAAGGGGAAGTCTTCAAGCTCCTTGATAAATCTTCCCTTCAAAGAGTATCTTGAAACAGTCTTTCCATCTTCCAAGCTTCTTTTTTATCTCGGTTGATAGAATGCTTTGAGTTCATCCGGTGAAGGTTAGTAACCCAGGAAACATAGCGAAAATGCATATTTCAGTATTATGGGTTCAAGAATCCCTTAATGGCGTGGTCCTAAACCCATTCTAGTCATGAAGTCCATGTTCTTGAACATCTTAATCTTATTGGCATTTCCATGAGGGATGTGTTTTGGACAGGACCGATCTTTTAAATTATTCCCTATTGGGAGGGGGATCGGATCGATCTTGAAATCGGATAAAAATATGTCATTGGTCCCATAATTGATCTCCAACATTGGACTGCTAGTGTTAGCATTGTCTGTGCTGTCACCGTCCTCTAAAATGGTGATGACTTGCCTTTTGGAAAAGAACTTCAATTTCTGATAAGGGAAGATGATACCCCTCGAATGTTGTGGAGCCATGGATGGCCAATGGGTAGATTGAAGCATGTTATTATGTCAATGACTTAGAACTTAGTGGTATGATTGATAACTCAAGCCCTTAGTGTGAGTTTTATGGACCCCATTACTTCTCGACGGGTATTTTAATAAGTACGCACGGTGGTGGAGGTAGGAGTGAGATCATTGACTTTTAGTCTCAAACAATTGACGATTCTGGGCAAAGAGTGATAGTGGGACTATTTTTCCCAAGACTTAAACGAAGATATTGGGAGCATAACTATGATTAGGGCTGAACTTTTGTATCTCCTCTTTAGAAAAGGAGAGGAGTCTAGAAGAGGTCAAGGACCCAACCATATTTATAACTTCTTCGGGAGTAGTGGAAGGAGGGAATATGAATCCGATGAGGAGTTTTATCAAGGCATTATGGTGCAACTGAGGGGACATAAAAAGCCCCCATAGGGTGATATTGTCCCGGGTCTTCTTTAGATGATCAAGAACTTTGCCTTCTTTGATGGTCATTTCTAGCATAGGAAGTTCATCGGCAACTCCTTTTCCTTTATCCACTCCTAGTGACTGAGGATTAAGATCTTTATATTAACTCCTGTTCATGTGGTTCACAGAAGTAGGAAAAAAAAGAATCATGTGGATGAGTGGACACCATTTTGATATCCTCTAATAGATCTTCAAAGGATATCATTCCACACAAACTGACTGCTAAATTGACTTCTTCCTGACTTGGTTCATCATCTAAGAAGTCAAAATCGTCCCCCCATCCGATGGAGACTATGTCCTCATGCCAAGACTAATCAATACATTTGACCACCTCAATGGCTTCCTCATATAAATATTCCCACTTAGCGGGGAAATGCAGGAGTAAAGGGACAATCATCCCTAAAGCTTCAAAGCAGTGAGAAACTCAGAGATGCTGAAGATTTCACTTGTCTGTCGAAACATATCAGCTATGGTCTGTACCACATCATGTAGACTGACAATTTTAATAGGTAATACCCATCCTTCTTATTCTCGAGCCCACTTTCGAGCTTCTGTTAATAATTTGCTGAATGTTTTATAATCGATGGTCATCTCGGTAGGCAATTTTAGCCCAAACTTTAAGAGTTGGTTCAATACAGTCGGTAACTCCATGCCTTCCCTTCAAATTGGGTGCGAACGATGATCCAAGCCCTTACTTTGAGTGAGAAAGATTGATCGACGAAGAAGGTAAGGTGTAGGAGAAAATATGGGAAAACCTTGAGAGGTTTGGGTGAGACTCTAGGGATGATGGGTGTTTTGCTGGGCACAATTTGAGTAAATGGGTCAAATTTTGGGTTTTTCTCCACCTTCTTATAAAGACATGAAATTTTTCTCTAAGTTTTTGGTTAAGAAGCTCTATATATCAACATGTAACCTCTAGCTCCTCGTTGTACTTGTAATGAGATATGAATTCTCGAGCGACATCCTCCCAGCTATGAATTCTTAATTCTTTAAGGGACGAAAACCACATGAGGGAACTTTTTTTAGGGTCTACTAAATCATTTGGTCCATTATCTCTTTAGAGTCACCAAGGAGGGTCATGGCTCGATGATAGATTCGAAGGCAATCAATTGGGAGTTTGCTTCCCCTGAACTTCTTAATGATTAGCTTCTTGAAATTCTCTGGCAGTCAAGCTTGGAATAAGGAGACATATGGGTATAGTCCATGTACTTCTCGAATATCTTGACTTGGTCAAACTTCTTCGATAGCAATTTGAGATCTTCCCTGAACTTGTACACCTCCTCTTCTTTGGGATCCATGAGTACTTGCAGATTAGCCCCTGGATGGACGAGGTTTGAAATCTGGAGTTGAGCCGGTGGCGGCCCATTAGTAGGTGGGGCACGCAAAACATGTTGGTACTCTTCTTGGACCCAAACAGATAAAGGAATTTTGATCTTTAATTTATGGGGTTTAGGATGTTTGAATCAAATCTATACTGATGGAATCATGCTTTCTTGATGGTATTTGGTTATGGTTCTTGAAATTTTGGTAGGAAGAACCCTAGAAACAAGATTTGATTTTTGGGGATGGATCCCGCTTAAGAAAAACGCTTAAGATCTGGTTTTTATAATCTCATTGGAACATTGTTCTAATGAGATGTCATTTTTATTATAAAGAGATTGGATTTCATTCGAATGAGCTGTGGGGTTGGGTCAAGTTTGGATCATGGAAATGTTTCAGGGATTTTTATGAACTCAAGAGAGTATGTGGGAGGCAATCCAAGCGAGTGGATATTTAATTAAAAATATCTTTGTGTCGCTATTTAATAGTTTGGAATTAAATAATTAACTAGGGTTCTCAGGTAAGGGAAAAGCTAAATGATTAATCAGGAAGTTGGGTCGAACCTCGAAAAAGGTTTTGTACGTCATAGGACATGCGTACAAATTCTATACATATTATATATATACATATTATAGTGACGTGTATATATGTATGTGTACATGCTACTTATTTAATTTAAACATACCTACTCGGGGGTGCTATCGTAGGAGGTTGCGCATAATGGACATTCCACCCTGGTGTTGACCAATATCTATCGGGTTGATTCTTTATGTCATAGTACTATTGCATGGCCACTATCAGTGTGTGAGGATAAGTGTTGGTTTCGAGTCCGATTGTAGGAGAAAATATGGGAAAACCTTGAGAGGTTTGGGTGAGACTCTTAGGATGATGGATGTTTTGCTAGGCACGATTTAAGTAGATGAGTCAAATTTTGGAGATCTCTACACCTTCCTATGAAGCCACTGACTGTTTCCCCAAGGTTTTGGCTAAGAAGTTCTAGATCTCGATGCGTAACCTCTAGCTCGTCATTATACTTGTAATGAGACATGAATTCTCGAGCGACATCCTCCAAATTACGGATTCTGGATTCTTCAAGTGATGGAAACCACATGAGGGAACATTTTTTAAGGTCTACTAAAACATTTGGGCTGTTATCTCTCCATAAGAAATAATGAGGGTCATGTCTTTGTAATAGTTTGAAGGCTAACAATTGTGAGTTCGCTTTCCCTGAACTTCTCGATGTTTAGCCTCTTAACTTCTCTGGCTGTAAATCTTGGGATAAAGAGACATATGGGTATAGTCCATGTAGTTCCTGAATATCTTAACTTGGTAAAACTTCTTTCATATAAATATGAGGTCTTACTTGAACTTCTTCATTTCCTCTTCTTTGGGATCCAGGGTGCTTACAGATTAGCCCCAGGCTAGACGAAGTTCGAAATCTGGATTTGATCCGGTGGTGGCCCATTAGCAGGCGGGGTACGCAAATAATTGCTGGACTCTTCTGGGACCTAAACAAATAAAGGAATTGTGATCTTGAATTTATGGTGGTTACCATGTATGAATCGAATATATACTGATGGAATCATGTTTTCTTAATGTTATTGGGGTTATGGTTCTTGAAATTTTGGTAGGAAGAACCCTAGAAAGAAGATTGGATTTTTGGGGATGAATCCCGCATAATAAAAAAACTTCAGATCTTGTTTTTGTAATCTCATTTGAATACTGTTTGATTGAGATGTTGTTTTTATTCGAAAGAGATTGGATTTCATTCGAATGATCTGTGGGTTTGGTTCAAGTTTGGATCGTGGAAATGTTTCGGGGATTTTTATGAACTCAAGAGAGTATGTGGGAGGCTATCCAAGTGAGTGGATATTTAATTAAATATATTTTTGTGTCGCTATTTAATAGTTGGTAAATAAATAATTAACTAGGGTTCTTAGGTAAGGGACAAGTTAAATTATTAATCAGGAAGTTGGGTCGAACTTCGGAATAGGTTTTGTACATCATGGGACATGCGTACGAATTCTATGTATATATATATATATATATATATATATATATATATATTATAGCGACGTGAATATATGTATGTCTACATGCTACTATTTTTATTTAAACAGACCTACTCGGGGGAGCTATCGTAGAAGGTTGCGCATAATGGGTCTAAGAGGGTACTTTAGATTATAGATGGAGGCGTAACCCCTGTTTAATTATGGTAATGATAAGCTAATTGGCCAAAGCTTTGGATTAATGATACGACATGCAAACACAAACTTAATGAAGATAAGACTCAGTTTAAACTCACAAATCTCTCATGTATAACTCAGAAAGTAGTAATGAAACTTAAAAGTAACTTACCTAGAGGGAGAGAGAAGTAAGCACCCTAGATACACCTTGGTAGGCAGGTATAAACACACCAAAAACCCTCAAGAATCTCTCTCAAGTATTAAAATCTTCGTAATAAATAACAATGGTGAGTGAGTAAACCCCTCTGGTTTGCAATAACTCTCTCTCATCTGTATTCTCTCTAGCAATAATTCCTTAACTCTCAGAGGATCCCCCCTACCTTAAAGTTGGTTGGGGTCCTTAAATAGCCTACCACACCACCCTCGAGGCAACTCAGTCATTAAAGACTATGAAAGACATCCCTCATACTTTATGTCACAATATTAAATGCCTTATGCACTAGTTGTCTCCACATCATAAACATTAAATGCCAAGACATGCCTTTTGCCCAACCACTGTGTGTTAGGGGGTTGTTGTCATAGAGGTGGCTCACCAACTGCCTGACAACCCCAAATACCATGGTGGTTTACTCAAGTACAGGTCTGACATTATTTATCTGGCTAGTGACATCAGCTACAGTAGATGTGACATAAAGTAGAGGGTTATTTGGTTCACAACTCAATGACCGATGGAACTCCAAGCTGCTCCGCCTAAGGTTCCACGGTCAGGGTCCTTAGATGTTTTACCAGGTGTATCTAAGATGGTTAGGACAAGACCCAATGGTGCCTCACTTCTCAATCCTCCAAACCAAGTCCCTCTAAAGTTTCCACGACGAGGTCATTCGATAGTGCATGAAAGCTCTCCCAGGCCCTGCCAAGCCTGGTCTCTCGCAAGTAACGTTTGACCTCACACAAACTCATTATTAATCTCGTTACAACATTACAACCGTTATAGCTTACAGTCAACATAAACAGAAATACAATATGACTAATACAAAAAGCTAAAGTATGAGTTGCCACGCCAAGCTGCCTCATTGAGTTGTCGCGCTTGAGTTGCCACGCTTGAGCTGCTTCTATTTCTTAGACACTTTTGCCAATTAAGGAATTATCCCTAATCTCAGGATTACTTTCAAGCCCCCTCTACATTTTCCCTTTCGTGGAGAGATTTGTTGGAACAACAAATGTCTGAAAAAACTTCTCAATCCGATGAACCTTCTCTCCGTGAAAAAATTCTAGCCTTCTTTGCCTCGTTAGAACCTTAGTGATATAATCTCCTCGAAAAAGTAAAATTCTCCTCGATGTACCAGAGCCAAAGCGCTATTGTCATTAGGGATTGAGCGAAGGGACATCGCTACTTTTTCCTCATGCTGAGCCTTAACCGTTCTAGATTTACTATTTAAAATTCCCCCGAAAGGCCTACTAACCTTCTCAAATACTCGTTTTGACTCGTGGTAAGTGAAATTATCCCCCGTGATGCTTCACTATGTTTGAAAAAGCATAAATTCTCCCCGATGTAACTGAGTAACAAATCAAACATCGTTTGGACATGTGGCGAGGGGACATCATAGCGTTTTTGAACTATTGGGGGACTGCCTTCGTTGGGAGAATTGGATATGTCTGACAAAAATTCGAGCGCCAAAACTTAAACTTGCGGGAGAAGGTAACCCCCTTCTGTTCCCAAAGTGTCACTTCATAAATTATGTGGCACTGTCTTTTCAACTGTCGAGGCCCTTCTCGAGGTGTCACATGTTCATTTGATATGATTATAGGCAACCTTGCACGTGCCATGGTGGGAAACTTAAACGACAGGTTTCACAAGGTTTAAAATCTTCAAACATCTCTTTTATTCAAACCCTTCTCTTTCCTTATCTTCTTTATCTTCTTCAAGCTCCCCGCCTTCTTTTCAGAGAGAAACTCTGTGCAAACTTTATGCAACCTCCATTGTTGCTCCATTCTTTACTAAATCTCCTCCTTCTCTCATCTTTTTGCACCACCACCTACGATTGTGCTCTTCTCTCCTTGTTCTTAGCCCTCCTTACCCGGCTGTACCACTCATCAACACTCTCTCATGTATTCTTCAAGTATTTCCAATGTTGTTTCCACTACCCAGCCAAGTTCCCCCTCTGCCACTGCTGGCGATGCCATCGCCCTTAGCGGCGCTATCCTGGTCGCTGCTCGTCAAGAGAAACTACGATTCTATCGTCGGGCGCCCATTTTTAAAGAAGAAGATGATAAATTTTTGGAGGCGTGCAAGACTTGCCATTTCTCATCCAATTTCGATCCATTACTGTTGGGTGATGAAGAAGTGGATTCGTCGAAGTGGGGCTATCCTCCCCCAGAGGGAACTCTGCGTTTTTGCCTTGATCGTGGTGACTTTCCCTATTCCCAGATCGACTTTGAAGCACCTGGGGGGTCTCCAACCCATTTTACTTCTTAGCACACACATATGTAGAGCTCCCACACTGCTGCTCTTGCGAAGGTTGGGCTGTATCGAGCCTATTGGTTTAGAGAGTTCACCCTCTCAAAGCACAATGTGGCACTTCAAGTGCTAGTCTCCCGATGGAACATCACAACCCACACCTTTTTTGCTGCGTGGGGGAGTTTATTGTTACGTTAGAGGATGTCTGTAAACTCCCTGGGTTTGAGCCCATGGTTGAGTTCACCTACCATGATGAGCCTCTAAATGCCAAAAAGGCTGCTGATCGGGTTAAGCTGGATAGGATCTTCCGCAGTTGCACTGGTCCCTCAAACAAAGTCACATTTCCCCCACTTATCAACTATTTTTTTGAGGCCCCGACGCCGAATGATGCTAGTGATGTAACGGGTCATGGTAGAGGTACCTCCTTGGAACTACTGGCCTACATACTTGTACTTCTTTCATGCTTTTTTCTTACTAGGAAACCCAAACATCAGCCTAGGAGGGGCCTAATAAATATTTATATTCATTTGTCCAGGGGCTTCAACCTTTCTCTGGCCGCCATCGCCTTGGGGTCCCTCTACACCTGGTTGAATCGAACCTATATTGACATGGAACGGCACTAGTCCGTTATAACTTGGAAAATTTTGCCAACACCATCATCTTGACAGGCTTCCTCTATACCCGCTTTTATGCTACTGTTGCGAAGTCAGTTTCCCTGCTCGTGAGCGAAGGTATTAAGACCCCACACCTCCTATGTTTCCACAAGAAGCAGAGCCGAAAGGAGATAATGGAGGTTTTTAATTGCTCAGAGTCCTTCGTAATGAGGCCATACAGTGAGACCACCTTTTCCCATAGTTGGGACTTCTTTCCTACTACAGCCACAACATTTAGATTTAATCTGGTTGTAGAAGATCCCTCACAATACATAGTGCTTCTTTTCACCCGGGGGTTTCTCCCCTCTTATACTCAATGGGGATACAATTTTGAGCCTTACAATCCTGATAGATGCAGCAGGCAGTTCGGGTTCGATCAGGGGGCTCCTCGACCCGTGTTTTAGGATAATCATTCCAAGGCCACCTTCGTTGAAGCATGCACCTTCTACACTGCAGTCGCGGTGCTTGGTGTGACATCCACCATTGATGGCCATGTCACCCTTCCTAGTGCTACTAGTGTGGGAGACGTATCCACTTCTTTTGCCACGAAGTTCCATCTGGAGCAGTTGTCCATGATTCGTGAGTATATCCAGTCCCCACCTCAATATCCCCCAGTCCTTTCCTTTTCTTGTTCTGAGCTGGGTCTAAAGGGGAACTCCGTGCTTGGGGTTGAGTTTCCCTTAAGTAAAACTATTAAAGAGTCTCACCATGAACTACCCCCTCATTGCCAAATGATCCCAACTGCCACCCCAAAACCCAAGGCCGCTGCGACCCCCAAACCATTTTTCCCCACGGCCAAAGCTGCCACGGGAGAAGGGTCTTCTGATCCACCTGCCAAGAAATCCAGGAAGTCCAAGTCTAAGAAGACTAAGTCCCAAGGTCAAATGCAAATTCCATTGGAGCCATTCCTAATTGCCTCCGTTCCCCCTCCTATGTCTCCAGGATTGGCTGAAGAGCTGAGGAAGCGGGTGGAGGTCGAAGTTGCTCGAATAAATGTTGAATTCCAATGGCGTACAGTCGCCATTCCTCCTCCGGGTACGTTACCTATGATCGTGGTTTATCCCACGGAGCCGACGGCAAAAAGGAGGAGAAGGACAAAGGTACCTGAAACTGGTGGTGCAACGAGCTTCAGGAAGAAAATGCTGGGTACCAAATCCTAAAGGAAATAGATGCATGAGAAGCCTTCCTCTCGAGCTCCCTCAGTTGCTGCCTCCTCGCCACCTTCACCAGTGGTTATACCCTCTCGTTCTCCCTCTGGATCTTAGGTATGTATGCATTCTTTATTTGTCATTGTTCTTTTCTTAACATATCGCCTTTACTTATTGCCAGATAACTTTGGTGCATGGATTTGAAGAAGCGAGGGTCAGTCCTCCCAGCCCTGCAGTGAGCCGTTTCGTGGGGGGACGTTACAGTACCCCTCCCGCCACTGCCACCCTTTCATGTTATCCTTTGACAAGCCTCACATATTTGTGTCGTTCATCCTCTCATCGGTCTAGGGATGCCGCCACAGGTGCTGCTGAGATGTATGATCCGCCCGAGGCAACTGCTCCAGCTTTTTCTGAGTTACCCTCGGAGCGAGAGGTCTCTCTGCCCCTTGTTATGGTCGAAGAGAGTGCCCCGTGGGTAAATTTCTTTCCAAGCCTTGCATCTTTTATTTGTCCCATTAGTTTATTTAGCAATTCTAACATGTTGGACTATTTCAGGTGGGAGTGGTGTCGCTGATAGCCAATATTCTCTTTCCTCCTGCATTGTCAAGACCCATTAATGCAGTTCCTCTCTTTAGTGCCATAACGGGGGTAAGCTAGGTGCATTTCTGTCTCTTAACCTTTTACGATTACTCCTTCTGTCTAACACCTGACTTTACATTTGCAGCTTTCACCACGTCTTTCTTCACCTTTTATGTTGAGTGGACTTATCCCTTCCCAGGCCGAGGTTGATGTGGCTGCTCTCGTTGGGTTATCTCTTGAAGGTCAAACATCTCCTTCTGATGATGCGCCCGTGTTCGTCATAGTACCCTATGCCGGCAAGGGGAGTGTGCCTACCCTTGAAGCTTCTGAATCCAAGGGCTCCGTTGAGGCTGCTAAGGTAATGAGCTCGCCTCCCACGGTTTCTAGAATTATAGGTCCCGTGGTAACTACCCATCTCGCTCTTGCTGCTGCTGAGGTACTTCTCTAATTTCTTCGTATTTCTCACCTTCTAAAAATCCATTTGTATAGGTGACTTAATCAATGAAAACATTTGTTTAGGATTTTTTCCATAAACTCCACCTATAACGATGACTTAACAATGAAAAACCAATTGTCAAGATTTTTCATAAACTCCTCCTACAATGGTGACTTAATAATGAAAACACTTATTAAGATTTTTCTCATAAACTCCACCTGTAACGGTGACTTAACAATGAAAAACACTTGTTAAGGTTTTTCATAAACTCCACATATAACAGTGACTTAACAATGAAAAAACTTGTTAAGATTTTTCTCATAAACTCCACCTGTAACGGTGACTTAACAATGAAAACGCTTGTTAAGATTTTTTCATAAACTCCACCTATAATGGTGACTTAACAATGAAAATACTTGTTAAGATTTTTCTCATATACTCCACATGTAACGTGACTTAACAATTAAAACACTTGTAAAGATTCTTTCATAAACTCCACCTATAATGGTGACTTAACAATGAAAACACTTGTCAAGATTTTTCATAAACTCCACCTATAAAGGTGACTTTACAAGGAAACACTTGTTAAGATTTTTCTCATAAACTCCACCTATAACGGTGACTTAACAATGAAAACACTTGTTAAGATTTTTTCTCATACACTCCTTGTTTCCTCTAACTGTTTTCAGGTTGCTTAGGAGGATTCTCCACCAGTTCCCTCATGTATTGACTCGCTCTGTTGTGAACATGTCGCTTTCGAAGAAACTAGCCATAATGATCAAGGTTCCACAACAGGTGCTGCTGCGGAGAGCGAATTTGGGTGTGATCTTCCTCTGCCCGACTCGGCTCCTTACGCCTTTTGCCTGATGGTACTCCAACGTTCTCCCCAGATAACTGCTAATCACCGTTTGGAAATTGAGCAACTTATGAGATATCATCCTGAAACCTTCGTGGTGGACTGCCTTCGTTCAAAGATCTCAGTTATGAGCTACAGGCTTCAAGGCATGGTCATCGTTGTTGTTGAAACTATCAACACTCCAACTTCCAATGTTACCAGACCCCTCCTCAACCAATTCCTAGGTTATCTGAGGGAGTTGGGTCGTGATGGGTTTCGCTTTGACTAGCTCATTGCACATTTAAAGACTTTGAAGAGACAGCGGTTGGACAACCAGAAGGAGCTCTTACGAAAACATCAGGAGGATCAACGTGAGGAGGAAACTAAGTTGGCCGAGCTATCACCTCTCCTCAGAGCCATTGACAAGGAGGTGGAGGACCTCGAAGAAGCTCTGCACGCGTTAAAGTCGAAACGAGAGAAACTCCTAATTGAGAGCATACAGGAGCAGATAAGGTTGGAGGTCTTTATCAACGGCCAGCGGTCTTGCCAAACAGCTTCTTCGGGCCTCCCTGGAGACTTCTTTTATTCTCCTGATATGTGGTTCCTTCTTGGTGAATGAACGTGTGTATATATTTTTTTCTTTTCTTCTCATGTAATTCTTAGGCAATAGTTCCCAATTTTGTAATGCCCCAAAGTTCATGAATGGAAAAAGATACTTATTCCCATGCCATTTCTTTGTGTTACAACTATTTACATAGATTGTGGAATATGAAGTGATGTAGTTCTTTCTTCTTTACTTGAATTAAAATAAAGAGAACCTGCATACTCATCATAAGAAAGAACTTGTGTATTTATAACAACACCCAATTACATTAGTGGTCAAACATAACTGCTTGCACATGATAAACCTTCAACCACTTATTGTTAATCTTGAATGGTTTATCTTCTTCCATTTTTGAAATTAAGCAATAACCTGAGTCATGAGCCTCCTTTACGATGAAAGGTCCTTCCCAATTCGCTGCAAACTTAGGTAAGGGACCCCCCCTAATATGTTTCACTGCTGCCTTTAATACGAGATCTCCCTCCCCGAAATTCCTTGGTATCACCAAGTTATCATATGCCCTGGAGAGCTGCTTCGTGTACATTTGAAAGTGTTACATCGCATTATCTCTGTGTTGGTCCAATGCTTCCAACTGCACATGTCTATTATGAGGAATCATGCTACTTCACAAAGCATATCGAGCCGAGGGAACTTATAGCTCCACCAGGAGAATTACCTCCGCCCCATAAACAAAAGAGAACGGTGTATATCCTGTAGGCTTCCTCTTAGTCGTCCGATAGACCCATAAAACGTCTAGTATCTTATCATCCCATGATCTGGGGAAATCCTCCATCATTTTATCCAAGATATTGACCAAAGTCTTGTTAGTCGCTTCGGCTTGACCGTTCCCCTTTGGGTATGCCACCGTCGAAGTGTGATGGACAATGGAGTATTTGTCTGTGACCATCGTTACCTCTGAATTGATGAAAGGGGTTTCGTTGTCTGAAAGGATAACCTTTGGGATCCCAAAATGGTAAATGATGTATTCTCTGATGAAGTTTCTCACTACTCCCGCCAATTCCCTTCTCAGTGGTATCGCCTTGGCCCACTTTGTGAAACACTCCGTTGCTACTAGGATCCATATTTTCCCCTCAAAGAAGGGTGTATTGCCCCTACCAGGTCGAACGCCCAAGTGTGAAAAGGATAAGGCGTTGCTAGGGAGTGTAAATCCACTAACGGGGCCTGGATTATATTTCCATAAAGCTGGCAAGACTTGCACTTCTGAATGAACTCAGTAAAATCTTTCTCCATCGTTTGCTAATAGTACCCCAAAGTCATCAGTTGGTCATACAACTTGGTCCTTCCTATATGAGATAGATCGTGTGCCTGTTTGAGAACCTTGGTCGCTTCTTCCTTCGAGATGTAACGCAAAAGCCTATTAAAGTATCCCCTTCGATAAAGCTTCCCCTCTTGAATGTAGAACCTCAGGGCCCTTCACCGGAGTCCCATCGCATTAATTTTCTCTGTTGGGACAACCCCATCTTTAATGAAGTCAATATAGGGTTATCTCCAGTCAGGCTGAGTCTCCACGAAATGACATTCTGCTGCCTTGAAGAATAACTGGCATTTATCGCACTTCCGTTGTAACTCGGGTGCATACTGCTTCATGATAAGCCATAAATACCCTTCCCTTTGAATTCTTCTATAAAGTGGGATCTCAGTCATTTCTAAGTGTTCTTTGTGCGTTTTCTTCAATCTTTTCCCTGCTTCTTCTGGGCCGATGCACCTTGACAGCCATCCTCCTGCATTTTTGAAGTAAAGGTTTCCCTAGTTTGTAAAGTATTGGGCCAATTCTCTGAGCCCCATCATTCTTTTACCAGAATCCAGTTGCCTCTTAATCTCTCCCCTCCAGTCTGCGTCCTCCTCCATCGATAAAATTAACTATACCATCGAAGGAGCTGTTCTTCATTGAATCACGACAGTAGTTATATCGCTCCTCATGATCATCTTCTGGGCAATGGTGGCATAGGCGTCTGGGTGATGATTTATCGTTCTGGGCTGCCTCTTGATCTTGGTCCGATGGAACTAGCCAAGGAGCCTATGAATGATCGTTATGTATGGTGCCAGGCTCATATGTTTCAACGCGTATTCTCCATTCACTTGCTGAACCATGAAGTTTGAATCCCCCTTGATGCAAAGTGAAGGGATCCCTATTCGAAGAGCCTCTAGAAATCCCAACACCAATGCTTCATATTCTACCTCATTGTTAGAGCAAGGGAAATCTAACTTGTAAGAAAGTCAAATCTCCTCCATTCCTTTCGAAAGAATAACCCTTGCTCCTCTTTTCTTTTCTGTTGATAATCCATCGAACTGCATTGTCCATTCCTCGTCCGTTGCGTCTAGATGGTTGGCCTACAAATCGCCTCCAAGAATATCACGGACCTTGTGGTGTATGTGAGGTACAATTGCAACGGTATTCCTTCCCTTGGTGGAACCATGGTCTGTGGTGAGATGAGAAGCTTCTTCAGTCCATCAAGAGACTCCTATTGAATTGCCTCCCATTTGAACTTCGTGTTCTTTCGCAGTAGCTGCATTAGTGGGTGTGTTATCTCGGATAACGTAGGTATGAATCTCCTAAGGTAGGAGAATTTACCGAGGAAGCTCTTCATCTCCTTCGTCGTTCTTGGACATAGTATTTCTAAGATCGCCCACTGCTTATCCTGGTCCATCTTCACCCCTTGTCGGTCAACCACGAAGCCTAGGAACTTCCCACTTGTTACTCTAAAAATGCACTTCTATGGATTCATCTTTAATTTAAACTTCATGTAAAGGGAAAACATCTTCCTCAAAGCGCTCAGATGGGACTCCTCCTTCCTCGACTTGATGACCAAATCATCCACATAGAATTCCACAAATTTGTGAAAGAAGTCATGGAAAATGGACATCATTGTTCTTTGGTAAGTCGCCCCAGCATTCTTGAGTCCAAACGGCATCACCATATACATAAAGTTGCCCAGTGGGGTTCTGATTGTTGTTTTCTTTGCATCCACGGGGTCCATCTTGATGTGGGTATACCCTACATACCCATCCATGAAGCTATACATCTCGTGACCTATCATTGCATCTATCAGGCTATCGATGGAGGGTAGAGGGAACTCGTCTTTGGGGTAGGCTCTATTCAAATCTCTGAAGTCCACGCAGATCCTTATCTAGTTTTTATCTTTCTTCCCCACTGGGATCATACTAGATAACAAGAGTGGGTGATGTATCGATGTAATGAACCCTGCCGTTAGTAAGCGTTGAACTTCTTTTTTGATCTTCAAATCTGGCTCAGGCTTGTACATTCTTGTTGCTTATTTTACTGGAATGGATGAAGGCATCACGTTCAACTTGTGAAAGCTTACTTCCTCATCTAGCCCCTCCATCTCTGTGTACTTCCATGCGAAGACGTCTATAAATTCTTGAATCAACTCAACTAAGGCCTCTCATTTCTCTTTACCGAGATCCTTCGATATGAAGATAGGCCTTGGGTCTTCCCCTTCTTTTGCCAAGTTTAAATGCTCTAGCTCTTGTGCCTGCGGCTTCGATCGATCCACCATGTAATCTGGTTCCTCGACGACTTCCTTTACAAATTCTTGTACGGTGGAATTGTCTATTGCCATACATTGTCCCCTTTGATCTACCAAAAACCATTCATATATCAGGTCAACCTCATCATCAACTTCCTGGGCCGCCCGTTCACACCGTTATAATAGATACACCATATTTCCCTCCTCGATAATGACCTTCTTGCACTATGTGCCGGTAGTGGTGATTACTTTCCTCTTCTTCTCTCTAGATGCTTCAGACACTTTTTTTCCTGAGAACGGACTTAGGACTCTTTGTCGTTGGACCTCGTGCTCCATCAGATCCACTCTGGGCCTCATCCTATCTTTGAGCTTCTTCGAGATGCCTTGGGTCCGAGGGACAGCCTGGTGAGCTTCTTCGGTCATTACTCTTGCATTGCTTGCAACCTCTTTACTCTGCTCGTTTAAGGGCTCTATCCTTTCTCTGATCGAGGGAACCCATGGTCCCTCCATCCTTCTCGTTAGGACCTGTACATCCTCTTCCAACTCAGTACAAAACATTGCATCCACTAAGTGAGCTTCCTCGATAGCGAAGGGCCTCTTTGTATCCCTAATGGTCACCTCTGTTCCCTTGATGTTCGCCTTAGCACACTGGTGGTACGTGGAAGGGACTACCCCTTGGTTGTGCATCCACACCCTTCCTATTAACAGATGGTAGGAAGTTGCACTCTCTATTACTTAGAACTTTATATGGGAACTCAAATTTCCCATCACAATCCCAACATTAACATACCCAATGGATTTGGACGATTGGTTATCATACCCAGAAATTACCAAAGGCATGGGGACCAACCTTTCTTCTGGAATATTGGTTGCATGAAAGGAGTTAATTAGCATGATATTAATGGAGGCTCCCCCATCCATGAGAGTCCTTGCAAAACTAACTCCGTTGACACTGGTAGTCACGTACAATGGCCTATTATGATGGAATCTCACAGCCCTATCGGCATCGCTGAAGGTCACCTCTGACATAAACCTCCTTACCAACCTGGCCATAGGTCCCTTCCATTTCAGCGAAGGGACTGCGTCTTTCCTCGCAATATCAAGTATCTCCTGGGTTATTTCCAACCTTCTTTCTTTTGGAATCCCCACCTGGTTGAAGAACGAGGTGAACTTTGGTGATTTTGAAACTACACAGTACTCTAGGCCCAGATCTACTTCCTCACTTTCAACGCTGTACACATCCTCCACGTCTTTGGTGCTTGCTTCATCGTAGGCCAAAACTACATTAGCCATTCCCTTGCTACAGGTTTCCAAAGTTGTTTCATACTCTTCTCTTTCTCCTCTCTCCGCCTCTTCATCGTAGGCCACCCCGATATTGGCCCCATGTACCCGTAGTGGGTTGTTATTGACATTCTGTGGAGGGATTTGCAACATCCCTGCCTTCACATACTCATCAATAATTCTTCTCAGTGTGAAGCAACTTTCTGTTGGATGCTAGATCCTCCGATGAACCTGGCAATACTTTGGATCCGCCTTTGTTGCCGCATCGGGTTCCCCAGCGGGAACATCCTTTGGCTCATAGACCCTTCCCCCTTGGACTATTATGTTGAAACAGCTGACAACTTATTCTACTATATAGGTAATGGTGGTGGGTCTTCCCTGTCTCTTCTGAACTTCCTCTTATTATCCTTCTTCGGTGCTTTGCCCATATCTCCCCTCTCGGCGTACCCTACCCGTGGGGGCTGAGACCTCCCCCCCCCCCCCCCCCCCGTGAGTTGCATCGGTTGCCTAAACATCATGGGCACCCCCAACGGATTGGGTCGCACCCCCAAAGAGATATTTCTAGCTGCTTTTAAGAACGTCGCAAAAGTACCCTCAAGATAGCAGGTGTACTCAGGAAGCAGCCCTCAGCGAAGATCTGTAGTAACTTGGATTCTTTCGCCTCCTCCCTCGCGTCGAGAGATCTTTCTCTGAATCTTCGAACATAGGCCACCACTTCTTCTCCATGTCGTTGCTTCTCCCTACCCAGTTGGGTCAAAGTAAACTCATTTTCCGCCAAAAAGAACTTCTGGACAAACAACACATGCATCTCTTCCCATGTAAAAATTCTATTGGAAGCCAAATGGGAATACCAGGTATATGCTTTATCGGTCAAGGATTTAGAAAACTCCCTCAACATAAGCCTTTTATTGTTACAATGCACCCCCAAATGTTCAGCAAAGTTCTTAATATGCTCCTTCGGATTCCCACCCCTTCCCGTGTATTTTTCATAAATAGGAGGAATATAGTCCTTCGGATAGGGTTCATCGTTGTATTCTTAGGGATACGGTGTTCGAAAGTCATTAAAAACAGAAGCTACCTCACCAGCAGATTGCGAGGAAGCCCGCATGAACTTCAGCATCTCCTTTTCCATCTCCTTTCTCATTTCCTCCACAGGTGATGCTACTTGGGCAACAGCTAATGGTACCATGAGTGCCCATTACAGCTGGAGCAGGCGCCACGGTTGGGGTCGCCGATGATCCTGATGTTCCCCATGATGGATTCACAATAGAGGGTACGCTCGCTGGGACTGTTCCCGTTACACCTGCACCTGGCGAGGCCATTGGAGCTACCCCTGGTGTTACGAAGGCATTAGCCTCCAATCCTCCCAGCATAATTGAAGCTACTGGAGTTTGCAGAAACTCATAAAACTTGCTCATGAGAAGCGCAACTTGAGTGGGTCCCAACCCCGCACTCATGGAAGCTTGTGTTACCCCCAGAACGCCTGACGTCTTCGAAATCGGAGGTACCTCCACTCGAGGAGCCCCATCCCTTAGGCCCTCTAGTTCTCTCGAGGATTGTTCTTCATTATGCTGGATGTTATCAAAGTTGAGCCTTCGATTAGCATTATATTGCACCATACTCCTTACTTAGAAGAATGACTCCCCAAAGGAGTCGCCAAATGTAAGAGGGTACTTTAGATTATAGATGGAGGCGTAACCCCTGTTTGAGTATGGTAATGATAAGTGAATTGGCCAAATCTTTGGATTAATGATATGGCACGCAAACACAAACTTAATGAAGATAAGACTCAACTTAAACTCACAAATCTCTTGTGTATAACTCAGAAAGTATTAATGAAACTTAGAAGTAACTTAGCTAGAGGGAGAGAAAAGTAAGCACCCTAGATACACCTCGGTAGGTAGGTATAAACACAACAAACACCCTAAAGAATCTCTATCAAGTATTAAAAGCTTCATAATAAATAACAATGATGAGTGAGTTAACCCCTCTGGTTTGCAATAACTCTCTCTCATCTGTATTCTCTAGCAATAATTTCTTAACTCTCAAAAGATCCCCCCTCCCTCAAAGTTAGTTGGGGTTCTTAAATATCCCCCCACACCACCCCCGAGGTAACTCAGTCATTAAAGACTATGAAAGACATCCCTCATACTTTATGTTAAAACATTAAATGCCTGATGCACTAGTTGTCTCCACATCATAAACATTAAATTCCAAGACATGCCTTTTGCCCAACCACTGTGTGTCAGGGGCTGTTGTCGCAGAGGTGGCTCACCAACTGCCTGACAACCCCAAATATCACGGTGGTTTACTCAAGTGCAGGTCTGACATTGTTTAACTGGCTAGTGACATCACCTACAGTAGATGTGACATAAAGTAGAGGGTTATTTGGTTCACAAGTCAACGACCGATGGAACTCCAAGCTGTTCCACCTGAGGTTCCACGATCAGGGTCCTTCGATGTTTTACCAGGTCTATCTAAGATGGTCAGGACAAGCCCCAATGATTCCTCACTTCTCAATCCTCCAAACCATGTCCCTATAAAGTTACCATGGAGAGGTCATTCGATAGAGCATGGAAGCTCTCCCAGGCCCTGGCAAGCCTGGTATCTCGCAAGTACCTTTTGTCCTCACACAAACTCATTATTAATCTCGTTATAACATTACAACCGTTATAGCTTACAGTTAACATAAACAAAAATATAATATGACTAATACAACAAGCTAAAGTATGAGTTGCCACGCCAAGATGCCTCGCTGAGTTACCACGCTTGTGTTGCCACGCTTGTGTTGCCACGCTTGAGCTGCTTCGGTTGCTTAATCTCAAAAACTTTTACCAATTAAGGAATTATCCCTAATCTCAGGATTACCTTCAATCCCCCTCTACAATGGGCATTCCACCTTGGTGTTGACCAACAGTTGTCGAGTTTATTCCCTATGTCATAGTACTGTTGCATGGCCACTATCTCTGTGTGAGGATAAGTGTTAGTTTTGAGTCCGATTGTACGTGAAAAGATAAAAAAAACTTAAGAGGTTTGGGTGAGACTCTAGGGAAAATGGGTGTTTTGCTGGGCATGATTTGAGTAGATGGGTCAAATTTTGGGTCTCTCTACACCTTCCTGTGAAGCCACTGACTGTTTACCCAAAGTTTTGGTTAAGACACTCTTGATCTCGATGCGTAACCTCTATCTCATCATTGTACTTATAATGAGACATGAATTCTCGAGCGACATCCTCCAAACTACGGATTCTGGATTCTTCAAGTGATGGAAACCACATGAGGGAACATTTTTTAAGGTCTACTAAAACATTTGGGCTGTTATCTCTCCATAAGAAATAATGAGGGTCATGTCTTTGTAATAGTTTGAAGGCGAACAATTGTGAGTTCTCTTTCCCTGAACTTCTCAATGATTAGCCTCTCAAACTTCTCTGGCTGTCAATCTTGGGATAAAGAGACATATGGGTATAGTCCATGTAGTTCCTGGATATCTTAACTTGGTAAAACTTCTTCGATAGAAATTTGAGGTCTTCCTTGAACTTGTTCATTTCCGCTTCTTTGGGATCAACGGTGCTTACAGATTAGCCCCTGACTAGACGAAGTTCAGAATCTAGATTTGAGCTGGTGGTGGCCCATTAGCAGGTGGGGCACACAAAACATGCTAGTACTCTTCTGGGACCCAAACAGATAAAAGAATTGTGATCTTGATTTTATGGTGGTTACCATGTATGAATAGAATATATACTGATGGAATCATGTTTTCTTGATGGTATTTGGGTTATGGTTCTTGAAATTTTGGTAAGAAGAACCCTAGAAACCAGATTGGATTTTTGGGGATGAATCCCACCTAAGAAAAACACTTCAGATCTGATTTTTGTAATCTCGTTCGAACACTGTTTCAATGAGATGTTATTTTTATTCGAAAGAGATTGGATTTCATTCGAATGAGTTGTGGGGTTGGGTCAAGTTTGGATCGTGGAAATGTTTTGAGATTTTTATGAACTCAAGCGGGTATGTGGGAGGTTATCAAAGTTAGTGGATATTTAATTAAAAATAGTTTTGTGTCTCTATTTAATAGTTATATATTCAATAAACAACTAGGGTTATCAGGTAAGGGACAAGTTAAATGATTAATTGGGAAGTTGGGTCGAACTTCGGGATTAGGTGAATTGTACATAATGGGACATACGTACGAGTTCTATACTTATTATATATATTAAAGTGATGTGTATATATGTATGTGTGCATGCTAATTATTTTATTTAAACATGCCTACTCGAGGGTACTATCGTAGGAGGTTTCGCATAATGGGCATTCCACCCTAGTGTTGACCAATAGGTGTCGGGTTGATTCCCCATGTCATAGTACTGTTTCATGGACATATTCCATGTGTGAGGATAAGTGTTGATTTTGAGTACCATTGGGTGCGATGTTGTACGATCGCGACCCACAAATGTATGTATATAACTGCTTCCATTGTATGTGTATCCGTTTAGGATCCATGGTGAGATTCGGCCCCGATGGCTCATTGTGAGGTGTGATTCATGGAGCTGAATAGCACACGAGGATGTATCTGCAAGGTACAAGTGCTGGGGATACGGTTATACGTATATAAGGAGTGGAATATAAGTATGCTTTTGGGATATAGTGTGTATATCTAGTAATAGAATGAGTGTAACTACTTTATATTTACAACGTGAATAATTATTTATAGCTAGTGTGTCACTATGATATTTTTAATGAACGAGTACCTAGTGGAGGTAATTATATTTATCTAATAGAGTATTAGCGGGATTTGGTTTAATAGTTGTTATATATCCTCGTTACACCTGGTAGTTTAATTAGAATATTAAAATGAACACATTAGGTGTGCAATGTAGTTGGGAGGTGAGGTTTTATCTCATGTGAGTGAAATCGGTTAATCTTGAAAGTAATACACTACCGTTTTAATGGATTTAAAACAATTATCTACTTCTAAAATATTTTTTACTCTTTAGGCTTTGACCTATCGGCTTTATTTATCCTTGTTTGCTTTTTTACCCAGGTGTGCAGAAGAAGCAACCAGGACCGCAGGGATTGATCCATTCTTGCCTTTCAGTAAATGTGGATGCTACATCTTTGCTTAGATGTCTCGGTCTATTTTATCTAAGTAGGAGGTATCATTTCATTTTAAGTGTAGGGCGTGTTATCCATAGATGGATAGGCTTTTATATTACTGTTAGACAATTATATTTTCGTACTCAGTTTACTCATTCAGTTACACAGTGGATGCTTTATTTGGTGATGAATGCTTTATTGGGTTCAATCTTATTATTTATCTATGCATGAGGATTATTTCATTCTTTGTGATTATATGGTTTGTTCGTATTATCTATATTGCATGATTATTATTGGGACATTGATATTGATAATGAACCACACTGAGATTTTTGTTTTATTTTAGTAGAGGATTGGCCACTCGATATTAAAATAGGCAGGTTGTCACACCGGTGACATGCGTGCCAACTTTTCTATAGTGGCTCTACGATCCAATACATCACTCATAGCTTTCTTATGTCAGTTATTTCTTAGCAGTTTCATGACACGTGTGTTCACTTTTCTTTAGTGGCAATATATTCTAGTATACTACTCATATTTTTATCGTTTTCACACTCTAGTAGCTTATCTCATTATAATGATTCATTCTCATCCTTTTCATAATGTAGATATGATGATTTTTCTCTTCATGCACACTTTGCACACATAACACCTTTTATAGTTTATATACATGTTCATATACTTTAGAAGAAGGAGAATATTTTTGTTTTCCATGAGGGACCAAAAGGGAGTATTAGGTGCCTAATACCTTTCCATTGCCTAACGTAGTCTCAGAGTCCATATCTTATTTGGTTTTGGATTCACTAGTTGTCTTTTATACAGTCTCTTTGGATATGGCTATTTATTTTGTGTGTTTGGAATAGAATAGATTGACGCCTCTAATCTCTACACATTCACACATCTTACGTTGCCAACAATGATTGTTTTATGTCCTTTGGATCCCATGGCCACAGTGGCAACTCTGCTGTCGAACATTTTTTGAGGACTACTCTATTTAAATGGATTTTTGTTATTTTTCTCCTAGTACATTTTTTACACGTGTATATGTTCTCTCACTTATATATTCTTTTTCTTATCATGCTCACATGTTCTACATGGCATATTCATGTTATGCTATCTTTTTATATTTCTCTCCATCATGTTTATTCTTTTATCACATGTATATACTATCTTTTCTATCAAATGCTCCATGTCACTTGTACATATCCATGCTTTAGTCACTTGTATGTGCCTTATACTTCATGTTTACTTATACATACTTTGCATGTTTCACTTTAATTATCCATGGTTTCATAATTTATTCTACTCATGTGTATATATCCACACTTCACTCCACTAGTACATATACCCATGTTTTATCCATGCTTCAAATTTTTTGCACATTATCTCCATATTTTCCCCACTTGAACATATTTCCATGCCTTTTCCACCTTGTATATATATACATGCTGCATATCACTTATACATATTACCACGTTTTACTTCACTTGTATATATTTCTTACCCCACGTTTTCTCTCACTTGCTTCATATTACTTATACATATTTACTTTTTTTACACCAATTGTATAGTTAGATATCTTTATTGCCTTACACTTATATATATATCCCCTCTTTACTTCATTTATAGTAGTTGTACATGTCCCTCTTATCATACATAGTACATTGCATAAAGATACTAATTAAGACTCATGCATTTTCACAATACATAACACGAGTAATAAGTATTAACCCTATGTTTGTCTCATACTCAGGATTCACTTTATGATGTGTTTCCAGTTCTGTGCGGCGTGGTTAAACTGAATAATATGGATCCCACCTCCCATTCTTTATGTATCCTCTACATATATCAAAAAGTTCCCCCCCCCCCCCCCCCCCGCATCTTACTTATTGACCGAACTCATAATGAGAGTTATATAATAACAACTCGTTCTCGTACGTCGTCGAGTATATGAAATTATCTCTCACAAGTACCATCACCAAGAGGTATATCATGATGTAATTTACATGCACTCCGATATTTCAAATGGATTGACCACATGTACCGATGAATGATTCCCCTAATAGTAAAGAGGTATACCATCGAAGTCAGGCCAAAAGGGGACCCCTTACACTATCCTCCCATGCATAACCCTCATATATATGTAATCCCTATGACACTCATAACTAGATTATTAGTTTCAGCGCGAAACTCTGCCAAAATTTCGGTTCATCATACCTCCCAATTTTATGCTCTTTCTCCCATTTTTAAAACATGATCATATCTGCGAGTTTGGAAACAAGTTAAAATGTGTCTTGCATTATGCACCATATCATCTCCCAAACACGGGTCCTGTCTGACATTTCACTTCCAGTTTAGGTGAAACACAATAGAAGTGGAACATAATAATAACAACAACACTGAGGGATTTTTCTCCCCTTTTCAAAAATACCAAAACAATATTTTTTCAAAAATTAAAAATACATATTCTTTACCTCTTAGGCACGATTGTATTCCTCTAGCTTAGACGGACTTGCTTATTAGTTAAGATCCTCTAACACACCACCTCGAAATTCTGCTTCATCAAAACCTATGTCAGCAAAAACATAACAGTCATACTGCAGATTCCTTGTGGAGAACCCCGATTAGAATGCTAATGATCGACCATATTTTATGGTCGTACTTGTTCAGCTCACCGCAAAGATAAAAAATCTACAATTGGATGTTCAATAGATGTAGAGAAATAGATCCCTGAACCTAGATATTCCTGGACCAAACAACATGCCAAATCCTAATGCTTCTTTTCCCCATGTCATGGGACTATAAATTCATGAACCTATATATCTTCTCAAAGAATAGTAACATGATCCACAAGTTATGATTCTCCGCTTGTTTCGATAGTCAATGGGCCACCTCCTACTCATATACCTATAACAAATCTTGCTTAATAAGGGGCTAACTTTCCCGTGCTATTCCAAGTGATCCTAAAGAGGAAGAAATCATTTGATCAAAGGAATAACTCAAAATGTTCTGTCAAAAATTTGATTAGGTGAAGATTTCGAGAAACTATGTAGACTATACTCACATGTCTCCCAATCCAAAAGCTTCATTGCTCGAGAAATTAAAGATGCTAGACATTGAAAAACTATGTAGACTATAATAACATGTCTCCCATTATGCATCTTTTGAACTATGATCGCACTGCAAGTTTATTGGAGGCTACAGAAGAGATCATGGCCCAGCTATTTCAACAAACCCTTAAAGAAATGTCTCTCCATTTGTTTCTATAATTGGAAGAATCCCGAATTCAAAGATAAGAAGAATATTCTAGAGAACTTATGTCTTGAAGTAAATATAATGAGGAGTTGGAGATAACACGCCAGGACCTAGAGCTACTTAAGTAGGGTCCTAGGGATTCCGTTAATAGTTTCATAACAAGGTAGAGAGAGAAAGATTCCAGCATGACATACTATGCATCTAAATAAAAAAAGAAGTTAGAATAGTAAAGAAAAATTTTCTTTTGCACATCTAGAATACTATGGGTAGCCAGTACTACCACCATTCAAGAGCCCTCTGAGACGCTAGCGTAAATATTGAAGAAAATATCGTCAGTTAGAAGAAAGTATTAGAGGGGATTAATTAATCGATTAGTTTAATTCTCGAAAGTATGAGAAACCCATTATTATTTCCATCAATACCATATGTTCTCATCCAACCACTTTATGCGCAATAGATGTCTGCCCTTAAGTCACTAGAAAATAACATACTTAACTCCATGCACCTCTCTACAAAGTATACTAAGCCCTTCTATCCCTCAATATCATCAAACCTCTGACCCATCATACACTGTGTGATCCTATTTCTAAGTACTTAAAATATGATTCCCGTTGTGAATTTCATCAAGCCACTAGGCATACCATTGACCAATGTCACCATCAAAAAAATATTATGCAAAGCCTTATCGATAATCCTCCCATAGGATTAAGAGTAAAATATGCCCATAACACTTTAGTCATGCATCAAGCTAGTATGAATTCCATTCTTACATATGAAGATCATAATTTTGATCCTTCGACCAGAATTAAATTCATCAATAATCTTGATTCATCAATCGGTACAAAGAAATCCTCTGTTGTTATCTAAGTTTGACCATACTTCCTATTACATCCTAAAAATGAGCATGATCGATCCTCTTCTTGATAATGAGAGGTTGAATCTCGGTCCAAATGATATCAGAATAGAGATTATGAATCTACTCGCTTGTCCTCAAATAATTGAGAAGCTTCAGAATGAAACGCCTGTAAGGGAAAATTTCCTATCGAGTCATATGTATGTATTGGCTTATTCCGTTGGTCAAAATACATATGTTTAGTTGGTGTCATATATCTGTTACTCAAGCCTATGATCTGAGATAGGCAATCGACTGCAATTTCTTTCTACATCATTGAATGTACGGCTTGCATATCAATAATTAAGGTATATGATTTTCTTTGTGTTAAAATGTTCATTACTGTATTTGGAACATTTATTTTGAGGCAATTTATATGTTAAATTATTTTTTGTAAAAAATTATGTTTTATCAGTCATTAAAATGACATTGATAATGTCGTTCGAATGAGTTTTCATTGTCTTTGAAACGAGATTCAAATGATATTCAATCGACCTTTGGTCCTTTTAATTTATTTTATCGTTTGAAAGTTATTGGAATCTCATTGGAACGATTTTTATAATGTCGTTCTAACAAAGACTGGTCTCATTTTAATGATATGTATACAGTCATTTGAAAGATCTTATAATCTTTTTTGAATGAACTTTGTGAAAATCAAGAAAAATGATTTTGACTTTTTCTTCTTGCAAACTATTTATCAAAATAGGGGTTTTCTCAGATTTTGTACAGTTTTTTGGAGCAACATCTCTTTTAATCCTCTAGAAAATAAAGAACTCATTTTTACCTAAATTCAGATACCTATCTGATCATATTGATCATAATTTCCAGATGAAACCCACAAATAGACTTCGTCATATTACTGGTGTGGTGGATTCCACATGTTTGGGTGGTGGATGAGGTTATAGGAGGAGTTCGAGGCACGGATTTGTTGTGAGGATGATGCTGGACTGTGTAATGACTAGAAATGGAGGTCCGAGGACAGGGACGTAAAGGCTTCAGAAGTCAAGAGTTATAAGTCTTTTGAGTCTTCTTGTAAAACTGTGTTTATAGTGGAATTTGTCTAGGCCTAGCCACCGAAGGTTTTTTCTAGTTGGGTTTTCCTCATACATCGCCGTCTCCTGTGTGATTGTGCTTGATGCTTAATTACCTTATTAATCTTGTAAGCAAACTAAGGAATTGAGTTATGCATGATTAAAATTGGTAATAATCTAGTCCGCATGTTTTAGAAGGCTTAAACTGAATTTGGTATAAAAAAATTTATCACATTAATCTCCGTGTTAATTGATTTGATTCTTTATTAGAAAATTGGTCTTTCAATTGGTATCAGAGCGGGTGCCTATAGATTATTTGGGATTATCTTTTGGGGGATTTTCTATGGAGTCAATAAATAGGTTACCAATAATATTTAATAGGCCAAATTATGCATATTGGAAAGCCTCTATTAAATTTTTGATTAAGTCAATTGGTGAACGTGTGTTGATGGTAGTAGTTAGAGGTTGGACTTTATCCACATTGTAAAAATTCATACTATCCCTAAACTGGTTGAGAGTTAGAGCAAAGATTAATACCCACACACAAAAAACAACAAATACTTGTGATTAATATGGGCATACAAGATATAATAAAGCAATGGAAGTATGTAAAAAACTCCCCCAAGGTACTACAATTTTCTATCCCCTTTTGTTCAAAAATGAAAAAAGGATAGATTAAATAACCTACAGAGTAAGATCAACTAATATAGACATACACACAAATGATGAGTAGAAATGTCACAAAGATATATAACTAGGGACGCATGTGAGAAAATGAACAAACATGTTCATATAGTTGATAATAAGTGATAGATAAAGTCAAGCAAGGATAGATGAAATAATGGTACGTAACATCAAGTCTAATAAGATAAAAGATGTAAACAGGGCTCAATAATATAAAAATTAATCTAGATGAAGTATAGAGAGACAATATAGCCAAATGAGTACATATGAACACCAAAAAATAATATAGTTAAATCTCTCTCTCGCGCATATTACATAAACTGTCACAAGTACATCAAACTCCAAAAACATAATCTCTTAGAACAAAAATAAAACATTTGATGAGGGACGATGATCATCAGCACTATCAGAAGGATCCTGACCAGCTCCAGATGAGAAATCATGTCGCTTCTCCTGACGCCACATCTATTCCGAGTGAGGGCTCACCAAATATTCTGTTTATATCCTACTATCACTCTTAGAGAGAGCTGGACCATCAAACCAGTCTAAATCCCTCAACACTCAGCTAACTCAACATCATATCATCGCGTGTCCTCCTATTATTGTGAAGAAATGGACTGTACCAGTGAAGCCAATACCTGAACCAACTCGGGAACTTTACGAGAAACATATCAAGAGGGAAGTAAAGAACTCAATGTATCGGAGGTAGGGCCCAAAGAAGAGGATAATAAAGTGGTAGGGGAAGAAGAGTGAGTGTGATAATAGGCGGTACGTACAGATGGAAGATGTTCCTCAGATCGGTAAAGAGATTTTGCATCAATGGATTACAAAGACAATTCGATCAAATGAAATAAACAATTCATTCAAACAAAACAATAGACTCGTTAAAAGGGAATAATAGTTCGTTCGAATGATGAGGCAAGGTCGTTCGAATGTCTATCAAACGAGGATCAAATGAGTTTTCTTTGCAAATAAGGAAAAGCTCATTAGATAGACGTTTGAAGGTCATTAGAAAACTAACTACAATTCTCGTTCGAATGACCCAAAAACAAACTCTGGAAAAATAAACTAGAAAGGAGGTAAAAACAAGTAAAAACTAAAATAACAAACTAAAAGAAACTCTACAATGTGACTTATTACGTACCGGTATTTCATCTGACCTTGCTTGATTTTATATGTCATTAAAAGGTTGGAACTATTCTGATTAGGAATCTGTTGAATTCTAATTGGTAGTCAATTATTTGTAGCTCCACTAGAAAAAACTACATTTTTTTCTTTGCAAGAAGTCCAATTTTTGTGCAAGATTAATATGTGGGGGTTTTGTTGAACTGTTGCAAGGAATTGGAACAGTTAAATTTTGTAATAGCCACTTATTGATTGACCAACACGTCTAATATTTTGAGTTGTGGAAATTGTGCATGGAAAGTGACATGCGAAGGACCCAACCCAGCTATTTGTTATTAAAAACCATCTTCCACTTGTTATCATCTATATGAACATGTTTGTTACTTTTGTCACATGCTTCCCTGCTTGCATCATAAAGATACACAATAGAACATCGAATGAGTAGTTGCTAGGTTATTCATGTCCATTTTTTAAGGTTTAGGATGGGCATAGGTGGCTTGATGTCATGGCTTAGCATATTTCATTTTTTCTCGTGCATTTCCCGAAATCGATAAAGGCAAAGATTTGTTCAAAGATCAAGTTTTATAATTTTTTATCACCAAATTTAGTTTGGTATATTTCATTACATCTTCATGATCAAGTACTTCCCAAGATCTTCAAAGTGAATACAAGTTTGTGGCCGAGTAACAATTGAAGATTGAATGAGTTGAGATCATAGCTACAATCATCAAAAAGGTATATGGTTTTGATTATGCAAAAAAAAACTATTCAAAGGTTCTTTTATAAAATGTTCGAGCCTCGTTTTAAAAATCTTTTTCTGAAAATACTTATTTTTTATTTGTTCAGTCTTTCGAATGAATTTATGTTTTCGTTCGAAGGAGATGGAGAATTCGTTCAAACGAACATCAAACAGGTCTATTTAGTTCACAAAACTTAATTCATTTGAAGATCGTTCGCACGAGATTATCTCTTCATTCGAATAATAATTTACTTGGTTCGAATGAGATCTTAGTTTCATTCAAACGAGTCTATTTTTTGTTCGAACGACATTTGTCAAAAATTTTGCCACCTTGAAATTTGTATTTTCTATAAAAAGGGGTCGTGGGATGAGCTTTTCTCAAAACTTTTGGCGAGATTTATTTTTCTTTGTGTATCCATAATATCTTTAAACCCTAGTTTGTTGGATGACTTGGATTGAAGACATTACTTCATTGATTAGCGGAGGTTTACTTTTTATAAGTTTGTGGATGTCTGTCTGTAATACCTTATTGGAAACAATAATGAATATAGGTTTTGCTTGAAAGGTATTTTCCCTTATCTCCTATCTTCTATTTATTGGGTTGTGGTTTGTTTTCATTTAGATTTAAATATCTTGCATGTTCACATAATTTAACAAGATAAATTTTGGACTAAATTGAATTTGGGGGTTGTGTGACCTACTCTACGAATTAAAAATATAATCGGACCAATCTATTACATTTTTCAACTTGGTATTATAGATTATTTTTATAACTTAATTAAATGAATCTTTATGAATATATGAATAACTCGTATAATGGGCCACCTATGTTTAATGGGTCAATTATGGATATTGGAAAACCTGAATGCGGTTGGTTCTAAAATCAATTGACGAGCGAGTCTGGATTGCTATGGAAAGGGGTGGATTCCCCCCGTTGTGACTAATGGAGATGTCATTACTGTCAAACTAGTCATTACTAGTACTAAGGATTATTTTAGATGGAGTAATTTAACGACCGAGGCTTAAGTGTAATTTTTAGTGCTGTCACACCCGACGAATTTTGTCGTATCATTCCATTTTTCATATATAAGGAAGCATGGGATATTCTCCAACTCACTCGTGAGGGTATCAATTTTTTGAAAGATTATAATCCATAGAATTCACCACAAAATTTAAGACCACTGGCATGTTTGAATTTGAAACATTTAATGAATTTTATGCATGCTTGTTTAAAATGGTGAACTTTAGATTTAATTTGAGTGATATAATTCCTGAGACTATGGTAGTTAAGAGTATTTTAAGATTTCTTCGATCCCGTTTTGTCACAAAAGTCATGGTCCTTAATTCTTTAGAAATTTTAGATACTCTTAGGTTAGAAGAGCTCGTAGTTGACCTTCAGACTTACGAAATAGATACGTTCCCCAACTTAAAAGAAGAAAGAAAAGGGGATCGTTTAAAAATCTCAATCAAAGAAAAAAATAGGAGGTTTTTGATGCCGAGTTTGATTTCAATCTCAATGATCTTACCCTTTTTGCAACAAAAATTCAAATTTTTTCTCAAATTAAGAAATCAAAATTCTTCCGAAGTGGAAAATAAAAGTTTTGAGAATGATAAAATTTTTGAATCAGACAATAATGTTTTTGATTATGATCAAAGAAAAGCTAGAGGAGAGTACACTAAGAAAGATGATTCAAAGAGATTTTCTGAGTGAGAGGATAAGGGTCACAAACTCCACGAGTGTGCAACAAGGTTTAAGAGAAGGGGCAAACGCAAAGTTGCTTATAATGCCACTCTAAGCGATAACGATGTCTAGATGGTGGACTCCGAGGATGAATAACCACATGTATGTAACTTCACTGCATTTATGGGTAGTCATGTTAGCACTTCAAGTACGTCTCACGCTGATAAGGACATTTCTAAATGTGATAGTCTCAATAATAATTTGAACCATTCTGGAGAGAGTGAGGGTGATGATGTTTTGAGTGAGGGAGAACGTGGCCTCCATCACGCCTATGCCGAGCTTTACATCGAGTCCTTAAAGACCAAAAAGAAAAATAAGAGTTTGGATCTTAGGATGTTATCTTTAGAAAATAAGTTAAAGGATTCAAGAGAGAGTGATAGCTCGATAAGGATTTTTTGAGTGAGAAGTTAGTTTCGACGGGGAGGGAAAAGAGTGACTTAACCAACAAAGTGGCTAGTGTTACGAGAGATCTTAAAGCTTCATTAAAGAATCGTGAAAAACTTGAATCCCATGTTTCCTAACTCAAGAAAGATCTCTAACGTGCTCGGGAGGTCAAGGTTACTTTAGAGAACACATAGAAGAAGGTTGTAATGATGTTCCTAGGTCTCACATTAGGTTTTAATGAGAGGGAGGGTACAGGTTGAAGCAGTGCAACCACTTCCCATAATGAACTAAAACCGGTTGTTAAGTTCGTGATGGATTCATACGGGTCTCAACCTAACCCACTAGGGAGGACTCATAATAAATGTGTTAACTAAGGTAGACCCAAACAATTCTATTTTTGTATCCATTCCAAATGAAGATGTCACCTTAGGTGATTTTTCAAGGAGGTAGGTAGAGTTTCACATACACATGCTCCCACATGCCACCATAGAGGCTTTCCTAGTCTTAGATTGCATGTAAAGTTTGTAGTCGTGACTTCTAAATCCATAGTGGAATAATTTCAAATGATGTCTATGCTTTTCGATAACACTTCCAACTCTATGACTAGAGCCAACAATGATAAGGGCAAGCGAAAGGTTACCTTTTCTTGGGTACCTAAGAATGAAAAAAAAACTTATTATGCATGTTTCTATCAAGGTTCAAGATACTTCGCAATGGTATTTTGATAGTGGGTGCTCTAGGGGCATGACTGGTGATAAGTCATATTTTACTGAACTTGTGGATCGCAAGGAAGGCAAAGTCACATTTGGAGATGGGAGTAGGTCAATAAACTAAGGGCGTGGCTATGTAGAGATATCTGATTTTCCTTAGCTAAAAAATGTGTCATATGTTGAAGGGTTAAAAGCGAACTTGGTACGTATAAGCCAACTCTGTGATGCTAACTTTGCGGTAAAGTTTGATCAGTCAGAGTATAAAATTTATGATCAATACGGTGAACTTTTTCTACAAGGTGTAAGGACTAATGATAACTGTTATAAGTTCATTCCCAATTCCTCTTTAGTGTTCAATATGTTAAGGTCTTCACCATGACCTTTGGCATCAATGACTAGGTCATGTCAATTTTAGAGATCTTAAGAGATTAGTCAAGAAAAACCAAGTTCGTGGTTTATCATCACTTAGGAAACTAACTTACTCGATTTATGGTCCTTTCCAATAAGGAAAACAAATCAAGAGTACCCTTAGGAAGTTGCCATTACCACCTCTCATGTTTTGAAGTTAATACACATGGATCTTATGGCTCCCACATGTACGGAGAGTATATATGGTAAGAAGTATATCCTAGTGATGGTTGATGACTTTTTGATTTATTCTATCATTAGATTTATTAGATAAAAGTCTGATATTGTTGAGTTCCTAACAATTAAATGTCGTGTTCTACTAAATAAACATGGTGTCACTATCAATTAGATTCGTAGTGATAGTGAAACTGAATTTAAAGAAGTTAAAGTGGATAAATTTTATGATGCAGTCGGCATCAAACATGAGATTTTGGCCGATCGTACTCTTCAACAAAATGGTATTATTGCAAGGAAGAATCGAACAGTTCAAGAAATGGCTAGATCAATGCTTCTTGGAAGAGACGTTACTATAGATTTTTAGGTGAAGGTTATTAATATCGCATACCACATAGTAAATAGGGTATATCTTCGTCCACACACACTTCACACTCTATATGAGTTGTGCATGGGGAAGAAACCCAACCTATCGTATTTTTGAGGTTTTAAGAGTATTTACTATATCCTTAGAGATACAGAGAACTTAGGAAGGTTTGACTCTAGAAGTGATGGAGGAGTATTTTTAAGGTATACATCATCTAGTAGAGTCTATAGGGTGTTTTACCTTAAAATTTATAAGGTTATGGAATTGATAAATGTCACGATTAGACATGAGGCACCGACCACATTTGTTGATACTAGCCTTGCGTGTGAGAACAATGCACCCCCCGATGATGATCCTATTGTTCCCCACACCACCGCGGTGTACCCTATCTTAATAGAGAGGATACACCCTCTTAGGTTAGAAAGAGTCATGACCCTTCCAAAATACTTAGTTATCCCACACTAGGTGTCAAGACTCATACTTAACTAGAGAATGTGGTTATCTTCGTTTTCTACACTTCCATAGTAGAGCCTAGGAATGTGAAGGAAGCACTCAAGGACGAGCATTGGAGATGTGCTATGTAAAATGAGTTGCTTCAATTTGGGAAGAATGATGTCTAGAAATTAGTCCTCTGACCTAGTGACACTAATGTGATTTGTATTAAGTGGGTGTACACGAACGAGATGGATGATAATGGTCCCATTATTTGCAATAAGTATTGGTTGGCCGCTCAAGGTTACACATAGATTGAGGGTGTAGAATTTGATGATACATTCACTCCTATTACTAGGCTCAATTCCATTATCATACTACTCGCCATAACGTGTCATCTATGGCTTAAGTTGTACTAAATGGATGTCAAGATTTCCTTCCTTAATGGCATTATTCAGGAGGAAGTTTAATTAGAATAACCAAAGGGGTTTTAATACCCAAAGAACTCGGGATATGTCTTTTTATCTAAATAAGGCCTTATATGGTTTGAAGTAAGCATAGAAAGTCTAACTTATTATCTATTACCTCATGGCTTTAAGAAAGGATGAGTTGATATGGCGTTATTTGTTAAGATAGAGGGTGGTTCTATCATAGTTGCCCAAGTCAATGTGGATGGTAGAGTATTTGGATCCACGTGTTCCCAACATACTCACACTTTGTAGGGAGAAATAAATAGTGAGTTTGAGATGAGCATGGTTGGTGAACTAATGTTCTCCATAGGTTTCCAAGTGAGTCAACTTAAGAATGGAATATTCATATCTCAATATATATATGCTTGGGATCTAGTGAAGAAGTTGGGATTAGACTCCGCTAAGTACGCACGCACACCCATGAGTTCCTCGATTGAGATTAATAAAGACACATTAGGCAAATATATAGACCAAACACTTTAAATGAGCATGAGAGGTTGTCTCCTTTGCTTGACCATTATCCATCCCGACATAGCCTTTAGCAATGGATATTGTGCACATTACCAAGCATTCGAAAAAGAGTCTCGCTTACTGGCACTTAAACTATCATCAAATACATGAGTGGCACTCTCCCTTATGGTATTTGGTATCCTTTGATATTGTGACCCTTTTTCGTCTTATTTGAATGCCGATTGGTTCGAGGATATTGATTGTTGTAAAATCACCTTGGGTGGATGCTTTTACTATGGGAGTAATCTTGTCTCTTGGTTGAGCAAGAATCAATACTCCATTTCTTCGTCCATAGTGGAGGACGAGTACATAACCATAGGGAGTTGTTTCACACAACTCTTATGGATGGTGAAAATGTTGAATGATTATGGAATTACTCAAGGCACAATGACAATTTCTTACGATAATATGATTACAATCCATATTCTCATAATACGGTCCAATATTCCTGTACGAAGCATATTAGGATTCGTGAGCACTTCATTCGTGATCTTGTTGAGGAGAAGATCGTGTACTTGAGAGCCGTGAGAACTGAATGTCAATTGGTCGACATTTTCACTAAAGCTTTATATTCACTTAGATTTGAGGATCTTAGGAGGTCTTTGGGTATTTGTTCCATTGATTGATTCTGCATAATGATTTTAGTATAGGATGATTATCATATTGTTATCTCCTATCCCTATTACTAGATTGTATTTCTATGTTTATATTATTTAAAAAAATCCAACAAGATTTTCTTTTCTTTTTGAAAAAGGTTCAAAAAAATTTAAAAATATTTTATTTTTTATTAAAAAATTTGAAATTCAAAAAGATTTTTGTATTTTGTTTTTCACAATTTATGGATGCGCATTTAAAATGTTTGAATTATAATTACATTTCATCCATTCAAGTGGCTTATTCATAGTGTTATGAGACTTGTCTTTGTTTGTTTTGTATGCATAATAATGCATGGTTAACATTTCGTTGTTCTTTGATCATTACTTCCTTCATGCTAGACTCTTTATATCGCCTTTTTTGCACACATATATGGACTTTTTGAATATTGTACTTTCTTGTCATATGTTGAATATGGTTTTCTCATCTTAATCATGCTTAATAATGAACCAAATTCTTGTAAGAACCATTGCCAAAATTTATTTTCCCAATTTTTTTTATTATTCTCCAAAGCAATGGAAAGGGGCTACAAAAGAAGTAATCTTCTTTACATTAAAGGACATCGTTAGCAAGAGCCTAAAAGATGATTTTACCGCATAAAAACTAAACCGCTAAGGCCAATTTATTTTTATTTCATTTATTCTTCCCTATCATGAGCATTATGAACACTTCAATAAAATTTGAGAGTGTATGCTTAAAATGTGAGATTCTAAGGGTGTTATAAATTTAAGATCAATGGATTTGCACAATAAATTTTCTTCAAAAAAATTAAATAGTTTGGTATTATTAATTTGAGAAGTATTAAAATTTAAGGCCTTTTGTATAAGTTTAGTCAATTTCACTTCGTTCAACAAGTTTACACCTAAGGTTGAATTGATTTCTTTCTTTAGGAGTATCTCTATGACTTCGTGCACATTTTCTTCGTATTACTTTGTTGCTTTTGCCATGATTTAAGTTCACACAATTTCATTCCATCTCCATGATTTGAATATTTTCATGCTACTCCATGGTGTGACTATTTGTATTTGTACTTACATGTAATTTTTATACATATGTACTTTATATATACTCAAACAATTTGAAAAATTTTCAAACATAGTTTATCGTTTCTTTGAAGTCTCATCGTATATGCTTAATTTTTTATTATTCATGATGATATTTTTTATTTGGATTCTAATGATGCTAACATATCAGGATTAGTTTCTAACCCTTTGTCTATTATGGAAAAAAAGGGGGAGAACATATTGAGGGATAGTTTTTATGTTTTCTTTAAACTCCATGTGTCATGGAAATTCTTTTACTTCATGTGTGTAGGTCTTTTCCATCTTAATGATTTCATGGACTACGCGATGAAGATTTTCAGTTGAAGATAATGTCATAAGTTTCTTTTCCTTTTTTCATTTCGGAGGTAATTAGTTGAACTTGTCTTAGGGTTATTTATTTTCGGTTTGTGTTTTGTACCAGAATAGACAAAGAGGGATATTTGTAAGAGCATGTTTTATAATTGCTCATCACCTATTTTAGTTTGGCATATTCCATTACATCTTCATCATCATGTACTTCTCAAGAGCTTCATAGTGAAGAAAAGTTAGTGATCGAGCAATAATCGAAAATCGAATGAGTTGAGATCATTCCTACAATCATTGAGAAGGTACATGATTTTGAATATGCATAAAAAATTTGTTCAGGGGTTCTTCTATAAAATGTTTAAGGACCTTTTTTAAAATGTTTTTTCAAAAGAGGGTAAACACTTTATGTCTTCGTTCGATAGAGATCGAGAGTTCATTCAAACGAGCTTCATATTAACATCAAAAGAGTTTATTCTATTTAAGAACTTAATTCACTCAAATATCATTCAAATCTGGTTTCAACGAGATGTAATACCCAATGTTTTTACTAACTTTAATTATAGGATTAATTGAACTAATTGGGAAATTAATTGGTAATTAATTTGGATTTAAATACTAGCCAGACGAGAGTTAGTATTTGATTATGATCATTTTGTTAGATATTACTGAGCAAGTATAGTAATATATGATTATGTAATTATTAAAATTATCACGAGTAGAAAATATGGTAGTTTTGGAAATAAAGTTAGGACACGCGCGTGTGTCGCGTCGGGACCAATTTAATGGATTATAAAGTAAATTGTTTTTATATCATCCTTATGGTCATTTTGAGTGCGCCAATGTGTCTGAACGTATCGAGATAGTCATAAAAGTCTACCCAGGGGTTTAGTTTGGGTCCCGCGGTAGTTTTAGGCCAAACTGGCTACCTAGGAGGGTATTTTAGTCATTTTACTATTTTTTGAATAGTGACCTAGGAAATTTAGGTTAAATATATGAGCCAACCATTAGGGTTATTAGGTTATTGGATGCTACAAACTTCAGAGATCAAAGTAGAGAGAAATGAAGGGTTTCCAAGGGGATTGCTAGGGTCAAACGTCCACCTTGCACCACCATCATCGTCGGAGTTGTGAGCGGAGAAAGAACACCACTGCCCTACTATCTTCTCCAAATGATCAAAACCTCTATTTCTAGGCAAGTGATTTAACTTGTTATGATTCAAAAAATATATTATACACGGTAGTTTATAATTGGAGACTAAACTTGAAAGATTGATTAATTTCATGAATTGGGAGAATTAAATCATGAATATGGTTAGGTTTTGTATGTAGATAAATTATTGAAAGATTAGAGATTTGAATCAGAACCTTAATGATATAAATCCTGGATTAAATATGAGTATTTGGTTATCTTAAATTGAGAAAATTTATCCTAGGGTTTTAACATGAGATCTTGATGAACATATAGATTTATATTCAATATTTGTAATGATTTGATGACTTTGGAACGTTGGAAATTATCTGTTTAGGTTTTTACAACATCAAGTACATTTACTTTAGAGAATGGGATCTTGTAATGAAATTTGGACACAAAACGATGGTTAAAAATGAAAGAAATTATGGGTTGTGATTGGTCGATCGATCAATCAACATTCATAAGTTGATCAATCAACTGGTTCGATTGATCGACATTCTTGAGTTGATCGATCGACTCCCCTGCATTTGTGACAAAATTTTCTTATAAGGTCTAACTGAATTCTGACTTCTAAAAATTATTTATGTGGACTATTTGAATATATTAGGACTTAGGGAAGGTCAGTTGGGGTGTATTTGAGGCCGAAAAAATATTAGTTTGGTTTGGGATGTAATGATAAACTTACGAGTGTCCGACGAGTGAGTTACAATTGGAAATTGTGAGAACTTGAATTAAATTCGTATAAACCATAACTTAAAGTTAGAGACAATAGTTGGGGGAGCTTAGATTTCTGAAATAACCTTAGAGACAAGTGGGAGACTTAGTAACCTTTTAAGTTATGTTTAAGTACTCGAAATTATACGACGAGAGTTATCGCGCTAAACATATTATGTGGAATAATCGGAATGATACTATTATACGTCTGAGATTAATGATATAGGGAAGGAGTACACCTGTATTGATATGATGATTACTTAGGTTGTGTGATTACCTATTATGTAGATTATTATGTGTATGACAAACCTACCATAGTTTCTATCACGAGAGGTAATAGGAAGAGGACAATCTTATCTTGTGTGCCTTCAGGGGGACTTAGATTTGGTACCTCAAGAACATAGGACTGTGAAGACCTATTTGTGAGTTTATAAGTCAGCTTACCATGGGAGCGTAGGCATGTGCATGACCCATGGGTATGTGAACTATGTTCGCCTCCAATATGTGTGATTTGTATTGATACAGTTCCTGAGTGATACGAAACTCGTGATCTTAATGTACGTGATGTACCGGGATTCAATAGCCGAGTATGCGTGCACCGCAGCATAGACTAGGGGTGTCTTATATTTATATATGTACGGAGAGTGTTTTATATATATACTTATGATTGTTCACTATTGCTTAATAGATGAGAATGACTAAGATATTTAAACCACTTAAAGATGAGGGAACTAAAATAATTCATGAGATAACTGATTTAAATCATGAGTATTTGAAATGTAATTATGACTTACTTGGGTAATGCGGGTAGGCATCGTAGAGAAATCCGTATAGGCAGATTTGGTGCAGACTAGTTAGGTAGAAGTATAACTAGAATGGGTTAAAAGAATACATTAGACATGCACAATAGTTGAGGGGTGAGAATCTCAAGTGAGAGCACTTGACTAACATGTATATAATATTTACTGTTTAATGCAATTAAACACTTGTTGTTTTTAAAAATATTTTTACCTTAGGCTCTGACCCGTTTTTATTCCAAATCTATTTTGTTTTTGTAAAAAAATCATTTAGGTGCCCAGCCACAGGGACGCCAAGCATAGGAGTTCCATTTTGTTGACGTGTTGTAGCTGTTGTGGTCTCGATAGTAGACGGATCCACATCTATCTTTGCTTCCTTTGGAGTCATTTATATCAGTTAGGGCATGTGCCTATTCTTATTCAAAGATAGTAGTTTTAGACATTTATTTATTTCAGTTGTTGGATTCATTTATTCAGACTCTTGTATTGGGATTATTTGGCATTTAGACTATTATTGGAGTGTTTACTCCAGACTCGATTTATTTCATTATATTGATTATTCCTTACGATTGTTTTAGTGGATGTTGTATGTTAATTATTCGTTACTTAGTTGTAAGTTAATTTAATTAATAAAGATTTTCATCTCACTTTTTAAATATTAGGTGGCTAGTAATTAATTAAATGATTTTTGACAGTGGTGCTAAAACTTAACCAACTTGATATTCCATATTAATTTAATAAAGGAGTAGCTACCCGGTATTTAATTAGTCGGGGTGTCACATGTGGTATCAGAGCATCAGGTTCTAGAGTCTTCAGGATCTGTATGGCTTGTGATGCTTTCTGCGTAGCGTTCTTTGATATAAATCCCTACGACTTCAGCCATTTTGTGATAATAACTATTGACTTATAAAGCTTCTCTCTCATTTCAGATACCTCCTCTATGTGCACATTGAGTTCCCAGGGGTGCCTAAGCCGAGCCTTAACCAACATCTGTTCAGGGTACTATGAACGCTGCTGAAGTTGCCGCTATAGTAGCACATGCGGTAAATGTAGGTTTGGCAGTAGTACAGCTGGTGCCACCTCAAGCATCGGTGGTGACCCCAGTTCAGGCTCATGCATTCCCGTCTACTTGGGAATGTGTCAGAGATGACTTTCAGAAGGCACATCCTTCAAAGTTTGCATGAATCTCCGATGTTGTAGTGGTGATCCAATGGAAGAAGGACGTACAAAGGCACTTGAGGATGTATGAGTGCACAAATGTACAAAGGAAAGTACTAGCTACTTTTAAGATAGCTGGAGAAGCACTGCAGTGGTGGGAGTCTATTACCATTACTGAGGAAAGATATGTCTTTACTATTCAGGATTTCTGGGTGCGGTTCGACTACAAATATTTCACTTTCGCCGTTCGAACTGAGATGAGGTGGAAATTACTAAACCACACCCAGGAGGGGAAGATCGTAGCTGAGTACGAGGAGGAGGTTACTAGGTTGAATAATTTGGTGCCAACAGAGGTACCTACTGAGGTAAAAAATACATATGTTCATGGATGGCCTTACGTTGAGGATTCGACGGCATCTTCTAGGTAACCTCCCATTGCAGACCTATAAAGATGTACTTAATGCAACACTAATTCACTGCCAATACCACCACTTCCATCTGTCAGGGAGCAAGCGAGTAGGGGAGTCCATCTAGCAGGGCAACACAGGAGGCAGTGGTGCCAACGGTGTACAGTCAGTACAAGGCCAGCAGAGGCGGGGTGATAAAAATTACTAGTAGGGAGATTATAAGTGATTCATATCGGGAGGTTTTTGACATGGTCAGTAAGTTCATAGGCATGGCTAGCAGGGTCATCAAGGCCAACCGGGATAGGAGGGCCAACAGCAGTATCAATAAGGCCAAGGGAGAGGTGGAAACGGTCAACAAAGCCAAGGGTAGCAGGGACAAAGAGGGGAAATTTTTGTTGGGAAGTGTTTTATATGTGGAAAGATTGGCCACAAGTTTCATAATTGTCCTCAGAATGGAAGGGTTCTGCAGCCGCAATAGCAGGGTGCTCGACATGAGCCTTAGAGACCGATATTTCCCGTTGCCCTCCTAGCACCACCTCAGATGCCAGCTTTGACAGCTATATGAGCAGTCCCAATTTAGCAGGGGAAGTTACAGTATGGACGTGTTTATGATGTTCATCCATCCACAGTCCCACAGGCTCCACCCACGATTGAGGGTATGTTTTCTATCCATGGGACTTTGGGGCATATTTTTTTCGACATAAGGGAATCACATAGTTTCATGGCCACTAGTTTTGCACACACCACGAGGTAATTAGACATAGTAGAGAGAAAAGTTACTAGTGTATATTCACCATTGGGCTTTGGGTCACTGATTTTCTTTATATGTCGGAGAGTAGGCATAGAGATTTGTAGATTGTTATTACCGACATATGTGCTTGTCCTAAATATGCATGAGTACGATGATATTATCGGTATAGATTGGATTGTTGCGTATAGGTCCATGATAGATTGCTTTAGTAAGAGTATTATATTTCCTGTACCTGGTTAGGATATGTTTCTGGTGATGATGCCTCTTCCTGAGGGAGGATCGTCCACTCACTTGTATTATATAGAGGATGAGACTTCTAAGGAGGTAGTAATTCCACTTAATTCGACTCATGTTGTACGTGAGTTTACGAATGTATTTAAGGAGATACTGGGATTTCATCCTAGTGGAGAGATATAATTTGTTATAGATTTGATATCGAGCACTCGGTTGATAGCACGCGTGCCTTACCGTATGGCTCTAGTAGAGATGAGGGAGTTACGATATCAGATTAAGCAACTATTAGGACAAGGGTTCATTCGTAGGATTACCTCACCCTGGGGTGATCCCGTGCTTTTTGTGAAGAAAAGGGATGGATCTTTATGGTTGTGTGTTGATTACAGAGAGTTGAATAAGGTCACGATACAGATTAAGTATCCTTTGCCCCGAATCGATGACTTATTCGATCAGTTGCGAGGATATACCTTCTTCTCAAAGATAGACTTGCGATCCAGATACCATCAATTACATATAATGGAGCAGTACGTGTCTAATACTTCATTCTTAACAATATATGGATCCTATGAGTTCAGGGTTATGCCATTTGGGCTACCCAATGCTCCAGTCGTATTCATGGACTTGATGAATTAGGTGTTCAAAGAGTTCTTTGATCAGTCTGTCATTGTCTTCATAGATGACATTCGGATTTATTCTCAGACTCAGGAGGATCATGCAGAGCATTTACGTCAGGTGTTTTAGACACTTCGCCAGCACGAGTTGTATGCCAATTGTGAGAAGTGTAAGGTTTTGGCTGAAGGAGGTCCAGTTTTTGGGGCACACAGTATCAGATAAGGGTATATCCATAGATCCGTGGAAAGTATCAGCGGTGAGGGAGTGGGGGCAACCCATGACACCGATAGAGATACGTAGTTTCTTGTTCCTAGCGTGATATTATAGGAGGTTTATTTGGGTATTCTCAAAGATAGAGGGCTCGTCGACACACTTGAATAGCAAAGGAGTGCCATTTATCTGGGATGACACCTGTTAGCCTTTGATGAGTTGAAGGAAAGTTAACTTCGGCACCCCTCTTAGCACTGCCCAGGTCGGGAGTGGAGTATTTAGTCTACGCTAATGCATCTTTACAGGGACTCAGAGGTGTGACTCAGTACGAGGAACAGGCCATAGCTTATGCTTCCCGAAACGTTAAACCTCATAAGAGGAATTACCCCACCCACGACTTGGAGTTAGCGACAGTCGTATTTGCACTTTGAATATGGAGACATTATCTTTTGGGGGAGAAATTTCACATAATCACAGATCACAAGTCACTACAGTACCTCTTTACCTAGAAGGAGTTGAATATGCGTCAGTGCAGGTGGCTTGAATTTGTGATGGATTATCATTTCGATATCCAATATCACCTAGGGAAGGCTAACGTGGTAGAAAATGCGTTAAGCCGTAGCCCTGTAGGTGAGGTGGCCGAGGTGTGGAAAGTGAAATGGAAGGTGTTGGGAGACCAAGACGTAGTGGCCTGATCATTTATGTCTTTAATGATGGTTACGCCTCAGATTATTAGGAAGGCGGTACAGGCTCAGGTAACGAATTCATTTTGCCAGGATAAAATAGTGTAGCTTCTAGCACAAGGGGTCGATTCTTACATAATTAGTTCATATGGAGGGTTACGCTTCAATAGGAGACTGATTGTTCCTGAGGGTGAGGAATTACAACATGAGGTGATGACAGAGTCACACGATTCACGTTTTGCGATACATCCCTAGGGGATAAGATGTACTAGGATATGAGGCGAAAATACTGGTGTAATGGAATGAAGAAGGATATTGCCAAGTTTGATTCGAAGTGTGCCACTTGTCAGCTGGTAAAAGTGGACCACCACCAGAGACCACCAGGGCTTCTACAGTCGTTAGAGATCCCTATGTGGAAGTGGGAGAGCATTTCCATGGATTTAATCACAGGGTTGCCTACATCTCCACGAGGTCACAATTCGATATGGGTGATTTTGGATCGTTTAAGCAAGGTAACATATTTTCTGCCAGTTCAGATCGATTATATAACGAGGCAGTACGCTCAGATCTTCATTGTGAAGATAGTGAGACTTCACAGAGTGCCTCTTGATATTGTGTCCGATCGAGACAAGATTTTTGTGTCCATATTTTGGGAGAGTTTCCAGGAGGCCATGGGTACGGAGTTATGTTTGAATTTGTCCTATCACCCACAAACTTATGGGCAAACTGAGCGGACGAATCAAATGTTAGAGGATATGTTATGGATGTGTATCCTAGATTTTTGGCGGGGGATGGGAGAAGTATCTTCCATTAATGGAGTTTATCTATAACAACTCTACCAGTTTACGATTGTCATGGCTCCATTTGAGGCGTTATACGGTAGACCTTATCGTTCTCTAACGTGTTGGATAGAGGTGGGGGACAACAAGCTACTTGGACCAGAGGTGATTCAGGATACTTCGGCCAGGATAGAGATGATTCGGAGTCGTATTCGAGTTGCTCAGGATAAATAAAAGAGCTACATCGATGCCAAGAGGTTCTTCTGGGAGTTCAATGTGGGAGACCAAGTGTTGCTGAAAGTATCTCCTATGAAGGGGGTAATGCGTTTTGGTAAGAAACGAAAGTTGGCACCGAGATATGTGGGGCCATTCTTTATTATTGAGCGGATTGATCCAGTTCCTTATAGACTTGGACTACCGGAGCACTTGCATAGGATTCATGATTTGTTCCATATTTCTTCATTAAGGAGATATCTTTGGGATGAGTTGGCCCATACTCATATTGCTTTGGAGGAGATTGATTTAGAGCCCGATAGTTCATACGAGGAGGGGCAAATTGCTATCCTCGACTGTAGCGAGAGGAAAATGAGATAAAAGGTAGTACCGCCAATACGTGTTCAGTGGCGGCATCATAATGCAGAGGTGTCTACCTGGGAGCGCGAGGATGAGATGCACCATAAATATCTAGAGTTATTTTTACCAGGTATACCTTTATTTTAGAATTTCAGGATGAAATTCCGTTATTAGGGGGAAGTATGTAATACCCCGTATTTTTACTGATTCTAATTATAGGATTAATTGAATTAATTGGTAATTAATATGGATTTAAATAATAGAGAGACCAGAGTTATTATTTGATTATGACCATTTTGTTGGATATTACTGAGCGAGTATAGTAATATATGACTATGGAATTACTAAAATTATCATGAGTAGAAAATATGGTAGTTTTGGAAATAAAGTTAGGACACGCGCATGTATCGCGTCGGGACCAATTTAAAGGATTATAAATTAAATTGTTTTTATATCATCCTTATGGTCATTTTGAGTGCGCCAATATGTCTGAAAGTATTAAGATAGTCATACAAGTCTACCCATGGGTTTAGTTTGGGTCCCGGTGTAGTTTTAGGCCAAACTGGCTACCCAAGAGGGTATTTTAGTCATTTCACTATTTAGTGAACAGTGACCTACGAAATTTAGGTTAAATATATTAGCCAACCATTAAGGTTATTAGGTTATTGGCTGCTACAAACTTGAGAGATAAAAGTAGAGAGAATGGAGGGGTTTCCAAGGGGATTGTTAGGGCCAAACATCCACCTTGCATCACCATCATCACCGGAGTTGTGACCGGAGAAAGAGCACCACTACCTTACCATCTTCTCCAAAGGACCAGAACCTCTATTTCCAAGAAAGTGATTTCACTTGTTATGATTCAAAAAGTATATTATCCACGGTAGTTTATAATTGGAGACTAAACTTGAAAGATTGATTAATTTCATGAATTGGGAGAATTAAATCATGAATATAGTTAGGTTTTGCATGTAGATAAATTCTTGTAAGATTAGAGATTTGAATCAAAACCTTAATGATATAAATCCTGGATTAAATCTGAGTATTTGGTTATCTTAAATTGAGAAAAGTTATCCTAGCATTTAAACATGAGAACTTGATGAACATATAGATTTATATGTAATATTTGTAATGATTTGATGATTCTGGAACGTTAAAAATCATGTGTTTAGGTTTTTATAACATCAAGCATGTTTACTTTCGAGAATGGGATTTGTAATGAATTTTGGAGACAAAACGATGGTTAAAAATGAAAGAAACTCTAGGCTGTAACTGGTCGATCGATCGATCGCCTATTTCGATCGATCGATATTCTTGAGTCGATCGATCAACTCCCCTACATTTGTGACAAAATTTCCTTTTAAGGTTTAACCGAATTTCAAATTCTAAAAATTATTAATGTGGAATATTTGAATATATTGGGACTTAGGGAAGGTCATTGGGGTGTATTTGAGGCCGAAAAAGTATTAGTTTGGTTTGGCATTTAATGATAAACTTTCGAGTGTCCGACGAGTGAGTTACGATTGGAAATTGTGAGGACTTGAATTTAATTCGTATAGACCATAACTTAAGGTTAGAGACAGTAGTAGGGGGACCTTTGATTTCTGAAATAACCTTAGAGACACGTGGGAGACTGAGTAACCTTTTGGGTTAGGTTTAAATAGTCGAAATTATACGACGAGAGTTATCGCGCCAAACATATTTCCTGAAATAATCAGGATGATACTATTATACGTATGAGACTAATTATATATGGCAGGATTATACCTATATTGATATGTTGATTACTTAGGTTGTGTGATTACCTAGTATGTAGATTATTATATGTATGACATACCTACCATATTTGATATCACGAGAGGTTGTAGGAAGAGGACAATCTTGTCTTGTGTGCCTTCGGGGGGACTTAGATTTGGTACCTCAAGAAGATATGACTGTGAAGACTTATTTGTGAGTTGATAAGTCAGATGACCATGGGAGCGTAGGTATGTGCCTGACCCATGGGCATGTGAACTATGTTCGCCTCCAATATGTGTAATTTGTATTGATACAATTCCTGAGTGATTCGGAACTCGTGATCCTTATGTACGTGAGGTATCGGTATTCGATAGCAGAGTATGCATGCACCATAGCTTAGACTAGGGGTGTCATATATGTATATATCTACTGAGAGTGTTTTATATATATACTTTTGATTGTTCACTGTTTCTTAGTAGATGAGAATGACTAAGATATTGAAACCACTTAAAGAAGAGGGAACTAAAATAATTCATGAGATAATTAATTTAAAAGAGGAGTATTTGAAATGTAATCATGACTTACTTGGGTAATGCAGGTAGGCATAGTAGAGAAGTTCGTATTGGCAGATTTGTTGCAGACTAGTTAGGTAGCAGTATAACTAGAATGGGTTAAAAGAATACATTAGGCATGCACCATAGTTGAGGGGTGAGAATCTCATGTGAGAGCATGTGAATAAAATGTATATAATATTTACTATTTAATGCAATTAAACACTCACTATTTTTAAAAATATTTTTACCTCGGGCTCTGACCTATTATCTTCCAAATCTATTTTGTTTTTCTAAAAAAATCTTTTAGGTGCCCATCCACAGGGATGCCAAGTGTAGGAGTTCCATTCTGTTAACGTGATGTAGTTATTGTGGAAGTTACAGGATCTCGGTGGTAGATGCTTCCACATCTAACTTTGATTCCTTCAGAGTCATTTATACCAGTTAGAGCATGTTGCCCATAGACATTTATTTGTTTCAGTTGTTGGATTTATTTATTCAGACTCTTGTATTGTGATTATTTGGCATTTAGACTATTGTTGGAGTGTTTACTCCATATTCTGTTTATTTCATTATATTGATTATCCTTGAGATTGTTTTAGTGGATGTTATATGTTAATTATTCATTACTTAGTTGTAAGTTATTTTAATTACTAAAAAATTTCATCTCACTTTTTAAATATTAGGTGGCTAGTAATTAATTAAATGATTTTCGAAAGTGATTCTAAGACTGAACCAACTTGATATTCTGTATTAATTTAATAAAGGAGTAGTTATCCAATATTTAATTAGTCGAGGTGTCACACGAACTGGATCTTCGTTGAAATGAGATTTGGCTTGGGTTGAAAGGGATCTTAGTTTTATTCGAATGAGGTCTAATTTTCATTTGAACGACTTTTATGGAAATTTGTTCCATCTCAAAATTTTTGTTTTCTATAAAAAGGGATCTTGGGATCAACTTTTCTCAGAACCTTTGGTGAGATTTGTTTTTCTACGCATATCCAAAAGATCTCCAAACCCTAGTTTGTTTAAATCACTTTTCTTTTCCAAATCAAATCCCATACATGATTTTATGAGATTTATAAGAACACGTACCCTGTCCATACCCTTGTAGAGTTGATTATCTACTTTCGAACTTATGGAGTTAATTCTCTACTAGTAAAAAGGATAGGCACACTAATTCTTGAGGCTAATTGATGGATCCTGAGGAAAGTGCAACTGAATGTGGGATGGTGTTGGATCTACACTATTTATTATGGACAACTTAAATTGAAGACATTACTACATTTCTTAGTGGAGATAAAAGTTTTGCATGTCTGTGGATGTCTGTCTATAATACCTAGTTTAAAATAGTATTGAATATAGGTTTTTCTTGAAAGAAATTTTTTCTTATTTCTTGTCTTATGTTAGTTAGGTTGTAGTTTATTTTCATTTACATACAAATATCTTGCATGTTTACATAATTTAACCAGATAAAATTTGGACTAAATTGAATTTAGCGTGTATGTGAACTACTTTACGAATTATAGATAAAATCAAACAACTCTATCGCATTTTCCATTTGTAAGGGAAAATTTACAATCGAGTCATATGTATGTATTGGATTATTCCGTTACTAAAAACACACATGTTTAGTTTGTGTCATATATCTGTTACTCGAGCCTATGATCAAGACATGCAAGCATCTCCAATTTATTTTTACATCATAGGGCGTGCTGCACACATCTTGAGAATAAAGGTATATGTTTTTTTATGTGTCAAAATGTTCATTAGTGTATTTGAAATTTTTATTCTAAGGCTATTTATATGTTAAAATGTTTAAAAAAACATATGTTTGGTAAGTCGTTCAAACGACATTGATGATGTCATTCGAATGAGAATGCAATGTCGTTCGATCGAGAATGCAAACAAGTTTTCATCCTCATTCAAATGAGATTCAAATGATAATCAAACGTCATTTGGTTTGTTTTCACTACACCAAAAACAGGATTCTGGCACGGTTTAAAACTGTGCCAGATCAAATCTGGCACGGTTTTGAACTGTGCCAGAATCAGGTGTTCCAAAATGGCAATTTTTTTCTGGCACGGCTCAAAAGTGTGCCAGATTCAGCCAAACAGGAACACTTCTGGCACACTTTTAAACGGTGCCAGAATTTGATATTTCTGGCACACTTTTGGCACAGTTTTTAACTGTGCCAGATTCAGCAAAATAGGAACACTTCTGGCACACTTTTAAACCGTGCCAGAATTTGATATTTCCGGCACACTTTTGGCACAGTTTTTACCTGTGCCAGATTCAGCACAGTTTAAAAAAATTTGACACAGTTCAAAACCGTGCCAAAATATGATACACTTTTGCCACGGTTTTGAACTGTGCCAAATTTTTTATTAAAAAAAAATTAATTATTTGAAAGCACAAAATTCACAAATTAATAATATTGCGCATTGTTAATAAACTAATGTACATACAAACTTCAAAATATTACAAGTCTTTAATAGCTCATAGGCCCCAAAAAAATTGGGCAGAGTTTCCTCTATTTTCTGAACATTCCAAAACCTGTTAATACAAAACCTGCCTAACATAAAGTCCGCACGGCCACAAAATATAACAATTAACTTACAAAAGCCAGCACGGCCATAAAAGTCAACAATAAAATAACAAAAGACCGTACGGCCATGACACAAAAAAATGGAATCATTAATAAACCCCTTGTTGTAAACTATTGAGTTCTTTGTGTGTTCAACGTGAATAAAAGCCAACGATAAACTGTTATCCTGCAAAAAAAATAGGATATAAAAAAGATACGATATTAGTAACCCAAAAATATACAAAAAAACATACTCAAACAAAAAAATTACATATATGAGTGGAAGATTTTTGCAAATTATCGTCATACTCTCAAATCGGGAGACCCGAGACTACGCGGTCAGTTCCTACAAGTTACATTGGTTCCGTGCGAAGTGTTCATACCTCCTACGGGGTCGTTTGGGGGCTGGTTTGGGTTTTCACCCTTTAACGATATGTTTTTAACTCTAAGTGTGATTTGTGCAAATTATCATCATACTCTTAAACCGGGAGACCCAGGACTACGCGGTCAGTTCCTACAAGTTACATTGGTCCCGTGCGAGGTGTTCGTGCCTACTACAAGGTCGTTTGGGGGTTGGTTTGGGTTTTCACCCTTTAACGGCATATTTTTAAGTTTAAGTGTTGATTTTTGCAAATTAACGTCATGCTCTCAAACCGGGAGACCCAGCGGGACTACGTGATCAGTTCATACAAGTTAGATTGGTCCCATGCGAGGTGTTCGTGCCTCCTACGGGGTCATTTGGGGGTCGGTTTGGATTTTCACCCTTTAACGGCATGTTTTTAACTCTAGGTGTTGATTTTTGCAAATTATCGTCTTACTCTCAAATCGGGAGACCCGGGATGACGCGGTCAGTTCCTAGGTGTTCGTGCCTCCTACGGGGTCATTTGGGGGCTGGTTTGGGTTTTCACCCTTTAACGGCTTGTTTTTAAGTCTAAGTGTGATTTTTGCAAATTATCATCATATTCACAAACCGGGAGACCCCGAACTACGCGGTCAGTTCCTACAAGTTACATTGGTCTCGTGCGAGGTGTTCGTGCCTCCAACGGGGTCGTTTGGGGGATGGTTAGGATTTTCACCCTTTAACGGCTTGTTTTTAAGTTTAAGTGTTTATTTTTGCAAATTATCGTCATACTCTCAAAACGGGAGACCCGGGACTACGCGGTCAGCTCCTATAAGTTACATTGGTCCCGTGCGAGGTGTTCGTGCCTCTTACGGGGTCGTTTGGGGGTTGGTTTGGGTTTTCACCCTTTAACGGCTTGTTTTTACGTCTTAAGTGTTGATTTTTGCAAATTATCGTCATATTCACAAACTGGGATACCCGGGACTACGCGGTCAGTTACTACAAGTTACATTGGTCCCGTGCGAGGTGTTCGTGCGTCCTACGGGGTCGTTTGAAGGCTGATTTGGGTTTTACCCTTCAACGGCTTGTTTTCAACTCTAAGTTTGATTTTTGCAAATTATCGTCATACTCTCAAACCGGGAGACCCGGGACTACGCGGTCAGTTCCTACAAGTTACATTGGTTCCGTGCGAGGTGTTCGAGCCTCCTACATGGTCGTTTGGGGGATGGTTTGGATTTTCACCCTTTAATGGCTTGTTTTTAAGTTTAAGTGTTGATTTTTTGCAAATTATCGTCATACTCTCAAACCGGGAGACCCGGGACTACGCGGTCAGTTCCTACAAGTTACATTGGTCCCGTGCGAGGTGTTCGTGCCTCCTACGGGGTCGTTTGGGGGCTGGTTTGGGTTTTCACCCTTTAACGACATGTTTTTAACTCTAAGTGTGATTGTGCAAATTATCTTCATACTCTCAAACCGGGAGACCCGGGACTACGCGGTCAGTTCCTACAAGTTACATTGGTTCCCTGTGAGGTGTCCGTGCCTCCTACGGGGTCGTTTGGGCGCTGGTTTGGATTTTCACCCTTTAACGGCATGTTTTTAACATTAAGTGTGATTTTTGCAAATTATCGTCATACTCTCAAACCGGGAGACCCAGGACTATGCGGTCAGTTCGTACGAGTTACATTGGTCACGTGCGAGGTGTTCGTGCCTCTTACGGGGCCGTTTGGGGGTTGGTTTGGGTTTTCACCCTCAAACGACTTACTTTCAAGCCTAATTAACGTATTTTGAAATTATCGTCATATTTTCAAATCAGGAGACCCGGGACTATTCGGTCAGTTCGTACAAGTTACATTGGTACCGTACGAGGCGTTCATGCCTCTTACGGGGCCGTTTGAGGGCTGGTTTGGATTTTCACCCTCAAACGGCTTGTTTTCAAGCCTAATCTACGTATTTTGAAATTATCATCATATTCTCAAACCAGGAGACTTGGGACTACGCGGTCAGTTCGTATGAGTTACATTGGTTCCGTGCGAGGTGTTCGTGCCTCTTACGAGGCCGTTTGGGGGCTAGTTTGGATTTTCACCCGCAAACGGCTTATTTTCAAGCCTAATCTACGTATTTTAAAATTATCGTCATATTGTCAAACTGGGAGACCCGGAACTACGCGGTCAGTTCGTACAAGTTACATTGGTCCCGTGCGAGGTTTTCGTGCCTCTTACCGGGCCGTTTGGGGGCTGGTTTGAATTTTCACCCTCAAATGGCTTGTTTTTAAGCCTAATTAACGTATTTTGAAATCATTATCATATTCTAAAATGGCTTGAGTATCTCCGATACAATCTACACCCCACTTATATAATAATTTGGAATACACTCACAAAAGCGTCGCTAAATCTCACATAATGTAATACAATGCCCTCAAAATGACACTTGGTTAGATTTACCAATACTTTGGGGAATATATCTCAAACTTACAAAATGGGTTATAATAAATAAAAGCAAAGGAGGTTGTGAGAACAAACTCAAAAACCAATAATTAATTTCAAATGTTTTTTACCTTCTCAAGTGAGCGGCATATTCTTGGCGGCTCACGTTCTTCACATACTCCAGGTCTTGTTGATAGTTTTCCAGCTGCCAAAATATCACCGAAATTTGTATTTATATTTCAATAACCTGAAATACAGGAACCATGGGATTTTAATAGCATATCCCCAATAAGCATGACCATTACAAGGAATTAATAAAATAATAAGTCGTCAGATCATGAACCAAAAAAGGGACCATATATGGAACTGTAAAGCAACACTTCCAAACACACAGTTTAAACAACTAAAATACATTTTCAGTTCTATTTTTTTTATTTCCTGTCTAACTTTGTCTTCCTTTTCTAGTCTGCCCTTCTTTCTTGCAACTGTTGTCCCATAAAGGAGCTTCATATCTACCTGTCCACCTATGCCTCTAGATCATAAATGAAACCAAACCGTTATATAAACAATTATATAATTGTTTATATGACAGTTATATAACTGTTTGAGACCTCTGTACATCTTGGTTATTCACAAGGCATCGCGGCATCGACCACATTTGAGACCTCTGAACACAAACTCGCATTAGAATTTGGAATGCATCGTGGTCTCCAAAATGAAAACATCAATCTTACTCCAGATGTTAATCACCTGGAGGATTTCAATGATGAGGATTTGGAATTTTACTAACTCCACTTCTTGATCATGGTAAATTTCTTTATCCTCGACCATTTGTATTTAAACTTCCTTTCCACTTGTACTCATGTTTCTTATTTATAGGTTATTGAGGCCTCTATTAGATAGGGGAACAAGTATATGAAAAAGTATTTAAGGCTAAGAAAAGGTCATACTTTGAGAAAATGTCATACTTTAAGTTGACAACTAAGGATGAGGTCGATGAAGCTCGAGGACATACTTTGAGATTGACAAAAGGTCAGCAGTCTTGGCCGGCTAAAAAAAAGGGGAGGGGAAAAGTGGATGATACAAAAAATGCCATGTCTTTAGCTGAGCAAAAACTGAAAAGACGACAGAAACCTTAAAAATTTATGAGGAGAAATGCTCTAATGCTGAAAAAAGGCTGTGAATGAGGCCCATAAGTTTTTAGATCTCCAAGTCCAAATTTCTTCTCTAACCTGTAGCCACACTGAAGCGGATGAAAAGGAGGATGAAACCATGATCCAAATGGAATTCACACTAACTGCAGCACTTTCTTCTGCGAGGCTTGCACTTCAATTTAGAGGGCAACATCATGATCCTATTATTGAAGAGGTTGATCTGACATTGGAGGATTTATTTCCCCTCATAGTAATGTTGGATGCATTCCATGAGGTGCGCAATGTCATATGCTTGTTGGACACCCGACCAACCTTAAAATGATTTCCCTCTTCCAAACAATTAGTTCATAGAGTTTCTGACCTTTTTTTTGCACAAACTAAACTTAAATAGATTAAGTAATCCAATAATCATAACAAGTCACTTCATTGAATAAGAGTGTAAGACCATAATGTAGCTAGGCCAGTTTTATAGGGCATGCCGATTCCCATATTCGGTCGTGACTAGTAAGATCAAACCGAGAGGCCCGTGACTACGCGGTTAGTTCCTACAAGTTACATTGGTCCCATGCGAGGTGTTCGTGCCTCTTACGGGGCCGTTTGGGGTCTGGTTTGGGTTTTCACCATCAAACGGCTTGTTTTTAAGCATAATCTAGATATTTTCAAATTATCATCATATTCTCAAACCGGGAAACCTGCGACTACGCGGTCAGTTCCTACAAGTCACATTGGCCCCCTGCGAGGTGTTCGTGCCTCTTACGGGGCCGTTTGGGGACTGGTTTGGGTTTTCACCCACTAACAGCATGCTTTTAAGCCAAAGTCTAGATATTATCAAATTATCATCATATTCTCAAACCATATGTCCCGTGACTACGCGGTCAGTTCCTACAAGTCACATTGGCCCCGTGCGAGGTGCTTGTGCCTCTTACGGGGCCGTTTGGGGACTGGTTTGAGTTTTCACCCACTAACAACATGTTTTTAAGATAAAGTCTAGATATTTTCAAATTATCATCGTATTCTCAAACCATATGTCCCGTGACTATGCGGTCAGTTCCTACGAGTTACACTGGTCCCGTGCGAGGTTTTAATGCCTCTTATGGGGCCGTTTGGGCCCTGGTTTGGGTTTTCACCATCAAACGGCTTGTTTTTAAGCATAATCTAGATATTTTCAAATTATCGTCATATTCTCAAACCGAAAAACCTGCGACTACGCGGTCAGTTCCTACAAGTCACATTGGCCCCGTGCGAGGTGTTCGTGCCTCTTACAGGGCCGTTTGGGGACTGGTTTGGGTTTTCACCCACTAACAGCATGTTTTTAAGCCAAAGTCTAGATATTATCAAATTATCATCGTATTCTCAAACCATATGCCCCGTGACTACGCGATCAGTTCTTACAAGTCACATTGGCCCCGTACGAGGTGTTCGTGCCTCTTACGGGGCCGTTTGGGGACTGGTTTGGGTTTTCAACCACTAACAACATGTTTTTAAGATAAAGTCTGGATATTTTCAAATTATCATTGTATTCTCAAACCATATGTCCCGTGACTATACGATCAGTTCCTACGAGTTACATTGGCCCCGTTCGAGGTGTTAGTGCCTCTTACGGGGCCGTTTGGGGGCTAGTTTGAGTTTTCACTTGTCTAAAAGTAAATAATTTTTTTATTACACGTGTATGTTTTCTAATATTCCTAGCTCCTTTAATCATACAACTATAACCACAAGATGAATCAATCGAACATGAACATAAAGAAATTTACAGCCTCATTGTTATTTGAACATGTGAATAATTTTTTTACTTTCACCCTCACTGTTATTTGAACTTTAGTATTACACCCTCACTTATATAAATAAAATCTCAGGGTGGAAGTTAAATATGGCCCTACAATCATTTCATGGATACGCAAGTAGATATGAGGGTAAGAACTTCCAGACGAAGTCAGATGATTTTAACACGATATGATAATAGCAAAAAAATGGAATTCGAGTTGAAAGTTTTAGATTCGACAATAATCATAGAACCAAGATCTCAAAGTGAAAAGTGGCCCCAACTAGGTTTGTCACACTCCCAACTTTAAGAAGAAAAATAAAAAAAAATGGGTTTTTTTTTTAATGTTGAACATATGCATATTAAGTAATAGCAAAAAAATTGCATATTAAGTAATAACAAAAATAATTAAGTCAAGAACCCAACCCAAGTACCATAATTTATTGGGAAATTTCTACATATCCGGTGTTGTGCCCAAGTCAGAGTTCAATTTCCATGACCCTATATACATTAAATAAGAACTAAATAAATTATTCATAGTCTAGTCCTTATGGCAACTTACATTTGTGTGTAATTTCCCATCCTCGTAATATTCAAGATATAAACCTATAATTTGATATCACAACATTCATTAATGGTATACGTGAAATACTTGTATGAACAAATACATGAAAGATAAAAGTTTACCTCCAGTGATCGTTGTTAGGTATTTTGATGCACCAGGGGTCATATAATTTTTTTTTTCATTTTAATTCTTTCACCTGCAAAAGGTTCCAAAAATGTAAGGAAAAAAATTCAAATGTTACAAAGCATCAGTATCCCTTTCTTTCTTACCACTAGAACTACAATAAAACTACAAACTTCATAGACATGTCATTTCAAACTTCATAAACATGGCATTTCAAGTAAACATGTAAATTGGGAACCCACAATGCATATAGAGAAACACAAATAATTTCACCATTTTTTTGTTAAAACAATGAAGAGAAAGGGAGGGATATCATATTACTTGGACACATTGACATGAAATTTCTTATTTTTTTAAAGTTATCCTGCATACCAAGCCAATCCAATTAATTGGGAATAAATCTACATCGTCCACAATTGACATATATCCAACACGATGTTTATTAAGTATAAGTGTCGCAAGTGTTTCACTATTCACATCTTCAACAACAATCACCAAAAAAACAAACATAACATATTCAAAACTCAATAAAAGTACAAAATTATTATTAAAGTATAATAAACATGAAAATTTCTCAGCCACCCAAACATTAAATCATGAAAGTTGTTACATGACCCATGAAAAAAATTGATTTGGGCATTTTGACAAACATTTCATGGTGAATAAATTGTATATCCATCTCAGGTGTATCTCTTTTCGATCAAAGAATATAAAAATTGATTTTGAGAAAGTTCAAGCTCAACTCCTTAATTTATTTTTCTTCATTCTATCCATCTCAGGTTGTTTTTTGTCGGCATAAAAACCCAACAAGTTTCTAACTGAGTGTGGAGAACAAACTGATATAGGAGGACAAGACAATATAAAATTTCGATGACATCAAACAAAGGAAAAAAATGGAAATAATAAGAAGAACCTACCTTGAGTGCAGAGGAGAGCGGCGCCAGACTGATATGGGAGGAGAGACGTCGGACTGAGTGTGGAAGAGAGAGGGCGCTGTTGAGGGTTTTCGGGGGAAGAGGGAGAGCTGAACGATGAGCGGGAAGATTGAGCGGGACACAAAAAAAGGGTAGTGTAGTGAATTTTTTTAGGGCTTTTATATTTTAGTTAATTGTACTCAATTTTGGCGCACTTTAAAACAGTGCCAAATTTTGGCACGATTTTAAAGTGTGCCAGATTTTCATTAAACCGTGCCAGAATCTGGCACAGTTTTAAACTGTGCCAGATTTTTAATATCAGGGTGTGCCAATTTGCTATTTTTGGTGTAGTGTTTATTTATTTTATCTTTTGAAAGTCGTTGGTAGCTCGTTTGAACGAGTTTATCATGTCTTTCAAACGAAGATTGATCTCATTCTAAAGAGATGTGTAAAGTGGTTCGAATGACCTTTTAATCTTGTTTGAATGAACTTTCTAAAAATTGAGAAAAATGGTTTTGACCTTTTCTTCTTACAAATTCTTTATCAAAACAAAGGTTTTCTCAGATTTTGTGCAGGTTTTTAGAGGAACAGTTGTTTTAAACCTCTAGAGAATAAAAAACTTTTCAAAATCAGATCCACAAATATAATTCATCATATCACTAGTGTTATGGATTCAACACATTTGGATGATGGTCAAGGTTATCGAAGGAATTCGAGGCAGGGATTTGATGTGAGGCTGATGCTCGATTGCATAGTGAATATAAATGGAGGTTTGAAGACCGCATATGCATAAGCTTGAGGTGTAAAGAGTTTTATGTCTTTTGAGTCTTCTTATAAAATCGTGTTTATAGTGGAATTTGTCTAGGCATGACCGTCCGAGGTTTTTTCCGTTGGATTTTCCTCGTACATCGTTGTCTCCTGTGTGATTGCACTTGATGCTTAATTACCTTATTAATCTTACATGCAATCTTAGTAATTAAGTTATACAACATTAAAATTAGTAATAATATAATCCGCATGTTTATAAGGCTTAGACTGAATTTGGTCTAAATTGTTATCACATTAATTTATGTATTAATATATTTAATGCTTTATTAAAAAATGGTTATTTCAACTCCTATCAGAACTTCCCTTGAAGAAGGGGATTGTGTAAGAATCATCTATCTTTACATGGAAGTGTGGAAATGGTCCCAATAATCACATGATTGGTTTGTATAACAGAAGAATTCAGCCCAGGCGACATTTTTCAGACCGTGATAGAAGAAAGCATAAAGAGAAGAATGATTTGCAAGGCTCATGTTCTATTAATCCTGTGATGTTGAAGGGGTATTTAGTCCCTTCCCAAAAACATTTATCTAGAAATTGTGAGGATCTATACATTAAATACCTCTAAGTTGTTGAGTGCATTGATATCTCTTCAAAAAAATAAATTATTTTCACATTATGGTGAGATGATTTTGATCCTTTAGATGATTTAGATAATCAACCCGACGCTGAAAACCCCAATCCAATTGTCTCCCTTTACGGGGTGATCTCTTTTAAAGAGATCCTATTTGAGATCAATGAGTTCTGATGCCCCTACGGTTGATAAAGAAGATGCTTTCCTCTTCTTCCCCTCATCACTGAAACCACATGACCCGATCAACCCGATACTATAAAGATACAGACATCCTAAGAGAAATTGCACCAATAATTAAAGGGAACAAAGTCGTTGAAAAAGAACCGATGCTTGAAATGATGATAGAGTAAAGTAATATTATGAAGATCTGAAGAAAACTCAAACCAATATCACCTTATGGGGACTGTTCATGTCTCCCTAACTTCATAAAAATTCTTTTATCAAACTGCTCACTCAAGATATGATTCCCCTTTTATCTCCTATGATTATGCAAGTTATATAGCTGTTAATAGGCTCAACTCTTTTGCCGATGAAGAGATTCCTAAATTCAATCTTGATCATAACTAAACTCTCAAAGTCTCAGTATAATTCTAGTAAAAATAATCTTGTTGGTGCTTGTTGTAATGGTTCTACCCTAAATGTATGCCCTCTTCGAATGCTTCAGTCTGGGGTTGTGAGTTAGTTATCTCACCTCGACATCCATTGTTGTGTATGTTTATGATAATACCATATGATAAGTCACGGTCTTAATACTACTCACACTAGGGGCTAGCCCGATATAACGTTAGACAAAATTCCAAGTAATTGACATTACCTTATACTTCAACTTACTTCTCGGTGGCCCATTACTTCATGACATCAGACGGGTTGCTTCTTCCCTTAATTAGGAATTAAGTTCTTTGCAGATAATAAGGTCATTACCATCATTAAGGTTGGAGATAACACACATGCATCGACACTAGCAACCCGGTGCTAGAAATCCAACATTCTATAAATGACATGTTTCTTTTTCGCTTCAAGAACGATTTTCTCCCTCTTTAGTCTATATATAACTTCAAAGACAAAGTGAGTCTTAAACATAACCCTCATGGGAATGTCATTATGATTCATACGTTATGAATTTCATGCTCAAAATAGGTCTAGGCAGCAGACAATAGGGAATCCCTAAACGAATCATCATGAAGATAGCTTATCCACCATATGGTTTCGGGTATCAGCCCTCGCCAGCTTAGGTCTTACTGAATTAGGGATACACCTCTACATGATCCATGCCAAGTCGGAGCCATCTTACCCTTATCAAAATATTTGCCCTGCTATTAAACCTCTCCTCAATTGGTGGAGCATTTTGGCCAATCCAATCTTGTCAACAAAAAACCTGTCTATCTATAAACTTCAAAATGAACCTATTTCCATCTTTTTATATTTCTTATTCAAACGTAAATGTGACCTCATTTGATGAGGTCCTTAATTTTAATTTCCCCAAAAAATTATCAATGAAATGAATAAAGATTTTGAATATCTTATTGTGCCTTATATGAATTGCATTGTCTATGATATTCAAACAATTAGTGAAGATGACTTAATAAATGAACAATTACTAACTAATCTCAGTAAGGAAAAAACAAAACAACATAACCGCGTTCAAACTAATGATGAGGACACTATTATCATTAACTAGTAATACTCTATGGAATATTAGGGTAGGATCAACCTTCGACGAGCATGAGCAATCATAATTTAAAGACCTTTTGAAAGAGTTCGTGGATGTGTTCGCATGGTCTTATAGCGACATGGCCGGTATCGACCCAAAAATCACACAACACAAGATCCCTACCTATCCCGATTGCAAACATATCAAGCAAAAGATGATGAATTTTTGGACCGAATGGTCCCTTAAACGTAATCACATAATTAAATGTGTGGATCATTCGCATAGTTGAATATCCAACCTGGCTTGCCAACATAGTCCTAATGTCAAAATTAAGAAGAAAGGTTTGCATGCACATTGACTATCGAGATTTAAACAAATATTCTCCAAAGGATGACTAACCTATACCCAATATCGACATGATCATCAACACTACTACTAATCACGCACATAAGTCATTCGTCGATACACCCCCATTACCAAGAGAAGACTGCCTTCACCACCCCATGGGGAATTTTCTGCTACATCGTTATGCCTTTTGGTCTCCTAAATACTTGGGTCGAATATCAAAGGGCATCCATAACTATCTTTCATGACCTCATTCATAAAAAAATAGATGTTTATGTCGACAATATGATCATTAAATCCAAAACTCGAGAAGGTTATATCCCTGCCTTAAAGAAGTTCTAAAGGTTATATCCCTTCCTTAAAGTGTGTTTTCAATGTTATAAAGGATAAAATCTTAGGCTTTATGGTCAGTGAGATAGGAATCAAAGTAAGTCCTTTTAAGTTTAAGGCGTTCCTCGAAATGTCACCACCTCGGTCTGTAAAAGACATACTTGGTTTTTTGGGAAACATCCAATACATCAACATATTCATTGATTAACTCACTTCCATTTGTGAACCCATCTTCATTACTATCCAACAAGATTCAACAAAATCTAGAATGAGGCATGCCTTCGAAAAAATCAAGTAGTAACTAACTTAACCACTAGTGCTCATGCTGCTGCAGACTGGTCTACCCCTCCTCTTATACTTAACCATCACAGACAGTGCATCTGGGTCTATTCTAATCCAATACATCAAGTAGTCACGGAAAGAGAGAGCCATCCACTGCGTCAGTTGGAAATTGGAAGGGTAAGAGATAAATTATACAGTGTTCGAGAAGGCATGTGTAGCCTTAGTTTGGGTCACTTAGAAACTCAGACACTAGGTGCTTGCATTCCACCTCAAGATAATGTCCCATATGGATCCCATGAAGTAATTGATAGATAAACCCATCTTTACAAGTCATATGGTCCAACAGTTTCTCTTGTTTGTCGAATTCGACATAACCTACTTCACATAGAAAGCCATTAAAGGAAGAGCCATCTCTGATTAGCTAGACAATCATCCCATGGAAGAAGTGAACATGTGGATCTATGAATTAATGAATGGAGAAATTATTTTGGGTGGAAAATGTTCTTTGATAGATAGGTTAATAAGAAAGAATACGACATTGGGATACTCCTGATCGCGCTCGAGGATTGCCACACTCCCATCACCATTAAGCTTAACTTACCTTGTATAAACAATAGGACTGAATATTATTCATGCACCGTGGGTCTCAGGATTTCCCTAAAGAAAGGAATCCAATGCTTTAATGCTGATATAGATTGGTCCTTCATCATTGGAGAAGTCCTCAGAAAATGGAATGTCTTTGATGAAAAACTCACGCCCTTCCACGCCCATCTTGAAGAGCTTGCTTTCCAATTGAAAGGTGTCATTTTCCATTATCTGTATCGATCAAGGAATATCATTGTTTATGCGTTAGCGACTTTCGCATCCATAATCAACAGGCCTAAGGTTATAATAGTTTCCCATATAAGTTCAAAAATAGTCCAGGTCAACTCACTACTACCATATCGAGCTCTCTACGGAAGAAGACTCGGATAAAGTTAGATTATGTCATTATGATATTAGGTTCCTCATTAAATATGATCGATACGTTCAAGGGGATGAGAGAAAATATTGCTTAACCCTCTAAAAACACACTACCCAATATATCATTTGTGATAAAGACCTACTAACAATGAATTTTGAGTGTACCCATCTATAATACATTGTAGGGGATGATGCCAAGGAGATCATGCAGAAAATACACTATGGGGATTATGGACCCCACATGAATAGTCATATACTTTCTAAAATTATTATCTGTTGGGGGTCTTAATGGACTACCATTGTTCAAGATTGCACAGTGTACGCCACAAGTGCCCCAAATGCCAATAATTTTCCAATATGTAGCACTTACCTACCCGATAATTGTGTAACATGACCTTTTCTTAACCCTTCTCGATTTGGCGCATCGACATTATTAAGAAAGTCACTCCCATAGCATCCAATGGGAACGAATTCATCTTGCTCACCATGAAATATTTCATAAAATGGGTATAATCTAACCATATGTGATGTTGAATGGAAATAAAATGGCCAAGTTCATCCAAAAAAATATCATGTATCTCTATATGATCCCTCACGATCTAGTATCTAATAACGGCCTTCAGTTTGAAGCATAAGTCGGTGAGATAGTTGAATAATATGGAATTCAAAGACACAAATCCTCACTTTACCGACAATAAACCAATGGGGCTATTGAAGCTGCGAATAAGAGACTCAAATCCATAATATGTAAGATGATGTAAAGTTGCATAGAATGGGCTTATAGGATCCCTTATGGCCTTTAAGGGTACCATACATCCACTAGAACACCCACTGGGGCCACTCCTTATTCCCTAGTTTATGTAATGGAGGAAGTATTTCTTGTCAAACTCAAGAAACCTTCCCTGTGAGTCATGATCGAGAACCAAGTAGGAGAAGTTTATTGAAACCAAAGTCTTTATAACGAACTCCCACTCTTGGATGAAAAGAGGCCGAAATCTTTATACCATAAACAAGGGTATCATCATTGCATTGCACGATCGTTTAACAAAAAATTCAAATATTGCGATATGTGAGAAGGTGACCTCACCCTCAAGGAAATTATGGAACCTATTTGGGAACCAAGGGGAAATTTAAGCCCAATTGGAGTGGGCCATTATTTTTTTAAGAAAATACTTTTAGGTGGCGTCGCTGTGCTCACAAACCTCAACAGAGAAGAGATGGAACACCCAGTTAACTTAGACCATCTCAAGAAATTATATCCTTAATCCGACTCTTGTTGCACTACGCAATTGTCCCCTCCATTCTATTATAAAAAATATCTTTTCTATTTTCTCTTCGCAAGAACTACGTAGGACCTGATCATCTCAAAGATATTTTCAAAAATTGCAAACACTAATTCCCACATAGGTACGTAGGCAAACCATAAAGTAACTTTGGGTACGGTCTTTCTCTTCCACAAAATGATTTTCTTTTCTCCCATCAAGAATCATAAGTCTCCCTCACCATTTAATTGAGTAAAAAAATTGGACATGCCTTAGTGATTGGTATAAACAATTCAAACATAAACAATTATTTCAAAAAGGCACAACAATATATGATTATTTAACATTTATTTCAAATGTTTTTCCTTCAAATATAACTTTTACTTAATGCATCAGTGACAATCTTTCCAAAGGCCTACCAATACCTGCATCCATACCGAAACCCATCGTATCTAAAGTTACACCAAACAGGCAACAAACCTATACATAAAACTACACAAAACCAACATTTAAACCAGCACCTAAACCAACACAAAAATCCTTGAAAAAACTTTCCCTCAATTACCAGAAAGTCCCATTTCATCTTCACCATCATTACCATAACCACCAATATCTTCTGGAGGTTCCCAATAGTCCCCATTCTGGGTACGTACCCACATATTCTCAATGCTATGGTACACCTTGAAAAGCTTTGATGGGACCACGACTCCATGGTCCGAAACATTTTCAACCAAAAGCCACCTTTTCCCAGATTTCTCAATGAAAATATTCAAAACCAAATATTTACATAGCCATTTTAAATAATCCCCTAATATTACTGAAGCTTCCCCCAAAGATTGTGTCGAATGATGAGAAGGCCTATGGCAATATAACAAACTCCCTACATTCACCCTTAATGATTCAATTAAGTCTTTCGCAGGGAAAAAATTACTTATGAGGGGGGGATAATATCTTCCTAACCAACTTGATGTCAAAGGATCTAAGAAAAATATCAAGAAGCGTAGAGAAGAACAATGAGACAGACATAGTAGTAGTCATATAATTGTAGAACAAGTGTTATTGTTTGCCCTAGCATGGTACAGAGCAACATAGGTGATTAGATCCACTTGATAGGATCATATCGGCCCATTCATCCACATACGAGCCAAAGTCCATCCCAGGCCCTAGAAAGAAGTTTGGGACACCGGTCAGAGGATACTCAGGAGGCGTAGCTAGGTGAAGTCTCCCTACTAGACAGATGAATATTATCACATGGATACTTCGCAAGAAGGTATAATAATTCTACTTACGATTATAAAAGTTGTTCAGTATTTTCATGAAGATAATATAGAGCATCTATAGTACTATGGCGACCACTTAAATATCCACAATTTATTTCCCGTCACTCAAGAATTTTTACCGTCAAACCCAGGGCCACCATGCCAGTAATCCCATTGTCTGTAAAATTCCACTGACGCTCTAATTTAAGAATCTTGGAGAGATAAATGGTTCCCCCACGCACTAATAGTCGGGTCATAGACGGAGATATGTTCAACAACTCAGCTAAAATGGCCCAAGGAGAATGGTAAACTTAGGCATGGTAGCCGACATTTCAGACTAAATAGCCAACATGGAAAAATATTCCTTTTAGGTTAGACACACCCAGTCCAATCCAAAAAGGAACATATGATGTTCGAAGTACTAAAATTAAAAGGCCATTTCTACCAAATTCTAATTTATTCAACGGTCATGCTACAAAATAGCCGGGTGAAAGTTGAAAGCCAATAGTCAACACTATACTATCTCATGGCTTCCAAGCCCTCGAGATAAGAAGAATTTTTTTTCACCATAATGTCCCTTAGAAAGAATATATGTTGTATATTTGAGAGAAAATAGGAAGTTGTGGGATCAATTCAAATGCTTCCCGTAAGACCCTTATTATTGTGAAATTTCTCCTCAAAATAATGAAGTTGTCGGTTTAGTGACAATTATAAAAGAATCCAAAGGACTATGAGTTCAACAAGAGACTACCAAAGGATGTCATCCAATTATTTGGATTGGGATACCGGAGGGCAGACTAGGGGGTGTACCGGTCAACACACCCTTGTCTTGGAAAATTCCTCTTTTCCTTTTCTGTCTTCCTCGTTTCCAAATAAGGCCCTTGCAAAATGGCTTTTTACAATAAAGTTTCCTGGATATTTCTTTACTTATTCAAATATGTTCAAATATCCTAAACAATAATAAAAATATATTTTATACTTTTCTCATGTTGAATACATCACTAAATCAAGACAATTTTATAAAAAGTGCCATTATATATATATATTTGTTTGTTTTTTCAAAATTTTTAAGTACATAAAGAAAGTAAATAGAAAATAACAAAAATAAACAAAATTATTGGTTCGCAGCCTGAACTTTCAATACCTAAACCTAAGATACCATAGAAACATAGGTGGCCATGATGAGGGTGCTTACAGTGGTGGCAATAGGTGGAGCCCCCACTTTCAAATATCGAAGACATGATATGATAATCCTCATCAGTCACTAAAGGAGAAGCATAAGACTGGGCAGTCCAAATATGCTCATCTATAGAATCCATCCAGTTACAGATGTCATGCAACCAAGAAGTCAACACAATGGTAGTGGTAGTCTGCAAAGGAAGAAGAAAGGGAGATATAAATCAAGTTAGTAATAAGTAGAATTACATAGATCAAGTGAATAAATCAACTGAGAAATAAAGTAAACTTTCCCTCAACTTTAATTCATCTGTGGATATGGGAAGCTAACCCTCCAGAAAGAAGTGAGGATGGTTGGTAATGCCAATTGCCTCTACCCCTCCATGTGTAGATAGTAGGAGGGAAACGCATACTCTGAATAGGAGGAATCTCCACATCCCATTCACCGCTCCCGATGCCTAAGTCGAAGATCGAGACACACCACTAACTCCCACCTCTATTGATAGAACTAAGGGTTCGTCGAAGGAGCCTTCGCCTCTCCCTACATGATATATTATATCACCCTTTCCCATAAACACCAGTTGTACCCAAATTCATGGAATAGTAATCGACATCATAGAAGCTAGTGACCCCCATGTCCTCCGAGCACCGACTCCAAGGGTAAAATGACACATTTCTAAATTAACTCGATAATTAACTTGCAATTAAAAAGAAAGATAAAAATAAGAAGGAGGAAAGAAGAAAAATACAAAATATCAAAAATAAAATCTAACATGTCCACTCGTCAAAGAGTTCAGGGAAGCTCCCTCATCTTTGAGGGTCGACAAGTTCTTGGAGGCCATGTTCTTTTTCCTAAACCTCTGCATCCTATACCACACATCGGCCTCCTCTGCCATCAATGGAATCAATGGGATGTTGTGAAAAAATCACCTTATAAAACCATAACTGAGAAACAACAAAGAAATATTCAACAAAAAAATGTATTCGAAAGCAATAAAAAAAAAGTCAAGAATAAAGTCAAAAGCATTAAAAAATAAGAGTACCTCCAAGAGATAAGGCATTCCTATGAAGGTCGACTGATAATAGTGGCTGACGGCATCAAGAGAGGCATAAAACGTCGCCAACATTAGACTCCCTCAATCATAGGCACCTATCTGTGAGATATCTCAAAGGTAGGGAGTGAATTAGAGGTGGATGTCAATGCTGCTCTTCGCCACTAACGTACTCCCAACAAGAGAAAAATGAAGAGCTCGACCTCTTATTATAATTGTTGTCCATCGGAAACATAAATTACCCTTCATTGTAGGGTGTCTTTCATCAAGAAAACCTTCATGAGATCTCTTAAGCCTACTCATGCTATAGGGCCTAATGAAGACCCAATCACAGCATCATTTAGACAAAGGGACTGATTCATTATGATTTATGTCTGCTCGTATGGCAGCCCCAAGATCTAGTGCATGTCTATCGGGATCACAGTCATCTCACCCACATAAATATGGAAGGTGTGGGTGTTTTCCCTCCATCTCTCCCTGAGATAACATAATATTATCATCGATCGGGATGCATCACTGAGCGCTCTTACCAAAGAAGCAAACCCCATGATATTCACCATATTCTTCACTTTCCCAAGAAGAACATTCCAAACCTCTTTCACCCCTTCGATCCCTCGGAATGAATATTCTTTGACGATATGTACATATGCAAAATACACATACACCATGAGTTTTTCAAAAAGAAAATTGAGATATTAATAAAATAAAAAATAATACAAAAATCATAAATGATTGAGAATAAATATAATAACAAAATTACATAACTATTAGGGTTCTGCACTCTGGCATAATGGTGCATCTTAGGCTCCCTCAGAAGAACCCTCTCACCTACCCCCGACTTAGTGTCATGGAGGATATTCTCCACCCCCATACGCATTCCCACAGAGTGGGCCCACTGAAGGTTTGCCCTATCATTGATGCACATAATATTCTCCATTTTCTAAAAAAAATCACAAATTCATCGGGGGAACCTTTATATATATATATATATATATATATATATATATATATATATAGAGAGAGAGAGAGAGAGAGAGAAAGAGAGAGAGAGAGAGAGAGAGAGAGGATTTCGAATTTGAAGTGACAAATGAGGGCTGCCCTCACCCTTTTTTATATAGGGGTAGGGGATATGTCTGTCGGCACCCCCTATGCCTGCCAGCTGGTAGTTCCCCTTGGGAACCCACAAAACCATCCGACTCCATGCCATATATCGTCTAGCTTAGGCCACTCCTGCTAGCTGGCACCCCCTCTAAATTTCTTAGTAAAAATTTCAAAAAATTTCCAAAATATCACACAAAATCCAAAAATTCATAAAAACTCAAAATCCACAAGAATACTGCACATTCTTATAAAAAACCATATAAGTTAAAATTTCGCACATGAATAAAAACCATAAAAATTCACCAAATCCAAAAAAATCATAAAATCTTAAAATTTGCAAAAATGCACATTTTTCATGAAAACCATCAAAGTTTAAATAGTAAAAAAATCATCAAGAATCTCAAAATCTCTCAAAAAATCAGAATCTTTCAAAAAAATGAGCACATATCCTTTACAAAACTATCAGTCACTCTTTAGGTCTTAGGAATTGATTTTGGTCCTCAGAATTGGTCGCAACTCCCATTTTTTTTTTTTTGCACACTCTCTTTAGGTCCTCTGAATTGAGCCTACTCTTAGAATTGGTTATGGGCCCCGTATTGATCCCACTCACTCCATAAGTCCTCAGATTTTACCCTGGCTCATAGAATTGTCTTCAATCGCCATATTGATCACACTATCTCTTTATGTCCTCAAAATCGACATTGGCCCTCAAAACTAGTCACGATCCCCATATTGATCACATACACTGCTTAGGTCCTTAGAATTGACCTTCGATTGCAGAATCAATTGCGATCCCCATATTAATCTCTCTCACTCTTATGGTCCTTAGAATCAACAAAGATTCCCATATTGGTTGCACTCAATCTTTAGATACTTTTAATAACCATGCTTTATGCTTTCTAGAACTTCCACCAGCGTATTTATCTTTTGAATACCTTCGCTTATTCTAAGCTTGCCCATTACCGGGCTCTGTAGACACCCCATTCTAATACCCCCACACTCTTTATAAGGTTAAAATAAAGTCCCTTTGAATTAGAAGCCTCGATCCTCCTTCAGACCCTAACTAGATAATAATTGATTACTCCCCAATCCGCATTTGAATTTTGTCAACTATGAGACCCAAGAGTTTCTCAATGCACCTTCATAGAGATCTGAATCTAACGGTCCCGAACGTCCACAAATCAAACCTACGATTTTCATTTTATGGATGTAAATCGAGGAAAAACTTTACTTGGCCACTTTTTCGATAGGCTGGGAAGCTTATATGGTGGTTGGCACCCCTTGGGGGTATCTTGATACTTTTACCCTTTTAGGGTTTCCTATTTAAGGAAACCCTGAGCTCACTATTCACGACCTTTATCCTCAAAATCGGTGCGACAACTTTCATTACATCATTCTCAAAACATTCTCTTACACCACCATCCACATCACCATAGCCAGCCACCATTTTAAATACTCAAAAATGAGATTGCAAAAGTCTGAAAAATAAAATTCAAATAGCTTTGAAGGACTAAATCCACTTTATTCCATTCTTGCCAATTAGTTACTATTTAATATACTTTATTATTTCTAGCATATTCTTAGTTGAATTTTGTTTTCTCTTATCATTAATCTCATTTTTTATTATTATATATAATTTCAATTTTATTTTTATAAACCAAAAAAACCCAAAAAAAGGTTTGTTCCATAAATTCCAGATTAAAGTTTTCTCACCCTTTCTCACATTTTCACCACATTTCACACACTTTTTGATAAATAAGAGGAGAAACTCTAATTTTGGATTATGGGTTAGACCTCAGTTCATTTCTTTTACAAACTATGTGGACTTCGATCTCGTTTTTGGCTTTGTAGGAATCCCCAAAGTACTTTTGAGATTCGAGTCTTCTTTACATGTTCTCTTTCATGTTCATATTTCATATGTCATTATTTCACCCATACGCTTAGCTCACTTTTCTCATATAGTTTGTTTTTTGTGTTTTTCCACCTTTTAGCCATCCTATGACATGCGTGCTCACTTTCTTATAATGTTACTACAATCCAGTATATTGCACAAATATAGTGAATTTCATTCATTTTTATGTGCATCACTTTTTATAGGTCATGTGACATGCGTGATCATTTTTATAGTGATGCTATAATCCATTGCATCGCACACATTTTTGTTTCTTTCATTCCTTTTGTTTAATCAAGTAGACTTTTATGTCTATCACTTTTTAGTCCAGTGACGTGTACTCACTTTTCTATCGTGGCACTACAATCTAGTGCATCGTTCATGTTTTATTTCATTTCATTTTATGTATTTAGTTATCTTTCTTATGTTTATTATTTCTTTTAGAGGTTCCATGGCATGCATGTTAAGTCTTTTATAGTGGTGCTATGATTCGGTATATCGCTCACATTTTTATCATTTTCACACTTTAGTAGATTATCTCCTTAAAATACTTTTTTCCATTCTTTCCATGATGTGGATATGATGCATTTACTCTTCATGCATACTTTGTACAAATATTCTTTATACACATGTTCACACACTTTAAGAGAAGGAGAATATTATTTTTTGCCTACGAGATCCCAAAATAGTGGAATGGGTGCCTAATACATTCTCATTCCATAATGTAGTCTCCGAACCCATATCTTATTTGGTTTTTCACGCACTAGTAGTCTTTTATGTCGTCTATTTTGAGATGGCTATTTCTTTTGCCTATATTGAGTAATATACCATAAACTCTGATCTCTACACATTCACACACCTCACATCGCCGATAACAAACATTTTAAGTCCTTTAGAGCTTCTGACTCGTGCGAGCGGGAAAGATTTCTCTCGAGGCCTAAGATAACCAAAGTTTCAGTGTTATTTCGGCTAGGGTTTCAATTGGTAATTTTTTTTTGGGATTTGTAATCAATTTAAATTAGTATAAATTAGTAGGTTTAAGTAATGAGACCTAGTTTAGAGACTTTAGAATTAAAGTCAAAATTTATAACAACGAGTGACATTTAAAGATAAATTTAATAGGATTCAAGATGAGAATGAATTTGTAACCCATTAAATAGGGTAGTAACTGATTTAGAATGATTATCAAAACCATAGTTTGGAGATGATACCTAGTTTAGGGGCCTTAGGTTTCTAATCGAATTATATTATATTTTATGGTACAGGGAGATGCTTAACGATTGTATAGAACCTATGATAGTCTAGAACATATTTAGAACCCATATACTAAGGTAGTTGTTGATTTAAAATGATCCTTACGAATGTTACGTGTCAGATGATACCTAGATTATGGATCCTTTGGATTTTGGGCTAGAATTATGTATAAACATTTATAGTTAATATGCATATTAACTTCTAATTAAAGAGATTTTATTTGTAACCCAATTTAGTAGGGTATGTGCTTATTTTCTTGATTTATATGCAATCATAATGAAGGGTGTGTGTGTGTGCTTGTGGGTGATGTACTACGAGAGATTTGATGGGGTGCATACGATGTTGACCGTGTATAGTATTCTCAATGATGTACTAGGTCTTATTTACCATAAAATCCTATGTGTTGAAGTCCATGTCTCTTGAGTGGAACAACGAGGGTATCCTCTTTTACAATCTTAGGAATGAGGCTTATACATTTTGTGTGACGGCGAAGTGATTTCATATTGTTGTTGTTATTTTGAAGCTATAGGGTTGGGATTCCATATGATTATACTTAGTATGCATGAGTAATCCCCAAAGGCATTAGGGATGGGCCTTCACACGTTTATTTGCGGGTTGATCATAACCCATGTGATTTGATGTGAGTTGAGTATACTCATGAATTTTTTGGATTTGTGTAATTTCCTTTAGCTTGTATCATGAGATGATTGTACTGGAGTATGATTCATACTAGCAATGTATAACCATGATATTATAACTTGAGAAGAATATGATAAATATACTGGAGACGAATATGATGAACAGTGACTCGAGAATATTACAAACTGTTACACTAGATATTTGTATTTAGAATCATGACTTTAGATCATTAATGTAAGATAATAATGTTTAGTAAGTGAGATACTATTAATATAAGAGGTTATTGTAGATTAAGATATTCTTAATTCTATAGATGGTACTTAACGTTGTTGAAGTAAAAATGACTTAATTAAAAGGTGAAATCATATCACACGGGTCTCAATTAGGTTTGGGATTAGAGCCTCATGATTATTTATACTATTTGGGTTTGAGTAACTCAAATAACTTAAAATCACCTTAGAATGAGAGGAATATTATCCTTTTTATGGACCAAATGCAGTGATCGTCTTAGTCATTATAGACTATTTAGGTTTAATCCTTGTTGTTGAACTATTTTTAAAGGTCTTAGGCCACAAGTTGCTATTGCGAACTTGAGATACTCGTTGGAGATTTTTGGTAGAACCAATTCTATTTACCATTATTAGGATGTAGGTGTCAAGCATTGTAGCTCATATACATTCTTTTATTTATATTTCAGATTTTACTCAGTTGTTGTAAAAGTAAGATTTTATAATTGCTCATTGTTTAGATATTTTAGCATATCCCATTAAAAACCAAACACTACATCCGTATATGTTTCCACATTCATTGAAGATATGTTAGTAACTGAACAACATTCAGAAGTTTAAGCCATTGAAACCATCACCACACTAATTGTAGGTATATGGTATAAGGGATTTGACTTACACTCATACAATTTTATTCAGGGATGTGTCTATTTTTACACGAGGCCTTTTTATAAAAATATTTTTCCAAAATGAAAATTTTAGTTTTTAGATTCATTGAAATGAGATTTTCATCTCGTTAGAACGAGAATCTATTCTTATTCGAACGAAATTGTAGTTCGTTGGAATTAAAGTTTGTAGTTTGTTAAAGAACATATCAAACGATATTCCAATGCATCTTCTCTGCCTAATTGAGGGTCACCCGTTAGAAGTTCATTGGATGTTGAAGCACCTTATATCTTTGACTTACTTAAGTCTATAAAATATAGGTGTTTATCTAGTTTTGAGATTGTGACAAAATTTGAGTCCTATGCCTAGTTACCAAAGAACCTCAATGTAACACCCCGCGAAATTCGACAGACAAGGTGGCCAACCACCACCGTCGAACTAAGACGAGCGTGAACTTAATAAATATCATTCTTAGCATGAGACAGATATGAGACATAAATAAATAAGTCCATCAGATAAATAATTGAATCCATTTCAAATGATCATAAACAACTAAGCGATAAAAGATTCATCACATGCTAAAACTCCGAATAAATCCAATATCCAATAATGATTAAATAAAATCTGAATAATCCAACTGAAATCCTCTAAACAACTTTGGAACCGAATGTCGCATAAAATTCAAATGAAGTCTCATAATGAAAGAGACTGAAAGAAAGTCTAACTAAAAGAAACAAATAAAATGAATAACTCCAGATGCACCTCTGAATGACAGACTCCAATAATCCTATGTAACTTCTCCAAAACTTAACCTAAAAAAGTTAGTCAACGCAGAAGGTTAGAGCCCCGAGCATGAATACACACTATTCCCCTCAAATAGGATCCTTGAATCTAGACAGTAGTATTATCCGCAATAAATATCACAATAGAATATTTTAAATTAAACGGAATGATTAAGCGCGATAATTATAACTCACTAACTACCCACAGATATCCCCATTTAAAAAGGCACACCAATATGATTTTAAATTCCCAAGTACCCCGTTGCTAATTTTATTTAATTAGCCCATTTTATTATTGTTCTAACTTTATTGTACTAAGAATAGAGGTCCTCCCGCCTTGGGTGATTTCTCCACCAATATACACATCCCCTCGTCAAAACGCCGGCTGGCCCATCAAAACTTTCGTCCCTCACTGATTGAAGAGGTTCCACACACAACATGACATAAAACGCCGGCTGGCCCATTTGAACTATTGGCCCTCACTGATTATGTCGCCAATATATTTTAATACCAATCTTATTATCTTAGGTATTAATTCTCAATTTCACAATTTATAAATTACCCCGCCTTTTTATCGATGTAAGATCCTCAAAATACCCCTTAGTCCCATACCTAAGGGTCCCCAAATTATCCAAAAGGCCTACCCACTAGTCCCATACCTAGAAGGCATCCTAAAAATATAGGGAATGCATAAAATACCCAACAACCCGTCGTCACAATGGTCAATAGAATAAAACCAACAAGTCACATAAATAAGCACAATTAATCAATATACCAAACTACGTTTGATATTCCAATTCAATTAAATCTTAATTTAATTAACATAATGTCAAAATACCCAATTAATCTCATTTAATTATATTAAATTCAATACACCGCGATTTCATGATTAATACAACAAAATTCCAATTTCATCATCTCTACACAAATTTACTTGAGGTATACGCCCCCAAATTCATTTATTTCAAAATTAGGATTTTCCTGCATGCATCCTACACCAATAAGACCCAAAATCCACTTGTAAATCCTACGTGCCCAAGGGTTATGATTATTATTCCATTTAAAATATTTCATGAAAATAGCCCCAAGTTTTATGTGTACACTTTCTCTAATTAGATTTTTAATTGATTTTAAGAAAGCATTAAATGAAGGTTTAGTCAACAATTAAAACGCATAATACTAAAGGAAAAGAATAGAGTATTCATGCCTCTGATTAACTTGAATTCAAATCTGAATAAAAGTTTGAACTCCTATTAACAAAGCATAGATGAGTCTTCCAAACTTGTGAAAAGTAGGTGCTAGGGGTTGAAGAGGAGAGAAATATGTTTTGGAAAAACTTTCTGGAGAAAGTTTGAGAGAAAAGTGATTTTTCGAAGTTCCGACCCCATTTATGTTTAGTATATAAAGGGTTCAAGAGTTAAAACATGATTAGGAGTCTTCCATCCATCCACCACCACGGTCGTTCGAACAAGCACGCCTGTCATTCGAACGACAATGCGACGTCGTTTGAATGACAGGGCAAGTCGTTCGAACGAGCACCACAATTCCCAAAATTTAAATCTCTGCTAAAATCCAACTTAATTATCTGATAAAAATACATTAGATGAACAAATAAGCAACTGCTAGTTAAATGTTTAAATAAAACCTTTCAAACTTTCTATAAAAGACCCGAATTAATTCCTAATTAAAACATTTTCTAATAAAACCAAGTGAAATTCTTTAAAGGCCATTAACTCCAAAATTTTATTTAACTCCAAATTAGTTAAAGTCAATTAATTAAAACATGGGGGGTCACACTCAGGATCTTCATTTAATTCCTCTATAAGTTCTTAAAAGGTAGCTCACCAACACCACGTTCTAGGATTGCATACATACATCATATCATGATACAATTGGTTGTGTGTGAGTTAATTCCCTTGAAATTGATTTTCTACTATTTTCAGAAGTTTAAAATAATTTTTAAGGATTTAAATGATATATTGGAATTAATTTGGTTGGCTTTAAAAACTTTGGGGCTAGATTTATAAAAAAAATTTATGGCATAAATTTTCGTTCTGTAGAATCCGAAAGCGCTAGAGAATATTGTGGGTGCAATTTGTATTTCTAAATCTTCAAAAACACTCATTTTTCACTCGATCTTAATGTTACACCTGTTGCGTTTATAACGGCCTGATGTGTGTTTTCTTATACTCATATTCGCTAGACTCACTATGCACCATTGGATCATTTTAATCAACGATCTGCATGTGTTTTGTTATAATCCCCGTGTTTGGTTTTGAACCAATCAAATATATTTTAAAAGCGGTGGCTTGGCAGCCTTTAGATTGATTTTGAATCAATCCTGATCATTTATTTCCCTCGATCTTCTAGAACCTTCTTCTCTCAGTATATAAGGGAAATTCTTCTTCGATTTTGTAACTTTTGATCATTTTTTTCCTCCGAGAGAAAAGAGTGACTCAAACTTCAAACCAAAAAACTTTTTTCTTAGTGTTTATAGTTCGTGATTTGAGAAGTTTTCCTTTGTTGTCTTATATCTCTTTGCAATCTTAATCACATTTGATTAAGTCTCTATTTCTTCATATAGAAATCTGAGATTTGATTTCCGTGATATAGATCACATAGTTTTTTGCTAGATCTGATTTTTAGTTTCGAGAAATCATTCTTTATTAATTATTTTTGAAATAAATATTGTTTTCAAACCCTAAACCAACAATAATCTTTCTGATTTCAACTTACTCAAACTATTAGACTTAGATCTAGTTTTGAGATCTTGATTGGGGTTTTCACTTTCAATTACTATTTTTAAAATAAAGAAAATGCATAGGATCTTGGCTAGTTTGTATAGGGAGAGTCCTTATTGATCTGCGGTTAATTTAAAGATCCGAAGTCTGACTTATTTGACTAAGTTGATTTTAGAAAACTTTACATCTAGATAGATTTGTTTGTAATTTGATTCTCATATTGTCTGTAGTTAAGTGTGTGTGGGTTTCATGCATGATTTTAGAGCACTAAACCACGTACACATTCACACTACTACACCGAAAAGTGTTGGTGTTGAGATACTGGACTGTTAGAGTCAATGTAAAGCTAAAAGGAGTAAAAATAAGAAGTTGGGAGAACATCATCAACAATCAGAACCTTATGAGAAGTTAGAACACGCCAGAGGAGTTGGTACATTTCTGAACTTAGATTAGGTTTGTTTGTGTGTCTTGATTGTTATATAGCTTGTAATATGTTACTCATTTTTAGTGGACTTTTTATTTTTTTGGCATAGAGGTCACCGTGGATGTTTCCCCAATTGGGTGAGGTTTTACCACGTTAAAATTTCTTGGGTACACTTCATTTTAATCTCATCCATTTCTTGAGGGTTGTGTTCATTTATTCTGTTTAAGTTTTGTTTTTCAAAACTAGTAAACCTATAATTGAAATTACTCATTCATGATTGTTTTACACATCTTGTGTTTAAAATTTGTTTTAAGAAAAGAGTTTCTTCAACAAACAGTTCGGAGCCATTTAGATAGTTTAATCCTGTATTAAATAAATTAAGTGATACTTTTTCAATTGGTATCAGAGCTTTGGTTTCTCAAAAATTCTTTTGATCTTGTGTTTTTGAAATTATTTTCTAAAAAAAAATTATGGACCTGAAATTTGAGAGACTAGGTAACCTATCGAGACCACCTCTCTTTGATGGAACCAACTTCCCTTACTGGAAGGTAAGGATGTTGGCATTCATCTAAAGGACTCTAGGATATGATGTCTGGGAAGTTATTGAAAATGGTTACACTTTCACTACTAAACCAGCCGCTGAAGGAAGTAATGTGAGGATTAAAAAGTTACTAAGTGAATTCACTAAAGAAGAGAAATAGGTTTCACTTAATAACCATGAAGGAAAAAATATCATATTTATGTCTATCAATGAACACTAATTTAAGAGGATATATTTTTGTTCTACCTCTAAAGAAACTTGGGACACCCTAGTGACTGCACATGAGGGTGATACCAGAGTTAAAGCTGCTAAAACTCAAATGTTAATCCAGCAGTATAACTCGTTGATCATGACTGAGACTGAGTCATTTGATGACTTCTATATTGGACTGACAGACATTGTGACAAAATTTCATGCTAATGGGATTGTTTATGATAGAAAGGAACTTGTATCTAAAATTCTAAGGTCACTTCCACAAAAATTTGATAATTTGAGATATGCAATTGAGGAGATGGATGATCAAAATCTTACACTTGAACTCCTCAGTAGAAAATTCAGAACTGTGGAAATGGAATTAGAATTCAAGAAACAATTATCCCAGTCCCAAAAGAGATAGTCTACCCCCAATCTTGTCTTTTCAAATAAGTTAACCACACCTGAATTTAACATACCTAAGATTGACTTAGACTATTATGAGGACCGTAATTTAGATACTTTGGATAATCAAATTGCCTTAATGTCTATACAGTTCAAGAAAATTGTGAACTTTTGAAATAAAATAGTAAAAAGACAAGGCAAACCTACTTATCCAAATTAATCTAGTAACATGACTCATGAGAACAGGCAAGACAAACACCAGCCTGACAATCACAAGAAACCTGAGAAAGACCTTAAGAATGTTGAATGCTATAGATGTGGAAAGCTAGGAGACATGGCTAGTGACTGTAGAGTTAACTTAGACAGAATTCACAAACATAATAGGGCTCATTTAAGCAAGATTTAGGATGACTCAAGTGATTATGAAAATGATGAACCTGAGTTATCTAACACTTTTGACCCTTGCATGTAATTCTTTACTAAGATAATCTACAATGATGATGAGGAATCTGATCAATCCATGACTGATAGTATGCCTAGTAGTTTATCTACTTTATTGCTTAAGAATGTTGAAAATGCTTCAAATGATGTGTGTGTGAGTCAAAGGGAATGCACTATTGTTGATGTCAATGGGTGTGAGTCCTAAATATGAACCGCTATGGGACACAACACATTGCACACTTAGTGACTCTGAAAACGATGACCTTCCTGACATTCACACATTGTACACAAAAACTCTCAAGAAAAGCACTAGGCTAAAAAAACTGTCAAGGATCTTACCCAAAAGATAGAAACCATAAGTATGATGATCAAACAAAATGATGAAGAGTATACTAGCGAATGTCTAACTCATGCGAATGAAACCAAAAATCTTGAACAAAAACTGAAAGAGTTGTCTAACTCTAATGAAATTCTAGAAAATAAGTACAAAGGAACTTTGTTAGAATTCGAATAAACAAAAGAAAAGACATCCATAGTCTTCAAAAAGTTTGTTAAATTTGAAAATAATTCTAAGTGCTCTGAAGATTGTGTAGCTAAAAGCAAAACCAATTCTGATGACAGAACTGGAATAGGTTTTTGTTCTAATTCTAAGACACAAACTAAAAACTTTGAAACCATAAAGTTTGTGTCTGGTGCCAAAAGGCCTATTGAAACTTGTCCAGGTTTTTAGGGTTTAAAAATTGATTTTGAAAAAAAGCAACTAAAGCTAGACATTGGTGAATGAAGATACTCTAAGCATAATGTTGAACAAAAGGCTAAATATGTCTGCCCTCCTATTCGACAAGTAGATTCGACGTTTCATCCCGTGCCACCTAGTAATAAGACTAGAGCTCAAAACCTAGACAAACATTTGAATAACAACTTTCCCAAGGTTATAAGTTCAACATGCCATCTTTACTGCTCTTGTTGTGATGTCTATGGTCATTCAATAGATTGATGCTATTCCAAACGTGTATGTAATCCAGTCTATTATCCTTTTTACCAAAACTTCAACTATTCTAAGAGAAGCCAAAATAATTATGTCCTTCCTAGACAGCCAGATAAGAACTCTAACTATCATAATAGAAGGAAAATTACTAATACTAAAAGATAATCTACAAGAAGGAATCCTAGATTCTATTCTAGACCAATTGCTCCAACCATTTATAACAACAATAAAATTACGCAAAAATCTTTTAAAGAAAAGGCAAGAGCTCACAAGTTTTATCAAATACGAGGTAATAAGCGCAAAATGAAAAATAGAGAAATTTGGGTTAGAAAAGATGATCTATTACCCTAGTTAAAATGTAACATAGTAATCAGCACTTTTAGAGATGAATATACTTCAACTGGATGGTACTTAGACTCGGGATGTTCTAAGCATATGATCGAGGATGATTCCAAACTCTCAAACAAAACTAATTTCTCTCAAGGAAAATCTTATTTGGAGATGGTGTATCAGCCCAGATCATTGGTAAAGGAACACTCCATGAATAAATATTACCTATTCTTGAGAATGTTCTTTTGGTAAAAGGACTTAAGGCCAATTTACTAAGTATATCACAGTTTTGTGACTCCAACCATACTGTCACTTTTTCAAAGAACAGTTATAAAATTTTAAATGAAAAAGGTGATTGCATTATTACAGGACTCTGTACTCCAAATAACTGTTACACAGTCAATCCAAGTACACAAGTTTGTAACATTTCCAGAATGGATGACAATGAGATATGGCACAATAGGTTGAGTCATATTAATTATGATAACCTTAGCAAACTATGATCTCGAGAGATAGTTAGAGGCCTTCCCAAAATCAAACCAATTTCAAACATTGTCTGTGGTCCATGTCAAGAAGGGAAAATTATTAAGGCTCCCCATAAGAAATTTTAGGAAGTTCTATCCACAAAACCTCTAGAACTCATCCATATGGACCTAATGGGTCCTTCTCGTACTATTAGTCTTTGTGAAAACAGTTACATTCATGTTATCGTTGATGATTTCAATCGATTTACCGGGTTTCCTTCTTAAAACATAGGTCATAAACCTTTCAAAAGTTTTTGAAAATCCTAGCTTGTATAGAAAACAAAAAGGACACCCAAGTGGATAGAATTCGTAGTGATAGAGGAGGAGAATTCGTAGATTCAGGTGTCATAGAATATTGTGACTATAGTAGTTACAAACATGAATTTAGTGCTCCTAAGACAACTCAATAAAATGGGATAGCTGAGAGTAAAAATTGCACTTTTCAGGAAATGGCCCGTGTGATAATTCATACGAAAAAACTACAAAAATATTTTTGGGTAGAATCCATTCGTACTGCCTGCCATATAATCAATCGCATCTATTTAAGGAAAAATACCAAAAAAAATACTCTATGAGCTTTGGTATGGAAAGAAACCTAACCTGAAATACTTTAGAACCTTTTGTAGTACCTGCTATATCTGTAAGGACAGAGAACATCTGTCTAAATTTGAAACCAGAGCTGATAAATCCATCTTTTTAGGATATTCTCCAAATAGTAGAGCCTATCGTGTCTACAATCTTTGTACCAAAATCATGATGGAATCCATTAATGTGGTTGTGAGTGACACTATTGTAGAAAGTAAGCCCAACGAATCAATTATTGTGGATGAGTCTGAATTTTTTTTAAATTATGACTCTCCAGAAATAGTTGAATCTTTACCAATTGAGACCCTTGATGTACCTAACTGGGTTTCCAAAGATCATCCTTTAGATAGTGTAGTTGGTAATCCTACTGATCTTGTTCGTACAAGATCTCAACTTCGTAACATTGCTCATTTTGCATGTTTTGTGTCACTTATTGAGCCCAAAACTGTAAATGAAGCCTTGAATGACACGTTGTGGATAAGTGTTATGAAGGAGGAACTTCTTTAGTTTGTGATTCATGATGTTTGGTATGTTGTATCTAGGCCTGAAAATAAAAGGATTATTGGCACACGTTGGATTTTTAAAAATAAGACCGATGAGTTTGGGATGATCATCAGTAATAAAGCTAGATTAGTTGCCCATGGCTACTCTCAGACTGAAGGAATAGTTTTGAGGAAACGTTTGATCCTATCACTCACCTCGAATCTGTCCGTTTACTTTTTGCCTTAACTTATCTTTTGCATTTCACTTTATATCAAATGGATGTTAGGTCAGCCTTCCTTAATGGAATTTTAACTGAGGAGACCTATGTAGAACATCCTAAAGGGTTTATAGACCCTCATCATCCAAATTATGTTTAACATCTTAAGAAAGCTCTTTATGGGTTAAAACAAGCTCCTAGAGCTTGGTATGAGCGTCTATCCACCTTCCTTTTAGATAATGGATTTAGGAGAGGAGGAAATGACCAAACCTTATTTGTCAAACACTTTGACAACAACATTACTATTGCTTAAGTATATGTTGACAATATCATTTTTGGTTACACTTCCCCTTTAGAGGTTAAAGCATTCCCTCACATTATGCATGAAGAATTTTAAATTTTAGTTATGGAAGAGTTACAATTATTCTTAGGCCTCCGAGTTCAATAGAATTCAGAAGGATTATTTCAATCGCAATCTAAATATGATTTAGAGATTGTTAAAAGTTTTTCAAGAAACAACTAAAGACGCTAGGACTCCTATGAGTACCACTGTCAAACTCTCTAAAGATGAGAATGGTAAATCCATTTATACCACCTTGTACCATAATATGATAGGATGTTTACTTTATCTTACTGCCTCCCGTCCTGACAACATGTACTATGTCTGTGTGTGTTCCCGATATCAAAATAATCCTAAAGAGAGTCACCTTTTATGCATTAGAAGAATTATCAAATACATCAAAGGAACTCTAAACTTCCGACTTTAGTACACTAAAGACACCTCTAGTACTATAGTAGGTTACACCAATGCTGATTGGGCCGGGTGTATCGATGATAGTAAGAGTACTTTAGGAGCGTGTTACTACATCACTAACAACTTAGTAGGATGGAGTAGTAAGAAACAAAAATGCACTTCCTTGTTTACAGCAGAATCCGAATGCATTACAGTAGAAAGTTGTTGCTCTCAATTACTTTGGCTTAAACAAATGCTAAAATATTATGGTATCTCAGAAAATAAGTTACATTTATATTGTGACAACCAAAGCATGATTAATATTTCCAAAAATCCAGTTCAACATTCTCGTACTAAATATATTAAAATCATATATCATTTTATACCTGAGTTAGTTGGATCTAAGGAATTGGAAATTAATTATCTTCCTACTGAATTACAATTAGCCGATGTATTCACTAAACCCTTAGATAATGCACGTTTTGAATCTTTACGCAAGTCGATTGGCATGATTTTTGCAGAATAATTTTAGATGATTATTGAATATTTTTTTCTTTGCCCTTTGTCCATTTGAGACAAAATAGGGGAGAAATTTGAGTCCTCTTCGACATTTCTTGTATATCCTCAACTCAAAAGCTTGATCTTAGTTTTTATCTATAGGATTCAGTACCGTCAGTTGCAACAGATTTCTGTTAGGGTATTGATTTGTATCTAGTTGAGTTATGTAATTTTATTTTTCTAGGATATTGGGTAGATAGAAATTTTTGTATAGGAATAGGATTTTCGTATTTCTTTTGTATTCCTACAAGTCCTCATTGACTCAAAGGATATTTTGTCTCATATTTCAAAAGGGGGAGATTGAAGCACCGTATATCTTTGACTTACTTAAGTCTATACTATATAGGTGATCATCTAGTTTGGAAATTGTGACAAAATTTGAGTCCTATCCCTAGTTACCAAAGAACCTCAGACTCTTCATTTAATTCCTCTATAAGTTCTTAAAAGTTAGCTCACCAACACCACATTCTAGGACTACATACATATATACATCATATCATGATACAATTGATTGTGTGTGAGTTAATTCGCTTGAAATTGAATTTCTACTATTTTGGGAATTTTAAAATAATTTTTAAGGATTTAAAATGATTTTTTAGAATTAATTTGGTTGGCTTAAAAAACTTTGGGGTTAGTTTATAAATTGTTTTTATAGCATAAATTCTGGTTGGGTAGAATTCGAAGTGCAATTTTTTTTTCTAAATCTTTAAAAATACGTGGTTTTCACTCGATTTCAGCCTTACACGTGTTGCATTTATAATGGCCTGGTGTGATTTTTCTTATATTCAGATTTTCTAGACTCACTGTGCACCATTGGATCATTTTAATCAACGATATGCATGTGTTTTGTTATAATCCCCATGTTTGATTTTGAACCAATCAAATCTATTTTAAAAGTGGGGGCTTGGCAGCCCTTAGATTGATTTCGAATCAATCCTGGTCATTTATTTCCCTCGACCTTCCAGAGCCTTCTTCTCTTAGTATATAAGTAAACTTCGTCTTCAATTTTGTAACTTTTGGTCATTTGTTTCCTCTGAGAGAAAAGAGAGAGAAGAGAGTAGGGAGAGAAAGAGTTATAAAGAGAGAGTTCGAAAAAATTTACAAACCCTAACTCAAACTTCAAACCAAATCAAACCAGAAAACCTTTTTCTGAGTGTTTATAGTTCGTGATTTTAGAAGTTTTCCTTTGTTGTCTTATATATCTTTGCTAATTTAATCACATTTTATTAAGTCTCTATTTCTTCATATAGAAATATGAAATTTGATTTTTGTGACACAAATCAAGTAGTTATTTGCTAGATCTGATTTCTTATTTGGAGAAATCTATTCTTTGGTGGTTATTTTTGAAATAAATATTATTTTCAAACCCTAAACCAATAATACTCTTTCTCATTTCAACTTACTCAAACTGTCGGACTTAGATCTAGTTTTGAGATCTTGATTGGGGCTTTCACTTTCAATTACTATTTTCAAAACAAAAAAAGTGCATAGGATCTTGGCTAGTTTGTATATCAAGTTTCCTTCTTGATCTATGATTATTTTAAAGATCAAAAGTCCGACTTATTTGACTAAGATGATTTTAGAAAACTTTGCATCTAGATAGATCTGTTTGTAATTTGATTTTCATATTATTTGTAATTAAGTGTGTGTGGGTTACATGCATGAGTTTAGAGCACTACACCAAATACACATTCACACTACTACACAGAATTGTGTTTGTGTTGAAATACTGGACTGTTAGAGTCGACGTAAAGCTAAAAGCAGTAAAAATAAGAAGCTGGGAGAACGTCAGCAATAATCAGAACCTTAGGAGAAGTTAGAACACGCCAGAGGAGTTGGTACATTTCTAAACTTAGATTAGGTTTGTTTGTTTGTCTTGATTGTTATATAGCTTGTAATATGTTACTCATTTTTATTGGACATTTTACTTTTGTGGCGTAGAGGTCACCGTGGATGTTTCCCCAATTGGGTGGAGTTTTACCATGTTAAAATTGCACGTGTACACTTCCTTTTATTCTCATCCTTTTCTTGAGGTTGTATTTCTTTATTCTATTTAAGTTTTGTTTTTCAAAAATGGTAAACCTGTAACTGAAATTAATCGTTCATAATTGTTTTACACATCTTGTGTTTATAATTTGCTTTAAGAAAAGAGCTTCTTCAACAAACAGTTCGGAGCCATTTATATAGTTTAATCTTGTATTAAATAACTTAAGTGGTAGTTTTTCAGATGTTAGTTAGAAAGAATTAAGATGTTCATTCGAACCAGTTTTAACCTCATTAGAATGAAAGCTTGATTTTGTTTGAACAAAGTCCCATTTTCATTTGAACGAAGTGCATTACCTTGAAAATCATGTTTTCTATAAATTGCAGTTTTATGGACTGATCTTCTCGGATCTTTTGGTGTAAAATGATTTTGTATTGATGATCCAAAATTCTCAAAAGTTTAGTTTTCCAAATTTATTTTTGGCTTTAGAAACCAGGTTCCCAAGGATGATTTGATGAGTTTAGTTAAAACCTAGATACACATACACATTCAAAATCTTGTAGAGTGATGCTCTACGATTGATCTTTGTAGAGAATTGATCTTTAGTGCTGAAGAAGAAAGGATTCTTCATCCTAAGACTGTTTGGTTGATATCGATAGGGGAGTTGCTTCCTGTGGGTGGTGTTGGACTGCATTACTATCTATTGAAGATTTGAATACCTTGTGCATCATACTTAGTGGATATCTAAGGAGTTTTTAGGCTATTCGAGTCTGTCAAATTCTTAAACAGTGTTGAATCAAAAGGTTTTTCCCGAAAGGGATTTTTTTAAACATTCTTATTCTTCTTGGTTTGTTCTTGCTTTGGCATATTTTTCTATTCGATGTTATCTTGGATGCACACTGAATTATAAACAAGATAAAAATTGGTAAAAATTGGATTTTTGTGTATGATATTTGATATACAAGTGAATCCATATAATCCCTACTTTCTTAAATTGGTATCACAGATCGTTGTGCTAATTTATGGTGTGATCTTTACATCGGGATCATATGGATAATTTCTGTAATAGGGTTCTTGTTTGTGATGGATCTAATTATGCATATTGAAAACCTCGAATTAGGCTGGCCTTGAAATTAATTGACGAGAGTGTCTATCTTGTTTGTGAAAGTGGGTGGACACCACCTATTGTGAATAATGACGATGTCATAAGTCTTAAAATTGTCACTTCCTAGACTAATGATGATTTTAAATGGAGTAATTTTAACTCTTGTGGCTTTATTGAAGTTTCTATTGCGGTCAGTCCCGATGAGTTTCGTCGTATTATGATTTGTACCACATCTAACGAAGCGTGAGATATTCTTAAACTCACTCATAAGGGTACCAACGTTGTTAAAGCTTACAAAATTTCACCACACAGTTTGGTACCTTTACCATGATAGAGAGTGATATTTTTCATGAGTTCTATGCATGTTTATCTGATATAGTTAATTCTAGATTTAATCTGAGTGGCAGAATTCCTGAGATAAGAGATATGAAAAAGAGTTTGAGATCCCTACAATCCCATTTTATCCCTAAAGTAACAGTCCTTAATTTGTTGGGAATTTTAGATACACTGAGGTTTGAAGAACTCATAGGAGACCTTCAAAATTTTCAAATTGATGTGTTTCCCAAAACTTAAAAGAAAAGGGAAATAGAAATTGATTTGAAAGCCCGGTCTAAAAAGAAAAAGGAAAGGTTTTTGATTATGAGTCTGAGTTTGATTTTGAGTTTGATGATCTTGCCTTATTTGCAAAAGAACTACCAAATTTAATAAAGAAAATTCTTTCGAAGAAAACAAAAGTTTTGAGAAAAATAAGAATGATAATGAGGTAAATAACGTTTTTTAGAATAATCAAGGGAGATGTTTTGAATGTGAGGGTAAAGGACACAAAGCTTATAAGTGTCCCACTAGGCTAAAGAGATTGGACAAAGGCAAAGTTGTATACAAAGACACTCTTAGTGATAGTGACATCGAGTCGGTGAATTCTGGGGATGAATCGCCACATGAACCTAATTTATATGCGTTCATGGCCAGTCGCATTAGTACTTCTAGTTCGTCCCAGATTGGTGAGGACATTTATAAACATGATAGCTTCGACACTTTGTCGAACCATTCTAGAGAGAGTAAGAGTGATGAAGAGAATTTGAGTGAGGGAGAAAGTGGACTCTAAAGCGCTTACGGTGAACTTTACAAATATGCTTTGAGAACCAAAATGTGAAATCATAGTTTGACTCTTAGGGTGTTTTATTTAGATAAGGAGGTGAAAGTTTTGAGAGAGTGTGAGGCATTGGTCTGTAAACTTGAAAAATTAAAAGTTTGTCTGTGTGACCAATTGTTTGTGGTTAATAGAGAAAATATTGATTTAACCAACATTGTGGATAATCTTATGAGAGATATTCAAGCTTCATTGGAGGCTCATGAGACTCTTTAAGTTGTTTTACAACTCAAGAAAAATGTCAAACATGCTCGGGAAGTCAAGACCACTATAGAGGACATATCTAAGAAGGTTAAAAACATGTTCCTCGGTTCCCATTAGGTTTTAATAAGAGTTAAGGAATAGATTATGACGGTGCATCCACTTCTAATGTTGTACCGAATCTAGTTCCCTAGTTTGTGATGATCCTTATGGGCCTTAACCTAACCCTCTAAGGATATCTAACCCACTATGGAGAGTGAAACGTACAATTTTTAACCGAGGGCCAAAATATTTATTTTTGTTCCCAATGCAAATAAAATGTTCACCTTAGTGAATTTTGATTTAAGCTAAAGACTATTTCACACACATGTGTTCCCCGACACGTTCATATATAAGTTCACACACATGTTCCTACATACGTTCCCACACATGGTCCCTTGGAGAACTCCATTCGAACTACTGATTGAGGTTATGGCTTGCTTCTAGCATATGGTGATTATCTCGTTTCTATATTTTATCCCTATTGATCAATTGTATTTCTATTGTATTTTTGTGTTTATGTATGTTTTTATTTTGAAAAATCCAAAAAGATTTTCGGTTTTAAGAAAAATTCCAAAAAGATTTTATTTTCCTTATAAAAATTTTTATAAAGACAAAAATAGTTTTGTATTTTGTTTTTCACCATATATGGATGTGAATTTAAGATGTCCAAATTACCCCTACATTCCATCCACTCATGCGACTTTTTCATGGTGCTTTGATTCATGGTTTCGTTCCTTTAGTGTGCTTAATAATGCGTGGCTAGCATTTCGTTGTTCATTAATGATTACTTTCTTCCTGTCATACTTTGTATCACCTTTATTCCACACATGCATGGACTTTTTGAATATTTTACCTGCTTGTCTTATATAAAATTCAAATTTTTTTTATCGCAATAGTGTTCAATAACGAACCAATGTTCTAGAGATAAGTGGTGCTTGTAAGAACCATTGCCCGAATTTCGTTTCTAGAAAAATTTATTTTATGTTAAGCAATGGAATGGGGATATGAAAGACAAAATTATATTTGCATTAAAATCCACCATTCACAAAAGACCCTAAAACTTTAACGACACAAATAAACAGAAGTGCTAAGGGCATTTTTATTTCATTGATGCTTCATTACACATGAGCATTGTAATATTTTCAAAAAATTGAGAGTTCATTATTAATATGTGAGATTTTGAAGGTGTTGTAAAGTAGAAGATTAATGGGTTTGCACAATCAACTCTCTCGAAAAACATTAAATAGTTTGACGTTCTTGTTTTGAGAAGCAACTAAGTTCATGGAATATTGTATAAGTCTAGTCAATTTCATTTTTTTCAACATTCTTTCACCTAAGATTGAAATTAAGTTCTTTCTTTGAAAGTATCTCATTGACTTCATGTGCCTATGTTATGAATGCTTATGTTGAATTGTCCACGGAACTTATTCACATATTACATACCTCTTTCATGATTCACCTATTTTAGTGCTATTTCATGGTGTGATGTATTTGTACCTCTATGTAACTTTTTACACATATATTTTTTATACTTGAAAATATTGAAAATTTTCAAAAATAGTTGGTATGGTTTGACACGACTCAGAATGTGTCTCTAAAGTGTGTACTCTCTAGGCTCAAGTGTAAGCCTGTCGCTCAAGTAATAATCCGACAAGTCGGGTATCGATCCTCATGGAAAAAGGATAACGGAGTTGTGACGATGGAATCAGACGGAGGAATCCTAACGATGACTCTAAAAAAGGAAGGAAAAGATTTGGTTTTGGTTTTTGGGATTGATTAACTAAATGCAATTATGAAATTAGGATGAACTATGCAACTAACTAAATTATCTAAATGAGGAATGAGGAATTAAATTGAAACTTTTTGAACCTAAATGATAAGAAAACAGGATGGGAATACAATCCCCCAACCCTAGTGTAGTGCAGTGACAACGTCAATCATAAATTTATCAGATTAATCCAACCTGGAATTTAGTACTCCCAAGCATTATGTATACGAGGTTCAAGCCCGCGTCATACCTAATCTGAGGATGAGTCAATCGGTATCGCGATAATTGCACTCAAATTGTACTCTATATCATCACGAGTACCCAAGGGCAAACGAGATATAAAGATCCACAATTATTATGTAATTACACAATACGATCAAAATTAATCGTTAAATTCATCGGATTAACGTTATACACATACACTAACACATCAGGTTGGGTTCGTGCATCCCAACCTTTAAAACCTAGCCGGACATGTTAAATGGACTAATGCATGAAATAGTGACGTTGCATGTGCATGAAATCATGATGAAACTAGATAGAAGCATGTAAATACGTATTATGAATGCGAAAACAAGTTGAATCGATTACGAAACTAAGCATGCAAGAACAATGACAAGAATCTTAAATCTTTAATTAAAACTTGAAAAACAAACCCTTAACAATTGAATCTTGAAGCAAATAATTCTTTTGATGTTCCTAGATGTTTCTCCTTCTTCTTCTCTATCAAAAAATGAGTAAAAATACACCTAATGGCTGCTCCTAAGTTGTTGCATGCGTTCCCTACAATTTTTGAGAAGTTAAAACCTAATAGGAGACTTGGGAACCAATCAACATAAAGGACAAAATTCGCGTATCAGGTACCCCGAACCGGTTCGGGTGTACCTGCAAACCGGTTCGCCCCCCCCAAACCGGTTCAGCCTGGGGTTCGTGAATGTATGCTGGCCTGGAGTTCAACACTTAGGATTTTTCTGCTTTTCTCTTCTTTTCTTGGATTTTTCTTCAACTTCAACTGAGCATAACTTTTCAACCGTAGCTCGGATTTGGGTGCCGTTTCTTCCAGTGTCCTCGTTGTTCCGAGATCTTCAACTTTCCAGTTGACTTATCCTTCCGGATCTGGCTGCAAAATTACCAATTTTCCCTTCAACTTGCCTTCTTAGCTTTTCTAGCATTGTCTTGCTTCCTCCTTTGCACTGCTTGCATAATTAACCTGTAAAATCAATAGGAGAAGCACAAAACACGAAATACTCGCCACGAAGGTTAGTAGAATAAATGTGAAGCAAATCCATATATGTTACATCACTCGGGTTCACAAATGTACTGAAATTAGGGGGATAAATATACAATATTTATGCCCAATCAAACCCCCCTAACTTAGAACTTTGCGCATCCCGAGCAATGTAAAATAATGAGAGTATGAGTTAAGGATCCATCAAAGACTTTATTGGGATAAAGTACCACTTTCGCGGGCAAGATATTGCATTTAGCGCATGCAACAAGCCTTTAAACCTCTAGGTTACCCTAGTAGGACGAGTTGTGTCTCGTGAGGGTTTGCAGTGAATATACCCACAAAATTCGACTCAAAGAAAATTCAAAATACGCAAAAATTGAGCAATTCAAACTTTTCCAGAAAATAGTTATCTTTAAGTCCTATTTACGAGTCTCGAACCGTAGTGTGTGTGTGTGCGAAGCCGGAAATGTAACCGCCAATTTTCACTGATTGATCATTACGTTACTTATCCGAAAATTCGTTTTGATTTCAATTTCTCACGGAACGCTCTCACAAACGAATCTCTCGGATTATGGCATTTCTCTCGGCATGCGTGATATAAAAAGTAAATGTAATGGAAGCAAATTCACGCATACAAGTAGAAAGACGGAAATTTTATGGCGAAAGGATCTCATCAACGGATTACGATTTTAAAAACGGGAACATTGCCTTTATTTCGCGCACTTAGAGTCTTATATTATCTTTCGGTGTCTTAACTCTCCACGCGGTAATCAATTTTCGCAATTTGGACTCGGTTAGGACTTTTTCGGGTTGAAGGTTCCATTGGGTAAAATGAAGGGGGTATGGAAGGTTGGAATTGGAAAAGTCATTAATGATGTCCATTTGTGCTTTTTCCGGGCTATTGCTCATTTTTTTTTTCATTTCTTTTCTTGTTATTTTTGTTGAGCATACTATTTTGTTTCTTGCCCCTTTATATGCACTTTTTGGACTTGAAATTTGAATTTTTCATTTTTCACAATTCCGACTATTTTGGGTTTTTCGGGTTGTCAAACGAAAGGGAAAATTATTCGGCTCAATTTGGGTTACAAAGGGTGATTTTTCGCTACTTTTTCTGGCCAAAATTTTTGGTGACAAACGAGGGCCTACTTCATTGTCCAAAATACCAATTGCGTTACCATATGCGTTTCGAGGTGAATTTAAGTTTAGAGACTAATTTGGCACGTTTTTCAAGGCAATATTGCACACATTTTTCAAAATCGATCAAAATGAAAGGATTGAGATCCTTGACAACTTATTAAACGCTAAAAAGAACTTTGAGTTAACAATTAACTCGGAATGATTTAAAAAGCTCGCAAAACGGGATAGGCTCGAATCTCACCGGGTTTGTTAATCTCCACATTCGTTCGTTAAGTCGTCAATTTTCGCTCAATTTCCATCTTTGGTCAATTTCGGCTTTGTGTATGTTGGATGTTTACAATTTGAGACTCCAATTCGACTTTTAATGATATTTTTCAAAAATTTGAATTCCAATTTTTATTTATTTTGAACAAAAATATTTTTGGATTTTTCAAAATTTTATGATGTTTTTGGAAATTTCTGGGCATTTTTTAAAAATTTGTGAAGTTTTAGAAATACGCACTTGTGACCCCCCCTAACTTAGACTTTTGCATTGTCCTCAAGCAAAAAAGACGCAAATCTAGCTCAAAGCGAATGAAAAGTGCGGAAAAATACAACAAGACACTATATGACACTCATGCATGACTCAAAAATACAACAATAATCACCCCATACGCGTCGGGGGTGCGACGACCCCTCATCTCTCCACAAACTCACCCGACCCCACTTACGGGGGTCGATGCTCTCCTTGTCACTCCCGTCTTAGGATTATATTCCAACAATCGGAACAAGTTGGGACCTCGTCCATAGATAAAGGATAGACCGGGAGACTCATCGTGACTAACTGGAAAGGGATCCTCGTGATGCTAGCGCAAAGTGTGATCTGCGTGCATTGACTCGGAGGGAACACCTAGGTTTCGTTCAATTTTTAAGATGCATGGGTCAGGCTCTAAGTCAGATGAACCACGAGTTTTCTCCTCACTTGCCTTCGGGGCCTCTAGTGTTGTGGGTGGATTGTCACAACGAAGGAATTCATTAATTTTTTCTTCCAATTCACTTTCGTCTAAGTGACTACATGAATCCAATAGAGATTGACCTTCAATAGTAATACTTTCATCCACCTGCCCGAATTTTCTTTCAAAATCTTCCATGCTCATGTCTCCTAGTTCTCTCTCTCGAGTAGTGCCTACGTCCTCTCTTACTTGCTCGATCTCCAACTCCACCAGGTTTCTCTCTTCTAACCCCTCTCTCTCTCTTTCAATTGCGGTCACTACACACCTCTTCCCCACTTTTCTCTCATTGCCACAACTACCACTATTACTTGATGAAATAGGGCACACTCCTAACGGCTCTCTCTTGTGGGACCCCTCATTCTCATGGCTCGACACTAAGCAGGACCCTAGGGCATTTCCACAATCATTCTCCTCAAAATATTCCTCTACGATCTCATCTATAAAACTTATCGCGTGAAGATCATCTTCTTCCCCTGTCTGTTGGGTGATATGGAAGATGTTGGTCTCGAAAGTCATGTTCCCAAAAGTGAGTTGCATTCGCCCATTCCGAGTATTAATGATTGCGTTAGCCGTAGCTAAGAAAGGGCGTCCAAGGATAATGGGAACATGGTTGCTCGAGTTAAAGGAGGGCTCCGTGTCCCAAATGACAGAGTCTACCGGGAAGTAGAAAGTGTCAACTTGGACGATCACGTCCTCGACTATGCCTCTTGGGATCTTCACGGTTCGATCCGCTAATTGGAGAGTGACCTTAGTGGGCTTGAGGTCGCCCAAGTCAAGTTGCCTATAGATGGAGTAAGGGAGGATATTGACACTTGCTCCCAAATCAAGTAAGGCTTTTTCAATTTTGTTTTCTCCAATGATGCAAGAAATGGTGGGTGCACCGGGATCTTTGAATTTAGGTGGGAGATCATTGAGTAGAATAGAGCTCACATTATGTGCTAGAAAGAAATTTTTCTTTACCTTCATCTTTCTTTTTACCGTCAATAAGTCTTTAATGACTTTTCCATATGCTGGAATTTGCTTAATGGCATCGAGGAAAGGTAAATTCAGCCTAACTTGTTTGAGCACGTCTAGCACGTCATCACATGGGTTTCCTTTATGGGAAGGAATTAGCTTTTGAGGAAATGGTGCCGCGGTTGGTGGTTTCACTACGACCTCATGCTCACTAGTGTCGTCTTTATCACTCTCATTCAAGGGGACATCTTCGGCCTCTTTCGTGCCGGGCGAAATCTCCTTATTTTTAGGTACGTCTTGTAGGGGAGGTGACAAGTCAACTAGTCTCCCACTACGTAGAGTGGTAATTGCGCTACATTTCTTCTGATGTTCAGTGGAGGTGGATCTAACACTAGTTTGACCTTGGGGAGGTCGTTGCCCTTGGGCAGGAAATTTACCTTTCTCTTGAACACTCAACAAGGTTTGTATTTTAACAGATTCGCATTTATGTCGCCAATCTGACGATCATATTTGGCATTGGTTGAGGTCTGGCTTGCGATGAATTGATTCATGGTATCCTCGAGAGTTCTCCTCTGTGGCGGGATATAATTTCCGTGAGATGGTGGTGCTTGTACATGTCCTTGCATGTGTGGAGCTTGATGAAATTGTTGCGGTGGAGGAGTGGCAACATGCGAAGGAGGGTTCATTGCGGCATGTTGTTGCCCATAGCTAAAACCGGGATGATTTTTCCACGAAGGGTTGTATGAATTCCCGTGCGGGGCACCGAAATTCCCATTAAAGCCTCCTATACCACTAACTTGCTCTTGCAACATTACTTTGTAGGCGGGTATCGTCGGACATTCCTCAGTTGAATGTCCCGCCTCACAAATCGCACACACCTTCACGACAGGGTTCAGAATGGGTCCAGTTGGTCTTTTTCCATATAACTCGCATAGGTCTCGCAATCCTTTCTCAATGGTGTCCAATCGACAATCCGTCATAGAATTCTTATCTACGTGGAATAGGCCGGACGCCGATGGAGCAGTGGTGGGTTGTCGATTTTGATTTTGAGCGTTCGGGTCAGAGGTATCCCAGGATTGGGTAGTCTCGGCGACATACCTCATGTGAATATCAGCATCGTGGGCATCGAGATCGACAAACGGACCGCTTCCCATAGTTTCAACAAGTTGTTTAGAGTTAAGATTTAACCCATTATAGATAAAGGAGATGATTTGCGATGGATCAAATCCATGATGGGGGCATGAAGCCACTAACTCGTTGAAACGTTCATAACACCGATGGAATGGCTCATTTTCTTGTTGCCTGAATGCTTGAATTTGAGCCTTTATAGAGATTGTTCGATGTGTTGGGAAGAATTTCTTGAGAAATTTAGACTGTAGCTCATTCCAGGATGGAATCGAGCTTGGAGGTAAAGACCAGAGCCAGGCTTTAGCTTTATCTTTAAGCGAGAAGGGGAAGAGTTTGAGACGGATTACCTCTTGTGTGTAAGTTTGATCATTGAGAGTATCACACACGTCCTCAAATTCCCTTATATGGAGGTATGGCTTTTCAGAATCCATACCGTGGTAATGTGGTAGCGTCTGGATCATTCCATTTTTGAAACGGAACTGCCCGGCATTATACGGGAGTATAACGCATCCCGGAGTGACAGTGCGCTCAGGATATAAGAATTCTTTCAACGGGCGGTACGGAAGCTCGTCCTCACCGGTGGGTGCATTACTATGTTGCGACATCTCTCTCTCACTTGACGACTCGGCGCTCTCACTAGGTGTGCTCGCAGTGTGTCCTACAAATGAGAATGGAGTGTTACTAGAGACTGAGTGCGACGGTGTGGGCGGTGGGATCCAAAACTATGGGGTGTTTGGAGTGTGGGGACTATCAGGGTTATACTCAACAAGTGGGTTTTCGTGAATGTTGGTTGGAGTATTATGGGGTGTGAGAGTGGTTTCAGAATTTTGCATTAAAGTTTAGGAGAGGTGATGATTATGAATCTTTTTTTTTTTTTTTTTTTTTTTTTTTTTTTTTTAAGTCAAAGCTTTGGATTAACTCAATCTAATCCTAAGTCTACCTAGATTCCCCGGCAACGACGCCAAAAACTTGACACGACTCAGAATGTGTCTCTAAAGTGTGTACTCTCTAGGCTCAAGTGTAAGCCTGTCGCTTAAGTAATAATCCGACAAGTCGGGTATCGATCCTTAGGGAAAAAGGACAACGGAGTTGTGACGATGGAATCAGACGGAGGAATCCTAACGATGACTCTAAAAAAGGAAGGAAAAGATTTGGTTTTGGTTTTTGGGATTGATTAACTAAATGCAATTATGAAATTAGGATGAACTATGCAACTAACTAAATTATCTAAATGAGGAATGAGGAATTAAATTGAAACTTTTTGAACCTAAATGATAAGAAAACAGGATGGGAATACAATCCCCCAACCCTAGTGTAGTGCAGTGACAACGTCGGTCATAAATTTATCCGATTAATCCAACCCGGAATTTAGTACTCCCAAGCATTATGTATACGAGGTTCAAGCCCGCGTCATACCTAATCTGAGGATGAGTAAATCGGTATCGTGATAATTGCACTCAAATTGTACTCTATATCATCACGAGTACCCAAGGGCAAACGAGATATAAAGATCCACAATTATTATGTAATTACGCAATACGATCAAAATTAATCGTTAAATTCATCGGATTAACGTTATACACATACACTAACACATCAGGTTGGGTTCGTGCGTCCCAACCTTTAAAACCTAGCCGGACATGTTAAATGGACTAATGCATGAAATAGTAACGTTGCATGTGCATGAAATCATGATGAAACTAGCTAGAGGCATGTAAATACGTATTATGAATGCGAAAACAAGTTGAATCGATTACGAAACTAAGCATGCAAGAACAATGACAAGAATCTTGAATCTTTAATTAAAACTTGAAAAACAAACCCTTAACAATTGAATCTTGAAGCAAATAATTCCTTTGATGTTCCTAGATGTTTCTCCTTCTTCTTCTCTATCAAAAACTGAGTAAAAATACTCCTAATGGCTGCTCCTAAGTTGTTGCCTGCGTTCCCTACAATTTTTGAGAAGTTAAAACCTAATAGGAGACTTGGGAACCAATCAACATAAAGGACAAAATTCGCGTATCAGGTACCCCGAACCGGTTCGGGTGTACCTGTAAACCGGTTCGCCCCCCCCAAACCGGTTCGGCCTGGGGTTCGCGAATGTATGCTGGCCTGGAGTTCAACACTTAGGATTTTTCTACTTTTCTCTTATTTTCTTGGATTTTTCTTCAACTTCAACTGAGCATAACTTTTCAACCGTAGCTCGGATTTGGGTGCCGTTTCTTCCAGTGTCCTCGTTGTTCCGAGATCTTCATATTTCCAGTTGACTTCTCCTTCCGGATCTGGCTGAAAATTACCAAGTTTCCCTTGAACTTGCCTTCTTAGCTTTTCTAGCATTGTCTTGCTTCCTCCTTTGCACTGCTTGCATAATTAACCTGTAAAATCAATAGGAGAAGCACAAAACACGAAATACTCGCCACGAAGGTTAGTAGCATAAATGTGAAGCAAATCCATATATGTTACATCACTCAGGTTCACAAATGTACTGAAATTAGGGGGATAAATATACAATATTTATGCCCAATCATGGTTCTTCGAAACTTCATCACATGTGCTTTATTATTTATCTTTATGATGTTATTTCATTTGGATTGGATGATGCTTATCATTCATGCTTAGTTTCTTACCATTTGTCTATTACGGATAAAAAAAGGATGAATAAATTGAGGGGGGGCAGTTATTTTCTTTAAACTCTTGTATGCGTCATGATATTCTTTTGTTTCATGTGTATAAGTCTCTTCCGCTTTAATGATTATCTCATGGACCACACTAAATGAAGAATTTCAGTATAAGATGAAGTTTCCAAAATCTTTTTGTTTATGGGTTTGGGAGAGCATTTATAATACATTATCTTAGGGGTTTAATTTGGTTCGATTTTTGTTTTGTACTAGAATAGCCAAAGGAGGAGATTTGTAAGAGAGAGATTTTATAATTTCTCTTAGTTTATATATTTTAGCATATCTCATTACAAACCAAACACTACATCTGCATATGGTTCTACATTAATTAAAGACATGTTAGTAACCGAGCAATGTTCAGAAGTTCAATCCATTGAAATCGTCACCATATTATTTGGAGGTATATAGTATAAGGTATTTGACTTAAACTTATACAATTTTATCTTTGGATGTGTTTATTTTCACTCGAGGCATTTTTATCAAATGATTTTTCAAAAATGAAATTTTTTGTGTTTAGATTCATTAGAATTAGATTTGCATCTCGTTCGAGCGAGACTCTATTATCATTTGAACGAAGTTCTTGTTCATTAGAACGAAGGTTTGGAGTTTGTTAGAATACATATGAAATGATCTTACAATGCTCGTTCACTTCCTAGAAGAGGGTCAACAATTAGCAGGTCATTGGAACGAATTAAGTTGTTTGTTTGAACGAGTCTTAACCTCGTTAAAACGAAAGCTTGATTTCATTCGAATGAAGTCCAATTTTTTTTCGATTGAAGTTCATTGCCTCGAAAATCATATTTTTTTTTTTATAAATTGGACTTTTGTGAACTGATTTTCTTAGATCTTTTGGCAAAAAATGAGTTGTATTTATTTTCCAAAAGTCTCACAAATTTAATTTTTCAAAAACACTTTTTGTTTCCAAATCACATTCTTAAGGATGATATGTTGAGTTTAGTCAAACCTTAGATACATATACACATTCAAACCCATGTAGAGTGCTCCTATATGGATGATCTTCATAGAGATTTGATCTCTAGTGCTGAAGAAGAAATGACTTTGTATCCTGAGCCTGATTGGTGGATACCGAGGGAATATCACCTTTATGCGGGTAGTCCTAGGCTTCATCACATTTTCTTAAATATGTGAAGACCTTGTGCATTATACTTAGTGGATATCTGAGTAGTCTGTAAGTCATTTGAGTCTGTCAAATTCTTAAATAGTGATCAATCAAAAGGCTTCGTCTAAAATGGATTTTTTTCCTCAAACATTCTTGTTCTGTTCAGTTTGGTTTTAGTTTGACATATTTTTTCCTTGAATATTATCTTGCATGCACACTTAATTTTAAACAAGATAAAAATTAGTAAAAATTGGATCTTTGTGTGTGTGACCTAATATACTAGTGAATTCATATAACCCCTGCTTTCTCAGTTCCATTATTTCAAATTTCTCGAGTTAGAGAATTAAATGATATGTATTTGTTATTCAGTGTTCATCTTTGAGATACTGAGATATATTATATTCTAAATTTGGAGTCTGATTCTATTATCAGTTGGATGGTACCAGAGATGTTTTAATTCATTCCACATTTTATTATCTCATATTGTATTTACGTTTAATATTATAGGAGGGTAGTGTGACTAGGGCCTAAGAAGAAATTGGAATGGGTGAGGTATGACCCACTCCAATGGACTCTGTCTCCAAGGTCCTCAAAGTCTCAGGAGCAACTTCTGGTAAAACCATCCACTTCTGGTAAAAATGGCGTGAACACTATGACCTCTTCATGTAAGGAGATGAACTTAAGAAGCAATAATAATAACTTGGAGAGAGGAATCTCCTAGTAATGATGAATGTAATGGTAGGAGTGAAGAAACAAGTACTTTAAAACTTAGAGAGAGAGTAGGGAGAGAGTACTATTTATGGCGTGATTTTGATACAGTAACGACTTAAACTTGAGTTTCTGATGTGATTTGACCTCACCAAAGGGTCCTCTTTATAGGTGCATACTAGGTCTGATTTGGGCCTTTTGGGGGGACAACAATGAGAGGGAAACTTAGAGGGATAAAGTCTGAAATGTACCTTTTGTTCCTACTTGGTCTGCAACCGTTTGTCCCCTCTGACAAACGACACCTAGTGTAAACCAAAGTTAAAAATAAAATATGTCTCCTAATGGTGACAAAATAAATGATTTGGTAAATATCTTTTTAAACAGTAACTTGTACAAAATTTGTAAACTTGGGAGTGGCCTTGAGGGACACTCTCTATGAAATCATTTTATAAAAGTGCTTTTCTTGTGAGCAGCCTCTTGGGTACTCACTTCAGTTATAACTAAGTGTGGGTTGTGTAAGGGCTTGAGTGACTCCTAGAGTCCCTCTACTAGTATCTCTCTATCTGAAAGTTTTAAATGGTTGATCATTCTCAATAAACATTGTCTCTCAACCACCGAGCTTAAACTCCCACGAGATCCCAACTGGCTTGCTTGATCCCCTCTTGTTGAACTATCCTACCTGTACGAGAAAGTAAATATTAGTACTTAGTCATTTTCTAAGTAACAAGTCTTAGGTATGAGTCCACTCGTGGTGGATCTCCTCGCCCTTTTATCATTTTTATAGTACGTGATTTGGGATATAAGATCAACTCAAGGTGGGCCTTCTCCCCTACCTCTTTTTCCAGGGTAGAAACTTGGGTAGAGAGGCTGCTCGTGGTGAGTCCCCTTGCCCTAGCCCTTTTCTGTGGCCTTCACTCTTAGGTAGAAGGGTTACTCGTGGTGAGTCTCCTCACCCTTGGCCTTTTTATTGGCCTTCAATCATGGGAAGAGGGGTTGTTCATGGTGAACCCCCTCGTCCTTGATCTGTGGCCCCAATCTTATTTAGAGAGCCCCCTCATCCTTGGACTTTTTCTGTGGACCCATTCTTTGGTTGAGGGGTTTCTCGTTATGAGACCACTCGTCATTGGACTTTTTCTATGTCTTTCTATCTTATTTAAAGGGGTTTCTTGTGGTGAGATCACTCCTCCTTGACCTTTTTCTATGGCTCCAATATTGGGTAGAGGGGTTGCTCGTGGTGAGCCCCATCATCCTTGCCCTTTTTTGTGGCTTCAATCTTAGGTAGAGGGGTTGCTCGTGGTGAGTCCCCTCACCCAGGTATTACATTTGGTCATAGGGTCACTGAAGGTATACCCCCTATCTCTAAATCTTTTCTTTCTAATTTGGGCAGTAGGAGCCCCTCTAAGTGGGCTCACTCTCCCTAGGCTATTTTGGAATATCAGATGAACACCCCTCCACAAACGTTTTTATTTATGTCATTATGTTAAGAATATTACTATTGGTGTTTTTTCCCGTGACTTTTATATTAGACCGAATCAATCTATTTATGGATTATATGAGGTGTCAAAAGGCTAAATTAGGTTTCCAGATATTTTAGGCCTGCTACTTGGGTAAATGGACTATACTTGGGACCCAAGACTAAAAAATTAAATTGTCTTCCAAATAGGTACTCGAAATTACCAAATTACATCCTCGTAATTTATTTCCTACCTCTATTTAATCGCAATTAATGCCACTAACTAATTATGACTTCACTATAATTTAATTATCTCAAAATCAATCGAAATAATGAGATCTTGTATGGATAGTTGCTACGATGCAATATGATTCCTTACATTAAGCATACAACTACTTATTTATTCATTAATTATCATATTTTTCACCTCTAATCGATTTTGACCAACTTTTTATTTATTCTTTGATTATCAAATTTAACTTGTTGAATACTGTAATAAAACAATCCATTACTAACGTTTACTAGTAGAAACATAACTTATAATTCTATCAAGGGGTATCATAATCCAAGATCTTTCTTGGATGCATATTTCTCGGGATTATGATCTCAACCCTACTTACACATTAAATGGCTAATTTACGAAGATTTAGATCCAATCAGATTAAATCATACCCATAACAATCAAAGAAACAATTGTGCAAGTATTACAATCCTCATAACCTCAGGATTAGTAACCTATTCACCCTTTGCAAACCTATTAGATTGGAAAAGTCTAATCTAGTTAGCACGTAGATTTAAATCTCAAATGAGTTCCTATTCAATACATTCTTGAGTTTACTGGTTACAATCGTATTTGAACTATCAGACAAGTTCCCAAACCATCAAACATGTTCTCGTAGTTTAAAATAGACTACTAGGTTTGCATTTATATCTTTACCAATAGGATGTGAATTCCCTATCTATACTATGAACTATTTAATTGCACTAGAACTGGAATTCCAATCTCTGGTGATCAGGCCAAATCCAACTCACTAGAATTCCTTCTAATTCCAATTAACCAAGATTACATACAATATATTTAAAGTATACATATAAGTCATTCTCATAAACATGATTCTTATTTCAAATGAAGTTGACACATTTTTATTAGGAAAATAAATATTATACATGGTTTTGACAATAAAACTTTGGCAATCTCCCACTTAGTCTTAAAGACACGTGAATATGTATCTAACACCCACCGATTCCCTCTAAATGACTTTCAAAAGCCTTTCAAGGAAGGTCTTTGTAAAAGGATCCATCAGGCTATCATGGGTGGCAATCTTAGTCATTATCTTCCCGATCGCCTCTATTAGGTGATAATTTCTCTTAATCCTCTTGAGTCCTTGCTTCTTTCAAATTAGTAGCCATACCGCTATTGTCAAAATAATGTGTAATGGTCGACTTCACTAAAGCAACCACATATAAGTCACTTAAGAAGTTCTAGAGATAAACCTCCTTTTTTACTACCTCGGGAGCTGCAACATATTTAATTTTCACGATGGAATCATCATTGCATGATTTCTTGATACTCATCCAACTTATGTATCCATCTCCGAGGGTAAACACATATATTGAGGTCGATTTCTTTAACTCTCTATCCAACCGAAAATTCAATTTTATTTACCTAATGGGTATAATACTATCCATTTAGTAAAATAGCACATAATCTCTAGTTCTTTTCAACTATTTAAGAATGTTCTTTATTATAGGCACGTGATCCTCACCCGAATTAGACTAGAACTTGTTGACGATGCTAATAATAAACTAGATATCTACTCTTGTATATAGCGTAGCATTCATGAGGTTGGCCACTGTCAAAGCATAAGTTATACTCCTCATCCTCTCTATCTGATATGGTGTTTTAGGACACTCATCCTTAAATATAGAGATCCTATTCCTTAAAGGAATAAACCCTTTCTTGGAATATTATGAGCACATCATCGATATATGTGACTTGGGATAAGCCTAACATCCTATTTTTTTGATCAAATATAAGCTTGATCCAAAGGATATAATTGGCTTATCCTAAGTCCTTCATATTAAATTAACTAGACGACCACACTCTTATACTAGATAATACAGTCATATCATTCTCGATTAAGTTGAAAAATAAGATAGAGTGATTCGGTTATATGAATAAATCGTATATTAGGTCACACACACACAAGACAAAAACTATTTAATCAAAATTTTGTCCTAATTAAATTAGGTGAACCTAAATATGCCAGATATATGAATCTAAATAGTGATAAACCAAATCACAATCCATAAAATAGAAGATATAAGAGAGAAGATAAGGAAAAAAATACCTTACAAGCAAAATTTATCTTTTAAAACTGTTACAACTAGATATTACAAAACAACATCTACAGACTTATAACAACTTAGAATGCACTAAGTGATGCGGTAATGTCTTCAATCCTTATAATTAACACCAAGAGATACAGATCCATCAATGTCCCACAACAAGATCCACTTGCCTCGGTTTCTACCAACTAGCCTCTACAAACCGTATTCCTGTCTTCATCAGTGAAAGAATTAACTTCACGTGGTTATGAACATGGATTGTGTTCTTTGTGATTTGATAAAGTAATCAACAAATTATCCAAGGGGTTTGAATATAAAACAAAAGAGTTTTAAATAAACCAGGTTTCGAAAAACTTTTGGCTATGTACGGTAAAGTGTTTTTGCTAAAAGTTAGGTGTAAAGATGATCCCATCACCCCTTTATATAGAAAACACTAATTTTTAGGCGACATAAATTTTGAGAATACTCATTCGAAGGAAAATCAGACTTCATTCAAACAAAGTGATAACTCGTTTGAACTAAAGAAAATCTCATTCGAATGAATAACCAATCTCGTTCGAACGAACTTCAAACAATATTAGTTCTGCTAACAGAGAAATATTATTTGATGTTAATTTGAAGTTCGCTTGAATGAACTATCAATCTCGTTTGAATGAAGATTCAAAGTCATTCGAACGACTTAAAAAATAAAAAAAAATATTTTTCCTTTGAAAATCATTTTAAATTCAGGGTTCGAACATTTTATAAAAATAAACGCTGAATAATTTTTTTACGCATAATCAAAACCATATACCTTCTCCGATGATTGAAGTGATGATTTCATCTCTTTCGGTATTCGATTGTTGCATCAAATCACTAAATTTTCTTCACTTAAAGCTCGTGAAAATGTACATGATGATGAAGGTGTAATGGAATATACCTAACTTAAAAACTTGATGAATAATTATAAATCTTGCTCTTCCATATGTGAATATCATTCACGTATAGTACTAGAAATACCACCACATTTATGTCATGCTTGTTGCACACATATTTCATTCGGACATTGATTAAAACCATAATATTTTATTACAAGATCAAATCGGATATTCTAAGACCTTAATTCTTTCTTAAGTCCACAAATGTATCTTTTAAGCTTTCACACCTTTCTATCCAGTTCGTTTGTTATGAATCCATCGAGTTTCATTATATAAATGCCCTCATCCAGATTACCATTCAAGAACGATGTCTTGATGTCCATTTGAAAAATCTTGAATCGATATGAACCAAAATGGATAAAATAATAAAGAGATACTTTAGCATGGTTATCAACGATAAGGTTTCCTCATAGTCAATCCACTATTTTTTAGTAAACCCTTTAACTACAAGACTTACCTTAAAGTTTTTCTCTTTCCCATATATCGCTCTTTTCTTTTTGTAGATCGACTTTCATTCGATGGGTTTCATCCCTCTAGAAAGTCTATAAGCTCATAAACCTTATTCAAATACATTGAATCCATCTCGGTATTAAGAGACTTTATCTAAATCTCGAAGTCCTTATCTTGAAATGCCTCATCATAGTTCCTAGGAACCCGTTCGTGTTCCCTCGAGATCTCACCGAAGTGTTCACCCAAATTAACTAACATACCAGGTTATGCAAAACTCTCCTACTATGATGTGGCTCCATTGGTGGTCCAATATAAATCACATGTGTATCACCATCATCAGCAATATTCCCATTACCACTAGGTAGTATACTATCGATATCAGGTTATATTTCATCCTATAAAGGTGATTCAGAAGAAATTACTTGGTCTTGACCTCTTTGCTCTTGCAAGATAATCTTGTTATTAGGATTGTCGTTTATCGTATATTATTTATTTTATTATTGATCATTTGTAATAACCAACAACCTCTAGTATTAGGATTATAGAATAGACCAAATTTTTTTCCTTTCTGGTAATCTACAAAGATACATACTTTGTCATTGATTCTAACTTACTCGGATCCTTCCTTGACATATGCATTGGGTAACCCTAGATCTGAACATGCCCTAAACTATATTTGCACTCAGTATGACGCATAAGGTAACCATATCTAAACCTTGAGTAATCATTCATGAAAGTGATGAAATAATCGTAGCTACCTATTACTTGGATGGTTATAGGTCTACACAAATCAGAATAAACTAATTCTAACATGTCTTTGGCTTCATAGCCTTTGGCCATGAAAGGACTCTTGGTTATTTTAGTTTCTAAATAGGATTCATAAGCTGGAAGTGCCTACACTTCAAATTTGCTAAATTATCCATTTAAAACCATTCTTTAATTTATTTTAAGTTAATATGACCTAAAGCCCTTTTTGATAGAAGATGGTGGAATTAATTTCTAAGTCATTGGTTTTCTAGAATTCAGTTCTTTGGGAATCCCCAAAGAATTGAATTCCATGCCAAATCAATTGTTCGTGCTTTAGGTGTTAGTACCTTAGTGTAAATTGTAATTATTTTCCAGGACAAATAAGTGGCATCAACTGCAATTAAAAGATGGAAAATGAGAAAGATTCCCCATTTTCCATATCAGATGTTGTTATCAAATGGACCCTAAGCGTAAGTGCCAAATATACATTTGGTAAACTTATAATGTTTCTTTCTCTTTAGGTTATTTTCATTTAAGTTATTTGTTTAAGTATTTAGCAGCAATGGTGAGGATGGCTTTATAACATAAAGATCATTTTCTAACATTCTAGAATAGATAAAAGATTTTCAATTTTTGATAAAAACACCTATTAAAATAAACCAAATATCCATTCTTAACTAACTTATAAATCGAAATTAAATTTCTTCTAATAGTTGGAACATAAAAACAATCTACTAATATTAACTTTTTGCCTGCGCCAAAATTTAAAACTAAATCTCCAACCGTTAAAACTGCTGCCTTGTTGTGATCCCCCATGAACATAAACAACACTCCTTTACTGAGCTCGTTGGTTACATGATACCCCTGTAAAGAATTGCAAACATAATTAGTGTCTCCCTAATCTACACACCAGGTACCGGTAGATTTCACCACAAAACATGTCTTAGTGACTAAGGAGAAATTATTGTATCCATACTTCTTTTGCCAATTTAACTAGTCATTATTTCATCCAATGCCCTGACTGCTTGTAGATGTAACACCTACCTTCCATCTATTTACCTACTACCTAAGGCATAAACATAGTTTTAACTACTACAGGCTATCCATGAGACTTTACCTTCTTCTTGTTCTTAACTTTCAGGTCAAAAGAATATGGGGCTCTCTTAAAAACCTAAATACCACTATTTTGCTTTATGATAATCTCCAAAGCTTGGAGTTATTTAAGAAGTTTCGCGAGTGATTAATTAATTTGATCATATAATAAGGCAAAACTACTTAAAGTAATCCGGTAATGATTGGAGCATAAAATCGATTTAGGTTTCCCCATCGATTTTAGATCCAAGCACTTTCAGTTCTCCCAAGATGGTCATCATCCTAAGAACATGATCACATATAGGAGTAATATATAATATTTTTCAGTTAATCAACCTTACCATAAAATTCACCCTCATGGCACACTTTTGATCCTCAAACATATCCTTGAGTTTTAGAATCATACCAAAAGCACTTAACATATTTTGATGTTGTAGATACAACCTATCTATTCAACTTTTTACCACTTCCGATAAGCCCAGACAACCTTTTTGTATACCCCCTCATCATACTTGATAAAGCATGGTTTGTTAAAGCCAATTTATTGTCCTTAGCATTTAAGACAATCTCTAAATTTCTTTTACAGTCTATATGGTTCATGTTAGTTAACATGTTATCTTGTAAGATTAAAGCAAATGGAATCGATGATGATCCCATTTTAAAATTTGAGAGCCATCGTATGAAAAAGCTATTGACTTCAAATTAAATATGTAAGAATTACCTTCAACTAAATTTTAATTTAGCTTTCCTTTACCATTAATTAGAACTAATCCCATCGAGCATCATCGTTCCCTTATGAAGTGAGATTTCTCAATGGGAGATTAAATATCACTTCACCCTAAACTAAATATATTTTAATCTTTAAATTACGTTATCCATATAGTGAAGGAATCTTCTGTCCTATACATTTAAATAGTCCACAACGATTGGTCCCACATCTAATGATAGTGACACTAATGGGGAGGACATTATTATTTATATTTAAGTGTATATCATCGATTCGTTTGTTGAAAGCAAATATCTCATGTAGAAATTCCCCAACGGGGGGACCGAACTCACTCACATTTAATTTTATGAAATTATCACTAAAGAATTTTAAATTTTTTTTGATGCCATGATTGGTTCCCTCCGATGGGGGAGAAAAGCCAAATATTAACACATGAAATTAATCATATCACATTTTTAAAATACCGATGGAGACTGTAGGGTTTAGTTTGAAACCCCTCTCCCACATAATATTTTAAACTTGAGGGTATTTTGAAATATAATTTATTGAATTCTAAAATACGAATTAAATCATTGGTAATTCCCAATCTACTTGTACAAAGTATATTTTCGGATCTCACTATTTAAATTTCCCAAAAATAAAACCAATATCAAATTAAATCTCGGAGATTACAATTTAAACATATAGCTTTGAACTAATTATCCGATTAAATTTAATTTATAAAAAATAAATAAAATAATTATCCAAGAAAAATCCTAATCTAGGCCGGTCTCAAAATTAAAAAGCGTATTATCCATAAAATTAGGTGTCCCTAATTAATTAATTAGCACACAAAATTATGCAAGAAATAGTAAAGAGACATAATCAAACATAAATAAATGCAAATATATATTAAAAAACTGACTCAAAGTACCATTCCATCATAGCCTAAACTTCCTTTGTGAAAAGACTCATTGAGAATTACAATCTCTTGAAAAAGAGTCCTTCTTGCAGAAGAGTACTTGAAATAAAAGAGTCCCCTTTGAAGAAAAAAATCTTGAAGAACCACGATTCTAAAAAGACTCAGTGCCTCTACCGTATTTCTACGGGCTAACCATTGCCACAGTAATTGATTCTGGCTACTATTGCGGTTAAGACCCCGTTGTAGTGGGCTTAGACTATCACTATAGTGGCTAAGCCACTTTTACCTAGCTCCTTTTCTACTTCTCCTCTTTTTTTCTTTTTTCATGTTATCTTCTGTAACCTTTTGAAAAGCTCCATTAAAGGCCTCCAAAGTTAGCAAAATTTCCATGGATGTCCTCCATTATCAAACCCAATACAAAGTAGAAAAATAAAAACTTCATCCCCTAAAAAATTCCTTCATTACAATGATTAAATGAAATAATTATAAAAACCTAACAATTACAACCCAATTGAATCCAGGAGAGATATAACTATGGATAAACCATCGTACGATCCATTGACATAAAACACATTCATGTTACCATAATCTAAGGGACAAAATCGTTAACATCATACAATCATTAACATCCTACAAAACCATGCACATATTTTCTAATCCGCAACCTACGTTTCGAAGGTGGACAACATGAATCTTTTTAAAACATGACCACTTTATAACCGGGGCTCTAATACCAACTGACGAGGATAAATGCGAAAAAACTTTTCATTCCCAAAACTTTGATTGATCATGCAATTGAAAGTAAGAACAAAACAAATTTTAAAGTATAAACATTTGATTTTGAATCATGATATCTTAGCGGATCTTATTGGTTATCCAAATAAGGAGAAGTAGAATTTCAAGAAGGTGAAGGGGTTGCCTTTTCTTATCCTAAAAAACATTGCTAAAACATGCTGAAAGCCTCAGAGATTCTAGTATATGATCTTCCCATGGCAGACTATGTGTGTGGGAAATCTTGGAGATGAATACTTTGTGTTTTGAGTGATATATGACCTTATCTCTTTACAACCTCTCACAAAAAATGCGAATAGTATTTTCGTCTCCATCTTTAACCCTCAATAAATAGTAACCTCCTTAAAACCCTAGCTTATATAAATATATATAAGTATAAGTCCCAGGCATGGGTTAAATTGGGTTTTTCGGGAGTCAGGGCCTATTACTTGGGTAAATAAACTATACTAAGGACCCTAGACTAATGTGACAACCCGCCTACTAAAATAATAGGTGGCCAGCCCAATACTCTAATAATCACAGGAATCATAGATGGTCCATTCTTAGCATCAATGTCGATTAAAATAATAGTACGAGATAACCACCAATCATTTTCGAAAACGGAATGTCAACAAAAAGAAAATTTGCAAGTAAGAGAAAAACACTTAGACAATCCCATTTGCAAAAACGGTGGATATCAAAAATCGATGAATAAAGAAAGACAATATAATAAATAATCACCGAATAAGCTGTCGGTGAACAGACCAATACAAATAGTTACACCGAGTATTACATTTTCAATATTTACCATATAATAAATGAGTGTAACACTTGGGAAAACACACCCGAATAAATAACTGAACATAACTAGAGTACAATAAAAATAAGCTTCTAAACAATAACCTACAACATCTGCAATATGCCGTAGCTCCATGACAACCGGAATGGAAATGTAAATACGGGTGTCCATGCGATAGAGCACCTGTATGACAAGGAGTATATGCAAAACAAATAAATATAGACGGATCAGGGCCCGGTTTGATATGATTCCCATGTGACTAAAATGCAAGACAGTTAAGTGCGTAATTATCTCTGAATTAACAATAATATTTCTCACCTCTCAATCTAAAAGCAACCTAGCGTAATATCAATGATGATACTCTAGTTAAACCTAGAACAAAAGGCTAACTTCTCCCCAGTCTCAACACTATGCCCTTATTCGTGCGTGGGGTGTCTCGCAAAGCGAAATCCAAACAAGGAACCCCCCCGATACACTACTACTAGGCAAGGTTGATCGTCAAGATACATTAGACCCTGTTCTAATTAATCCAAGTACTAAGGGATAACTTCTCCCCAGTCACAATACTATGCCTTTCTTCATGAATGGGGTGTCTCGCAAAGCGAAATCCAAACAAGGAACCCCCCCCGATACACTTCTACTAGGCAAGGTTGATCGTCGAGATACATTAGACCCTCAGCACATTATTAATATATACATATAAATGAGAGGTCTCATCCACATCTACTCAAGGATACATAATTAAATCCATTCTCCATCTAAAATATAATTCCCATTTCTTTCTTTAGGAATATATATAAATGGTACAACATTTTATAAAATGTTTACCATACAATTTCATCATGTACACTTATTCATTTCATAGTTCCATTCCTTATCAGGAAATATAATCACAGTTTTTATGCTCTTTGTGGCATTTTATCTCAATTATACACTTTATAAAAATCCCTTCCTTATCAGAAATATAATCATTATCATATGGTCTTTGTGGCATTTCATTGTGATCTTTATGGCATCTCATCATGCTCTATATGGAATTTATCATACATCAAGTCCAACTTTATTTAGAATAGTTATAATTATATATATATATATATATATATAATAAAGTAGGATGGTGTTTTCACTATTCACAAGTTTGGAAGACAAGTTTGTCCTTTACATGTTTGAGTTCCCCCTCTTTTTTACCCTTCATTTCCTTTCCTCCTTTTACCCAAAATTCAAATACAAGGATAAAATTGGAAATTAACACTAAGAAAGTTTTACACACTACCGAGACTACCTTCACCGTCTCTATCGAGCGCGGGTTTAAGAAATCCACCTCTCTCTCTCCATTTCGTTCTTCACCGAGTACACACTCCTCTCTCTCTCTGCATTTTGTTCTTCACCGCTCTCCATCCTCTCTCCATTTCGTTCTTCAGCAGGTAACGATTTTAGGTTTTTCAATGGGTGTTTGTGAAGAGGTTTTTTCATTGGGGTTTATCAATAGGTTTACATTTGTGTTTTTTTATGCTCTGTTGTCAATGTTATCAATGTTACAGCAACGGGTTACGGGTATCAATGTTACAGCAAACATTGATAATGATTTTATCAATATTACAGCAAACACTCTCATCAATGGGTTACGGGTATCGATTTTATATCAATAGTTTTATGGGTAATGATTTTATTGGCCGAAATGTTTTGAAAGTGCAAAAAAAAAATACTCTGTTACAATGGGTTTATCAATGTTACAGCAAACACTCTTCAGAATGTCTAAATGGGTTTACACTCTTTAGTATATACTGTGTTTGCAAAAACTCTGTTTCAATGGTTGCATTTTTCGAATTTTATTTGATAACTCTAATGTTCCTCTAATGTTTTATGGGTTTATTACTCTTTGAAGTATTACTCTAATGTACCTCTAATGTTTTATGGGTTTATTACTCTTTGGAATGTTAGTATTCATTTGTGTTGCATTCGGTACAACAAACACTATGTTTGCAAGGTCTATAAACATTTGTGTTGCATTCGATTTTGATTTCTTATCGGTTTATGAGAGTTTAAATGGTTGCATTTCTGGGAGTTTGAATGGGATTTCTTATTTGATTGAATATCTTATGTAAAAAATGTATATTGCCGATTCGTATAATGTTTATAATGTTTTATGGGTTTATTACTCTTTGGAATGTTAATATTCATTTGTGTTGCATTCGGTACAACAATCATTATGTTTGCAAGCTCTATAAACATTTATTGGGAAGAATGTATGACGATTCATTATTACTTTTTATTGGGAAGAATGTATAACGATTCATTAGTACTTTTTATTAAGAAAGTTTTCATTTGGTATAGTTCATGTTGTGTTTTAGTCACATTTAATAATTACTTCTCATTTATTCATTTTGTAGTTGACTTCTTTCTTGACATGGAGAACGTTACCGTGTTTGGCAACGTATGTTACTTTTAATTATACTCTGTTTCACTTAAATGAGATCAATTCCTACTTCCTAATAATTTTCTTATACATTTTCATTCTTTACTTATAGGTGAATGAAGATGCAGCGATTGCTGTAACAACCGAACTCCTCTCATCAATATTTATTCTCCACACTTATATGTTTATATATTGATTCCATCCATTGCCTTTTTAATTATAGATTCAAAGGTTGCGTCAAAATAATATCAGTGTTGATGTCCTCGATGAATCTGATCTAAATAGTGTTCGTTCCGTGGTAAGAAAATGCACTTTTGTTTTCATATAATACTTATAAGAAGTTTCTCCATTCGTAATCAATATCCTCTTTTCTTATCTCCGCTACAGCCTGTTAACATTTGCACACCTTCAATACGACATGGGAAGGAAAAAGGGAACTTGGCACCCACTAAGGTTGAATTTTTTTCTATTCTCATCTATTCGAATATATATAACATATTTCTTTATCTAATTATATACACTTAACCTTTTCATATAGGATATACGAAAAGGAAAAGGGAAAAAAAGTGCCACTTTAAGTGTGGTATGTTTAACTAATTATAGGTTTACTATGATTATATCTACTATTTTCTCATTTTGTACTTGGTGTTCTTCATTTCTCTATAATCTACTATTTTCTCATTTTGTACATAGTGTTCTTCATTTCTCTATAATCTACCTAATTTGTTTTTCAACATTTCTTTCTTTGTTCATAGAATCAAAGGCCGCATGGAAATAACATTGGTATCGTTATATGTGATGATGTTCCACCAAATGTTATGCATATTGGGGTAAATACTAGCTACTAAATGCTTTTATCGTTTCAACTTCATATTTACAACTTCTTCACTCCCCATTTATAGTATCAATCTTACAATTAACAGACTCAAACTATACTCAATAATGCAAATGAGAAAGACAAGGGAAAGGAGAAAGAAGTTCCCACACGTAAAAGGGTAAAACACATCTCGGAAACTTTTATGATAATATTCTTTATGGCATTATGTAATATTATTTTTATATGCTTATATTTCTTTTGTAGGCGGCATGGATGGGGAAGTATAATGTTTGTCCGCGGTTTATTTTTATCATTAACCTTTTACATTATTGGTGGTGTTATTTTACCCTACAGTAATGGTGGTGTTATTAAATATTTAAGTGATTAATGTGTACCATTAGGCTTTATACAATCTCTAAAGTTTACACCAATACTTGAAACTTAATTTCACTATACTCCCCATTACCGGGTCAAAATGCTCTCGACCGTCCAGATTTGGTTGCACGTGTTTTTGAACTAAAGAGAAAAGCCCTAATGAAGGAGATTAAGGATAAAAATATTTTTGGTAAGAAAGTGGCCCATGTGTTTACAATCGAATTTCAAAAAAGGGGGTTGCCCCACATGCATGCTCTTCTTTTCCTCGATTGTCAAAGCAAGATTAAAACATGCGCCCAAGTAGATAATTTTTTCTCTGCTGAGTTTCCAGATCCCACTTATGATCCTACACTCTTCCAAACTATATTGAGTTGCATGGTACACGACCCATGCAGCTCCCAGAATCCGAATTCCCCTTGCATGGAGAACGGTATATGCACGAAAAAATACCCTCGAGCATTTGCAGAAGCCACAACAATGGATAATAATGGATATCCAATCTATCGTCGTCGTGATGATGGTAAGGAATATACTACTGCCAGTGGAAAAAAGGTATCAAACAAAGATGTTGTCCCCTATAATCCATATTTTTCTAGACTTTTCAATTGTCACATTAATGTCGAGGTTTGTGCTGGGTTACGATGCGTTAAATATATAAATAAGTACATATATAAGGGTCATGATCGCACAACTATGGTTTTGGGAGGTGTTGATGAAATACAACAATATTTAGATGCAAGGTACATTGGACCTCTTGAAGCAGCTTGGCGAATTTATGGTAATCACATGCATCAGGAGAAACCGCCTGTTACACGATTAGATTTACATTTACCTGGCATGCATCATGTTGTGTTTGATCCTTCACATTCATCAGCTACGATTGCTCAAAGAGCCAGCGGTCAAATGAGTTCGTTAACCCGGTTTTTGGCTTTTTGCGCATTGAATCCTTCTGCACGAGAGTATACCTACCAAGAGTTTCCCCAACATTATGTTTGGAGCTCTAAAATGAAACTATGGACTGCACGAAAATCATCTGAGTTTGCTATTGGGCGAATGTACTATGCTAGCCCGAATTCTGGAGAAAGATTTTATTTGCGATTGCTTTTGACCGTTGTTAAATGGCCCACATCGTTCGAGTGCTTACGCACGGTGAATTGTGTATTACACGAGACTTTCAAATCGGCGTGTATAGCGAGGGGATTGCTTGAAGACGATAATGAGTGGGCTCAATGTTTACAGGAGGCATCCATCATGCGCACCGGATATCAACTTCGGCGTTTGTTTGGTGTTATACTTACACAATGTTTTCCTTTGCATCCGGAGTTATTATGGAATCAATTTTCCATTCATATATGTGATGATCTGATTCATAAGTTACGCACATTGTTTTCTATCCCAAATCCAACTGACATCCAAATTGAGGATTATGGTTTGTATCTTCTAAATGAGGTGCTTCAAGAGTCTGGTAAGAGTTTAAGTGACTTCCCTCCAATGCCTCTGCCAACTTTTAATTGGACAACTGTGGGTGGGAACAGATTACTCTCAAAACATCATCAGTTACAATCGTTAGCAATGCAAGGTGATGCACAATTAGATGTTGATCGGCTTAATGAGGGACAACGTATATCTTACTCAGCGATAACATCATCTATTTTCGAGAATAAGGGGACTACATATTTTTTAAATGGAGGTGCTGGCACTGGAAAGACATTTTTGTACAATACAATTGCAACCTTCTGTCGTAGTTTGGGTCATACAGTTATTACTGTTGCTTCGTCTGGCATTGCTTCTTTGTTGTTAGTTGGTGGTCGGACTGCACATTCAACATTTTGCATACCTTTGGACATTCTTGAAAACTCAAATTGTGGATTTACAAAGCAGTCGATACATGCAGAGCTATTCAAATCAGTTAAACTTATAATATGGGATGAAGTTCCTATGCAACATAGGCATTGTGTTGAGGCTGTAGATAGGACACTGCAAGATATTTGTGATGTTAAAAAGCCATTTGGAGGAATTACAGTAGTTCTTGGCGGTGATTTTCGACAAATCTTACCAGTTATCCCTAGAGGAGTTAGAGAAGAAATTGTTTCCGCTTCATTAAGGCGGTCTATGCTTTGGAGGCACATCCATGTTTTGACCTTACATCTAAATATGCGACTAAACCCATTGGAGCCTGAGACAATTCATTTCTCTACGTTCTTGGATCAGGTACTGCTATTTACTCTTTTCTATTTTTTAACAATCTTCGTTCAACATGCATGCATTTGACTTTTTTTTGTAGATTGGGTCCAATCCTCTTGAAGTTGTATCATTGCCTTCCTCAATACAAAAGTGTAATGATGTCCATGATCTAATTGCGAAGGTGTATCCATTGTTGAATGTGGTCGGTACTGCTACACCAACCTTGCTCACCGAACGAACAATTCTTTCAGCGCGGAATGACGATGTTGTGACACCCCGCCTAATGAAATACCGGGCGATCACTCCTTTATTAAATTAAATCAAGGTTAACAGTTGGTTCATTCTCAGCATCACTGTCGATAAAATAAATTTTCCAATTTAACACCCTAAATAATTAAGCTAAGTGTCAAAACATTATTCATACAAACTTTCCAAATTTTAATTAAAGAAAAAGATTTATTTATTTAAAGCAACATTTCTACAATTAAGAATCACACCACAAAAAGCCAAATAACATAATACATTCGTCAATCGAATGTCAACATAAAAAACTAAAATCACAATCCATCCTGAATAAATCCCATAAAACAATACCGGAAATAACTGAAATATAAATGTCCCAACAACAAATGAAATGATGAAAAGGGGCGACACGTGCCCAATAAATGAGAGTACTAGGAGTGCAGTCAATAACGGAAGCCGTCTACTCAAGTGACCTGCAAATCCCACCTAAGCTGCAGCTCGTTCTTCTCAAGGGACCCTAAGCAAGACGCCCCTGTGGCTGGGCACCTGAAAATATACATATATATACAAGAGAGAGAGAGAAAAAGAAACGGGTCAGAGCCCGAAAGTGTGTTTGATTTAAAATACGTTTAGAAAGTATTTAAATTGATACAGGCCAATGCAACAACATATTAGTACGTCCCTCTCTTGAGAAAATTACTCACCTCTCTTCTAATGTGCACACCTATCGCACTAACCTTCCCAACGGTTTGTTTTAACATCTATCATACTAGTCTTTCTAACAGATTTACTTAACTTAGATTACTCGAAAGATTTACAATACACGATTTCAATTTAAAAAGATGTTCCAATTTGTAGCCAAAGTTCTCTATCTTTAACTTCGTAAAAATTTATAAAGTACCCGTGACATTGTATACTTTCTCAAAATAAGTATTTATAATATAAGTCAACAACCATGTCCTACTTATCCAATCACAGTAGTCTGTCTCAAATTTCATAATCTCATATATATATTAACTACTCGTATAATATATATATATATAACAACACCCCGAATAAAACTATGGTGCGTGCATACTTCCACTATCCAAACCCCATACCACTCAAATCAAGGGGAATACAAATTCGGAATCACTCTCGAATTGTATTAACACATACACAAACAATATTGAGGCGAAGCATAGATTCCAAGTCTCTAAGAGGATGGCACATACTCGCGTCTCTTAGGACCGTCTGAACTATCGATTCGATAGCCTATACCAAGGATATCTATCTTCTAGGGTACAAGTCAATATCCCCCATAAAGGTCCCATCGAGATAAGACTGTCCCAGCGGGGAACCTCAAGGATAGCAAGTAGCGCGGTATGTTTTTCACATGCATATAATATATATACACACAATCATATAAATATACCACTTTATCATATTAATATAGGTTCTTCTCATCACCCGTAATTATACCATTTATCCTTAATTTCACAGTTATAGAATTACGTATAAGGTTTTATTCCTAACCTTAACTCGAAGGGTTTTCTCACTTATTACCTAACACTCGTGGATTATATCCCCACAAATCTGAAATTCAGTAAGTGACTTTATTAGATTCCAACGTAACTCTCTTACGCACCTCACCCTTTAAATTCATAAATCCAACAACCTAAGGTAAATATCCCATAAATATTATTCTCGTTGAATATTAAAGGTTCCAACATTATTACATATACCCTACTGGTCCTCAATGTCTCCCAAATCATTTTATTTAGATTGCCCAAAAATCATTTCACGATAAACTTAATTTAACTAATTAAACAAGGGAAATAGGAGTCTGCCAGGAGGGGTCGATCGATCGAAGTTTGGGGCTCGATCGATCGAACCTTCGATCGATCGATGCTCTAGGCTCGATCGATCGATCAAGCAGGTCTGGGCAAAATTCTGCAGAATGCAGTTACGGGATTCATCCAACTTCTTCATCCAAAACTATGTTTTTCCATTCTAATCGTCCCAAAAATCCTACTTTCATCATCATAACATTATACCAGGTGTTTATAACGTAAAGCATGTGTATAACTATCATTAAACATGGATTTTCAACCTAAAATCATGTCCAATCATCAAGAACCCTAGAATTTTCTTAAACAGATTTCTAATGAATCTTTCTCCAATATTTCTTTATTATGATCACCAAATTTCATGGATTATTACCTCTACATGGTAAGGGTTTCCAGAATCAACATATACATCAATACTACATGGGTTCTCCTATCAAAAATGGGGTTTTCTTCCATAGTTCTTATTACAATTCATTCCTAAACTAACATGAAGATTGCATCAACGAAAAATAGCAAGTTTAAACACTTGCCTGGGATTTTGGTATGCAGATTCACGGCTGATTTTGGTATGGCTACGTTCCTCGACTCGTGATCTACGCGGTGGTGGTGGTGACGGTGCAAACCGGTGGCTTTTTGGCCTTGGATTTGCCTTGGAGCTATCTCCTCTCTTCTCCAATGGCCGTCACTTGATTTGTGAATGTTCTAACCCTAAGAGGCTGACCTAATGGCTGATATAGGTTGGCTGAAATTCGTGGGTTTAATTACCCACTTATGTAAAATGACTAAAATGCCCTCCCGGGGCACCAATTAGGCCTAAAAACGCCCCGAGACCCAAACTAAACCCCCGGGTATACTTTTCTGACTATCTCGACCCTTCTGGACGCGTTGGCGCACTCAAAACGACCATACGAACAACTTATAAAATATTTACTTTTTATTTAACAAAATTAGTCCTGACGTGACACGGGCACGTCCCGACTTAAATTTTCGAAATAGTCATTTAATTTACTTATGGCATTCAATATAACCAATATAATATATTACTATGTTCATTAGTAATATTCAACAAGTTTCCCATAATTACTAACTCTCGTCACATTAATAATTATTACATAATTAATTTCCGGATTTTTTTATTAAATAAACCGTCACATTAAATTTAATAAATCCCCAAATTAATATAGCATAAAAATACGGGGTATTACAGATGTGACTACTATAAATAATTTGGCATTGAATATCTTTTCGGGTGATACAAAAACTTATTTTGGTGCCGATAAAATGTGTGACGACGAGTTCGGTAGAGACGTACACAGTCAGTACCCAAATGAGTTTTTGAATTCTCTCAGTCCTTCTGGTTTACTCCTTTTTAAGTTGGAGTTAAAGGTGGGTTCTCCGATTATGATTTTGAGAAACATTGCTCCGAAGGATGGTCTTTCCAACGGCACGCGATTGGTGGTTACAAAATGTGGAGAGCATGTAATTGAGGCCCAAATATTAACGGGTGATAAGTGTGGAAATTTAGTATTCATTCCCAGAGTCTCACTATCTCCTTCATCTGCGGAGATCCCTATAAAAATGACGAGACGCCAATTCCCAATTCGACTGGCATATGCAATGACCATCAACAAATCACAGGGTCAATCTGTAAAGTTTGTGGGAATTGACTTGCGCACGCCAGTTTTTAGTCATGGTCAATTATATGTAGCGTTATCTCGATGCACAAGTGCAAATCGCATTACCCTTCTTTCTGATGATTGTTCGCTTTCGACAACAAATATTGTGTATCCGGAAGTCCTCCTATAAAGTAATTAGTGTTATTTTCCCTATAAACTACACATTTGACCCCTTTATATCGTCTTTTGATAATTTTTTAATTATTCTTAGGATTGGGAGCCAATGGTAAAGCATCAAGAGCGGATAAATACCCGTAGGTTGCTTACATGGGGTTCCCACAACAAGGTACTTCGTCTTTAAAATGTTTCTTCTTTTCATTCATTTTTAAAAATTAGTCTTAACTATTAATATTTCTTATAGGTGGTTGTAAATTGCGCCAATCTTCATATCAAGTACGTCGAGATGGATACGTGGACATTTCGTAGAGTTATTATGAGGATGTTTCCTGCGAATCCATGATTGACTATTAGAGGATAATTTTTTGGGATGTCGATCGTTTCGACTTTTTGTAAAGCTTAGGCTTAGAGTTACTATACGCTATTGGATGATTGCTAAGGCTATTTTTGTATAGTCTGCTAAGGCTTTTATTATATATTCTCCTAAAGCTGTCTTTAACCTTACATCATCCATAGATGTATCTGTGTAAGTATCTCAGATCAATAAATGAACTATTTGGGCTTTGGGTTTGAGTTTGTATGATTTTGGTTTAAGATGTTTAATAGTTGTTATGTTAATATAGTTACGGACTTCATTTGAATTTTTATGCTTCATGTTTTCAGGATACTTTGTAATAGTTTCTACAATTTTGTAGGATAACATATTGTAATAGTTTGTACATCTGTGTATATATAAATTTACGCAAGGAGAAATTGGAGGTAAATATATGAGGGTATGTTGTGTTGCCAGCGTAATGTTCTATATTGGTATGCACAAGACAACCTAAACATATGACATGCTACCAATGTAGAGTACTTAAGAAATTGATGGATCACATGACGAAGATGTTAAACTTATTTCACTTCTTTCCCAAATCCCACTGCACAGCTTGGACTAATACTTTGATTTATACCTACCTTTGTCGGCATCCATCAACATGTTCAATTGCCTATGAAGCGATTGTCCAGGCTTTGGGATCACTTGAACTTCTAGAAAATCATTATTGTGATGAGTTGAGACATTTTTGGCAAGAAGAATTTTCATATCAGAATCTTGAAAGACTGAGATATTTAAATGTTAGAAATTATTGGCAATGTGTAACCTTAACAAAGGAAGAGCACGCATGGCCTCCTAATCTTGAATAATTGGATATATAGAAATTTGAGAAGCTATCGAATTGGGGGAACAACTTCACGCATCTATGGAAGATGATTATTTTTGACTCCCTTAGACTCGGGTCCTTTCGAGCCACAACGATGAGATATGCGTAGCCACAACAGCAACATAGGCCACACAGAAAGATTTTCTTATCATAAAGAATTCTATATTAGTAATGGTTCATCTCAGACGTGATTTCCTACATGCCCAAATCTCCCCACCTCCCTTGAGTCACTTAACGTTACTTATTGCAGAAATCTGGTGGCAGATTCAGATGAATTTTGGCTACTCAATAGCAACAACATGTCTTCATGTGTTAATTACCATCACTGCCAAAACACAGTAGTAGATCCAATAGATATTCTTTCCAAACACGTAGCATATCTGACCATTGGAAAATTTTTATGTTAAAACACAGCATATCTGACCATCACAACCAATACATTAGCAGATCCCATGTATTTTAATTTATATTCGTTGACTTTTATGTTAAAGCACAACATATCTGACCATCACAACCAATACATTAGCATTTCTGACCTTCACTCATGCATATATTAGTTTCACCTCCATTTTTTAAATACCCTCCGTTAATCCACTTATAAATAGCATTGTAAACTTCCAATGTTGTCACCATTACAGACCAATGAAGATATGGATGATGCGGTATTGCTTTCTCACCTTTTTATTGACTCTAAGCTACATTAGCTGATGTTTAATATTAACATTTTTTTTGGTAATTTCTCATCATGGATGATGCGGTGTTCTGTTTGAGCCCTTTTTTAAACTGTTTGAGGCCTTTGAAGGGGTCAAGAAAGAATTCATGTTTGATCCTTCTCTCCCACAACTGTCACCTGTACAAGTACTCTGATGACTATGAAGCTGCAGTCAATAATAAATCAATGTCGAGTATAACTTTCCGTTACGAATATCTGTTATTTATTTATTTACTTTTAAGTGATTAGATTTAATTTTTTTTTGTTATTGATCAGTTGAGCTCAAGAGACAGTCTACAGATCTGAAATGTACCTATTAATAAATGGATCTAAATACCAACAGTTTAATGCACCTGATATATATGCCAACAGTTATTCAATCTAAATCCTTATTAAACCGTTTGTTACAACTCTCTTAAGTCTTCAATCCCAACTTTAATTAAGTAGGGAATTTATTGTATCTTTTGTATTTGTAATTGGTTAGACATGTGGAAAGTAGGGGGTTATATTTTTAAAATTCGATTTTCTTGACTTCATACATTGCTATTGTGACTATTGTCATATTTGAACTTTTGTAGCCTTTTTTTCTTCCTTATTTTTCCTTTTCTTTACTTCTTTTCTCTTCTTGATGATGCATTTACTTGATAAACGGAGCATTACTTCTTTACTTGATAAACAGAACATTACATCTTTACTTTATGATGGTTGAGATTTATTGTATATTTTAATTTATTTATGTTTATGATGATGTATGTTTATTTGACTATTCATTTTACATCATGTATAGTTGAATTCATTTGCACATCTTTGTTTTACTTTTTTGTTCCAATTCCACTATTGCTTCTCATAAACACATCAAGCATATATATTCTCCCAGAGGCTACAAATCTCCCACACATCTCAATCACCTCATGAATATTTTTTTAGAAATACGGTGCTGCTTCCGGTCAAAATATCAAGAGGACAAAATCCAGAGTATACACTGGCCAAGGTGCTTTAAATAAACAGGGCAAATTTCTAATTCACTGGGCATCCAAATTGGTATGTCTCCATTTATGTACCTTGGAGTTCCCATTTTAGAGGTAAACTAAGAAGATGTCACTTGCAAGTAATTACGGATAAAGAAGTGTCTAAACTTGAAGCTGGCAGGGCAGGGTAGGCTTCTTTCCATAGCAGGAAGAGTTGAGTTAATTAAGACTGTTGTGCAACCAATTATTTATAAAATTTCGTAGTCCATTAATTATGGCCTCACTCTATTCTCAAGAAAGTACAGGGATGGATTAGAAACTTGATATGGACTATGTATGTTATTGAATTTGTATTTGTATATGGAGTTGTACATAATTGTTTGCACAGTGTTTTATATCCATAACGTTATTATATATATATGTAGGGAGAGGATCCTATGCGGACTTATTTGAGGACCAATTGGTGCAAAAATGTTTCACATTTTCGCATATCTTTGTTCATCTAAAACACATTCACAATATGAATGTTTGTTCTACTTAAAGATGCATATATGTAGTAGCATCAACTGTTATGCGTAGATGAAGTAGAAGTAGCTCTGATATAAGACATGAGGAGCTCTTAGATCTGTGTAATAGCAGCCCTGATGCATAGATGCAGTAGAAACAACTCAGTTAACTAGGCCATATATGGCAGCCCTGATGCATAAAAGTGTCGAAGGCCTTTTTCCACCCCCTCCAAGATTTGGACAAGCCTCTCCCCAATCATTAAGGTGAACCAAACCTATATTACTTTCATGATTCTTTTAATGGATTGATATCTCACGGTTTGATTGATACGTACACGATTTGATTCGTTTGAATCCGTATAATTGAGGCATATACACTATGATTTGAATTTTGTGATTTGAATTTTGTGTAATAGTTCACATCAAGAATTTTGTGAAATTCTTGATGTATAACAGTGTACTATTATAGTAGGACATATCTTGACTTATACTCTATTTTATATACGAGGCATATACACTGTTATTAATAAGGTATTGAAATGCATATACACAACTAAGAAATAAGGTATTGAAACACATATGCACTGTTATTAATAGCATTGAAATGCATCAAGAAAAACTGTCACAGTTATTCACACATATGCACTGTCATCAATAGTGTATACACAACTATATTGACTGCAAATTGCAGTCCCATACACAACTAAGAATTTCGAGTGTTTGCTAAAACTAAGAATAATGTTAAGAACTAAAAATATTCCACCAATAATTATTGCCTAAACTAATGTACGAGTATGAATGACTTGGTTTCATTGTTATTAAGATTTTATGCTCTTTTATTTGCACAGGTCTGTGTCACGGGATAAGATTTAAGTAGTGCCATCGACACGGGAAAACGGTAGATGACGATGATAGGCATGAAGTTGAAAAAAATCTCGATCCAAGATTCTACTGTAGAAGAACAGAGATAGAGAAACAAAGTAAAGATGCAGGTCGATTGGTTTGGATAATACACTACTCTATTAGTGAGGGAGACATTGCTCTTGCTGAGGCTCTATATGGTTCAGTAAAAACAAAAATAAACAATCATATGCCCCCAAAACTGGTACAGTTCGACTATTTATCTCACACAAATACCAATTTATGATTCAAATAGTTATATATAGATTGTTTGCATGTAGCGTATATGCTATGTTTTTCTCCATTATTTTTTGGTTTATATGGATTTAGTACCCATTATTTTCTTTTCCTTTTTTATGGTGTTTCCTATAAACAATCATATGCTCATTTCTATGTTTATTAAGGTCTTAGTAATCACCTCTCATTTTTATTTGTGTATTGGATCTTCGTATGCATATTATTTCAACCACATTAAACAAAATGGGGACTACAGTTCGAGTGACTGTAAATGACTTTCTTGCTTGACTTGGAATAGGGAATTAAGTTCAATTTTGTATAATTTATATTGAATATGAACCAACAAATAATTATTCTGTTGTTTATGTTGTAGAATTATATGAATTGGAATAAAATATGCAAAGTTACAACCTGAATTTAGGAACCGGTTCAGCGTTAAAGAGGCACGGACAAAAATCTCAGCCACCAAACAAGGTAATATCTATGTTATAATGTTGTGGTTTTTGTTTTCTTTGAAATTCGGGTAGCAAACCATTGTGATCCACATAATACATTGATGCAGGTGTATATTATCGCGATCATGGAGCGAGACTTGGGACCCAAACCGGACATGATGCATACACATCGAGCATGCCTTAAACCCCAACACTGGACATCATTGAACATGTGGTGTTGAGATTACTTAGCTAGATTTTACGGGATTTCATGTCGAGACGTATTTGGATTGCGTACTTTATTTTATTTGAGTTCATTTGTGATGACTTTATAAGGTAAATGTTGAATATAGTTCCCTCTTTTATGTGTATGTTCTTGGGATAGAATACTGTTGTTGGTGTTTTTTATTTCTTAAACAGGGTGGATAATCCTATAAACAAAAGGGGTTCTGCTCAAATTTTCTAAGTTGTTTACACATTTTAATGGCTATTATATTATTTATATGAAGTCTTGGACGGACTATTAATACTATTATTGCAGTATTTTTTATTTTCTAAATATGGTGAATAGCTCTATAGTAAATTTAGCCAAAATTTTAAAAAATGTTTAAAATTTTTTGTTGTAAGAAGAATTGACTTAAATTGAATGTATATATGTATGTATGTATGCAAAAAAACTTTCAACAATTGACATAAGTTGTATGTATATATGTATGTGTGTATGTATGTATGTAAAAAAACTTCAAAATTTTTTCCATTTTTTAAAAACTAATGTGTTTTTTTATTTGTTATGAACTAAATACGACGTATGGGCCAATGTACGACGTACACTTTCGAAAATTTGCGTCGTGCCTTCAGGCACGGGCATACCCTAGTATATATATATATATATATAATGATTCTAAGACCGCCCGTCCGGGTTTCCCCACTGTGCGCGCCCCTAAATGTCCATCATCTTCCAGGGCCTATCAATTACGACACCTGGGCACCTACAACGCAAGACGTTGGGAAGCGGCCATATGCTTGCGGGGTAGTCATAACCACACCCGGAATTACCTACCCATCGCAGAAACATACAATAAACGCTCATAAGGCCTAGGGACTATATCCACCCTTCATTCACTAGTCAGGGGGCTTCACCAAAACTCGCGAACTTCCCTTATGATGTCATTTAGAGAGGGTGTGTAACCATAAATTATCATTTATGAAAACCATTACTTTTTCCTTTTTGAAAACATCCAATTTTACATTCTCAAAATCATTTGTACTTATTTATTAGTATCACATTTCACCTTATGCATTTCTTATTCTTAGCGTCATATTTTATTAATGACTTAAGACCCAAAGTGCCATCAACCTCAACTAGTCCCCAAGAATTCAATATAATATCATAAACCATTCAAATGAATCTCCCTCAAGGGGTGTCTCCCAAAAGTCTCATCGTAAACATTTTTATCTCCAATTCATCTTTAGGTTAACTCCTATATCATTCGGATATTAACCTACACGAACTAGCCCTCGGGGTAAGGCTAATCATCCCATTAATCCTAGGACATTAGCCCACCCAAAACCACCATCTAGGACTCCCCATTACTTTCCAAAGGAAGGTCCCTAAACCTTGGACCAAAAATAAAAAGGGCTAGAAATCAAACTAGGAAAAATCCCACAAAAATAGGGGAACCGAATCGATTCGCCCCTTGGGCCGAATCGATTCACCCTTGAGATTCGATTCGCTAAAAAGCCGAATCGATTTGGTGAGTAAAAACTGACTTTCTGCAATTGTCGAATCGATTCGGTTCCAACCCGAATTGATTCGGTTTGCCCAGACCTGTAATCCTTCCCTTATCCGAATCGATTCGCCCATGCAGAAAACCCAAGTTAGGGCTACGGGTTGTATAAACCCTAAAATCCCAAAAACCCCAAATCTCTTATTTCTCCCAACATCAACAACAATAATTGTTCCCAAATCATTACTACACATCATGTAACTAATTATTTATCCTCAAATCAAATTAAAACCCAAGATTAAGGGTTTATTCACCAAAATCAACAAATACCCATTAATGGTTTGAACCTACAAAAACCTAACTATACATGCAATTTATCACATTAAATCAATATCTAGTAAGTAAGAAACTTGCCTCAAGTTTGTAGTCTCGGATTCCCTTCCGGTAGCAACGATTTTTGGCCTCAAATCTCCATTTTCTCTCCTTTCTCCCATTTTCTCCCAACTCTCTCTTCTCTCTCTCTCTCCTTTGGCTTAATTCACAAATGAAGAACGAAAAAGGGGTGGGAGAACCTTAAACGGGTCTTAAAACATAAATGCCCTCTTTTAATTGCTAATACACCATTAAAATGACTCGTATACACATAATTTGAGTCATAGCACCCCAAAAGTACCCAAAACTAACAAAAATACAACTTGGCACTTATTTCGACTATCTCGACTATTCTAAAAACAACCGCACGCCCTACTTTGGCATTCGGGATAACGTGAACAAATTTTATGTTCCAAGTTCATTTTATTTCAATAATTACACTCCAATTTATTTATGAGCCATAACCGTCGTTTTACATATAACGACGCAATAAAACACAATATACTATTATTTACCTTCTCATACGGTAAATAGACAAAACATAGTACATGATATCCCTAAATCTCAGGGGAAAAATATTTACTCCAACTTCTCCTGTTTAATATAATTAACCCATCCGGCAAAATAATATAAAATAGCCGCTCAAAAGCTTGGGTTGTTTCATACTCCCCCCCTTAGAAGGGAATTTTGCCCTCAAAATTCAGTCATAAAGTATAACCTTAATTATATAAAGGGTATACTATACTAAACTATCGTTCTATCATACTTAGTAAACCCCTTTACCGTGCGGTGTCCCCATAGGACTCGGACTAAGGTCATCACTATTAGATCTCAGTTTACATTCTTCGTGCTCTAACATAGCACCTAATCATTCCTCCAGAACCATTGATCCTATCTTTCCACTATGGAAGGAGATACCTACACATCTCGGCACCATACTTACAAGAAACTATCCGAACAATTGTAGGGAAATTTCGATCCATACAAGCTACTACTCCCATCCTTTGTCATTCCACCACTAGTCTCTTAACACTAGTAGGGGATTCGGTCCATCACGGATATGAACGCTTTTGTTATAGCGTCCCCTCGGTGAAACTCGTTCAACTAGGCATTCCATGCCTTACTAATCTCTCCGACGGTTTTCTACTCGGTGCTACCATTACCCCATTCACATTTCCTTAGCGAAAGGGAAATCTAATTGATAGACCCTCATGAACCCTAACTGCTTGCTTGTGAAAAGACCAAATTCCTGCCCAGGAAGTAGTGCCTGTATTCTCCAAGGCAAATACTACCGCTACGAACTCTACATCAAGCGGGGGATAATACTTATCACCGAATTTAAGTCTGTGAGACGTATAAATAATGGGTTCATACTCCAGTATTAATACTTCTCGTTCCTGGAAAAGACTCGTTCATCAAATCCACTCTCGATCATAACAACAGGAGTACAGGAGTAAAAGTCAGCTCATACTTTAACTCCTCTGAAGATAGGTTACCGACGTAACGCTCCATCTAAGAAAGGCCCCACCTTCTATGGCCTACCATTCCGAAACACTCGAGATCCTAAACTTCTCCGTTCTAGGGACCTAATCCCACTTAGAGTTAACCCATAAACCTATTGTGGTCAACTCCCTACCGCCTTCCAAAAATCACGCTACATGCCTTAAGGGTCTTACGTCCTAATAATCCTAAAGTCAATCTATCTATCCTAGTCTAGTCGTATAAGTATATTCTAATTATATCCCTAGTGTCCAAGACCTTTCCCAACTCCCGACATTCGCTCTATTTCATGCGTGGGATGTCTCGCCGAGGCAAAATCCAAACAAGAAACCCTCCAGTTACACTACTACCTCGCATCGTCGGTCGTCGATAAGTAAGGGTCGAAGACACATGATCAGGATCGCTAAAATCCTAACTCTAAGTCTTACCACTACAACAAAAATGAAAATTTTAACTGATCGAGCGCTTACTTTCTGTAAGGCGCTACCAATACTTTATCCCAATATACACACATACATCTTTATAAATGTACTTCTCATTAAGGCATAAACATAAGTCTCTATTTGAATTTCATATCTTAGCCTCCCCCACATCGATCAGAGGAAGAACTATCATAGTGCTCATATCTCGCACATCATCTTAGCCCTTAATCACTCATTCACGTGATTCACGGCTAAACTTCCAACCCAGCACTTAACCAACAGAAAGAAAGAAAATAAAGAAAAGAAAAGAAAATGCAACATCTCTCCACTCCCAACGTCGTTAAGGTTCATGCGTGCAGCGTCTCGCAAAGAGAAATCCAAACAAGGAACCCCTCCAACACAATCCCATTAACTTGTTGGTCGTGGAGATAAGGAAGTATCATACACAAGCAAAGCAAGCAAATAATCAAACAAAATAAATGAAGAAAGACAAATAAAAATGAAGACTACCCACATACCATAAACCACATCTATAAAGTCTCAATCCTATGCCTAGGTGAGATATTATAGAACAACTAGTTCTTCTCTAGAACTAGAAATAGGATAGCCTCGCGATTTATTCGCTTTCTATCGCACCAACCAAACCAAGAATATCTCTACTCGTATATTACATATAATACAAGTAGCACATACCACACATATACTTAAAATATCATCACCCGCCTCATAACGAGTGAAGGAAAAAAAATATTGGACCTCCCTTCCACGAAAGTCATATAGGTATACTTACTATAAAAATATCGATACTACCACAAGCTCGATATACACACCCGAATCTAGGGTAAATACAAAACTACTCCATCTCATCACCAGGAATGCCCCCCCCCCCCTCAACTACGGTGGAAATTCCTGCTAACATACTTGCCAATCTCTTTGGCCACTACCAAATGGTTCTCAGACACATCGTTCTAGTCTTAACCGATCCAAACTACTTCCACCTATGCCCCAACTAGGCACCCTATTCTTGCCCTTGTTCTCCAAATGATAAGATCAAACACGTAGTTCCCTTAACTTTTCCAGTAAAGAGAACATTCTACTAGCCTTCCCGGGCTTAGTTCAATGAGTCTTCCCCGGGTGGAGGTCCACCGATGGGGTCTCATGAACACCACTTTTTCTGAAGTGTTAGAAACTCTTATTCGTGAGCCTATCATTTCCACTGAAGGGCTATCTCTCTGGGAAAAACATCTTGCACTACCATACTATGGCGACTACCATCTCCGCCACTTCAGCTTTACTCTTATGGGTAAAAATATTTTCCTCCAATCTTTGCACCTGGGCACTTCTATACCCCTCTTGAGGCCAAAACTCTCGGGCCCTATATTCTCACCAAATGAGATTACACTTACTTCATCCGTCCGAACTTCAACAGGTGGTCCTCGTCAAGGACCTCTCAACTCCAACTTAATGTAGCATGGAATCCCAAGCTTAGTACCACTTTCTACTAGCAGCGGTACTTGGAAAACTATATCCACTGTACTTAGTAGTCACGGTAGCAATATAGGATAATGCTACAAAGGAAGCGACCTCTAAAGCTGTCCTCATCCCCGACTACAGTTCACAGCTCTAAATAATCCCGTCTCATGATGCCTTCAAAATGACCTTCCCTTGACGCCCTTCATCTGACGACTTACTAGTCTCACATGAACGCGCAAAAGAATTTCGGGGTTCTCATACCATAGCAAGAGAACGAAACCTCACAATGAAAATCAATGATCTCAATCTTAAGGCTCTATATGAATTTGAGAGAAATGCAGAAGACGCAGTACAACCACAGAGATTCCTAAGGACTCTAGAACCTAATGCTCTGATACCATCTGTGAAAACCCGCCTACTAAAATAATAGGTGGCCAGCCCAATACTCTAATAATCATAGGAATCATAGATGGTCCATTCTCAGAATCACTGTCGATTAAAATAATAGTACGAGATAACCACCAATCATTTAAGAAAATGGACTATCAATAAAAAGAAAATTTGCAAGTAAAAGAAAACACTTAGACAATTCCATTTGCAAAAATGGTGGATATCAAAATTGATGAATAAAGAAAGACAATATAATAAATAATCACCTAATAAGCTGTCGGTGAACAGACCAATACAAATAGTTACACCGAGTATTACATTTTCAATATTTACCATATAATAAATGAGTGTAACACTTGGGCAAACACACCCGAATAAATAACTTAACATAACTAGAGTACAATAGAAATAAGCGTCTAAACAATAACCTACAACATCCGCAATACGCCGTAGCTCATTGACAACAGGAATGGAAATGTAAATACGGGTGTCCATGCGGTAGAGTACCTGTACGGCAAGGAGTATATGCAAAACAAATAAATATGGACGGGTCAGGGCCCGGTTTGATATGATTCCCATGTGACTAAAATCCATGACAATTAATTGTGTAATTCTCTCGCAATTAACAATAATATTACTCACCTCTCAATATAAAAGCAACCTAGCGCAATATCAATGATGATACTCTAGTTAAACCAAGAACAAAAGGCTAACTTCTCCCCAGTCTCAACACTATTCCCTTATTCGTGTCTGGGGTGTCTCGCAAAGCGAAATCCAAACAAGGTACCCCCCCCCCCCGATACACTACTACTAGGCAAGGTTGATCGTCGAGATACATTAGACCCTGTTCTAATTAATCCGAGTACTAAGTGCTAACTTCTCCCTAGTCACAACACTATGCCTTTATTCGTGTGTGGGGTGTCTCGCAAAGCAAAATCCAAACAAGGAACCCCCCCCCCCCCGATACACTACTACTAGGCAAGGTTGATCGTCGAGATACATTAGACCCTCAACACATTATTAATATATACATATAAATGAGAGGTCTCATCTACAGCTACTCAAGGATACATAATTAAATCCATTCTCCATCTAAAACAAAATTCCCATTTCTTTCTTTAGGAAATATATATAAATGGTACAACATTTTATCAAATGTTTACCATACAATTTCATCATGTACACTTATTCATTTCATAGTTCCATTCCTTATCAGGAAATATAATCACAGTTTTATACTCTTTGTGGCATTTTATCTCAATTACACACTTTATAAAAATTCTTTCCTTATCAGGAATATAATCGTTATCATATGCTCTTTGTGGCATTTCATTGTGCTCCTTATGGAACCTCATCATGCTCTTTATGGCACTTATCATACATCAAGTCCAACTTGATTTAGAATAGTTATAATTATATATATATATATAACTATTCTAAGACCGCCCGTCCGGGGTTCCCCACTGTGCGCGCCCCTAAATGACCATCATCTTCCAGGGCCTATCAATTACGACACCTGGGCACCTACAACGCAAGACGTCAGGAAGCGTCCATATGCCTGCGGGGTAGTCATAACCACACCCGGAATTACCTACCCATCGCAGAAACATACAATAAACACTCATATGGCCTAGGGACTATATCCACCCTGCATTCACTAGCCAGGGGGCTTCACCACAACGCGCGAACTTCCCTTATGATGTCATTTATAGAGAGTATGTAACCATTAATTATCACTTATGAAAACCATTACTTTTTCCTTTTTGAAAGCATCCAATTTTACATTCTCAAAATCATTTGTACTTATTTATTAGTATCACATTTCACCTTATGCATTTCTTATTCTTAGCATCATATTTTATTAATGACTTAAGACCCGAAGTGACATCAACCTCAACTGGTCCCCAAGACTTTAATATAATATCATAAACCATTAAAATGAATCTCCCTCAAGGGGTGTCTCCCAAAAGTCTCATCGTAAACATTTTTATCTCCAATTCATCTTTAGGTTAACTCCTATATCATTCGGATATTAACCTACACAAACTAGCCCTCGGGGTAAGCCCAATCATCCCATTAATCGTAGGACTTTAGCCCACCCAAACCACCATCTAGGACTCCCCATTACTTTCCAAAGGAAGGTCCCTAAAACTTGGACCAAAAATAAAAAGGGCTAGAAATAAAATTAGGAAAAATCCCACAAAAACAGGGGAACCGAATCGATTGGGCCAAATCGATTCGCCCTTGAGAATCGATTTGCTAAAAAGCCGAATCGATTCGGTGAGTAAAAACTGACTTTCTGCAATTGCCGAATCGATTCGGTTCCAACCCGAATTGATTCGGTTTGCCCATACTTGTAATCCTTCCCTTATCCGAATCGATTTTCCCCTATGGCCGAATCGATTCGTTCCTGCAGAAAACCCTAGTTAGGGCTACGGGTTGTATAAACCCTAAAATCCCCAAAACCCCAAATCTTTGATTTCTCCCAACATCAACAACAATAATTGTTCCCAAATCATTACTACACATCACGTAACTAATTATTTCTCCTCAAATCAAATTAAAACCCAAGATTAAGGGTTTATTCACCAAAATCAACAAATACCCATTAATGGTTTAAACCTACAAAAACCTAACTATACATGCAATTTATCACATTAAATCAATATCAGGCAAGTAAGAAACTTTCCTCGAGTTTGTAGTCTCGGATCCCCTTTCGGTAGCAACGATTTTCGGCCTCAAATCTCCATTTTCTCTCCTTTCTCCCATTTTTTACCAACTCTCTCTTCTCCCTCTCTCTCTCCTTTGGCTTTTCTCACAAATGAAGAAAGAAAAAGGGGTGGGGGAACTTAAACTGGTCTTAAAACATAAATGCCCTCTTTTAATTGCTAACACACCATTAAAATGACTCGTATCCACATAATTTTAGTCATAACACCCCAAAAGTACCCAAAACCCAAAAAAATACAACTTGGCACTTATTTCGACTATCTCGGCTATTCTAGAAACAATAGCACCCCCTATTTTGGCATTCGGGATAACGTAAACAAATTTTATGTTCTAAGTTCATTTTATTTCATTAATTATACTCCAATTTATTTATGAGCCATAACCGTCGTTTTACATATAACGACGCAATAAAACACAAAGTAATGTTATTTACCTTCTCATACGGTAAATAGACAAAACATAGTAAATATTATCCCTAACTCTCACGGGAAAAATATTTACTCCAACTTCCCCTATTTTATAGAATTATCCCATCGGGGAAAATAATATAAAATAGTCGCTCAAAAGCCTGGGTTGTTACAACTAAATAATTAAATGAGCTTCCAAATAGATACTCGAATTCCAAAATTACATCCCCGTATTTTATTTCCTTTCTCTATTTAATCACAATTAATTCTACCACGACTGCACTCCAATTTATGTATCCTAAAATCAATCAAAATAGTGAGTTCTTGTGTGCAAACTTGCTATGGTATATAATATTATTCTCCATCTTAAGCATATAATACTTGATTGGTCAAATCAATTCGTTATTGATCAATTTTAACCAACTTTTTATTTATTCCTGGATTGTTAGATTTAATTTATTTGATACTATCCCGGATTATAAAATTAAAATACTAATTCGGTTTACTTGTAGAATTGAAACTTTTAAGTCTATCAAGCGGTATCATAATCCAATATCTTTATTGGCAACAGATTCTTTAGAATTAATATCTTAGAGCTACTTACACAATGATTGCCAAACCTGCAGATATTTAGATCCAATAAGATTGAATCACACCCATAACAATCAAAGTAATAATTGTACAAACATTCAATCCTCATAACCCTCGGGATTAAGAACCTATGCACCCTTTGCAAAACTGTTAGATTGTGCAAGACTAATTTTGTTAGGGCCTAGAGTTAAGTCTCACTCGTGGTCCATTTCAATACATTCTTGAATGTACTGCACAAGTTCCTGAACCATTAGGCATGTTCCCATAGTTTGAGATAGAATACTACGACTACATTAGAAACTTCACTGATAGAATGTCAACACCCAATCTAGGATGTGAATTGTTCAATTATACTAGGACTAAAATTTTGATCTATCGTGATTAGAATGAAACCAACTCATAGGAATTCCTACTAGGTTCAATTGACCTACATTGCATATAATATATCAATAGAATAAATATAAGGAATGCATTCTCACAATCATAATTCTCATTTCAAATGAAATCGACACGCCTATATTAAAAAAAATAAACTCTATACATGGTTTTAAGAATAAAACCCTAACAATTCTCATGATTACAACTACATATATTATCATCACAGACAAAGAGTTAAATTGTATTCAAATAATTTGACTCTGTATTTTCCCATTAGCATTTGTCAGTGTCTTCGTCTTCCCACTCCTCCGTTTCAACACTTTCTCTAATCCTTGTTAAATGAGGATATCCTTTCACTCTACCTTGCCATAAAGTAAAGCTAAATCCACATTCTAAATGAGATAACATTTCCTAACATCATTAAATGAACCAATAAACCCAAGACTTCAAAGCACCGGTATCTTGACACCAAATTCACACTTTGGACTTTTATCAAACACCTTGTGTTCACCAAGGCTTTGATACCAATTATCATTCTCCAGTGACACCATACATAACAAAACTAAGGAAATATATTTTCAAGATTAATGGAAATATAAACAATCTTCAAAAAATATATGACAACAAGTGATATAACTTGGTATAACAAAGTTACCTTGCCAACATTCGTAAGAGAGGTAGGGGGAGAGAGAGAGAGAGAGAGAGAGAGAGTCCATTATTTGGGAAAAATAGGTTACAATAGTATACAATAGTTGTCCACATTCACAAACCAAGCCCCAAATCTCACATTCAAATAAAATTTTGAAACTTTAAACCTCGCGCTCTTTCTAGTGTCCCTTTTTATGAATAAATATATCAATATAAATAGGAACCTAATGAGAAATGCCTGTCACTATTCTATTTATACCCAAAGTTTCACATGTGACAACCCTTAAAGTACCCCCACTTAAAACCTACTTTCTCGCAAAAACCATGGCCGTTTTGATGGAGATTTTGCGATCTCTACACTACAACCAAGTTTAAATATCATTGGCCTCTATATTGCATTTGGATCATATCATGGGCTGAGAACAAGTCCTTCACTAGGCTAAAGGGAATAGTGTTATACCGAATATATGCCAAAACAAGTGGCTGACCCACATAGTGCTACGTGGCGTAAAAGAGCTCTGCTTCATCCATCTCTCAAGTAAGCCTCTTATAAAGTGGGAGAGGGGGCAATACCACACTACACCAAAAACTAGAAATTATCTAGGTATCTTGGTTAAGGTTCGAAACCATGACCATGTTGGTTATAATACAACACCATGACTAGCAACTAAGGACTATAATGGATCATGACCCATTCTAGGAGTGACATTTGCTAAATATTGGCCCTAGTTTTGAATCGATGCCCCATTACTCACGGTCAAGGACCATGGCTTTTTATGAAGGAAAAATGGTGCCAACATGGTCATGAGAGTGGTCATAATCCATGAACTTGACTGTGATGATGTGACTGTATAATGCGTGAAAGTGAGTCACAACCCTTATCCATGACAACCATTTGTGATAAAAACCTTAATTCAAAATGGTCACATGAATTTGGTCAAGATATGTGACCGGGAAAATATCCTTGACAATACAGTGGGTCACGGTCCATCATCTTGACCATAAGAATTGATCGTTACCAAATTATTTAATTCAACATGGTTACAAACGTTGTCACGATCAATCATCACGACCAATTTCCAGGTATAAATACACCCTTATGGTTTATTTTTCCTCCTTTCTCTCATTTTCACCATCTCTCTACCAAACCTATGACCACACCTCTTTGTAAAATATGTGTGTGTGTGTGTGTGTGTGTGTGCGTGATTCACCACACCTTCGTCTTCCACACCTCCGTCCATCCCTTTCTCTCTCAGCGATTCTTAACACATTTGAATATATATATATATACAAACCCTTCTTGCAATATATATATTTATGTATGTCATAAGATATAATAATGATGTCATCTAAATTAGGTTTTTTTGCACTCTCCATTTTACCCTTGAAACTTTTGGGTTCCCCCTTATTTGACACACTCTAATTTGTTCCCCTTTTTTTAAAAAATTCAAAAAGAATGGTATAATAGAAATTTTGATCATCTCCCAAACACATGCCTCCTATTTCACTTTTGTCCTGCCTCATTTACCTCATTCCCCATGATCTTCTTCTCTCACAAATGAAATGCAAACTCTCCTCCACCAGCCCACTCCTCCACTGGAGACAAATCATATTTCAAAAATGCAAACTCTCCTACACTACAGCCGGTCTTTGTATCTTCGACACATCACTCCCCATCCCCACCTCATCGAAACCCCAGGAGGCTACCGTTCCTCCATCTACAGTCGGTCTTTGTATCTCCGACACTTGACTCCCCATATACACCTCGCCGTCCCCAGGCGGCCACTGTTCCTCCATCTACAATCGGTCTTTGTATCTTCGACCCGTCACACCCCATCCCCACCTCGATGGAACCCCAGGCGACCACCGTTCCTCCATCCACTTCCAAAACCTTGGCCTTTAAACCCACCTTAGAGAATACACCACGCCTACTCCCCCTCTGGATCCGCCTATGGTAAGACGTTTTGTGTTGTGTGGCACTCCATAGTTTTTTCTGTGTTGTTGAAATCAGAATCTGTTGTTGAAAAAATGCGTTAAGATTTGATTTAAGATTTAAGTATATACAGATTGAGTATATACTCATGTGTATATACAGATTTGATTTAAGAGTTGAGTATATACAGATTTGAGTATATACTTATTTGAGTATATACTCATGTGTATATACAGATTTGATTTAAGATTTGAGTATATACAGATTGAGTATATACTCATGTGTATATAGAGATTTGATTTATGAGACTTTTTGTGTTGATCCAACCCAAACTAACATATACGCATATGTTGTCGTTATTTTTGTAGGTTCTTATTTTTAAAATTTTGTATTTTTGCAGGTTTTGGAACTGAGTTTTCCCATTAACATGTATTTTTGTAGGTTTGGTTATTTTTGAGTTTTCCCATTTCCCCTATTTAATTTTTGCAGGTTTGTCTACCGATTTCAATTTTAATTCACTTATAAGTTTACAGGTCTTAGTAGGTTAATTGCTTAGGAATATTTGCAATCCATAATCTGTTGGTCAAAAACTGGTTCTTTGTTTATATGTTTTTATTTTTATTCTATTTTTATAGAAATAAATAACGACACATGATTTCTTAATCATCTTTGTTTCTTCTTCAACGTTTTTATTTACGTTTACATCTTTGTTTCTTTCTTTCTATTTGTCAAACAATTTATTTATTATCTCTTCATAATACTGTTTAATTTACTTTCACTTGGTATATTCAACATTTGTTACTCAATATAAAGTTTTCAATATGCAGGTTACCATATTTAAAACAGGAAACACAACAATATAAACTATTGTATATAAGAATTTATCTTCTTATTTGGGGGAGGCCGTAAACCTACGGTTTATGCCATTTGTGATTGTCATTTGTGATGAATGTGTGAATTGTATTTTTGTTGGAAATTTTTAACCTCACCCGAATTTAAAAATAAATTCAGCCGTGACACTATCATAGTCGTTGATAATCATACTTTTTAAAAGACAATTATACACCACTTTATATACACCACTAGGTGGGGAGAATTACTCAGATCCATAAGAGATATCAACAGGAATTGGAGACATCAATCATAATCATCAATGCACCTCTCATTATGGTACCTCACTCTCTTTCTCTAATTTTCATTTGTGTTCTTCGTTCGCCGTCATATGTAAGCAATTAGGTCCTTCTAAGACCATTTTTTATTCCTAGATGATGCATCATTAAATGTTTTAAAATATTATTATCCAAACAACGAACCACCATTACATTGATAATAACATTAAATAACAAACCTTTGTCACAATATGTATATGTTTCCATATAAAAGTTATTCTATGGATATGTCATTGTTTTGTGTGTAGATGTATGGGTTACTTTGAATGTCGATCACTCAGATTTTATAAATCCACTATGTATTTTGTTATAAAGTCTCTCTTTTGGGAACTCTTTAGCATCGTGTTAGCGAGGCAGTGCATTTGGCATATAATTAATAATTAGCATGGTTTATATAATATTTGACTATCTATTTCCATTGACTAACTATATTTTTTATTTTTTATTAGGTCGCATTTTGAAAACTGCGGACAATCATTACAGTGGAACATGTGGGACAACCTCAATTAATATATGTGATTTTTTAAAGAAGTTTGTTTCATTGAAATATTTGTTTGATGAATTTGGACGTTTTGAATATCGTATGATTGGTTGTTACCCCTTAAGCAGGGGGGATAGTCCAATAAATAAAGGAGGCTATGCCCATTTTTTTTAAATATACACTTTGTTAATTTAAGATACAATGTGAATTCAATTGATGAATATTGTATATTTCATGTTATATGAAAATCTATTTGATGAATTTAGACTATTCGAATATTGTTGGAATATTTGTTTTTTGTTAAGCAGGGTGGATAGTCCTAAAAACAAAGGAGATTATGGCCAATTTTTTTAAAATTACATTTTTTTTTGTTGCGGAACAAAATTTGTGCGTTTTTGCAATTACCTGTTTTGAAAATTTGTCGTTTTGCGATTATCAGCGTGCCATAAGGCACGGGCATACACTAGTATATATATATATATATATACACACACACACACACACACACAAATGTATATACATGTAACTAGGGTTTATTCCTTTGTATATAATAAACTACGGTTATTTACTTATTTGTAAAACATTGAAAACTTTATGGGGTTCAGTAGTTTAGCCTTTATATTATGACTAATTCTACACTCATACACAAATTTTACAATTTTTTATAGAAACTTACATAGCATTAACCAATGATTATGTTAAACACACTTATAATGGGAGAATTTGGTGTGTCCAATATTTAGTGTTCTAATTAATTACAAACTTTGACCAATTTTAATTTTCTAATAAATTTGACCAATCCTAACAACATTTACAACTAGGTGAGATGATAAGGGACATGTGGATCAATAATTTGAAGCAATCAATTAGGAAATCTAGGTTAATTATGACAAAGAAACACTAGATGCAAATGTCAACGTCAAATTATAAATTGAACAAGATTTAAGTGGTGTGTGTGATAGGGATGAAGCAATCAAGATAAATAATAAACAAAAAATTACGTGCTAAGTTTATAGGGAAAAAACCCCACCTATAAGTAAAAAACCTTGATTCACCATAATCTATAATTCAACTCGAAAAGACAATATAAAATGCAAAAAGATACCTCTCTCCCATGAACTCATGAGAACTTAACTATGAACATTAAACTCTCCTCTATTGATGATGATCAATCGGTTTGAAGCATCGTCTGACAAACAAGGAAGTCACATTCTCCTCCTTAGCATCGCACTATACTTTAACTCCCCAATAAATCAAAAGTCTCCTCTTTAGATCTTGGAGTGTATATCTTCAATTGTGATGTATAATGATTAGATTAAATATAGGCTAAATGGATATCATTTCAAAACACATTCAATTCCTTATAAATCATAGATCTAGAATAGATATAGGTTTTCTCTCAGTATTGGAAGGAATAATTATTTTGAACAAATAAAAGGAATTGATTTGCTCTCAATCACGAAAATGCTATCTCAGTAATTGAAAAGGAAAGTGGAACTCGGATATTTACCTTGTATATAGGAAATATTTAAAATTTGGTTCCATCATGTGGACTGGGGTAAATTGGAACCATGGAAGATAATTTAGGTAGTGAATAATCACATGCCTAAAATGTGCATCCATGCTTAAGAGGCCAATTTGTATCCATGTGCATGCTTATAAGAAGGGAATACTTTATGCCTAAAAAGTGTAGTGTTGTGCGCATGGGGACAAGTTAGGGCCATGCGAATGGTTCAAGGAAGAAAAAAGTTTTCACATTAATCAAACTGTATGTTGAAAAACGTAGATCTTTCTGAAGATTATAAGTAACACTTCTCCAAGTATAAAATCACTCGTTCAGTTCAAAATACCGTTTTAGCAAAATATAATGAAAAAGGTGTGTGTACATAGCCATAGAAGTTCAATAATAATCCTAAACCAAAATAATATATCTTTAATAAGTTCAGTAACATAAGTCTTTGTTATAGAAAGTTATATATGATCTTCAAAGTTCAATGTCACGATGTCAACTAAATAAGACTTTGACTCTACCAAACATCTATATGAACTCAAGATTTTTGGCTTGAATAATGCAAGACTTAAATGTTTTCACACGGAATAATGACAACGAATACGTTTATGCCAATGTTTACATTATCATAGTGTTTTTTGTTTTTTCCACGATTATTAATTGGTACCATAGTGGTTTGAAAAAAATGTTGTAAAATTTATTTTGAAGCTTAACATTTTCCTTATCTTTTATTCTGAAAAGGGATATATTTACTTCGTTAATATTTATTGTACCAAATAGGAGGTTTGGGTTCAAAATTTTCATATTATGAGGTTAGGTTATGAAAATGAGAGGGGGGTAAACTGTTTGGTTCGAAAGGTAAGTGAGAATGCAAGTGATTCAATGGACTGATTTGCATAATAAATTTCCACACAAAAATCCAATTTTTATCAAATTTAATCTTCAATTAAATTAGGTGGGCGTACAAGATTTTTAAATTTCCAATTTTTAAACTAAGCATAAAATCAACACAAGTGATGAGTAAAAATCCCTAAAAATAGCAAAACTATATATTCAGCACTATTAAATTTTTGAATGACAATCGACTTACAAAACTTAGACAATCTAAATGAGACGAGTAGAGCCTTCAAAACCTTCAATAGAATATGATTCGATCTAGAGCCGTCCACATGTAGAGGTCTACTCTCGGTAATCACCAATCAACATTATCTTCTTCAGCAGTGAAGACCCAGTTTCACAATTCAGAAGTAGATATTTGTCTGCACGAAGGTTTATAAGAAAGAAACCTTATTCGTGACTTTGTAAGTGATCGAAATTATTCAAATGGGTTTGGAATATTTACGGAGGAGTTTGATCACAAAGGAAAACACAAAAGAGGTGTTTTGATTATTGAAAGAGTTATTAAAAAGTCTGTAGGTCCCCTTTTTATGTGTGCTTTAAGTGAAAACAATTTTTCCCCAAAAAAACTTTTTCCAATTTTAATTCGCACCAATTTTTTGAACGAATTTTTCTTAACCCAATTTTATCTTGTTAATACTAAACATGCATCTAATGTGATTAAGCAAGTAAAATAAATCAAGTCCTCAAAACACACAATGCCCATGTACGAGAAAACCACTAAGGGAAAAAACCTTGGACGACTTAATCCAGACAATCACTATGATACGGTTTTACAAAGTAGAGATGGTAGACTTACTCAACGACTTGATACCCCACGACCCTCGACTCTATTTTATGCTTAAATATCTCCTTCACGGTGAAACGTATGAGTCCACATACACTGGGCCCATAACACACAAGTCCACGTATGTATCGGTATCCACCGATGCGGCTACGATAACCGTCTACAATTCACAAATTGGAGTTCACCGCTTCTTCACAACAAAACTCAATGAAACAATGTTGAATAGAGATGAACAAACTCCAGATGGTTCTAAACCAAGATCTCTAAAGCATATATATATATATGAAAGATTGGATCGTGAAACACAAATGATGTTTTTAACTTGAAAAACCTTTATAAACAAGTGCAAAAGGACGAAAGGGTTCTATTCTATAATATTGATTCTGCACACAACGAATATCTGTGAAAATTTTGCCTTAAATAAAAAATCTTAAGTCGGAAAGTCGTTAGAGAGATATTGGCTTGTCGTTCAAACGAACCTACAGATCTCGTTTGAAAAAGATAAGCATGTCGTTGGAATGATATACTAATATCGTTAGAACGAAAGTAAATGTCGTTTGATCATCCAAAACACAAGGGAAATATCTACAAGACTCTAAAACATATTGATTTAAAAAAATGAAGTTAAAATGTTTTAAAATAATTTTCTAATAAAATAACAACCTTAAAATATTTTTCGAGTCCCATAAACATTATGCGTTCATACATGATATTATCTCGAAATGCAATATGATATTAATACGTGAAGCGTGCACTAATAAACATGGCATGATTTATCTCTAAAGATTGGCCGCTACGTCTTCAAAACAACGTCATAGACTATGTGGGAATTGTGACAACTAAAAATCTATCTTTGAGTCAAATTATTTTTTGTCCGAAATAATGCCAATATATACAAATTAACACTATTTGAAATTTTTTCCTTACAAATCTCCCCCTTTGGCTATTTAGTGACGAAACCGAAATAGTGAAATGCCTAAGTCGGGTCGTCAAGATGAAAGTCCTAAATCCCATCCCATAAACCTAAAAAGAAAATACAGGACACGGTCTAGTAGACAAATATCGAACTGATAACATAAACTGTTTTCATGTGATGTAGTCGCAAAATATCCTTCTCTCAATAGTCATTACACACATGAAACAAACCTGTACCATGTGAAGTATGAAGATGCAAATGATATAAAACCTTATGATACCAACTTGTAAAACAAACCATTTGTTAAACATGTGAGCAAACCATATAATACAAATTTGTAAACACATTTTTCAATATACCTCAAATCAATGATATCAATATTTAAACAACATGATACAAGCATATGTGCTCATAAAAAAAACTTCCCCTACATCACATACTATCTTTCGCCCTTTTTGTCTCGAATAGACAACTAGAGGAAAAGATAAACAAATAATCATCATATTTATCATGAGAATAATCATATGAAGCATATCTAGATAAACAAGGGTAGCCAACTAATAATAATCAGACGATGCAAAATTGTAGCTAGCAAACAGTCACAAAAATGAATCATCAATATCAGGAATGGTGTGACTAAACAAATTAATGCAGTTTAAAAATGAATCATAAAAGAAATATCGACTGCATGTAAACTGTCCAAATTAACCCAGATGTACCAAAACAGTGTAATATCATATTATACATAAAGAAGGTACAAAAACAGATCGAATAGTAAAAAAGTCAAGCAGTGTCGTCTGAACGATATAAATATCTCATTCGATAAGGGAAAGAAACGACCCAAATTAGAATGACGTCACACGAAGCATCTAAGAAACAACCTATCTCATAACCCATTTAACGACCATACCTAACACTTTTAATACCTCGTTTCTACTATCTCGAGATCCACTCTTCAAACGACATGGATATGTCATTAGAACAATATCCAAAATTCGTTTGAATGACTTCAAAAACATCATATTCCAGTTCTAAAAATATGCAGGACTTACTCGGTGATATTTTTTTCTCAAAAGAGCAACTGGAAATACACAACAGTAGCAAAACAGACTCAAAATAAAAAAAAAAATATGAGTTACATGCTAACATAGTATCAATGTAACTAAACATGGATACGGAATGAATGGGCGTCAACTATAACAAATGAATCATAATTTAAGCACATCGAAATGATCAAGAAGCTATAATTAATAGTTAAATGTCATCAAACTAAGTTTTAGCCATAGGTGACAATCAATATATTGAGCTTAATTAACTAATTGAAAAACATGCATACAAATCCAAAATTTTAACGGTTCTACAAATAATAGCGTCATGATACGACTTTTCAACATTAGGATTCATGGTGCAAACTCGTTATATTTTTCCATCCAAACACCCTCATAAATTCATATTTTTATATTTCTAGTTCTTTTGAGGTTTTTGCTTTTCTCACCTTAAAGAAATCCTATTGTCCTTATTTTTGACATATGCTTCTTTTTACTGCCTTAATTTTTTATTGTTCCCTTTTTAAACGGTGGCTTTCGCGATATGTTTATTATACTCTCGCAGTCCTTTCCTATGAACACTCATTATTTTTCAATTAAAACAATATCTATCCTCGCGAGCAGCAGTTCTTAAATGCACACCTCCTCCTAAGTCGAATTGTGCATAGATGAGGAGAATGTCTTGCCAAACTCAAATATGCATGAGAATTAAAACATTCATGTGAGCTCCTTCATGTGTGTGAGATAACATATATACAAAGTCGAATCCAAATGAAAATCAACTTCGAAGCAACCCCATTAATCAATGGTTAACATCATTCTAAGCATCTTTAATTATGACCAAATGTCCTAGCCACATTGATAATGAAATGATGGGGTTCCAATCACACCAATATGTCATATCAAACATGTAAACTCATGACGCAAAATAATAAACTAATTTTTTTTTTGTGTTTTTTCCAAAAATATTTTTGACTAAAAAATAAAATCTTTTTATTTTTCTCAAAAATGTATTAAACCAAAAATCTTTTTGTCTTTTAATTTTTTTTATCAAAGTAAAATATTTTTGTATTTTTTCAAATAAGAATCAATAAAAGAAAAATATAATACAAAGAGATAAACATGTCATAACACTAGCAAGATACATGTCATGAAGCAAATACTAGCGTATGACAAACATGATCATGCAAGAAATCATCCATAAGAAATAGCATGAGAAGCCTCATGTGCTAGCATGTGAGAATCAACCAACCTAGCATTTATCACCTCCAAAATAGATTTCAGAACCCAAACATGTTTATACCTACCTCAATGGGTTTTGGGAACCGATGGGACATTACACATAAACTTCCTAGGGTATTTTCTAAGATTATAGAAAAAAATGCTTAAGGTGACATTTCCTACCACAATGCGAACATGTATAAAAACATCGAGGAAAGGAACCTTTAGGTTGACCTTTTCAAACACCCTGGGATGTGGTTAACGCTTTTAAAAAAACTATGGTTTTGGCTTTAGCAACGAAAGCACTAGATCAAGATAAGAGACTACCTTCACTACTTTAGTCATTAAAAAAAAATTTAACTCAAAATCTTTGACTCAAGCAAAGAATTAGACGCCTCAAATTTTAAGGACTCCTTCTTTAAATTTTCAATTACCCCTAGAAGGTTATCTCTCTCCCTCTCAATGTGGGCCAAATGATCTCTAAGATTCTTCTCATGTTCCTTATAATCATGAATCAAAACAATATCCTCTTTGGCACAAACCCTAGAATTTTTAAAGTCCTATAACTCTTTCTCTAAAGAAGGACTCTATTCTCACTCTCTTTCTTAGACAATTTTAAAGAATTAAATTCATCATAAAAAACAACAAACTTCTCACGAATAATATCTCTTTGACTTTGAAACGGTTGCAAATATTCAATCATATGATTAAAATGAGAATTTTCTTATTCAAGAATGTCAATTCGTTTTTCAAACTTCAAATTCAAAAGATTTAATTCATCAAAACTTTGAGATTCCATTGAGAGAAAAATAAACCAAGAGTGAAAAATAAATAATCCCCAAAAAGAAGCACTAAACAGGATCAAACACAATAAGATAGTGCAACCTACTCTGATACCAATTTGTAGGTCCCCTTTTTATGTGTGCTTTAGGTGAAAATAATTTTTACAAACAAACTTTTTCCAATTTTAATTCACACTAATTTTTTGAACCAATTTCACTTAACCCAATTTTATCTTGTTAATCCTAAATATGCATCTAGTGTGATTAAAAAAGTAAAATAAATCAAGTCCACAAAACACACAATGTTGATGTATGAGGAAACCACTAAGGGAAAACCCTCGGATGGCCCATGACAGACAATGACTATGATACGGTTTTACGAAGTACAGTAGACTTACTGAATGACTCGATACCCTACAAGCCTTGACGCTCTTTTATGCATCAAGTGCTCCTCCACAGTGCAACGTAGGAGTCCACCTACACCAGGTCCACAACACACGAGTCCTCGTATGTATCGGTATCCACCGATGCAACTATGAAAACCGTTTACAATTTAGAAATCGGAGTCCACCGCTTCTTCACCTCAAAACTCGATGAAATAAATTTCAAAAGATATGAAAAAACTCCAGATGGTGTTAAACCAAGATCTCTAAGGCATAGGTATATGAATGATCGGATCTTGAGACACAAAGTATGTTTTTAACTTAAAAAACCTTTGTAAACAAGAGTAGAATAACAAATGGGTTCTATTCTGTAATGTTGGGTCTGCACACCACGAAATTTTGAGAAAAAATTACCTTAAATAAAAAAATTGATGTCCACAAGGTGTTAAAACAATATTAGCCTCTCATTCGAACGGACCTGCAAATCTCGTTTGAACGAGATAAGACACTCATTAGAATGACCTGGTGATGTCGTTAGAACGACAGTAAATGTCGTTTGATCTTCCAAAATACAAGGAAAAGATCTACACGACTCTGAAACATATTTTTCTAAAAAAATGAAATTAAAACATTTTAAAATCATTTTTTAATAAAATAACTTCCTAAAACATTTTTCAAGTCCCATCAACATTATGAGTTCATATCTGAGAGTATCTTGGAATGTAATATGATATGAAGACGTGAAGCGTGCACTAATAAACACAACATCATTTATCTTTCAATCTTGGTCGTTACGTCTTCGAAACAATAACCAAGACTATGTGAGAATCATGACAAGTAAAAATCTATCTATGACTCAAATTTATTTTTGTCCAGAATAATGATAATACATACAAATTGCACTATTTGGAAGTTTGTCCTTACAATGTCTAATCCCGTTCAGCCTATTATAAGAAGGTAGGTTAAAATATGATAAGCATGAAAGATTTGGATTAGATTTCATTAAAAATAAATTCTCTCTCGGTCGTTCGAATAAATGTATACCTCGTTCGAACGACACCCATGATCTCGTTAGAATGGGTTTGAATGATTGTTTTGAATGACACTTCAGGGAACAACAAAAAATGCTTCATTATAAGTATAAGGGATCTCGTTTAAATGACTCGTCCTTCTTGTTTGAACGACTGCAAATCTCATTCAAACGAGATGTCAAAATTTTCAAAATCTTTTTTTATAAACCTTCAAACGCATTTTTAGAAAAAGTAACCTCTTGAAAAATTCTTAAACCTTAGAAATAATAAAAACCATTTTACCAGTCAATACCATGACTTCTTCTCAGGTTATTGAGACATACGATTCTTCAATCTTTTGAATGTCTTCAACTTTATCTTTGAGTCCTGATAAGTCATGTAGGGGCATTTGATAACTTGACTTTTATGTGTAGTCATTATTTGAAAGCCATGTTAATCAAAACCTTTATCACCTACACAAAAATATAACAAACTAGAATAAAGGTAAGTAAGGATGTCAATCCATATCAAGGGGGTAAAGCGAGGGGAAAACAATTGTAATTAACTTTTATTTTTTTATTTTATTTTTTTTATTTTTTTACTTTTTTATAATATTAAAACAATTTTTAGGAGTGATTGGTGAAATAACACTAAACTTAAATCAAAGATCATAACAAGTAACCAAAAAGTGACTAAGAATAATGAACAAAGTCTAACACTAAAATAAGAGAATAAGTGAGGAAGTAAATGTGAGAACAATCAATGAATGGGATTACACCATAAATTTTAGCTATTCTAACTAATTAATTAAATTGTTTGAATTATCCCAAATTAATATGAAAATTACAAATCAACTCTCGTTACGAGGGTAATTTTAATAGTAATCTTTTAGAAAATTAAGTTTAACCCCCACAACTCTAGAAAATAGATCTACATTCCTTTTAATTAATCACCCGCTAGGATCGATTCATCAAAATTTATGTACATCTTAGAAAATGAAAATAGAGTTGAAATTCAAGTAATAATACCACATTTAAGAAACCCCTATATCTAGTTCGAATCTAAAATGGGTATTATAGAATTTCAATTTTCTCTCGAAAATCATTTACCCTCTCTCGAGGTGTAAATTTAAGGGTGAGGGATCAAAATTAACATTCAAAGAGAATTTTCAATTAATCAAATTAATTAAATATAACTAACATCGAATAAGGGTTCACCCCACCCCTTGAAAGGGGATTTAGCCTAACATCATATTAAACATGGTAATCAAATAATCAAACGCTAACAAAATAAAATAGAAGAGAAGAGAACAATCAAACCCAATCTCTTGAAGTGAAATTGAACTCTAATTTCCTTGAAATCCATCACCATCCATCTAATATGAGCATCCAACAATAATAAATTCAATATAATACTCAATTTAATTACTCACAATTTATCCTCACAAATCTCTAAAAATAAAAATAAAAACTATTTACAAAAAAATTCCCTAATTTATTTTCTACTCTAACTCTCTCTAAAATTCTCTCGACAAAAGCATCCCACTTCTTGAATGGTCTTAATCTTCTTTAATTAGTAGGCATGGAGCTAAGGTTAAATTGGGTAAGGATAAAATATGGGTGATCATGGGGTGTGTGCACATGTGGTTTGAGATGTAAGATGTCATAAAAATCTGATTTGGGTGAGGGCAATTTTGGGATAAAATAAGGTGCATGTGGGAAGTGGTTGTTAAGGGGTATTTTTGGAAAAGAGGTTAAGAAGTTAGTAGGGGGTAATATGGGAATTGGGTTAAAGGCTAAAGACATTTTTTTTGTTGTTGGTTTGGCTTGGATTTGTCTTTGGCAAGTAAGGAAAAAGATTTGGGTTTTTATTCAAATGGGTTAAAGTTTGGCTTTGGGATGTAGAAGTTGGGTCTTGGGTTTGATTTTTTGGTTTCAAGTTTGTTCCGGGCAAGTCGGGATTGGATTGGTGGGTCATCCGACCGGAGTTAGAAATCTCAGCCAAAGATGGTTGTCAGAATTGGTCGTCGTCGGGGTAGTGGGTCTCGGGTTATGGCCTAGTATGGGTCGAGTTATGGTCGAGGCTAGGTTTTCGGGTTCGGGAGGTGAGGTAACTTACGTTTGGTTGTATCATCGGCGGTGATGTTCAGATTACGGCGGGTTAATGCCGAGGGGATATGATGGTTCGAGTTTAGGGTATGGAGCGTCGGTCGAATTGTCGGGTTAGGGGGGTTTGAGTCCGAGTTTTCGTTTTGTCACAATAGGTCTCATGGGTGTGAGAGAGAGGTGGGTTATGGAGGTTGGTTTGCTTGTTAATGGAGGAGGATACAGAAGAAGTGTTGTTGGGGAAGAAGATGGGTGTGGTGATGATTGGGTGTAGTGTAGTGTATGGGAAGTAAGGTGTGTGTGGGTGAGTTGTTTGGGTGTATAAATGTGTAGGGATTTAGGATATGGGCGTGTGTTTAATTTGTTCCCCTAACTAAAAATTAAAACTAATTAAAATAAAATTAATAAAATTAAAGTCTACTAAAAATAATAAAATCCTAATCTATAAATAAAAGACACAAATTAAATTTGAAACAAAAAACTAAAATCCTGAAAGAAATGTAAAATCTAATAAAACTAAAAAAGAAAACTAATCCTAATAAAATAAAACTAAAAACTACTAAAAATAAAAATAAAAATAAAATTATACTTAATAAAAATAAACAGAAAATAAATCCTAAAAATTCTAAATAAATCTAAAGAATAAAAACGAATCAAAATCAAAATCTAAAAAGTAAACGTACAAACACAACACACCCACGGAGTTCGGGTGAAGGTTTTGGCTAGGCTAGGGTTATGGGATGGGTAATTAGCTCTATTTGAACTAAAAATTGCCTCGAAATATAATTTTTGACACCGCAATTGCAATTAAGCCTACACATTATACAATTAAGCATATAAGACCCAATTTACCAAAAATTAGCAATTAAAATATGTCTATTCGGGGTATAAAATGTACACTTTTGGGTGCTTATCACACCACCCCCAAACAGAGCATTGGTAGTCCTCAAGCAATAAGATAGAGAGAAAGAGAAAGATAAGTAACCAAAAGTGTACCACTTTCGCGGGCACTTGCGATTGCACTTAGCATGTGCAACAAACCTTTAAACCTATAGGTTGCCCTACAGGACGAGTTGTGTCTCATGAGGGTTTGCAGGCAATATATCCACAAATTCTTATTTGCAAACGGTAGTAAATCTCTTATTAGACCTAGAATAATCGCACAATCCATCACAAGAGAATTTTTTTAAGAAATACAAGCTAGAAGCATGTAAAAATATTTAGCTAAGTAAATACTCAAGGCACATCCTTCCTAGAACTCAACATGTGTAGTGTGAATCAGTCAAAACAGGTCAAGTCTCATGAGAGTAATTCCAAGATTTCCTTTTCGGAATCAACGCTTCAACTTCAAAATCTCACGGGATATAGCTCTCCCAAATGAACTCTCGAGATTAGGGTCAGTGTATCACTCTTGTGTGTTAGGAGGTGAGTAAATGTAAGCAAGTTCAATCGTCTCACACACATATAAGAAAGAACAAAAATTAAGAAAGAAAATGATCTCATGAAAGAAATGCTAATCATTATAGTGAGAACGTCAAGTTATTCATCACGTTGACTTTCATTAGTCCAAGCACCTAGGGGAGAACATTGATGTATATGGGTGAGGGGAAATGAGATGGGAAGGACAGTATGAGATAGGTAGGATATTATGCATGATGGATGAGTGATGGATGTGTGATGGATAAAATATGGATGCGATATAAGAGTTCATACACTTTAGGTACAATTGTCTTTATTTCAAAACTAACTACTAACTGCACACTCTCTTTCCTTTCTTTTCTCTCTCTTTTTTTTTTTTTAAATTTTCTCTTCTTTTTCTTCTTTTTCTTCTTTTTCTTTTTCTTTTCTATTTTTCTATTTTTTTATACTCTCAATCACTAAAGACATTTTACATTTTAAAAAACACTCTTTTTCTTGAAAATGAAAGATGATATGGAGATGATAAATGGATGATGTGGGGAATATATGTGAATAGGGTAGAATATGGGAATGTAATGGGTGAAGTGAATGGGTAAAAATCTAGTGATCAGGATAAATTTCAAGACACGCGTTTCTTACAACTCGAAAAAGATGTCGTTCTCAGTGATAAAGACAAATTTTATGAAAAATAATGAGATCATACCACAATTTAAAGTGCGGACCCAAACGAAGTTGAATAAACTTATGACTCGGAGATTGCGTAAAGCACTCTCAAAGGGTGAAAGGCACAATTATCACAAGCTATAAGTCTCTACTAGTGATCCTTAAGGTTCTATAGGGAATTGTAGTACTCTTCAACTCTAAACCGTAGTGACGTGATAAGTGCGCAAATTTTTTTGGGTCTAGAAATTCATAGTGCAACATGCCTTGTTATGTTTTACATAAGCTACTTAGAAGAAAAATAAAAAAAATCCTCTAGTTTGATTCCTAGACATAAAAAATGGATGATAGAAAATTCATGCCCATGACTGAGATGAAAGAAAACTGCACGAAATTTTAAAAATCAGGTTTAAAATTCAAAAACTTTCAAAAGAGGTACGATTTTGATAAAATTCGCCACCCCCAAACAGAAAGGAACATCGTCCTCTATGTTAAGTAAAATAATTTTTAAAATTGAGAGAAGAAGAGAGGAAAGAGATTACCAGAATCAACCGCTAATGAAGTGGACAAATGTAGCCAAAAATAAACCTGAATAAGAAGTGAGATAACAAAAGTTGTACAAGTCTATAAACATGATATCGAATTGGGTGGTGTGAAACACCACCCCCAAACAGGATGATACTCATACAAGAAACGAAGGGCTGCCTCTCGGTAGCAGTAAGTTTAATGTCTTCAGCCAGACCGAAGGGATCTCACCCTAAAGATAAGAACTAGGAAAGCACGGGGCTACAAAAAAAATTGGGTGATGAGAATCACCACCAAACAAGACTGAAGCGTCAGTCCTGTTGGATAAAGGCTAAAATGATCAATGCACTTGTATGGCGAAGTGCATCATACGATGCAAACCATCGGTGCACCATGGGTGGGTGGGTATTAGGTGAAGGAATAAAGGGCATCGGTCACAGGCCTTATTGAGCCCAAAGGTCAGGGCAACAGGGGCCCTATAATAATGGTGCTCTAATTTGTGAGGAAGGTGAAATGGTGTAGAAAGTGGAATGGGGTGGGGCTCATAGAAATCACATGAACATTATATAGATGGGCAATGATAATGGTCGCGTCATGACACGCCAGGGAGCTATCGAGGGAAAAATCCAACACCATAAGAGAGTGGCAGGCATAGAGTATCAAGATCGGTGTCATGGGAGTGGAGAGTAGCACCACATATACTCTCATGGAAGGTGGAGGATGAATTTAGGTGAGGATCTAAAAATGTGGATGGAAACAGGAAATGTGTAAAATCAAGATCCAAACTAGGCGGTGGGGTGGAAGGGACACTGGGTGGATCGGGTGGGATAAACGGTGGATCAGGTGGGATAAACGATGGAGGAAGATGATCCAACTCAAGAGTAGGAGACACACACTCGTCGGGAGGAGTAAAGGAATACTCACTAGAGAGTGTGATATCTGAAGATGGAGTGGTAAACTTCTGGACAAGACTCTCACCAAGTAATGTGGTGGGTGGTTAAAACGAATCACCAAGATCGTAGATAGAGGAATCGCTAGAAATAATGGGCTCAAGATGAGACAAGCATGGTGGAACATGATCCATATCCAAAGAGGTGGAAACCATCTCTGATGCTATCTCGGGACAGTGGTGAGCACTCATAGACGGAGCTAACCTATGATGAAATGGTTCTTTGCGAACTCATACAATGGGATCGATAGGTGTAGACTCGGGCATTTTTTTGGATTCAACGGGAAAGGGAAGGTGAACCTCAATAGTAGGTTCTTTTAGAAATTGCGGTATTTGCTCAGTCTCACAATCTTCAGATAAGTCAACACAATTATAAATTTGTGGCCAGGACCATAGACTGGTCTCAACATCGAGATTCTCGGGAGGATACGGTTGGTCACACTCAAAGTCAGTGGAACAAGGTGACGCATTATCACTCCACGTGGCGGCAAAAATAGGTTGACTTGGGGTGAAGTCCGACTCTCGCTCACACTCAATTTCATTTAACCTTCGTCCAAGCCGTTGTAGGGCTTCATTTTGAATTTTAGTGGCTTGCTCTTGCTCGAGGATAAACTTTTGCAAGAGGCTTTCGAGAGCGGAGGTAGATGATGGTGATGGAGTGATGAGTGGTGGTGGTGGTGGTTGAGGTGGACACAACACACTAGTCTCTTGACGATATGGAGAATACTCAAAGGAAGTCTGGGGAATGGGGTCAAGTGCATCATACACAAAAGGATCGCCTTCATGATTGACAAATGGATGGTAATCATTGGGTGCGTAGTGAGGGAACTGATCAGGAGGAGGTGCACTAGGTTGCCATGATGACTGTTGGAACGTGTGAGGATCCACAACATCGGGTTGGGATTCATATTGCGTGGAAGGGTGATCAGGCCTCCATGAATAACTTGGGTACTCACACAACTCGGGAGTGGATATATCATGATAATATGACGAGGTGGGTTCCGAAATAGTTTCATATGGATACACTTGGTCCATGGTGGGTTCGAATGGATAAGGAATATATGGACACTTATGGGACAAGTGATCGGCATATGAGCAATGGGTGCACGAAAAATCATGTGACGCATTGACACTCATCATCGGAGGCGATGAAATATGAGGTGCGTACACATGAGTATCAACGACGTGTGTTTAAGAGTTAAAGCTACTAAGTAAAGTGGAGAGGTGGGGCTCAAGCTCAACTTCAAACATCCAATGAGAAAATGAGAAATGGCCAAAGTAATTTCGTAAAAGACGTTATTTGGGCATGATGAGAAAAATATATATATATTTTTTTAAATTTTATCAAAAGGAAAAAAAATATTTTTGGATTTTTAGAAAAAAGAAAGAAGAAAATGTTTTCGGATTTTTTTTTATTAATAAAAATAAAGAAAGAAAATATTTTTGGAATTTTTTTGGAAGAAAAGAGCGTGAAAAATAGGTGGACTCTTTGAATGGACGAACTAACTAAAACCGACTACCGAAAAATGAATTGGACACACACACAAGTTAAGGAGAATTCCTAACTAGCACATAGCCAATTTTTATCTTTCAAAATTTAGTGAAAGGGGTTGTCAAATTTTAATAAAGTCCGCGGGCGATAAAAATCATGAAAATTATCTTAGTGATCGCCTTTCAAAAATGTTCTCTAATTGGGCTACCTAGTTGATTGATTTTAAATTTAATGATGGATAGGGTAGCACACAAGTGGTAAGCGAGTGAGTCGGGTGATGAAATCCCTTCTCGTGAATGATCGGGTGCAGGTCTTAGTAATTTAACTCATCATACCATTCGAAAATAAATGCGAGAATAAAATCACATAAGAGCACGTAATCACACACAAGAATTTACTCGCTAACAGGAGATGCGCGAAGGTTTAGAAATGTACCTCCCACGATTTTTACGCCATGGGGTGCTGGAAAATTTGAGTCAATCGGGTGGAGATTATTCCTATCTCCGTCGGCCCCGGGAGTCCTACCGACCCAAGGTAGAGAGGCTTCTGTTCCTCACTTTGGATGCCCTTTCTCTACCTTGTCCGGTTTCCCTATCATGCTTTTCTTTTCAATTAGTTATTAGAGACGTTACATGAAAAATAAATGGGTCTCTATGCATCGTAATACAGGCCAAGAGTAAAATTCCTAATACAAGCCTTCTAATAAAATGCAAAAATGATACTAAAAAGAAACTAAATATGAAAAATAAATGAACTACAAAATGAAATCCGCTCCGAGTGCTTCACGATCCCAAGAATGGCAACGACGCCATTTGAGAACTTGACTTTTGTGTGTAGTCATTTTTTGAAAGACAAGTTAATCAAAACATTTATCACCTACACAAAGATATAACAAACTAGAATATAGGTAAGTAAGGATGTCAATCCATATCAAGGGGGTAAAACGAGAGGAAAACAATTGTAATTCACTTTTATTTTTTATTTTTTTTATTTTTTTTATTTTTTTTATGCCTTTTTTAATATTAAAACAATTTTTAGGAGTGATTGGTGAAATAACACTAAACTAAAATCAAAGATCAAAACAAGTAACCAAAAAGTGACTAAAAGCAATGAACAAAGTCTAACACTAAAATAAAATAATAAGTGAGGAAGTAAATGTGAGAACAATCAAGGAATGGGATTACATAGTAAATTTTAGCTATTCTAACCAATTAATTAAATTATTTGAATTCTGACAAATTAATATGAAAATTACAAACCAACTCTCATTGCAAGGGTAACTTTAATACTAATCTTTTAGAAAATTAAGTTTAACCCCCCACAACTCTAGAAAGTAGATCTACACTCTTTTTAATTAATCACCCGCTAGGATCGATTCATCAAAATTTATGTACATCTTAGAAAATGAAAATAGAGTTGAAATTCAAGTAATAACACCACACTTAAGAAATCCTAATCTCTAGTTCAAATCTAAAATGGGTATTATAACTAGAATTTCGATTTTCTCTCGAAAATCATTTTCTGTCTCTCGAAGTGTAAATTTAAGGGTGAGGGATCAAAATTAACATTCAAAGGGAATTTTCAATTAATCAAACTAATTAAATCAAAATAACATCAAATAAGGGTTCACCCCACCCCTTGAAAGGGTATTTAGCCTAACATCATATTAAACATGATAATCAAATAATCAAAGGCTAATAAAATGAAATAGAAGAGAACAATCAAACCCAATCTTTTGAAGTGAAATTGAACTCTAATTTCCTTGAAATGAAACACCATACATCCAATATGAGCATCCAACAATAATAAATTCAATATAATACTCAATTGAATTACTCAAAATTTACCCTCACAAATCTCTAAAAATAAAAATAAAAACTATTTACAAAATATTTCCCAAATTTATTTTCTACTCTAACTCTTTCTAAAATTCTCTTTACAAAAGCATCCCACTTCTTGAATAGTCTTCATCTTCTTTAAATAGTAGGCATGGAGCTAAGGGTAAATTGGGTAAGGATAAAATGTGGGTGATCATGGGGTGAGTGCACATGAGGTTTGAGATGTGTGAGGTCACAAAAATCTTATTTCGGAGAGGGAAATTTTGGCATAAAATAAGGTGCATGTGGGAAGTGTTTGTTAGGGGGTATTTTTGGAAAAAACAGTAAGAAGTTAGTTGGGGGTAATATGGGAATTGGGTTAAAGATTAAAGTTTTTTTTTTTTTTGGTCTGGCTTCGATTTGGCTTTGGCCAGTAAGGAAAACGATTTGAGTTTTTATTCAAATGGGTTAAAGTTTGGCTTTGGGATGTAGAAGTTGAGTCTTGGGTTTGATTTTTTGATTTTGAGTTTGTCCCGGGCTTGTCAGGATTGGATTGGTGGTTAGTCGGCCGGAGTTAGAAATCTCGTCCAGAGATGGTTATCGGAGTTGGTCATCGTTGGGGTAGCAGGTCTCGGGTTATGGCCTGGTATGGGTCGAGTTGTGTCCGGGGCTGGGTTTCTGGGTTTGGGTGGTGAGGTAGGTTACGTTTGGTTGTATCGTCGACGGTGATGTTTGGATAGCAGTGGGTTGACATCGACATGATAAGATGGTTCCGGTTTAGGGTATGGAGCGCCGACCGGAGTGTCAAGTTAGGGGGATTTGAGTCCGAGTTTTGGTTTGGTCACAATAGGTCTCATGGGTGTGAGAGAGAGGTTGGTTATGGAGGTTGGTTTGCTTGTTAATGGAGGATGAGAGAGAAGAAGTGTTGTTGGGGAAGAAGATGGGAGTGGTGATGATTGGGTGTAGTGTAGTGAAGTAAGGTGGGTGTGAGTGAGTTGTTTGGGTGTTTGAATGTGTAGGGATTTAGGGTATGTGTGTGTGTTTAATTTGTACACCTAACTAAAATGAAATTAATAAAATTCAAGTCTACTAAAAAAAATCCTATTCTATAAATAAAAGACACAAATTAAAATTGAAAATAAAAAGAAATAAAAATAAAAATAAAAATCTATTAAAACAAAAAACTAAAATACAGGAAAAAATGTAAAATCTAATAAAACTAAAAAAAAAACTAATCCTAATAAAATAAAACTAAAAACTAATCAAAAATAAAAATAAAATTATACTAAATAAAAAGAAATAGAAAATAAATCCTAATGTTTTTAAATAAATCTAAAAAATAAAACGAATCAAAATAAAAATCTAAAAAAATAAACGTACAAACACAACACACCCATGGGGTTCGGGTGAAGGTTTAGGCTAGGCTAGGGTTATGGGATTGGTAATTAGATCCATTTGAACTACAAATTGCCTCGAAATATAACTTTTGACACCGCAATTGCAATCAAGACTACACATTATACAATTAAGCATATAAGACCCAATTTTGCCGAGAATTAGCAATTAAGGTATAAAATGTACACTTTTGGGTGCTTATCAACAGTGTTTATATAATGGAATATGTTAAAAGTAAAAATAAAACATGGACAATTATAAATCTTGCTCTTATAAATCTCCCCCTTTGGTTATTCGAATACAGGACAAAAACTGAAGTCATATTGTATCATAATGATCTAAAAGAATTACCGCCCTCCTAAATCAAGAAATGCAAAGTAATATTTGCACAAGTCTTCGTATGGAATGAATCTTCCTTTGGCTAGCTTTATCTTCATCTTATGAGGGTCTAAAAGATCATCACCTAGGCAAAATGTCCTACACACATAACACACAGAAAATACCGTGACACATACGAGTTTTAATAGTATAATAATTCTCTCCCTCAATTTTTTCTCCCCCTTTTTGTCCGTAATAAACAAAGGAGTATAAACTAAACATGAATTATAAAATTCACATGAAGAAGCAAGATATAATCACAAGAATAATCAAGAACACGTTGGTAATGATAATCCCAGAAGGCATCTATTCAACCAACTATTTTTGAAAGTTTTCATTTTTTGAAGTATAAAGAATAAAATATACAAATACAACATACCATGGAATAACACTAAAATATCCAAACAGTGGATGCATAATGAAATTGTGTGAACATTTTCCATATGTTAATCAATATAAACATTCATAACCAGTGTGAACGAAGTCATGAAACACTCCTAATGGAAGCACTCAAAGTTTACCTTAGGTGCAAAGATTGTGAACTCATATGAAATCGACTCAACTTAATCAACATGTCATGAACATAAATAATTCTCACACCAATAACATCAAATTATTTAATGTTTTTCAAGAAAGTCTGTTGGGCAAACCCATTGATCTTTAACTTTAACTCCCTCAAAATGTCTCATATATAAAAATACACTCTCAATTATTTTGAAGAAATCATAGTGCTCACATGTAGTGAAGCATTAATGAATCTAAACAAAATTGGACTAGCACTTCTATTTTTATGTGCCTCTAATCTTTTCAGGCCCTTTTATGAAAATGGTAGGTTTTAACGTAAAGAATATTTTTTAATCTTTCGTAGCCCCTTTCCATTGCTAAACATATAACAATATTTTTTGGAATATAAATAAAATTAGGGCAATGGTTCTTACATGCACAACTTATCTCATTTACATTTGGTTCTTTATTAAGTATAACTGAGATAAGAACGTCGTATTCAACAAATCACAACTAAGCACAATGTTCATAAAGCTCATGCACATGTGCAATAAAGAAGGCAAGAAGTCTAACATGTAGATAGTAGTCATCAATAATCAATATAATGATATCCACACATTATTAATCAAACTATCGAAATAAAGCCATGTCTCAAAACATTATGAAAAAGTCATGTGAATGGATGAAATGAAGGGGGGATCCGAATATCTTAAATGTCCATCCATATACGGTGAAAAGGAAAATACAAAACTTTTTTTTATCTTTTTAAAAAAATTTATCAAAAAAAATATTTTTCACTTTTTCTTCTTTTTCTTAAAATAAAAAATCTTTTTGTATTTTTCAAAAATTTTCAGAAAAAAAAATTTCTTTTTGAATTTTTCAACAAAAATATATATTAAAAAGAAAACATATAAATATACAATGATAATACAATCTACGAATAGGATGATATGATGAGAACATGATAAACATCCTACACTAGATAAAGTATCCAAACTCAATCACAGTGTAAATACCTAAAGATTTCTTAAGATCTTCAAATTGAAGTGCATCTAAAGGTTTCATGAAAATATTGGCCAATTGGTGTTCGGTGCTCATAAAACACAAGGATGAGACCTTACCCTCAACGAGGTCACATATAAAATGGTCGTGTATCCTAATGTGATTTATGCATGTGTGTTGGACCGGATTACGAGATATATAGATGGCACTAGAATTATCACAAGAAATAGTCATTGTGCCTTATGAGATCCAATAATCTTCCAATATTTGCTCCATCCATAAGAGTTGCGTGCAATAACTCTCAGCGACAATATACTCAGCCTCCGCCATGGACAAAGTATTTAGCTTTACTTCTTTCTCAACCACAAAATAAGAGCACTATCAAAGTAAAAACACCCACCCGAGGTGATACTACAGCCATCGACATCCCCAGCCTAATTGGCATATGAATAGGCGGACAAATGGTCATCGATATCAAAGGAATATCAAATACCATAGAAGAGAGTTACACTCACATATTTGATAATACATTTAAGTGCGAGTAAGTGCGACTCTTTCGGGGACTCATGGTATTGAGCACAGACTCCAACACTAAAGTAATATCAGGATAACTAAAGGTCAAGTAGAAAAGACTACCTATCATCCTCCGATAAAGGCTTTGATGTACATACTTGACTAAAGTGTCTTTGCTAAGCTTTTTCAATGTAATTATAGGGGTGCATGAGTTCTTAGCGGAGTTTAAACCAAACTTATTTACTATGTATCTTTCATACTTTAATTGATATATGAATATCCCATCCTCAAACTGACGAACCTGAGGATCTAGGAAGAACGTAAGCTCACCTAGCATGCTTATTTGAAACTCGCTCCTTATCTTCTCTGCAAAAGTATGAGCATGGTGGGACCACATGGATCCAAATACTATATCGTCCACATAGGCTTGGGTAACCAAAATAGCACCACTCTCTCTCCTCACAAATAATATCTTATCCACTCCCCTCTCTTCAAGCCACGAGGTAAGAGATAGTAAGTGAGCCTCTGATACTAACACAGGATGCTTACTTCAAACTATACAAGGCCTTCTTAAGGTAATAGATGTGTCTCAGGTGCTTAGGGTCTATAAACCTTTTTGGTTATTCCTCATAAACCTCCTCCTATATAATTCCATTCAGAAAGGCACTCTTGATATCCATCTGATATAACTTAAAGTGCAGATGACATGTTATGGCGAGTAGTAAATGGATGACTCAAGTCTAGCAACAGGAGTGAATGTCTCGTCAAAGTCTACACCCTCGATCCTTGTGTAGCCTTGAGAGACCAACCTAGATTTATTACAAACTATGGTACCATTATCATCTATTTTATTCTTGTAAATCCATTTGGTACCTATCATATTAGTCTCACAAGGTCGGGGGACCAACTCCCAGACATCATTATCGCAAAATTGAAGAAACTCATCTTGCATTGCAGATATCCCGTGCTCATCTTTGAGTGCTTATTTCACACTCTTGGGCTCGACCTAGGAGGTGTAGCACAGATAGCTAACCACATTCTTGAGTTGATTACGAGACTTAACACCTAGTGTGGGATCACCAACTATAGTGGAAGGGTCGTGACTATTTTGAACCCAAGCAGGTGGATCATCTAAATTAGGTGTAGGGTCCACTGAGTTAGTATGAGGAATGATGGGATCCTCACCAGGGGTTGCATCATCCTCACACTGGGGCTAGGATCATTTAATACTCGCAGCTCGTCATCTCCAATCGTGACATTTATAGACTCCATAACCTTAGAGCTTGTAAAGTTAAACACCCTATAAGACCTACTCGTCGATGAATATCCTAAAAATATCCCCTCGTCACTCTGGGAGTCAAACTTTCTTATGTTCTCTGTATCTCTCAAGATATACCCAAAGACATCGAAATACAATAGGTTGGGATTCTTCATTTTCCACAACTCATAAGGAGTGTACAGCGTTTACGAACGAAGATATAACCTATTCAACATATGGCATGTGGTTCTCACCGCCTCTATCCTAAAACATCTAGGCCTATTTTTTCCAAGTAGCATGGATCTAGCCATCTCTTGTATCTTCTAGTTCTTCCTCTTAATAATCCAATTTTGTTAAGTATGATAGATCAAAAATTCATGTTTGATGCCCACTCCATCATAATAGATATGAACTTAGCCTCTTGAAATTTAGTGTCATTGTCACTATGTGATGGATTAATAGTGACTTTATTAGTTTTGTATGATCCGACGTTTGGTTGCTAGAAACACAACTACATCAGACTTTTCTTTCAAAAATCCTATGATAGAATATCGGGAAAATCCATCGACTATCACGAGAATGTATACCACCTAAACTCTCCGATCAAGTAGGACCCATAAGATCCTTATGAATCAACTCCAAAACACATGAGGTGGTAATGGTGTTCAACTTCTGATGGGGACTTTGAATTTGTTTTCCTTAATGGCGAGGTCCATAAATCGAGGAAGTTAGTTTCCCAATCGATCGTAAGCCACAAACTAGGTCCTGTTTCACTAATCTCTCAATATCTGTAAAATTCACATGACCTAGTCATTGATACCAAAGGTCCATAGAGGATATCGTGGTACCGTTGAAAACAAATGAGGACTTGGGCATAATCCTATAGAAATTATCTTTGATCCTCACACCTTGTATTAAAAGTTCACCGTATTGATCATTGTAAGATGTGGGTTCTTAAAATACAATTAGTATTTAACGAGGCGCAACCCCTTATCAAAATGCTGATTGGTGCACAAAGAATAACACAATAAATAAGAACTATAATGTATGCAACAAGTAGTCTTTAAATCCAAAAGTCTATATTAAATGATCCTTTACACCATGAATGTTCTTTGACTATAATAAATGAGGGGAGTCCCCACAATCAACTTGATTGGAGGGAGAAGGAACAAGCACCTTGGCATAATAGGGGCAAGGTAACAAACTAAATGTGGAAAATGTTTATAAAAAAATAGCAGTTAAGATCTAAAGATCAAGGAATATAATCACCAAATGGTAAACTCACAATAAACTCTCATCTCTAGAGAAAAATAGGCATCAACATTTAGAAAGGAAAAGATCATCATGTTAAAGGAAATAAGTGGAAGTATTTATAATAGCGAAGGGTCATTCGAGCGACCTTGCCCGTATTAAATGATATGATGTGCAACTAGCACATGGAATCAAAATTCCATTTTACTAGTAGTATCTCAAAATTCTCCTCTCTAGTCTCATAGAATTGTCTTTATCTGCTGGAATTACCCCATCCACTAACATGTTAATGTATGGTTATCTCTAATCATATGGTTTCTTGATAAAATTGCATTCAGCCAACTAGTAATACAACTGGCACTTATCATAACTCTTTTATAATTATGCTACATCTTGCTTCATCGTAGTAAAAAACTAGCCTACCCTTTAAATTTGTTGGTATAGAGGGATCTCAGTAGTCTCGTAGCTGTCTTGATGAGCCTCTATCAGTCTCTTCTCAACTTCCTTAGGGTCAACACACCTTGACAACCATCCTCCTTTATTTTTATAATATAAATTTCCATCCATGGAATAATATTATGCTATCTCCACCAAGTTCAATGGCCCTTCCCCAGTGTCAACTGCCTCCTTATCTTTCCCCTCCAATCATTATTATCATCTGTGGGAAACATTTTAATTATTACTAATGGAGTTATCCTTTTGGTAATTGAAATAACTGTTGAATCCCCTTTGATGGCAACTTTTTAGGCAATTTTGGAGTAGACATATGCATGTATGTTCATCATTATAGGTTTCCTTTTTTTTGTCATTTCATGGAATTATCCGAGTAATCTTTGAATGATTGTTCGGTAAGGGCACCAGGCTCATGTGTTTTAGGTCATACTCCTATTTACTTATTTCACCACTAGATTGAAATATCCTTTGATTGTAAGAACTTGGATACCCCTTCTCAAGGCCTCTAATAAGCCCAACACTAGGGCCTCATACTCAATTTCATTATTGGAGAACCTAAAGTCCAACTTAAAGGAAAACCAGATTTACTCTTCTCCTTTGTTGAGGATAACCCCTTGTGCCTCCTTTGCCTTCAGTCGAAGATCCATTGAACTCCATTTTCCATCCTTCCAAACTAGCTTCAAGGTAATTATCTAGGAGATTATCACCCCGGGAGCTCTTCATGTGGTGGTTTTAATGTCTCAAATGGAAATATGGCCAATAAGTCTGCATAAGCTTGGCTCTTGATGGCCTGAGGGACCACGCATTTGAGATCATATATGAATGTATTAAAACCCATCTAGATGCCGTGCCAATTACTATATTTCTAGCTAAAAAAAACTTTATAGGGTCACATCTTATTATAATGTGATCCTTGAAGATAACATGTAGTTCCTTATTTTTTAACCAACAAATATAAGGGCTAAACAATGCCTTCCAATAGTGTATCTCGTCTCAGGCCCATGTATAGTTTGACTTAAAAACTAAATAGGTTTTTCCACTCCCTCTAACTCTTGAGACAACAGATTTCTGACTGACCTTGATAGTACAAATATAGCACCCTGTCGCAGAATGTATTCTTCTCCAGTTCGCAGGCATCATAGGTCAAACAGGCCGTGGCCAGACCTCATTCAGGGATCGTCCAGAACTCACTTGGCACGGCATCCCTTCAGGACTAGATGGCACGGGGTGCAGCCCTATCCATTGTAGGCCGCGGAGCTCCACCGTATGGTGTGCGGCACCCCTCCATCAGCTTGCAACACTGCTTGCTTTGCAGGTCGCACCCCCTTTATCCTCAACTGCTGTAGACTTAGTATACGCCACGTGCTTAGGGCATGTGACTCAACACATTTCCTCATAAATAGAGGACCACACCTAGAAGGAAAGGGATCGATTCCATACCCGACCAGGGCAGGCTCTGCAATACAGATTATCTCTACACGACCTCAACATATCTCTTGGAGGCCACACATCTACATCGCAGCCACCTCCCGGGCTCACCGGAATCTGCAATACCGCCATGTATTCACCTTTATTCTCATACTTGTACGCCTCTTCAGGCATGATTATATTGTACAATGCAACGCACATAATGAGAATGGAGCAACACAGTGGATGTAGGCCTATTTTAAAGGCTGAACCACTCTATATCTTGTCTTCTCTCTATTTGCTTGATTTACTTGTTTAACACACACTTTACTCTTGACTTGATGGTATGGGAACGCCTTATGGCCGATTTCTCGTATCATCAATTTGGCGCCGTCTGTGGGAATTGAGATATTTCAATCTTGTTTCTCTACACATATGAGTTCTTAAACACCTTATTCGACCCCTGAGGGTCCTATGGATCATCTTCTCATGGGTCGGTTACTGGTTATTGGGCTCCGCTTTACATTCACCCCCCTTTCACGGGTATTTCATATTTCTGGATCTGTCTTTGGATCTTCATTTGATGGCTTTGGATCTATTTTACATACCCCTATGATATCATTCCATCTAGATAATGCTGAAGGCGTGGTGGACTTTAGTCCCGAAAAGGTGGATGATTAGGGAAGGGCTATATTTACTCCCATTTTTGTTTCCATCTTCCTATGATCTATGGGTTATCATTGAAGTTATGCCGTATTGCGCACTGCAAGGGAATTCTCTCATCAATGGACCCTAGTAGGTTTTCTTGGCGTATTGGTGGAGAAAATATCAGTTCTTGGGCTCGACTTAGGATCTCTCCGCGGCCTAGCCAGGGGCGAGGCCTGTAAGTTCAACGGCCTCTAGCGCCACGACCCCTACTAGTGCGGACCTATTACAACAGTTCAAAATCATCGGGGGAAGGACTTAAGTGGCCTTCGGATCGACCTTGGTGAATAACATTAAAGGGCTGCGGCAATGCACTTATGTGCCATACTAGCCGCGGCCTCGTCGGCATATCATGGAGCAGTTCAAATCCCCTTTTTTCAATATTCCTGTGATCACTCACTTTTGTTAGTTTTATCTCAGATTCTATATACTTTTTAAAGACTAACAAAAGCAGAAATGGAAGGAGAATCCAGCCAGAGCGCAGAAGTCAAGGATGAGATTGTGCAACTGTGCAATCACCTTAATCACCTCTATCACAGCCATGCCTCACTTCTGACCCAGGTCAATTACCTAACTCATAGGGTGCTAATGCTAGAGGTCGCGGCCTCTCAAAATACAGTCGCGGGTTCAGAGGAAAAAGCTTTGTCTGCCGGGGCCGTTAAAGAAGCCGCAGAATCAACTGGCAGAAGTTAGAAAAGGAGAACAGAGAAATCAGAGAAAAAAATGGGCGTCTATACGCCGTTGATTTTCCCAATTGAAGAGATCTTTGAGTTCATCAAAGAGGACAATCTTTTGAGGTGGCCAGAAAAGTTGAAAGCTCCACCCCACAAGAGGAACAAAGCTACCTGGTGCAAATTCCATCAGGACCATGGCCATGACACAGAGCGATGATATGCTCTGAAAGATGAAGTTGAAAGGCTAATTGGGCAAGGGATGCTGCAGTGATTCCTAAAGAATGCATAAAGGACCCAACCAGACCTAATAGAGGCTGCATGCCGCACCTCATCCTTAGTCTTTCCAATTTCAACTGTTTCTGTTTATGTTTTATGAAGCTCATTGTAGCCTTAATACTCAAGACTTTATGTTTTGTTAACAAAGTCATTAGCTAAAGCATATATATATAAATATATGAATTAGCAAATTTTTCCATATCTGTTATTTCTCTTGGTTTCATAATATGTTATCTCACAAAAAGACTTTTTGTCTTAAACAGATTCCAGAGGAAGAATAACAAAATTATCTCGAAGGATTATTCTACTTCGGGATGCACTTATGGAGGGATTACGACCTTCATTAGCTCAGAAGTTCCCCTCGTAATGTGAAACTACATCTTATCTTCTGATGATCATATTCGTGAAAACATCTGAGAATTCAAGGGGCTCTTATTAGCCACGGGGGCTAACAATGCCCGTTCTCAGCTTTTGAAAATCGTAATTAGCCGTGAGGGCTTACAATGCTCGCTCTTAGCTTTCGGGATGCGTCAATGAGCCGGGAGGCTTATAATATCTAGCCAGGGATGGATTTATATATATCAGCAGCTGTGGGTGGCTTAACAACATAACCCAACCTAGAGAGGCTTGATAGTATCTCGCATATTAGTTGTGGGTGGCTTAATAACATAACCCAGCCTGGAGAGGCTTGATAGTGTCTCGCATATTAGCTGTGGGTGGCTTAATAACATAACCCAGCCTGGAGAGGCTTGATAGTGTCTTGCATATTAGGGCTTGGCAACATGACCCAGCCCGAGAAGGCTTTGAAATACCAACGTGTGTCTACAGAGGCACATTGTTCAGGTGAACCAGAAATGTGCCGCATCCCACCGATACGGTTGAAGAGCTCTAGGAGCCATTCATTCATGAAAGTGCTGATGCACTAACATCTTGAAGCATGAAAAAACTATAACTGCCACAGCGTCAAATGCCACGGTGGAGGAGAATCAATTGTACACAGTCTAAGGAAAGGCTTTCTCTACATGTTCCATGTTGGTTATGGGATGACAAAAGATAAAACGCTCAAACAACCAGGTGCAACGAAAGCAGCTGGGGATCCATGCAATCCGCAAGCCCCGGCCTTGAAATCATGTCCGCGACAATCAAGTAAAGACGTTTGAATGACGCGGCATAATAAAGGGCCGCGGCTTGCACGCAGCTGCCTTGTGACGCAGCAGTTGATGTCCTACGGGAGTAAAATGGCACCATTTATGTGGGCGCGAACATTGACAAATAATCATACTACGAAGAAATGGATCTCTGTCCGCGGACTTAAAATGTTATGTCTATCGGGGCACGGATGCATTTTCAAAAATGAGGCAGTTACGTACAACCATTCATTATAGCAAGCAATGTAAAACATGCAATGTAAAAGAGCAAGGAATATCAAGCAGTCAATCGTAGTGGTAAAAATATGGCCGCAACCTTGGTATTAATAGCCAAAGATTACAGAATGAAGGCCGCAGCCACATCAGAAGTTAAGATTACAAAAAGGAGGGACGCAACCCTATATTAATGATGCAACAGAAATTGAGTTTAAGAGGCTGCATCATCATCATCATCAGCCTCTTCTCCGCCCGCGACAGTCTCTGACTCTCCGTCCATAGCCGCTGCCTCAGCCTCAGCCCTGAGCCTTGCTCTCTCTTTCTCCACGGCCTTAAGTTCAGTGATACACTCTTGATGTTCGGCATCGCTTAACTTTCAGGCAAGGACCTCCTCCTTGGCCTCAGGGAACCTCTTAATAAATCTTTGCCGCAGCTCCTGGTAACCGCGGAGGTATGTCCTGTTATTGATAAGGAAGAAGTCCTTGGAGCCTTTGAATGACTCCACGGCTTGATCTATGGCTAGTTGGAGGGCGTCACCATGATCAACTTCCAACTTTTTTACTGCTGCGGCATGATCTTCGTCTTTTTGAGCGGACTTGGCTTCCAACTCTTCATATTTCTGCTGGAGTAGGGCGAGCTTGGTATTTGAAATCTCCACGATACGAGCGGCTTCGGCAGTCTGGGCCTGGGAGGATTTCAGGGATTCCACGGCTTGCTTAAAATTCTCCTCCGCTTCCTCCCTCTCCTTGATTGCTTTCTCAAGGTCCATGTGGGCTGCCTGAAGAGCCGCAGCAGCAGACTTCTTCCCAGCCTCAAAAGAAGAAGTTCGTGCAGCCTGCAAGTCCGCGGCATGAGTACTCTTTTTAGCCTCCTTCAGTCTATACAAGGCCTCGTACTTCCTCTTCTAGACCACCATCACATCCGCGGCCTGAAATAAAAGATGTTAGAAAAATATGGAAAAATATGAGATGCAAAATTTAAAGAATGACAACTGGTACGTACCCTCAGAAGGCTATGGAGGCCACAGTGCTCCAGATCGTCATGATCTTCTTCCACGAGCCTATCAAGGTCTGCGGCATCCAAGGCTCTTTTCATTCTCCATGCAGCCTTTGCGGTAGTGTCCCAAGAAGAATTGGGGTCAGGCTGCCTTAATTGGGGCCTTGGTCTACCATCAGGCCCAGACTCTCTGCGGAATTGAGGAGGTGGCAAGTTCGCGTTAACCGCCACAACAGTTGGCGGCGGAGTAAAGGATGATTGAAGGGGCACATCGGTTGACATCAAGCCCACCGCTGCCAGGTTTCCCCCTATGTCATCATTAAAATGGTCATGCGAAAGGTTCTCATCATTAACCATTTGATCCGTGACAGGTATTGTAGTTCTTTCGGCAGGAGCCACAATAGGCGCAGCATTATTTTCTCGGGAGGGAGCCGCGGCAGGTCCCTTGGCCTTGGACCTCTTCCTCTTTCTGCTTAGCGCAGTATTATTTAGGACGACTGCGTCCTCATCCATCTCCGCTAGCTGGGCCGCTAGCAGTTCCCTGTCAACTTCTTCACCTGAAATGGAATAGCATGAGTTCAAGAGAATAAATGACTGCGGAGTAAAACTTATGGTGCAGTTAATTACCTTTCGCGCCCATTTGTCGAGGAATGGATTTGTTTGGGAAAAATCCCGCTTCAAATATGGTTGCCGACTTTACAAGTGTGCCGAACTTCTTGTGTTCAGCAGGAACTTCCGCGGCCTCGACAACTCTTTTTTCCTGCCGCTTGTTCAAGTGCAGATTGTCAAGGGATGTAGAAAGAAAAGACGATTCAAAGGCTAGTGGAAGTTATGCATATTTATTTGAAATAAAAGGACACGACTACAGTCTTATTACCTAATTTTGAGGGAGACCCCCACTGCCGCGGCATTCTATATGTCTTTTCTCTTTCATTCTCCTCGGGGTGCATCTCCCAGCCTTCGCCGGAGATGTAGAAATATTTCCCCTTCCAGTTCTTCACACTGGTCGGTCTCCCAGTGTAAAGGGTCTCGTCCCTGCCGCGGCTAGAGAAGTAGTAGTAGCCCGCGAACTTCACTGAGTTCTCCTTTGGGCGGTAGAAGTGAAAGAACTCCGCGGGAGTGATGTCCTTTTTGAACAAATTCTCCCAAAGGACAACTGCAGCGAGAATGGCTCTCCAGCCATTAGGGTCCAACTGTGCTGGGGCTAGGTTCATTGCCTGAAAAAGGTGACGAATAGGAACTGGAATAGGCAGCCGCAGCCCATAGATGAAGGCGTGCATAGGTAAGAAAATTCCATCATCGGATAGAACCGTGCATGGTCTTTGGTTTGCGGCAGCGGCTGAGCATGTTAAATTTTCTGCAAATTCGAAGGCCTCTGCCACCTGCTCAACCCAATCTTGGGTCATGGATCCACGGATATCATGCGCGGCCAAGGGTCTCTCAGCTCTCCCAGATGTTCCACCTGGGTTATTTCTAACAGCCGCGGCACAGTCTCCTACACCCATTGGATGAGTACTTGAGTTGGCTTCCTCTTCCATCGGCGAAGATTTGAAATCCTTCCCAGATGCAGAGTCCGCGGAGTCTGAGTCAAGTATCACGCAGTTTGGGTAATCTTTTAGTTTTCAAGGGCCTATTGATCTTAGAGGGGGCACAGAAGTAAGCTCGGGGGGAGAGGTCCCAAAATGCTTTGCCCAAAAGCCTCTCAGGAACTCGTCTGGGTCAAAGCTCATATGGCTGCAGCAGTACCTGAAAAGCAGAGTTCGCAGTTAGGCGCCGCAGCCAATATGGTTTGTAAAAGACTTTAAGAAGCCGCAGAAGAATTATTTATAGGTCTTGGAAAAGCATTTGGAAATATTGCCCTAACGAGTTATTAAGGGCCGACTGTTACTTAAACTTATGGGTTCATACTGTCCCTACTAGCCGCGGCCACATCCATGTCAGCAGAGGAACATAGGATGCTGCGGTAATAAGATAGAATTGCTTCAAGGCATTCCTGGCCACGGCCATTCCTAAATTTTCATGGAAGTTTGAAGGTTGTTTGAGACTACAAGAGTGGTGATTTGATGTCGCGGATGATAATTTGAGGGACCGCGACCATTTGGCACAGTATGACGCAGAAGGATTGTAACAATTCACGGGAATGATTATTGAAATCCTACCATGCCGCGGCCTCTATCCTAAACAGTTGATTATCTAAATTCTAATCATTTTTAGGATCAAACTCACAGAATACGAAGAGTTCGATTATGAACACCAAGATAGTTGTATGTATTTCATATGTAGCATACGTGGGAAAGGACAAAACGTACAAACAAAACCCTAGATTTCTAGCAAATGAACCAGAAAAAGCAAAATCATATTAAAAGGGAAGAAAACTGTAAATTTCAAAGGCTTTTACGAAAGTATGGTGGTTGAAAAATCACCTGGAAATGAAGAAACTCGCAATGATCAGCTTCAAACCGCCTTGAACTGCCGCACACCGCCTCATAAGGTTGCCGAAATATGCAAGAGAGAGAGTGTAGAGTTTCGCTCTCGATGTGCGCTCAAAAGTTTTGGAAACGTAATGAAGTCCACGGCCAGAAATAATTTATATAAGGGAGCGCGGAAGACGAATCATCGCTTTGGAAGCACCGCGGCACCTAGGCTACTGAGCCACAGTCCCAATTGATCTCCCTTGGCACTACAGCTTGGGGGCTTATTGATAGTACAAATATAGCACCCTGCCGCGGAATGTATTCTTCTCCAGTTCGCAGGCATCATAGGTCAAACAGGCCGCGGCCAGACCTCATTCAGGGCGCAGACATAACTCACTTGGCACGGCATCCCTTCAGGACTAGATGGCACGGGGTGCAGCCCTATCCATTGTAGGTCGCGGAACTCCACCGTATGGTGCACGGTACCCCTCCATCAGCTTGCAACACTTCTTGCTTTGCAGGTCGCACCCCCTTTATCCGCAACTGCTGCAGACTTAGTATACGCCACGTGCTTAGGGCATGTGACTCAACACATTTCCTCATAAATAGAGGACCTCACCTAGAAGGAAAGGGATCGATTCCATACCCGACCAGGGCAGGCTCTGCAATACAGATTATCTCTACACGACCTCAACATATCTCTTGGAGGCCACACATCTACATCGCAGCCACCTCCCGGGCTCCTCGAAATCTACAATACCGCCATGTATTCACCTTTATTCTCATACTTGTACGCCTCTTCAGGCATGATTATATTGTACAATGCAACGCACATAATGAGAATGGAGCAACACAGTGGATGTAGGACTATTTTAAAGGCTGAACCACTCTATATCTTGTCTTCTCTCTATTTGCTTGCTTTACTTGTTTAACACACACTTTACTATTGACTTGTTGGTATGGGAACGCCTTATGGCCGATTTCTCGTATCATCAGACCTCTCTGTAAAGGTGAGGTAGAGTTGAAAGGTATACCTACTTTTGGAGGAATCGTGGTTTGTGTAGAGGTTAGCAGCTTTTTTAGTTTTTCCAAGGCTTATTGATGTGACTATTCCCATATAAACTTTCTACCCTTTTTTAGTTTCTTAATCAGCGGGTGAGTGGCCTCAACAAGACCAGGTACAAATCTTCTCAAATAGGAAACTTTCCCCAAGAAGCTTTTTAACTATCTCACTTTCTTTGGTCATGGCATATTGATGATGGATATATGTTTGTCTAGATCCATCTAGACACCTTGTCTATTCACCACAAAACCAAGGAACTTCTCAATAGTCACCCCAAAGGCACACTTGAGGGGGTTTATCCTTAGGTTGCACTTCAGACACCTTGTGAACATTTTTCGCAAGTCCACCAAGTGAGCATCCTCCTTTTTTTACTTTATCACCAGACCATCCACATAAAACAGCGCATTATCATGGAAGAGATAGTGAAATATGGTCATCATAGTCCTATGGTATGTAGCACCTGCATTTTTTATACGAAAGGCATAACTATATACATAAAGTTACCTAACAGGGTGCGAAAGGTAGTTTCTCGTAATCTTCTACATACGTCTTGATATGGTTGTATCCCATGTATCCATCCATAAAGTTATGCATCTTGTGCCCTGCATTTTCATCTATCAGGTTATCTATGGAAGGTAACGGGAATTTATATTTTGGGAAGGCCCTATTCAAGTCTCAGAAATAAATACATATCTTGATTTGGTTCTTGTCCTTCTTTACAACTGGAACAATGTTGGACAACCAAATAGGATGTTGTATTGGGATGATGAAACTTATTGTCAGCAACATTTTTCTCTTTTTTCTTAATTTTTGAATCCAGCTCCACTTTGTACGTTAAAGTGGCCTTCTTGACTTGAATAGCTGAGGGCATCACATTTATCTTGTGGTAACTCACCTCTTTGTCAACCCTTGAAATATTTGTGTACATCCATGTGAAAACATCCTTTAACTCTTGTTCCCCTATCGATATACCTTCCAGGTCTTTGGAAATGAAAATTGGCCTAGGATAGTCACCTTAGTCTATGAGATCTACTTTCTCCACTTCTTATATTTTGATCCTTAGCCTATCTCTTTTGCATTCTGTCTCCTCCTCCGCCTCCTATACAAACTTCTGGATATTAGAGTTATTTATCACCATAAATTAGTGTAAGGACATATTTTTACAAGTCCGTTATCAATTAATTATGTCGTATACCGTTACAACTGTCGAAGAAGTTCAAGATCAATCTACATCAAGACGGATCCGAATATGTCAAGGTTCTTCATCAAAAACCTTTCGCAAAGCTTACTTTGGTAAGGTTATATTTTAAATACCTTAACTTTGCACTTAGAGCTTTTGGGATATTTTTACAAAATATTTTCTAAGTGTTGGAGCGGACTTTGTCGTCAAAATTCTGAGAATGAGTAATTTGTGTAAGTCTAGTAGAGTTCCTCATTTTTAATGCCAGGTCGTTCAAGCGAGATGTCATCTCGCTCGAGCGACATGTTGATGTCACGCGATGTCGTTCAAACAACACGTGTACGTCGTTCGAGCGAGATCCCTATTTCATTCAAGCGACTGAGGCGGTGCATTTTTCTATTAATACTCATTAAATGGTTTCGTTTTCATTAAGAAGTCCTAACGTTTTGAAAGACAGAAAACTGCGAAACTTCATAATTCTTTTGGCTTCTTCTTTTAGGGTTTAATCCCTTTTTGTTTTTCAATTCACAAAAATCCCATATGCTTTGGTGAATTATTTTGGTGTTCAAGAACACACTTTGCTTTCGATCATTCTTTGTGGGGATAACTCTACAACCGGTGAGCTGCATGTCTGGACTGCGCATCCTTATGGTATCGCTGCGTATGAACCACTGCTGATTTCTAGCCATTGCTTTGAAGGGTTTGACGAAGACACCGTGCGTTACTCTTATGGGCGAAAGCAATATGGTATGTAAGTCAATGGTCTTGTAAACTTTTCAAAGTTATAGAAATAAAAGGTTTTGCCATTCGGGGATTTTTCCTAAAATTTGTGTCGCATGCTTTATTTATTTATGGGTTGACCCTCGCACACACGTAGTTGCATGTTTAGGGGATGTATTGATTTGGTTTGAAAATAGACTCTAATTAAATAAGTCTTATCACGTAGACATGATTATTTTTAACGTAGTTATCATGTCTTATCATTTTTAACGTGATAAGATAAGGACATGATTGCACGGATTTGTTTGATTATTGTACTTGTCTTATCACATGTTGGTTGGGTGTGTTCACTTCAACCATGTCCTTAAAATGAACCAAATGCAATAATACAAGAGTAATAAAAGTAGTGCATGTAAGATCCATTGCCCGTGAGGAATTTGTTTAATATAAAAAATGATCAGTGAACACGAGAAAGGGCTGCGAGTGAATAATAATCACGTCGTGAAAGCCACCATTTGAAAAGAGCCCACACAAAAAATTAAGGCATTAAGAAGATGAAATATGCCAAAAATTTGGGCCAATAGGTTTTGTCTAAGTTGAGAATTTAGTACCTCTTTAGATATAAAAAATTGCATTATTTTATATGAGGGAGTTTTGGATGGATATATCAATGGGTTTTCACGTCCTTTGAAAAGTTCTCGAAACGACACTAAATAGTTTGGACATTATTGGTGTGGAAATCATTTAAACTTTGATTTGTTGATTTGATTAAGATGATGTCATCTAAATTCAACAATTTTACACCTAAGGATATTTTTTATGTTCATTCATTAGGGGTACACGTATTCATCGTGAACATATGATTGATTGATTTGATTTATCTATCGAATGTGTTCACACCCATACATTCCATTTCCATGACTTGGTGGTTTTAGTATAAATCCATGGTATGATTTTTGTATCATTTTTTTGACTTGTTTGAAAAAATTGAAAAATAAAAAATAGTTTGTGTATGTCTTTTGAGTTACACATTTGAATGCGTGTAGTTTGATTCATATTTTCTATGCACTTTTATCGTGACACTCCATGTTTAGTATGCTTTTTCTTATCTGTCTATTTGGAGATATAATAAAAAGGGGAAGAACAAATTATGATTTTATGGGGTAGTTTGCATTATGGGGGAGATTTGACTATATTGATGGATTTATTCTTGTATCATTTCAAACTCGATGCGTCACGAAGGTATTTGCCTTATCTCATGTGTGTAGGTACGAAGATTGATGATTATTGGATTGCACACCCTGATGAGAAAAGCTTTGAGATTTGTTGTTGAAGACTTGCAAATTTTAGTATTTTCCAATTTTAGATTCATGGGGGATATTTGATTTGTATAATCACTTTGATTTGATAATTAAGATGTTTTTATGTATGTACCGGCATAGACATAGGGGAAGATTTATAAGGCCATATTTTGATAAGTCCGTTATCAATTAATTATGTCATATACCGTTACAACCGTCGAAGAAGTTCAAGAGCAATTTACATCAAGACGGATCCGAATATATCAAGGTTCTTCATCAAAAAGATTTCGCAAAGTTTACTTTCGTAAGGTTATGTTTTAAATACCTTAACTTTGCACTTAGAGCTTTTAGGATATTTTTACAAAATATTTTCTAAGTGTTGGAGCTGACTTTTTATTCAAAATTTTGAGACTTAGTAATTTTTCTATGTCCTGTAGCGTTCCTCATTTTTTATGCCAGGTCGTTCAAGCGAGATGTCATCTCATTCGAGCGACATGTTGATGTTGCGCAATGTCGTTCAAATAACACATGTACGTCGTTCAAGTGAGATCCCTATATCATTCGAGCAACTTAGGCGGCACATTTTTTTATAAATACTCATTAAATGGTTTCGTTTTCATTAATAAGTCTCAGCGTTTTGAAAGACAAAAAACTTCAAAACGGCAGAATTCTTTTGACTTCTTCTTTTAGGGTTTAATCCCATTTTGTTTTTCTCAGAAAAATCCCATATGCTTTGGTGAATTGTTTTGGTGTTCAAGAACACACTTTTCTTTTGATCATTCTTTGTGGGGATAATTCTACAACCGGAGACTTGCGTGCTATTATGGGGGAGTCCTTGTGAAGATTTTAGACTGCATGTCTGGACTGCGTGTCCTTGTGGTATAGCTGCGCATAAAGTAGTCATTTACAAGTTCTTCGGCTACCCTCTCACACCTTTATAACTTGTAAATGAATGTGTCCTCTTCTGGTTGTTTTCCTCCAGCTCTCTGGCTAAAAATCTACTGAACATGCTTTGTTGCTAGACTTAGTGCTCAATTAGATCAATTCGCGATGTCATCCTGTCACGCAACTATCTAGATAGGTTTCGGGGTCTCACTATTTCTTGATCAATCTTGTGCTCTGCAAAACTTCCCACTGTGAAAGATGTTGCACACACCCTTTTTCCTAATACTAGGGACTCTAGTGCCACCAGTGTATCGAGAGAGCACTATAGCCTTATCAGTAAATTCTGTGTAGAAAATTTCATTTACCAAGTGTGATTCTTTATGCGCGAAGAACTTCTTAGATGCCCGAATGACTACTTCCTTTCCTTTGATGTTTGCCTTAACACATTAATGGTAAGTTGATGACACTAGCATATGATTGTGCATCCATACTCTCCCCACCAATAGTTAATATGATGGCTCACATTCCATTATGTGGAACTTTATATGGGAAGTGATATTCCTCATGGTAATCCCCACATTAACATACCCAATGGACTTGGAAGGTTTATTATCATACCTCGATATTGCCAAAGGATTTTGCACAATCCTTATTTCAGTAATGTTTCAATCACAAAAGGACCCAATAGACATGATATTAATGGACGCTCCCCCATCTAACAAGACACGGTCGATCAATTAGCCTTAGTGAAGGTGACCTCTAAGTAATCTACTCACAACTTTGGCCATAGTCCCCTTCCACCTCAAGTTTGGTGCCATGTTCTTCTTCACAATCTTGAAGATTGCTCGAGTAAACTCTAGTCTGGAACTCTCTAGAATCCCCACTTCGTTAAATAACTAACTAAACTTTTGTGAACAGGATACCTCAGTACATTCTACCCAAGGATCAATATGGTCTTCTTCCAGCTCATAGACTTCCTCCATGTCTCTGTAAGCTGACTCATCGTAAGATATCACTGCATTCAGAGAAGCCAAAGAGCAATCCTCCAAGTGCCTACTCAAATCATCGATTGGACATGTGTCATCATCTAAATTTATATGAGACATTTAATCATGCATTCCTCTAAGGACTCCTCAAAAATTTCTTCGAGGAACTACTGTTCTTTCATCATCTGCTCTGAATCTTAATCATAAGTGGTGGCCATGTTGTCCCCATGGATCGGTAATGGGTTATCATTCACATTGGCTTGGGGAAATTGAATGTCCCCTTTCTTAACACGGTCATCAATGAGCCTTCTCAGTGAAAAACACTTACTAGTTGGGTGACCCAACTTATTATGGACTTGATAAAACCTTAGGCTATTTCTATCTTCCTATGTCACAGGCTTTGTACTGAAATTAATAAGCCAACACACCTTATCCCAGACCATGTGATCGTAAAGTTATAAGGCTTGCTCCAATGTACAAGGTAGTTTAGGTGGGTATCTTTACCATCAAACCTCTTACTTTTACCTTTTCCTTATTGACCATTATATCCACACCCATGTCTCCTATGTCCACTATCAATATAATTCACTCGTCGGGGAATTCCTCTCCCCAAGATAGGTGGTGGTCTCAGCATCAAACTTAGTAATGTTAGTGTTGGTAGGGGTTTGACCACCAAGGCATGTTCCTGGATGATTTCAGGAATGCTGCAAACGTTTCTTCTCTGGTTTCGTTAATCAAGTTGAAGATATACTTCGTCAGTAAACCTTGTACACAAACTTGCAAGAGCTTTCTCTCTCGCATTTCTTCCCTCACATCTAGTGATCGTACGTGAAAACTCCTTATATATGACATCACATCTTTGTCAGGATTTTGCTCTTCCCGCACGAGATGGGTGAGGGTAAACTCATCCTTTTCCAAGAAGAACTTTGAATGAACTGGATGTGGATCTCTTCCTAAGAGTCCACACTGCCTAGTGCCAGATTAGAGTACCATGTGTAAGATTTCTTGGTATTTGTAAAACTCTCTCAACTTTCACTTTTTATCATTGAAGTGGGCACCAAGATTTTCAATAAATCTCTTCACATGCTCCTTAGAATTCTCCATTTTGCCCATATATTTCTCGAAGATAGGTGGGACATACCCTATTGGGTAAGGTTCGTTATTATAATCTTTCAGGTATGTTGTAGGAAAATCATCATATATTGAGGAGGCTTCTCCTCTAGCTGTAGAAGATGCCATCATCCTCATAAGATCTTTCTCCATTTCCTCCATACAAGGTAGATGAGGGATACATTGTTTGGGAACCACCATTGATGCAATTGAATTTGGTGGAGTGATAGGTGTCCCATTTCTCGGTATGACGAGAGGATCCACGTTGGGTGACCCCATTAGTAGAGAAGCATCATCGTTGGTATTAGTCTAAGAAACTCCTCCCAAAATAAAATGACCCAACAACATCGATGGTGGCATTGTGAAAAAATTTGATCCCCTAGAGACTTCCATTACTGTGTGAGCACCTGGGGTCTTGATAAACTCGCTGAACAGGTTCATCGACCCCACTATCTGTGTTTGACCTATGGATGCTACCATGCCAGTAATTAGTAAGCAAGTCTCCACCTGCACCGCTCTACCACCTTGTCGCACGACGGTGAGATATCCTTCCTCCTCACATTGCAAAGCATCGAAATCAATGTTCTTTCCCATGTTATTGTTAGTCATCCTTCAAAAGAAAATACCTCCCCAGTGGAGTTGCCAAATGTAAGATATGGGTTCTTGAAATACAATTAGTATTTAACGAGTCATAACCCCTTATCAAAATGATGATTAGTGCACAAAGACTAACATACTAAATGAGAACTGTAATGTTTGCAACAAGTGGTCTTTAAAACCAAAAGTCTGTATTAAATGAGCCTTTACACCATAAATGTTCTTTAACTATAATAAATGAAGGGAGTCCCCATAATCAACTCAACTGGATGGGAGAAAGAACAACCACCATATTATAATAAAGGCAAGGTAGCAAACCAAGTGTGCAATAATTACGAATGTATGTTAACAAATAGTGGTTAAGATCTAAAGATGAAGGAATATAATCACCGAAAGATAAACTTACGCTAAACTCTCATGTCTAGGGAAAACTAGGCGTCATGTTTTTTAGAGGAAAAGATCATAATGTTAAAGGAAATAAGTGGAATTATTTATATGAGGGAAAGGTCATTCGAGTGACCTTGCCAACATTAAAATTTCTTACCTCTTTTAATGCTAAGAGTATTGTGCAATTAATGATAATGATAGATCATTAATGCATGAGATATTATATTTTGGAGAGAAAGTTGTTTGTGTTATTAAGAGTCCCTTTGCATTGATTGAAATATGATAGGTTGATAGAAAAGTTTAATTTGCGACAGATGATGGTACATTCTCTTATTTGAGCTAGTGGTACAAGGAATAAACTCAATCGAGTGCCACTTTTCTTAAGTTCCTAAAATGTCAGGAAACATGACATCATAAAAGGTAGTGAACAGTGATATATGAGAGGAGTTGTCTAATCAACCAAATGTGGTCTTTTGGATGGTGGTTATTCGAGCAACCTAAAATTATCTATGAGAGGTCAAAATAATATCTTTGAACAACTGTTAAAAGTAAGGTCCTTCGAGCGAGGTCCCTCAATTGATGGTATCTCGATAGCCTATTTGTTGAGCTTATTGAACACAGATTTTACCCAAGTGTGCTAAAGAGGTTGGTTTTACTTACCAAATGTTACTTTGTTACCAATCCTCTAAGGCAAGTCCCTATGACGTTACCTAAATAAGGTTGTTCGTTAGAACATGTGATCTCCCCCATGTCCTACCACACATGGTCCTTCGAAGGTACTGATCAACCTTAGAATATTACAAAATAGCTCTATGTATTTCAATAATAATTCATAATACATGTAAATCATAACTCCTATTACAAAATTTTCCTTCAATATCTCTTGATTGAGCTTGATCTTTATGGCAGGTCTTTCGAGTGACCACATTCCTTCTTTGAGGTATTTCATCACCCGATCTAGTTGTGGGGATTCTTAAGAATGATCACCTTTGAAATGATCTCTTATTTTATCATTACTCTCTTATTTGTACAAGATTATTCTTTCAATCAACCTTGGGCTTGGACCTCCCCCAGTGTTGAAGACAAAGCTCCATAGGGGAGACTGTGGCACTGTTGTACACAAAGAGGACTTATGCATAATCCCACATCAATTATCTTTGATCCTCACACCTTATAGTAAAAGTTCAGTAGATTGATCATAAACATTACATTCGGACCGATCAAACTTTACCACAAAGTTTGCATTGCACAACTGAATTATGCTAATTATGTTATCTTATAACCCTTCCACGTACAACACATTGTCTAGTTTATGGAAATCGAGTATCTCAACACATCCACGCCCTAAAATACTAGTCCTACTACTATCTCCAAAAGTGACTTTCCCTTCCTTGCAATACTCAAGATAGGTAAAAAATGAAATGTCACCAGTCATTTTCCTAGAACACCCACTGTCAAAATACCATTAAGAAGTATTTTAAACCTCGAGAGCAACGTGAATAATAAGGACATTGACGTCTTGCTTAGGTACCAAAGTGGATGTAACCTTTTGTTTTCCCTTTTCGTTGTTGGCTCTAATCGGAGCATTGTCAAATGGCAAAGACGTTCATTGAAATTCTTCCATTAAGCTTTGTGAAGTCGCGTCTAGGAACTGAACTTTCTCTCTAGGACTAGCAAAGCACTAGAGCGATGAACATGAGTATGTGTAGGCCTAGTTCTACCCAACTTGTATCAAAACTCCCTAAGGTGACCTCATCTTTTGTAAAAAGTTCAAACATAGACATATTTAAGTCTACCTTGGTTCTATTTCTTAGGTTGAACTCTCCTTTGTGGTTTAGGTTGAGGGCCATACAGATTAACCACAAATTTAGGCAGTTCTGGTGCTATATAGGAAGTAGATGCACCACCATAACCTATTCCTCGCATCTCACCAAAACTTAAGAGTAACCGAGGAGCATCTTTCCTACCTTTTTCAATGTATCCTCTATGGTAACCTCTCGGGTACGTACAAGATCTTTATTAGGTTGGGATATAAAGGATTCATGTTTCTCAAGAGTCCCCACGGATGATTGAAGATGTCTCTTAAAACTAGCCACCTTGTTGGTCAAGTCACTATTTTCCCTCTCAACTAAAACAACCCTCCCTCCCAAAGCTTCTCTCACTGAGAACTGTCTCTCTATCACCTCTCACAATTACATATCTAAGGTTAAAACTCTAATCGCTAAACATTTTCTTTTTTTCTTTATTTTAAATAACTCAGCGTAAAGATAGGCGTAGGAACTTTGAGGTGTTCATGTTTAGTAGTTTCCTCATCAGCGTGAGGTGAACTAGATGTACTAACATAACTATCAATGAATGCGGTGAAGTTACATCCATGCGGTAATTCTTCCTCAGATTCCACTGACTCGACCTCGCAATTGCTAAGCATGGAATTTAAGTCATCTTTGCCTTTCCCTTGTGTTTTTAACTTCGTTGGACACTCGTGAGCTTTGTGATCATTTCCCTCACACCCATAACATATATCCTCCTATTTCTTTGGGAAATCTTTCTCTTTTTTTTCAAAAATGTTCTTGCCTGATTTATATTTTTTCTCCTTCACAAAAATTTCTTTGGAACTATTTTGCTCTTTAACTTTGCGAAACTTTTTGAATTTTTTTTGCAAAAAAGGATAAATCATCCAAGTTAAAATCGTATTCGGAGACAGACGACACTTCCTCTTTCTTTTTAGTGCAATTCCCTTTTCCTTAGTTTTAACAGTTTTGGGAAACATATCCACCTCATACATTTGAAGGTCTCCTACGAGTTCTTCTAACCTAAGATTATCTTGTATCCCTAATGAATTTAGCACAATAACCTTGGGAATAAATCGGGCCAGAAGAGATCTCAAAATTTTCTTAACTACATGCGTCTCAAGAATTTTCTCACCTAAATTGAAACTTCAGTTTCCTATATCAGACAGACGTGCGTAAAACTCATCAAAAGATTCAAATTCAGTCATAGTGATAGTTTTAAATTATGTGGTGAGATTTTGCAGCTTAGAAGCCTTAACAACATTGGTTCCCTCATGAGTGAGCTGGAGGGTATTCCAAGCTTCTTTAGAAGTGGTGCTTATAATAATGCGACGGAACTCATCAAGGGTGAGGGCTCTCGAGATGGCACTCAGACTTTGGGATTTGAAATTGCTCCACTTAAAGTCATCCTCTCCCCACGCAGAGATAGGTTATGGGCCAACGACATTATCAACAATCGTAGTGGGTGTTATCCACCCTCTTTCACAAACTAACCAGACACATTCATCAATAGACTTTAAAGTTGACATTGTCCTAGATTTTCAATACGCATAGTTTGAACATTAAAAAATGGGCATTCGATATACATATTATACATTAAATCAAAAAAATTTAATGATCAACAATTTTTGAAAAAATTGATATAAAAAAATTGTAAAAAGAATCACACGGTAAATTAGTGCAACAGGCACTGATACCAATTTGAGAATGCAAGTGATTTAGTGGACTAATTTGTATAATAAATTGACACACACAAATCCAATTTTTTTATCAAATTCCATCTTCAATTAAATTAGGTGTGCATACAATATTTTTCAATGTCCAATTTTCAAACTAAGCATGCAATCAACACAAGTGGTGAGGAAAAATCCCTAAAAAGGGAGAAAAAATGTATTCAACACTATTAAATGTTTTGAATGACAATCGACTGACAACACTTAAACAATCTATGTGATACATGCAAAGCCTTCAAAACCTTCAATAGAATACAACAGGATCCAGAGTTGTCCATAGGTGGTGGTCTTCCCTCGGTATCCACCGATCAACCTTATCTTCTTCAGCAGTGAAAATCCAGTTTCACAATTCAGCAATAGATATTTCTCTACACAAACGTTTATCAGAAAGAAACTTTCTTCGTGACTTGCTAAAGTGATCTAAGTTATTACAAGGGGTTTAGAATGTTTATGGAGGATCTCGATCACAAAAGAGAACTCAAAATACGTGTTTTTGAATATGGAAAGATTTCTTAAGAAGTCTAATCCCATTCAGACTATTTATAAGAAGGTTGGTTAAAATAGGATAAGCATGAAAGATTTGGATTAGATTTCACTAAAAAAACAAATTCTTGCTCGATCATTCGAATAGACATGTACCTCATTTGAACGACACCCATGAGTTCATTAGAACGGGTTCGAATGACTACTTCAAACGACATTCCAGATAACAACCAAAAATGCTTCGTTCGAGGTATAAATGATCTCGTTCAAATGACTGGTTCTTCTTGTTCGGACGACTATAAATCTCGTTTGAACGAGGCATCAAATTTTTTGAAATATTTTTCTATAAAACTTCAAACGCCTTTTTAGAAAAATTAACCTCTTAAAAAATTCTTAAACCCCAGAAATATTATAAACCATTTTAACAGTACATAACATGACTTCTTCTTATGTTATTGAGACGTATGATTCTTTCATCTTTCAAATGTCTTCAACTTTGTCTTCTAGTCCCCAGAAGTCATGTAGGGGCAGTGTTTATGTAATGGGATACACCAAAAATAAAACTAAAAGATGGACAATTATAAAACTTTCCCTTATAGTAAACATTAGAGTTAATCAAAAATCTATAACGAGGGTTTGAGGCAGGGGCCTAAATATGGTTTTGGTTGGATTGGTAATATGAGTAATCATATTATTTCTAACACACTATTTGGTTGTTTTATGAAATTTTAAAGATTTCAAAAATTGACATTTCTTACTTGCAACATGGTGGGTGTTGTAATCTTCTAAAACCTCATAACCAATAGGTGCTTCCCATAGGACCTTAGACTTGTTTGTGGGTAGGTCTGTCAAAATGAGAGACAAAGATATAAAGTGGTTCGAACCTCAACTAATGATCTTATGTCTACTATGAAGAGTGTTTCTTTGTATATTAGGTTGAAAATAAGAGTATTAAAATCTAAAGACCTATTAGTATTTATCTAAGACGGTTTTAGGTTTTTGAGGTCTTTTTCACAAGTAAAAGGACCCCTCGAGAATAACTTATGGACTCCTCGAGGGGTATATTACCTCATTTTAGGAATATACAGATTATATAAAGTATGGGATGTATAAAATGATCTAAACCTTCTCTATACTCACATAATAGTGGCTCAGCAAAGGTCAAGATAACAAACACTTTGGAGACAAACGCTTATTAGCTACTCTAGTGTTTACTAGATGATTTCTTACTAAATTGGTTGAATAACCTTTATTGAGAACCATTCACAATACTTACACATATAATCATTCCCTTTGAGAGAGAATGAGTGGATTATAATAGCATGGCAGGGGTTGCCCCAAGGTCTGACGACTATAGTATCAAGGTGGAGTGTTGGTGAAAGGCTTGCATGTGGAGTCAGGTAGTTGAGTGGGAGTGAGTAGTGGAAATAGGTAGAATATTGTTTCTACCTTTTACCTACCCACTAGAGAAGTTGTAAAAGATTCTCTTGACATTTGAGGGGTCCTGCGGTGTCTGAAGTTTGATCTTAAATGGCATGAGATTGTCTTCGTAACATAACATTGGAATTTATCCTTAACGAGGCATTATGAACCCAACGGAGGAAATTAATTTCTAGGAAAAGCTTTTCTAGTCTAGTCTAGTACTTTGAAATGTCTATCCCAAGGTTTCTGAGCATAGTTGCCAAGGTCTTATAATGTGATTAAGTGCTTTGTACTCTTTAGGACATTGCTGTGGTCCTTGATTTTTTGTAGACCCTTTTTTCATCATATCCATGGTCTTTGGAGGTTACCACTAGTCTAACTGAGTTCTTTATTAGACCTTGGTATCTCCTACCTATTTGGATGAAGTTAAGAGTTATAAACTCTTGGAATGTCCAAGAAACCAACTATGGAATCGTCAAAAGTCCCATATTTATCTTGGTAGGAATTACAAGCGGCTATACTTATTCATTGAAATTAATAAGGTAACAACATAACTAACTATTGGGATTTTCTTCATTATGAGATTACATTGAGAAGGAGCTTACAATGAGTGTTAGAGGTGGATAATTGTGGTGTATTAGGATATGTGTGTCTATAAATGAGACCCTTCACCTAATTGAGATCGTCAATATTTACTTCTGTAATCACCTCTCTCTTGTTCAACCTTTCTTTTTGCTATCAATTATTTTCTTTCTCTCTATCGTAAACATGTCTTTTGGATTATGTCACCTTCTAAGGTCTAGAATCAACTCCCCTCTCGGTAATTGATACCTATGTCTCTTTGCCTTCTTTAAGTCAATAGGGAGATAATTTCATCTTATCCCCCTCGCTGGTGAATCCCCACTAGTGCCCAAATAATAAAAGAATCAAGGTCGAATTACCCCAATTTCTTATGTGGGGCACAAGAGTCTTCAAGAATCATTGATAAGGACTTGGAAGATATTCATGAAAAATACCAAATTTCGTATAGTGTGACTCTAAGGGCTACCAAGACTGATGTAAGATATTGATCCTTGGTCCTAAAAGAGGTTTGCTATAATGAGTGTTTTCTTCTTTATACATCCAGGTTTCCACTTCCCCATCCAGTGGTAGAGATCTTAAAGTTGATCAGAGTAGCCCCAAACCAAGATATTATGGAACATTTAATGTCTCCCAATCTTAATTATTCACTTTGTATTAGGTTCAGGAGTAAAGGAAGGCTAAAGACAGGGGTCTAAAGTTCTTTCCCCAGATCTCGCACTATCTTCTCAAGGGGGACGCATAATATTCCCAATAATGGAATGAGAGATTCTTCTTTATTAGTGGGGCCAGAGCTACCCTAGCCCCTGTGGAAAAGATCAGCAACTCCACTTTTTGGTGTACTCCCCGGTCTTTGGGTGGGTTTTATTTGAATTTCAATCTTTTATTCAACTAGTATAAATCATATTAAAAATTGTTCTACAATACTTGTTATTATTGGAAATGGGGATTCTAACAGGATGAAGAAGGGTCTGAAGTTGACCTCTTTCCCCTTTCTGGTATTTCTTACCTCCAATCGCCTATATAAAAATGGTCTTGGACCTCACACTGTAAGGACATAGTCTGTCACAATTAAGTATCTCGTATACTGCTACAATCGTCGAAGATGTTCAAGATCAAATACGCAACGAGAGGGTCCGAATATCAAGCTTCATCAACAATCAAGCCTCCATGAAATGAAATTGGTAAAGCTTGTGTTTTTAATTCCTTAATAATTCACTTCGGATTTTGGGATATTTTTCATAAAATATTTTCTAAGTGTTGGAGAGGAGCTTTAATTCTTTTCATCAAAAATATTTTTTGGATTTTTTGAGGCGGTGCATTTAACGAGGGAAAGATAAATAAAAAATGTTTGTTTAATAATCTCATTTGAATGACACCGTATATCGTTCAAACAACAGGCTATGTCGCGCGATGCTTTAAAAAACATCATGTCTCGCTCGAACGATAGCATGTCTCGCTCGAATGACCCACCTCCTTAAGTTATCTATTTAAAGGACTCTTCAACTCCGTTTTCCACAAGAAGTTTGTACATTTTTACATTTTGCAAATAGTGCAAAATCAGCAGAACCTTTTGGCTTCTTCTTATAGAGTTTAATCTCATTTTTTTTAATTCACAAAAGTCCTAAGTTCATGTGAATTGTTTTGGAGTTTGAGAACACACTTTGCTGGTGTTCATACTTTTGTGGAGAATATTTATGTATCATATGGCTGCGTGTCATTGAAGTTCGCTGCGTACGAATCTCTGTTGAAGATAGGACTACAGTTCTTGTGGATTGCTATGCGTAATTCATTGTTGACGACTCAAACAACTATATTTTATTATAACCGTGTAAGTTTCGATTTACAATTATAGTGAAATAATAAGTTTGGCTCTGATGGGATTTTTCCTAAACTTTTTGTCGCATATTTTATTTATGGTGGTTTAACACATGCACGCACGTAGCTAGTTGATTTTGAGGGCTGAATTATTTGGATTCATAAATTGACACTAATTAAATAAGTTTGTGATTGGAATTTGTGCATTCATTTGAATCGGCATCACACATTCGAAGTTATTTACAAATTTTTATTAGAGCAGGTTACACTAATTTATTGTGTATTCCTATTTTTTTGCGAAGTTGTGTGATCTTGATTTTCTTTTGAAAAATCAGTTTTGAAAAATCATCACAATGTTTCCAAGTGAAAACTTATATAATCGGTTGCCATTTTTTTACGGGTCTAATTATGCTTACTGGAAAGCCCGCATGAGATCACATTTGAAAGCAATCGATGGGGGAGTTTGGTTAATTTTTGAAAGAGGATACATTCCGCCCACTATCACCGCAAATAATGTCACGAATTTAAAACCTGTGCTAGACTGGACTGAGGAAGAGTTTAGGTGGATCACTTACAATTCACAAGGGCTTAGTGTAATTTTTGGACACGTCATCCCTGACGAGTTTCGACGTATTATGAAGTGAACCATGTCTAAATAAGCGTGGTATATTTTTTTAACTCACTCACGAAGGCACTAACGCGGTCAAGGAGTCTAAAATTCAAAATTTGACTACTCAATTTGAGACGATCACTATGTTAGAGACTGAGTGTTTTGACGAGTTTTATGCACGTTTATCTGATATTGTCAACACTAGTTTTAATCATGGTGAGCCTATACCTGATGTAAGAGTGGAAAAAAAGATTTTAAGATCGCTGCCTAAACATTTTATCCTAAAAGTAACTATTTTGAATACCTTGGGTAATTTGAGTCTTTTGAAATTTGAAGAGTTGGTAAGAGACCTCTAGACGTACGAAATTGACATGTTCCACAACACTATCAAACCTAATGATATAGGGATAACGCTTAAATCCCAAAGTAGTAAGGGAAAGGAAGTGTCCACGAGAAATAAAGTGAGTTTTTGTGAGTCTTAGTCTGAGGACGAGTCTGATTTTGACATGGCCCTGCTTGCAAAGAATTTCAAAAAAAATCTCCATCTTTTGAAACAAAATTCTTCCAATAAAAGGTTTTCGGAGAAAAAAAAAGAAAGAGAAGTCCAAAGAAAGCATTGATAAAGTGAAAGAGAAAGAGAGTGAAGAAAATTTTAAATTTTTGAAATGTTTTGAGTGTGAGGGGAGAGGGGGATCAAGTCGTTTCACTGTCCCACTAGACTTAGGATAAAGGGAAAGAAAGTTGCAATGCCAGCCACCCTTAGTGATAGTGAGGAAGATGTAAAAGATTCTGAGGATGAGTATTCATAAGGAAAGTTTATAGCCTTTTCGAGTCGTGTGAGCACACCCACTTTGTCCAAAGATGACTGTGCACACGAGAGCAACGATGACGAGTCGAGTGTTTCTAGTGGGGGTGAGAGTGACTTTGAGAGTGGAGATGAAAGTGAGCTCCAATAAGCTTTTAGTGATTTGTACACCAAGACCTTGAAAACAAAGAAGTATAATAGGTATTTAGGTCATCGGGTTTTAGATTTGGAAAGAGAGAAAGAAGTTTTAAGGAGGGAAAAGTGTGACTTGACCGACAGGGTGTCTAGTTTGACGACATGTGTATCCCAACTCCAGAGTGATCTTGAACATGCCTGGGAGGTCAAAGGACCTTTAGAGAATGCATCGAAGAAGGTTGACAAGATGGTTCTTAATCCCATTTTGGGTAGTGGTGAGAGTATAGGAATAAGTCATGACGGTGCATCCACTTCTTTTGTTGCACCCGAGTTGGTTCCTAATTTAGTGTTAGATCTACATGACTCTCGACCCAACCTAGCTAGGCATCCCATACATGTTAGGAAAGCTCATAAGAGACATTTGAGAGAGGTATACCTATTCTTGTTTATGTTTTCTCCCATTGCAAAAGGAGAGGACACCTTAGGGAGTTTTGCTTTATATTGGGTTATTTTCACGCTTTGATTCTACACATGTTCGTACACATGAACCCACCCATGATACTTTGCTTGCACATAATGATAGAGAGTTTGCACATATTCAAGAGCAAGTAAAGTTTTTAGTTAAGTCCTCACATGATTTAATGGAAATTTTTCATAGGATGTCGCCATCTTTGGAAAACTCCCCCGCACCTACTGGTTGAGGTTTAGAATTATTTTCTAGCATAGGTTGAGTTGCATGACGTTATCTTATGCCTATTTCTACTATGTACCATTTTTTTTTTTACTTTGTTAAGCATATAACTCTTTAAAGTTTTTTTTTATTGCTTTTCTTAATTTTTCTATCGTTTAGCACTGTTTTGGATCTTTCAGTACCTTCTAGGTATTTTCTTCCTGGAAATTTTTTAACTGGGCAACACTATTTAATATTCCGGACTGGGAGAGGGATTTCTATTTTCTCATTCGAACGAGACCTCATGTTGAGCTAAGTTTTCTTTCTAACAACAAGCGTTTTCATTCGAGCCACATGGAGTTTCGTTTGAACGACCTGGTTGGTTTCCTACACTTATCTGTTTGCAGTCCTCTGGTTCATATTATTCTATTATTTGGTATTGCTGGGTTGATTCTAAATAGTGTTCAAAAAACAAAAAGATTTTCATTTTTTTTTTTAAATTTTGAAAAAATCCAAAAAGAGTTTTTGTATTTTGTTTACACCATATATGACAGGACATTTAGGATGACCGGGTCACAACATCATTCCATTTATCCATGTGACTATCTGTTAGTGTTTTGAAATAATATGTTGTGTCATTCATGTGCTTTACAAAGTTTGGAGTCTTTGAGATAATATATAGTGTTGCTACCTACATGCTTGACTCATTTGTCTTTTATTGCACACATGCACGGATTTGTTTGACTTTTATGCTTGTCTATCACATGTTGGTTGACTTTTTACATCTCAATTCTGTCTATACAACGAACTAAATGCAATAAAACTTGACAAGAAACTAGTGCATGTTATAAACCGTTTGGGAGTTTGTGTGATTTATTTTGAAAAACGAAAAAGGGCTGCGAAAGGTGTTTCATTTTTTCCTTTTCGATAAAGCCACCATTTTAAAAAGGGCCTAAATAAATGAGGAACTGAAAAATATCCGGGATCCAATGAGGTTTAAAAGAGCTCGAAAAAATTGAAAGGCAATAAAATAAAAAATATACTAAAAAGGGCTAATAGGTTTTAGTTTCATCACCTCATAATAAAAATAAAAAAGCATTATCTTTTAATGAGGGAGTTTGAATGGAATTTAAAATGGTTTGCACGTCCTTGAAAGTCATGAAAAAGTATTACATAAGATTTGGACGTTATTGGTGTGGAAATCATTTATACTTTGATTTGTTGATATGATTAAGACGATGTCATCGAAATTTAACAATATTACACCTAAGGACTATTTTGATGTTCATTCGTTAGGAGTAAACGTATGCATCACATGTCATGATTGAGTCAATTTTCCTATCGAATTTGTTCACACCCATTCATCACGTTTCCATGATTTGGTTATCTTAGTGTAAATTCATGGTGTGTGATTTTTGTAACATCTTTTTTGCATTTTTGTATGAAAAATATGAAAAATTAAAAACAATATGTTTGCCTTGTTTATCGTGACACCCCGATTTAATTTATTTGATTTATTCTTTTCCTTATCTATTTTGGACAAATTAAAAGGGGGAGAACGAATCATAACTTTATGGGGGAGAGGAAAATTGATTATGCTTTCATGCTTATGCTTTATATCATTTCAAACTCGATACGTCATGAGGTATTTTCTTTGTCTCATATGTGTATGTACAATTGAAGATCATTATGTTGCACATCCTGATGAAAATACTTTATTTTTTTAAGAATTGATTATTGAACCAAAGTTTGAAGACTTGACAGTTTATCTTTCCACTTTTGAGTTTATGAGAGGGTAGATTTGTATAGGTCATTTTCTAGATTGATAATTCGGATGTTTTTATTTTTGCCAGCGTAGACATAGGGGGAGATTTGTAATGACAAAGTCCATCACAATTAAGTATGTCATATACCTCTACAACCATTGAAGATGTTGAAGATAAAATACGCAACGAGCGAATATCAAGCTTCATCAACAATCAAGGCTCCACGAAATGAAATTGGTAAAGCTTGTGTTTTGAATTCCTTATAATTCACTTGGTATTTTGGGATATTTTTCATAAAATATTTTTCTAAGTGTTGGAGCGGAGCTTTTATTGTTTTTGTCAAAAATATTTTTCAAAGTTTTTGAGGCGGTCCATTTAACGAGGAAAAGATAAATATTTTTTTTAATCATCTCGTTCGAATGACACCATATATCATTCAAACGATAGGCTATGTCGCGCGATACTTCCAACGACATCGTGTCTCGTTCGATCGACAACATGTCTCCCTCGAACGACCAACCGCCTAAGTTGTCAATTTAAAGGACTCTTAAACTACATTTTCCTCAAGAAGTCTGTATGTTTTTACATTCTGCAAACAGTGAAAAATCAACAGAACCTTTTGGCTTCTTCTTTTAGAGTTTAACCTCTTGTTTTTCAATTCACAAAATTCCTAATTGTTCGTGTGAATTGTTTTAGAGTTTGAGAACACACTTTGCTAGTGTTCATACTTTTGTGGAGAAGATAATTTTTGCTAGTGAATCATTGTTGATGATGCTGATCGACACCTGTGGGTATTCCTGTGTCAAATAACTGTATTTCATTATAACCGTGTAAGTTGCGATTTACAATTATAGTGAAATAAAAGGTTTTTCCTTGAGGGGGTTTTTCCTGAACTTTGTGTCACATATTTTATTTTTGTTGGTTTGACACATGTACGCACATAGCTAGTTTATTTTGAGGGATGAATTAATTTGATTCATAAATTGACAGTAATTAAATAAGTTTGTGATTAGAATTCGTGCATTCATTTGAATCGGCATCACACATTCGAAGTTATTTACACAAACCAAGGAAACTATTTTCGTAGGGGTGCCTTAGGCTCCCTAAATTATGGTTAGGGAAGTGATAAGAACTAAGGCTTTCACCTTGGTTCAAAGGAAATGCAAGTCGATGGCCGTTGATCTTTACGAAGGCCCAAATATTGTGCCAGATGTGCCGGAGGCCAGTGGAGGTGAGGATGAGGGGGAAAAGAAGGTGTTGAGCGCTCATCAAGTATTTATGACGTCTTGCATCTCTTAGAAATATTATTCCTCCTTGATTCTAATTGTTCACCAAGTAATTTGATTCATGTTCTTTTTTATATTTTACTTTTTGTTTCATTTCATTCACTAAATCAGAAGATGAAAAGTACTACAATATGTCATCTTCTGAGGATAGGAGCTCTGATTCCTCTTCTATCACGGATTTAACAATGATAACTAGGACTAACTACTTTTAGATACTTTCAACACTTAGTGGAAGACATACCTCATACATTTTTGAAGAGCTGGTCCATGTAATTAGTGAGGTAACTTTATGCTTTCATCTATTTTCAGTTGTCTTTTTCACATAACTTTCTTTCTTCTAACATCTTTCTTTTGTGTTTCAAGCACAACATCTTATTGAAGACCTCATGGATGATTCTATTGAGGGTCAAATGGCATGGAAGAAATCTTTGGTGATTGCCGAGTAATAGGACTTGGGAATATATGGACCTTCATCAGTTGGTATGTGATTAGGTTCTGGAGATGGATATTTCAAAATATGAGAGAGGAAGTATAAAGGATAAAATAAGTTATCTAGAGAAGACCAATATCTTAAATGAGAAGGATATTTGTGATAATGCTTCTCTCATCTTCACTGCTCAAAATTCACTAGCTGAAGTTGAGCGGTCTAATGATGAGATTCTAATCCATCATAGGAAGACTGTGGAGGTCCTCTCGGATGAAATGCTCAAACTTAGGTTATAAAACGACAAGCAACATCATAAAAATGAAGGCATGGACTCTTTTAAGAAGCATGTATATGAATTCAATGATATGATGACCGAACGATGTCAGAGGGCTTAAAGTTGCATGAGATCTTTTTGTGATCCAAGTCAAGCACACTAAACTCTTGGTGAAGATGTGTTCTATACCAAGGAGCAAAATCAATGATTATCTGAGTTCTGATGCCTATCAAATGTTCATTTTCCAAAAATACTCCTCAGGCTTTGAAGCCTGTAAGGCTAAGGCCCAATCACTCTTCCAAGAAGTTTACATCTTCAGTCTCTTTACTGAATATCCAAATTCTACTAATGAGGAATCTAATAGTCAGATTATAAGTTAAGGTGGAGCTACTGAAGCCTCTAATTCTGAAGCCAAGGATTAATCCTTTTCTCCCACATTCATGAGGAATAAAGTGATGTCAAGGTCATTGTTGATGCCGATAAGATAACATGGATACAGATAAAAATAAAGGTATGAATATGATGATTGAAGATGAAATGGTGATCACATCAAACACATAAGAGACAAAGGTTTTTAAAGTGGTTCGGCTGTGAATAAAGCCTACGTCCACTGTTATTTTATTCCCAGGGGTTTACAATAGCATAATATGGTGTAGAAAGAGAAAGAGTGTGTATCTTGTGTATGGTGTTTCTTAGTTTTCTCCCACCGTATCCCCTTTTGGCTAAAGGAATACGTGTATTTATAGTGATGGGAGATAAAGAGATACAATGTCTTTATACATTCAGCCATTTATGTCTACATACAATGAATCTAATTGTTGGCCTTCTATGATGGTTGATCCTCATTGAATTGCTTGGTATGCTATGTGTTGTCATCTATTAATACAATATAAATGTACATTAAGGCTCATTAAATGCGTTGTCATCTTCATTAATGCACATTAAATGCATAGTTATCCTTTGATCTTCCTAGATGGTATGCCGACCAACTCTCCTCGAGTGCCGACTAACTCTCCTCGGGTGCCGACCAACTCTCCTCGGGTGCCGACTAACTCTCCTCGCGTGCCGACCAACTCTCCTCGGGTGCCGACTAACTCTCCTCGGGTGCCGAATATTGCCACGTAGGATGACATGTGTCATTTTCTGATTGGTCCTCGTAGATGGAGAATTTTTTGCGTCAACAGAAGCCCCCAATGCTCCATGCTTGATGGTTTACCGAAAGGATGGAGTATTTATTCTGCAGTGTTGCTCGGTGCTCGTGAAATTCTTGATCTATCTTCTTGATTTGTTCAACATAAAGTGCACTATCTCCTGGATGACATATGATGCAGGCTGATCGATGGTTGCTAATATCTCTTTTGAGGAACTCCGTTCGTCAAGTGAACGTGTGTTATATATCACCCCAGGGAATTTGGATTCATCCATGCCATAGTATGCAGCTTGTAGCTTGTCATAATCTTCAAGTATGTTGATTGGTTTGCCAGCCGACCAACGGCTTCCTGTGTCGAGCAACTGAATGCTAACTTTACGTGCTTGATTTTTCTGATTTATGCTCCTCTGAATACTTTGTCGAGTAACATACTAGCTTTTGAACCCAACTCTTCAATCTTGTTAGTACCAAGCTAGTGGTGGACTTCGAAACATTTTCATACAAATTCTTCTTCATTATTGGTCGGGACAGTAGTAGTAAAGATCTCAGTGTTGTATATGCTTAATTTGACTCCTGAACTTCAATATGCCTCCGTGTAAGTTTGTGAAGTTGAATTTGATACTCGACTGCATGATGTTATGAGAATGTGCCACCGAATGAACAATTGAATTTGTAATAGAAGCCCCCAAGTGTGGAATATGAACTTTAAGTACTTTCTTGGCCTTGAAATATGTTGGTCTTGCTGGAAAAATAAGGCCGAGAAAATATTCCATGAAATGACTCCCTGAGATCTTTGTATGTTTGCATTTTCTGGATTCTATTATTTAACTCAGTTCAAGTGTTTAAGAAGAATATATGTTGACATTTCAATTATGAATATCTACATTTCTTCCATCATATGACTCTTGTCGTCTTTTGAAGAATCTGTTTGAATTCCAACTTGGGAATTTCTACATGTGTTCTTTAGCTCAGTACGAGTGTTTGAGGACTAGATGTTTGAATTCTTAATTAGAAAGGCCTACATGTATCTCTTCTCTTAACTCGATTAAGTCAAGTATGAAGATCTATGCCCAGGATTGGGGCATGTATGAAATGAATCTGATGGTGCCAATTGAATTGTTGTTTGCAGTCTTGCTGATGTGCTGTGTGCAGTCTAGCTGCGTTGTTTTTGTTCGGTATTAACCTTTTAAGGTCTTTACGTGATGTTGACGAGCATCCAAGAATTGTACTGGGCAGATAATTTTGCCTGAGCACCTGTTGAGGCTGAATCATATAAAAATTACGATTACAATAATTATTCAGCCGACCAATATATAGTGTGCGTCGGCTTCAATATTGGACAATTTAAATTTCCAGATATGAAATAATAATGTGTCATGCCGAATATGTGAGGCTTAAGTAAATTTTTATTCATCATGTACAAGATATAAAAATTAATTCATCAATTTTGAATTTTTTCACAATTATTTGAAATCCAACACATGCTCATAAATTAGCCTCAAAATATTTTTCTCACAAAAATTTTGTGATTTTAATAAATCAGCGAATAACTAAATACGCATTTTAATTTTTATCCACCGATGATTTGAGTTATTTTGTGTAAGCCAATGCTTCAAATAGCAAATGTTACTTTGACAAAGTCAAGTTTGAAAAACCATTTGTTGCCAAATATCAGTTATGGTTGCCGACTAGCGTTACTTGTCGCCGTCCAACAGTAAATCAGGAATTCCTGTATAAAAAAATTTCGACCAGCCATAGGAGGTCAGGAACACCTCTGGCAGTGTAATACATGTCACCGACCAACAAATAGGAGGTCGATACTCCTTTAAGTTGTATAATAGTTATCACCGACCAACAAATGTTCTAACATATACTGTTTCTGTGCACGTCGACCAGCAAAATTGATGTTTCTGACTTCATTGCTGCGCAGTAGGTCTGGGAAACCTTAAGTCAGGGAAACCTCAAAATGTGATGCCGACCAACATTAGATGACGCCGACCAAGAAGCAGATGGTCTCCGACCAATTTAGTTTGTGCCTATCAATAAAACTGCTGTCTCCGACCAACAATAAGATACCTGGGTGACTCCGTTTGTTACCGCCGATCATTAATGATATTCTTCTGCATTTGCCAACTATAATCCAGTAGTCACCGATCAACAAATAGTAGGTTTGAACTATATAATATTTTTAGCCGACCAACAAATAGGAGGTCGTGGATCTCTTCTTGATATATAAGACTCATCGCCGACCAACAAATAGGTGGGTAACTGTGTTATGGTCTTAACGTACTAGATCGCCGACCATGACGGGTACCTCTGGATGTTTTCGATCAACAAAAGATGGTCTGGATCTGTCACTGGCCGATAAAGGATGTGTCGACCAACAATAACTGATGTCGACCTGTGCAAATATGTCCCTTCTGATAATATGGTGGTCGCCGACTATCAAATTGGAATTTTCGATCAAGGATAAATATCAACAAAAATTGCTACCAACTTGTGATAGATTCCGTCGACCAACATATAAGAGCTTCCCGCCAATAAGCCGACGTCACCGACCCCCAACTTGTGCAACCTTTAACTATTTTAAATTTTTGGTATCATAACCATCGTCCATGCATCCTATTATGAGTACAATCTACAACGGTAGCCGACCAATTATTATGGTCCATCAATGAGCTTTGACTCGGATTGATATGAACGGATCTGTAAATACTTATTGAAGTCTATAATTGAGGCAGTTCCTTTTAACAATAGATATGTATGTTCATCTATTACCCTTTTTTTTAGAAGGTGGGTAATTGAATTTCGAGGGACAAATATAATACGACGATCGTATCACATCAAAAATAGAAATTAAATTGGGCAAAACTCTCCGATTTTCGGTTTTTATCAAACCTAGTTTCTTAATAAAGGAATAATAACAGTCATAAAAATTATTGGGGGAGACAGGATATGACTGATCAAGAGTTAATAAACCACGATCTATAACTTTTTATAAAGGACAACTTATTTGAAGAAAATTATATATCTACTAATATGTATCTACAAATATATGATCAACATACTAAAGATGAAAGAACACAGTAACGTGTTTGTCCAAAACATTTTCAAGAGCATTTATAAACTTTAGGGTTTGTAAAAAAATTGTGATTCTGAAATCTACTATTTCGCAGATTACAAAAATAAAAATTAATCCAACAGTTTTGTGATTATAAAATCATGATTGAATCATAGGGTCTATGTATAACATTTGATTGAATCATATAATTTATTATGAGAAAAGATGGAGAAAACTTAGCATGTGATGATGATTTTCATCTCTTGTGATAAAAAGAATTCTCGTAGCCATAAAATTGAGGCGGTTCATTCATAAACAGGATAGGGAAAATGAATCTTGACTTTTCGTATTCTATGATTACGAAAATTAGAGATCTTCCAAAATTTATCTCAAAATCAGCTATGGAAACTATCAAATCTTATCATCGTCATATATACTGGTAGATGCAAATCATTCTAAATGTTTATTACATGATATAAAATTTAAACTTGAGAATCAAGCTAAAAGTTATGATTTATGAAATCCACTATTTTTCAGATTTCTAAATAAGAATTAATCTAACAGTTGTGATTTTAAAATCATGATATGCAATATTTTGCAGATAAAAATTGGACAATTAATTTATGTATATAAACATAAAAATCATGATTGAATCAAAAGATGTATGTATAATATATAATTGATTATACATAGAGAAAATAAAAAACTTAGCTTTTGATGGAGAACAGTGCTTGTAACACGTTCCCATAGACGGCGCCAATCTGTTGATGACTAGAAATAGCATCCATGTTATCTTATCGGCATTAACAACAGATAAAAATGAAGGTATGAAGATGATGAGTCAAGATGAAATGGTGATCACATCAAACACATAAGAGACAAAGGTTTTTAAAGTGGTTCGGCTGTGAATAACGCCTACGTCCACTGTTATTTTATTCCCAGGGGTTTACAATAGCACAATATGGTGTAGAGAGAGAAAGAGTGTGTATCTTGTGTATGGTGTTTCTTAGTTTTCTCCCACCATCTCCCCTTTTGGCTAAACGAATACATGTATTTATAGTGATGGGAGATAAAGAGATACAATGTCTTTATACATTTAGACATTTATGTCTACATACAATGAATCTAATTGTTGGCCTTCTATGATGGTTGATCCTCCTTGAATTGCTTGGTATGCTATGTGTTGTCATCTATTAATACAGAATAAATGTACATTAAGGCTCATTAAATGCGTTGTCATATTCATTAATGCACATTAAATGCATAGTTATCCTTTGATCTTCCTGGTTGGTATGCCGACCAACTCTCCTCGGGTGTCGACTAACTCTCCTCGGGTACCGACCAACTCTCCTCGGATATCGACCAACTCTCCTCGGGTGCCTAATATTGCCACGTAGGATGACATGTGTCCTTTTCTGATTGGTCCTCGTAGATGGAGAATTTTTTGCGTCAACTGTCATCTTCCAAATAATCAACTATTGAGAATCATGAGAATGGAAACTCTAAGAAGCCCAAGGCTTGAAGGATTTTTTTTAATCTTTGGATTTTTGTTTTGGCCTTGTGGACTTTATTGTAGAACTTGTGACTCCTTGAATATTAATGCACATGGTTTGCTCCTTTTTAAATTTTGGCTTATTCCTTTTTCTTTTTTTCCCCATAAATATTTTGCATGTGTTTGTTTGAGTTTTGTATAGTAGGTAATATCCCCACTTATTCCCCAAAGATTACTTTGTAAAGAAACAAAAAATAACTAAGAGTTATTTTGAAGTTCTTCTGAGGGTGTGTAGAAATTTCCAATATGATACTATAAGTATGAGAGCTTTAAAAGACAAGTGATTAAAGTTCTACAATGAATCCTAAGACCTCAAAACTTAACGAACAAAGGATAAAAGGCTTAGTGATTTAAAAAATGAACTTCCATTGTGGGACCTAAGACCTCTTAACTATTACTAACTAAGGATGAAAGCCTTAAGGGTTTATAAAATGAAGATCCATTAAGGGTCTTAGGACCTCTCAACCATAACCCACTAAGGCCTAAGGCCTTTGAGGTTTAAATTAAAGTTCCTCTAAGGGTCCTTAGATCTCTCAATTATAATAAACTAAGGATGAAGGCCTTAGATGTTTGGGACTTTGCATCTTGGATTTAAAACTGAAAAGATGAGAATTTTTATAGATAAACTCTTATCCACCCCCACCCACTCACACACACACAAAAAAAAATTGGGGAGTGGAAGTTTTGAATTTTGTCTTTTTCAGTCTTGGTTTTAAGGGATTTTTCATATTTTCAATGGTTAGATTTTTGTAAAGAGTTTTGGCAAGTTTTCCACACATTATATTATATTTTGGTACAAAAGAGTCCTTTAAATTTACCATTTTGGGTCCTTTGACCTTAGTCAACTCACAAAGAATCAAGGATGGAGTCCTTGATAATTCCTTTAGTCTATCTGAGTTCCTTACACCTTATATTATTTATTCGATCCAAGTATAAACTCCTTACAACTCTTGGTAGGTCTTTTAAGACCTTAAAGTTCTTAGGAACTAAGGATGAAATCCTTGTAAGACCTATAGTCATCCTTCTAAGGTATCTTGGGCCTCAGCCACTTTATTTATATCTAAGGATGAAAACCTTGCATCTCGCATTAGGTTCTAGTACCATAGGTTTAGTTCAGAGCCAAGGATTGAAGCATTTTAACTATTTTATGAGATTATATAAAGACAATGGAGAAAAAAACACGGTCTTTTCATTTCATTTGAATAATAAAGTACATTATTGGGAGTATTTATTGAGATGTTCTATGTTCCAGGGGTGATGAATTTTATATCCCTCCATGTATTTTTTATGGTAGCATCATGACCTTCCGATTTTGGTCAGCACATAAGGGCCTTCCCATTTGGGACTCCATTTCCATTCTCTTGAATTTTTAGTGGCGATGGTAAATTTTTTCTGGACCAGATCACCAACTTTGTACTCCATATAGTGAACTTTTTTATTGATGTACGAGTCTATCCACTGCTTGTAGGAAGCCATTCAGATCAATGCAACTTCACACCTTTATTTTAGCTCATTTAAGGACCTATTAAGCCCCTCAGCATCGGTCTCTAGTTCAAACTGATCTAAAAGTTTGTGTTAGGATTTTAATATCAGTGGGGAGGGGATGTCATCCTCACTTCCATAACTCAAGGAGAAATTCTCCTGTATGATCTCTAATAGTGGTCATATAAGCCCACATCATACTCGATAGATCTTCAACTTATAGACCTTTAGATTTTTTCATCTTTTTCTTTCGGGTGTGTAAAATTGTCCAGTCATCACCTTCAATTGCCCATTTTCTGGAGGATAGCCTGGTGATGATTAGTGGTTACTAATCCCATAATTTGAGTAGAATTATCTGAAGACTAGGTTGTTGAACCAGTTCCTATCTTCTGAGATAATGACCCTTGGTAGGACAAACCTATAAATGATATTATTCCATATGAAGTTGTCGGTCTTTTTGTCAGTGATGGTGGCCCAAGGCTTAGCCTGAACCCACTTGGTGAAATAGTCAATCACCATAATAGAGAACTTTATCTGACCTTTATTGAGGGGAAATGACCCTACCAAGTCTACCCCCATTGAGCAAAGGGACATTGACTTATCATTGGATCCATTTTATCTACCGACTATTTTGGGACGGTGGAAAACCTGTGACATTTGTCATAACGCTGCACTAGACATTTAGCCTTTTCGCTTAAAGTAGGCCGACTATATCCTTTCCTTAAAACCTTATAGACTAAGGTCTTAAGTCCAGTATGAGAACCACATACTCCCTCATGGAGATCTCTAAGGACATATCTGTCTTCTTAAGGATTAGGGAATCATTGTGGTATTAAATAATACCCATTCATAAATATGAACCCATTATCTAAATAGTATTTTGATGCTAAATACTAAAGACATTTGGACCGAGCTTGTCCTTGGGCAGGACTCTATCTCTGAAGTAGTTCTTAATGTATTTGTTTTATTTTGATTTATGTTCTTCTTCAACTATGTTTATCTGGAGTGGGTAAATACTAGGATGATATAATGTGACCATTAAAACATCGAGATTAACCTCGTCTAAGGAGTCTACTGTAAGATGGTCACTGTAGGGGGCTTGAAAGCAATCTTGTAATTAGAGAGAGCTCCCCCTCCTGACAGAGGAAGCTCAAGATAAGGATTTAAGGAAGAAATAAGAAGGTAACGAAGAATCTCATCCAGGGATCTTAGCGAGGGGCTACCTGCGAGGAAGCCTGCTGAGAAATCTCACCTTTATTCACGTTTTGATTACTTAGACAAGTTGTATTTTTATTATTATATTAATTATAAGCTTTAACGATTGTAATTTTGAGCGTAAGGTCAAATGGTACTCATGAGAGACCAATTCTGGAAGGGCTTGGGAATGCTTACATGCTCTACCGAATGACGTTGTCGTGGGAACTTCATAGGAACCTGGTTTGGAGGATTGAGAAGTAAGGCATCATTAAGTCTTGTCTTAACCATTTTAGATACACCTGGTAAAATACGAAGATAATGTTTTCTGAAAAGGCTTACCCAGAGTAACCTTGAGTTCCATATTACATTAGGCCATGTGCTAAACAACCCTCCACCAAAAGTCACATCGGGAATTAAGTGATGTCACACACCACCTACCCGCCGTCTAATCAAAACATGATTAAACCACTGTTATATTAGGCTGTCATACGGTTTGGTGAACTACCACTATTGTGACAGTCCTCATACGCACGGTTGGTATCCAAAAAGGTATAGGTTGGCATTTAATGTTTATGATGTAGAACATGTTGGCCCATCAGGCATTTAATGTTTGTGGCTTAAAGTATGAGGGGAATGTCTTTCACATTTATGATAATTGAGACACCTCGAGAAAGCTGTAGGGGGCTATTTATCAACCCCAACCACTTCTAAGGGGAGAGAGTTATTTAGAAAGTTATTACCAGATAAAGAGAAATTTACTTTCCTTGAGAGAAAAGAGTTATTTTAAACTAGAGTTTATTGACCCACCATTGATTTTTATTACGAAGCTTTTATTATCTATCAGAGACATTGATGATTGTTGGTGTGTTGGCTGCCTGCCAAGGTGTATTTAGGGTTCTCACTTCTCTCTCCCTTTGACTGGGTTGTTTCTGAGGTTCGTTTTGTTATTATCTGGATTATACATGAGTGATTTGCAAGTTCAATATGACTATTTATTATATACAATATTGTGTGTTCATATGTGATTGTTGAGGATATTTGGGTTAGTGTTTTATCACCATATCTATTGGGTTATGCCTCTGATTGTATTGTAACACCCCCAGCCCCAAGAGGTCTTCCCTCTTACATTTGGTGACTCTGCTCGGGAGGCATTCTTCTAGAAATATGTAGCAAGATAACGTTAATCATGCCCTTGACTTTTATGATATTAAATTGAAGGAAGAGAAATCATTGAGGGATCTTGATGGGTGCCTCGAGTGGAGGTCCCCCAAGTTTAAACGATTATAAGAGTCCCAATGGTCACATAAACTTCCACGAGTATTATGATGGGGCCACTCCAGATGGCCCATCTGATGGGTAACTTTATGGAGTTTTTGTAGACTCCCGTGGCCGCAATGGATTTTGGGAGGCGATGGACCCCACCTATTTTGTTACTACAATGGTGTCTCCAACGGCCCCACTAGGTGCAATTCCAATGAGCACAGTCCCCATGCCCACTGTCCCCACCATTGTGCCAACGGTGGGGGATCCAAACTGAATAATATTCCACTTGTGGTTCCTCCATAAAGTGTCCATACGGAACAGAAGGCCCATATGTCTTCCTTGGAGGAAATGAGAAAGGATATGTTAAAAATGATAACAGCTTCCTCGCAGTTAGCCAGCAAAGTGGCTTTAGTTTATGATGATTTTTGTACTCCCTATCTAGAGGAGTAAAATGAGAAAACTTAACCCAAAGATTATGTGCCACCAATCTTTGACAAGTTCACTGGGAAAGGAGTAAATCCCAAAGAGCACATTAAGAGGTTCATGGAACATCTGGGGGGGCCACTATAACAAGAAGAGGTTGCACTTGAGAGAGTTTTTTAAATTCCTCACCGATAAAGCATACATGTGGTACTTTCACCTAGCTCCAAGGATTTTTTCCACGTGGGAGGAAATGCATATTTTATTTGTCCAGAAGTTCTTTCTGGAAGAAGATGAGTTCACTCTGATTCATTTGGCCAGATAAAAGAAACGAAAAGGTGAAGAAGTTGTGTCATACATTCAAATGTTCAGGGAAAGGTTCCTCAATATGATGGAGGAGGTGAAAGAATCTAGGTTACTCCAAATCTTCACTAAAGGTTTGCTCCCAGAGTGCAACTACCATTTGATAAATGAGACGCATGAAGGAACTTTTGCGTCATTTCTAATAGCTACAAGGACCATCTCTTTGGTGGTGCACCCAAGGCCCATCTTGGTGCTGATGATGTTCAGGCCGCAAGCAAAGCCCGTTAAGGGACATGGTCATCCGCTGTGAGTGGGCTATGACTTTGGAGGAGAAAAAGGAGTAAAAGATCTAAAAAAAGATAACAAGGGAAATTTTGGCAGAGAAAGATAAGATCCACCGCCATTGCTTTGGATCGTTGAGGAGGCTATTAACTGTTATAACGCTATGTTGCGAGGAGGGGCAGTTTATGTGCCCAACGATGCTCTAGCTATGGAGCTATATCCATAAGTACGAGCAAACCCCTAGTATTGCCAAATACATTGGAAGATTGGTCATCCAAAGATGTCGTATTTAACCTTGAGAAATATCATCAACAAACATTTAAAGGCTAGGACTTTATAGATCCCACGAGGAAATTTCAGTAATGATCTATTACCAGTGCATGGGGTGAACTTGTTAGTGGCATACGACGAGGAAGTTGATCGTGAAGTGAGGAAGTTAATAGTAGAACGAGAAGAGTTCGAAGAAGGTCTGTAAGATTGTAAAGGGGGAATGGAAAATGTCGTGATAGCTTACGATGAAGAAGTGGGAGGGATGTTGAGGAAGTGTATAATGTGGATAACCAAGAGGTGGATCCAGGATTGGAATACCAAGCTGTATCGTAGTCGCCTAAGTTCACGTTATTTTTTTATCAGGTGAAATGCCCCAGGAGATCAGGCTGGAGATCACTTAAGAAATCTTAGATATTTCTAGGAAGAATGCAGTCCCATCGTTGAGGTTGAAAGGTCCTATGGCTAGGCTAATGAGAAAAGTTTTATTTGAGGTAACTTTCTCTGATGTCGATAAAGCAATGAGGTTCCCTTACAACAGACCACTGCATGTGACTGCTAGCATTAATGGAGCAAACTTTGTGAGAGCTTTGATGAACGGGGGAGCTTCCATAAATATCATGCCTATTAGCTCAATTCATGCTTCCAACATCGCTGAGGCTAGGTTGATACGAATGCCTTGGTGATTTTTGGTTATGACTACTAGTCTTCAAAATCAATTGGGTATGTGAATGTGTCACATATCAAGTTCCATGTGATTGAGAGTGCTACTTTCTACCATCTTTTTATAGGAAGGGAGTGGATGCATAATCATGGATTGGTCCCTTCGACATACCACCAGTGCGCCAAGGCGAATGTAAAAGGAACATAGATTATTATACGAGCAAGCAAAAAGTCGTTTACGCATGAGGAAGCTCATTTGGTTGATGTCGCATTCTATACAAAGTTAGAGAAAAATGCGCAAGTTTTAATAAGATGCATGGAGGGTTTCAGAGTCCCATCTATGAGAGCAAGGACGAGGACTGTGAATAATCAGAGCCATAAAGGAACAACTGAAAGGAAAGGAGCTGAGTAAGTTAGTAGTGCAAGCCCTAAACTTCAAACTATCTATAAGTAATTGAAATATAGAATGAGGTCTAAGATTGGTCCTATTGAATATGAGGACAAAAGACATAGTTCACTAAGCAGGTTTTCAGGAGGTAGGTTAGAGGAATATTCACGAGAAAAGAAATGAAAAGCAGCTGCAATGGCCAAACCTCAGTGACATAAAGTGCATATAGAGGATGGAATGGTGTCTTTCACCTCTGAAGGTGTGAGCGAGAAGTTGAAGAAGATGTTGAAGAAACTGATGAAGAGGCTGACCCGGAATATGAGTGCTTTCTAGTGTATAATTAAGGGTAGTATATTGTCATTGACAAATCCAAAATACATAAGTTTGTGAAGGAAGTGGAGGATGAACCTGAGTACATGATGAATCATCCAAAACCACAAATATAAGAGTTTGAGAAAGTTGACCTAGCCGAAGAAGAAGGAGATCCAAGGCCTATCTTTATTTCAAAGGATTTGAGTGTAAATAAAAGAGGGGCTTTGATTGGGCTGATTTCAGAGTAAAGGGATGTCTTTACGTGGAAATAAACTGAGATGGAAGGGTTGGATGAAGAACTAAGTTTCCACAATTTAAATGTTATGCCTTCAGCCATACTGGTGAATCAAGCTACGAGGACTTATAAGTCGGAGCTAGATTTGAAGGTCAAGGAAGTGGTACAATGGATGTTAACGGTAGGGTTTATTAAATCGATCCAACACCCCCTTTCGTTTTCTAGCATTGTTCTAGTGGGTAAGAAGGACAAGAATCAAATATGGATATGCATAGACTTCGGGGATTTTAACAAAGCTTTCCTGAAGGATTAGTTCATTCTTCCCTTTATTGACAGCTTAATCGATGCAACTGCTGGGCATGAAATGTACAGTTTCATGGATGGGTAAATGGGATACATCCAAATCAAGATGGATCCAACTGATGCAGAGAAAACAATGTTAAGGACTACATTGGGAAATTTTATGTACAAAGTGATTCTTGTTGGCATGAAGAATGCTAGAGCAACGTACCAGAGAACAATGATGATCATTTTCCATGACTTCTTTAAAGATATACTAGAATTATATGTGGATGGTTTAGTATCAAGTTGAAGAAGGAGGAGTCCTATTAAGATGGTTTGAGGAAATGGTTCAACAGGTGTAGACAGTTTAAACTAAAGATGAACCCGTTGAAGTGCGCATTTGGGGTAACGAGTGGGAAGTTTCTGGGATTCTCGGTGGATTGACAAGGAGTACAGATGGATCAAGATGAACAACGAGTGATTCTAGATATGCCACGTTCAAGAACTGCAAAGGATATCAAGAGTTTCCTCGGTAATATCTCTAACCTTATGACATTTGTGCCAGGAATGGACGAGATAACTCATTCATTGATGCATGTACTGTGAAAGGGCACGAAGTTCAAATGTAAAGAAGCTATCCAAAAGGCCCTCAGCAATCTAAAGAAGTTTCTCACCTCTCCACAAATGATGATTCCTCCCAGGGCAGGGATACCATTACAGCTCTACCTTACTTCTACCACCAGGTCGACTGAGGCTCTCTTGGGATATGAGATTGATGGTCAAGAAAGACCAGTCTACTACCTAAGTAGAATCATATATGGGCTTATGACAAGGTACACTAACATAGAAAGGCATTACTTAGCCTTAGTGTTTGTAGCTCAAAAACATAAACATAATATGTTATCTTTCATAATCTATATTGTAACAAGATGTGATCCTATTAAGTTTTTATTGGTAAGAACTGTTTTGATTGGCAAAGCAGCTAGGTGGTTCCTCATTCTCTCAGCATATAACTTGAAACGTGTGGTTCCTCGCGCGATCAAGAGCCAAGTATATGCGGACTTATTTTTTATCTTTCCAATTGGGGCATTTGAGCCACCTCGTGAGAGCATTCCGAGAGACAATTTGCAGGCTAATTTTTTGGATGAAAACTTAGAAGAATGGACTAAGGAATTTGATGGTTCCTCGGTACAAAAAAAGGTGAACATGTATTCTTTCAAAGGGGAACGAATAATTGTGCCTTTCCTACAAGTTAGATATCCCTTGTTTTAATAATAAAATAATGTATGAGGCATTAGTGCAGTGGTTATTAGAAGCTCTTCGAAGTGGCATCCGTTCAGTGTGTAATCAAAGGAGAATCGAACTTAGTGGTTAAGTAAGTAAATGGGATATATTCATTGAAGCATCATCCAAAGGCTGATCAACCAGTTCCATTAAGTTAAAATAAGGAGGCATCCTAGAATAATGAATAATAATGTTGATGCTTATGAAACTATTGCATAGAAGGTGGACATGAATAGCAGTGAAACTACGATGGTGATCCAATATAGGATAGCTCCCTCAGTGGTGCAGTCAATCTTATCGATTAAAGATGATTCAGACTACAGAGGTGAGATCGGGAAACAACCAGAGTATGGAGAGGGAAAGATGGAACTTAGAGATTTTGCATAATACTTTGTAAGCCAGGGAATTCTATATTACAGGAACGTGGGAGGATGGTTATCAAGATACATCGGGCTAGAGGAAGTGAAATGAAAGTTGAAGAAGACACACTAAGAACACTGTGAGATAAGTGAGGTCCCTCTTTACAGAAGAATCTAGAGAGAGGGATATTTCTGTCCAATAACGAAGCAACATGTAGCAGAGGTACAACGAAGGTGTGATAAATGTCAATTTTTTTCTTTTAGGTAGTTGAATGTCACTTAATTGAGGCTCAAGTAGATTGGAGGCGACCTTATATTGAATTCATAAAAGATGGAGTTGTTCCTTCAGAGAAAATGGATGTTGTGGGCATCAAGAGGAGGTCCCCACGATTTTATATTCAAAAGGAGAACGTCTATCACATAGGATAATTAAACAAGCCTTTACAATGCATCACAAGGGAGGAAGCAACAAAATCCGTGAAGCAAGCTCATGAGCCAGCTCATATTGGATGGGTAAAATAATATGATTTATTAATTACTTGGGCTATTAATTGTCCAACCATAGAGAAAATTTCTTCTGAGTTTGTTCACAAGTGCAAAACGTGCCAATTGTATGGAAATATGATCTATGCCCCTTCAATGGACCTTAACCTATTGGCTACTCCTTAAACATTTCATACTTAGGCATTTGACCTAGTAGGGGAATTATATCCATCTTTGAGAGGAAAGATCTAGATACTAGTGGCAATCGAGTGCTTCACCAAGTGGGCTGAGGCAATAGCATTGAAGAGAGAAACAACATATGTGGTGGAAAACCTCATTAGGGAGTAAATAATTTTTCGATTTGGGATTCCAAAAGTTATCCTCTCTACTAACGGAACCCTATTTGTCAATAAATAGGTTACAATGCTCACAAACAAGTACTCCATCGTTCATCATACCTCAATAGTGGCCTATCCCAAGGGCAATGGTCAGGTAGATGCAACTAACAATATCTTGGTCAATATTTTGGCCAAGATGATGGAAGACGTCCCAAGGTCATGAGATGATAAGATTTCAGCAGTTATGTGGGCCTATCATACAACCAAAAGGAAGCCAGTGGGGTATATACACCGTTATCACTTATCTTTGGATCTAAAGCCATTTTTCCAGTAGAGATGGAAGTCTCCTCAGCCAGATAAGCCTTGCGAAGCAGCATGCTCCCTTAGAGTAGACATGTTCAATCGAAAGCGATTGATGAGCACAGAGATAACGCAATGCCTCATTTACAAATGTATACGAAGAAGTTGTCCAGGGAATATGAAAACTTGGTGTGGCCATCTCGATCGTCGCGGCATTAGTTATGAAGGAGAAAGAAGAGGATCCCTCGAGGAAGAATTGAATCGCCATCTCGCACCATTCTCTTCGAAAAGGGGCATCGATTGTCGTTGAGAGATAGATTTTCCAACCTATTTTTCTCAAAACAGGTAAAAGAATATGTTCCCAATTGAATAGAGCGGCATCAAGGACAAACTAATGCATACAAAACCAATAGATAGGAGGTTCGGGGGCTAACTTACGAAATGAGAAGGTGTTAGGCACCCATACCGACCTTTCGGTCTCTCATGGGCAAATGTTAATATTTTCCTTTATCCTCGTGAAGTGTGTGTATGTGCTTATATAATGGAGATTGGAATCATTCGACCCATACCATGGAAAAGATAGGATGAGGTCATCCACTAGAATATTCCCAAAATAATAACAAATGTAGAAGATAGAATATGAGCATTCATCGAGATATTGATCGTTATTCGGAAATGACAATATATGTGGCATGAGACGCGAACAAGCATATTATATGTATATGTATAAAAATAAGGGATTTTGAAAAATAAGAGAAATTGGAAAATTAAAAAGATGGACTTGAGTCACAGATTTTAATTCGAGACGCCTACATAGACTATAAAGGCATCAAAGTCCACATAGTTAGAATTTAGAATAGGGATGGGGTTTATCCCATAGATTCAAACGGAATTTTATTAGGTGTGTGCGTGTAGAAAATGTATTTTTGGTTTTGAAAAAGTGTGGTGGATATTTCTGTTTGGAATTTATGGGTGTAACCCTTTTTTATTTGTTTTTGGGTCTTTTATGAAAAATAAAATACGTGTAATATACTAATAAAAGAGTAGATGTTAATGTGTATGAGCTAAAGTGAAACTAGATTATGCATCTAATGTAGTTTATGCAAAAACAAGATATTTTAAAAGAGATGGAGAAGAAAATGGACCTTCCTTGGAGCTTGATCTTGGATCTTGGATGAACTACTTTGAATGTTGATGAGAGAGAAGGATATTTTCCAAATTTGGTATGAAAAGTATGGGTAGTTAGGCTTAAATGGAACTTCTCATATGGAACTTCGCTGACTTCAAGAGAATGTTGCTGAGATCATTGATGTTATGGGTTTGCTGTGTGTCCTAGGAATGAGGTCATGGACTTTATTTATAGGGAAAAAGGGGAGTGCTGATAATCCTAACCCAGTGGGTGCCGATCGGCAGGTCACCCTTGACACTGTGTTGATAGGCAGGGGTCAACAATTGCCAATTGGTAGTCTCGTGCGGACTTTTCTGGAAAGATGATTGAAGAACACAAATTTTTATTCCAAATCATGAACGGGGCATATCGTTAGAAAGGTATTTCAGATACCTTCGAGTGGCCTTTGGATCGCTCCCGGGTCCGGGAGTTGACTTTGGATCAAATATGGCTCAGAAGTGCACGTTGGTCCTTTAGACGGGAGATCGCCAGACACAAAAGGATCGTTCGTGCGAATGGTAAGTCAGAATCGCACACGGGGTGGACTATTGGGAAGGTTAGGAGATTTACTTAGACATTCCAAAGACTTTCTCTTGGTTCAAAAAGTTGACCTGGGTCAAACAGGGCCCGAAAGCATCCGGTGACCTCTCGAAGTAAAATGGATCGTTCGTCCATACCGTAGGTTATAATCGCGCATAGGGAGGTTCGTTAGAAAGGGTATTTGGTGACTTTCTGAGATTCATTCAGTTTCATTCGAGCTAAAGAGTTGACTTTGGTCAAATGGAGTCCAGGAGTGCTCGGTGGCCTCCGGATCGAGTCTCGGATTTTAATTCGAGATGCCTACGTAGCTTATAAAGGCATCAAATTCCACGTAGTTTCAATGTAGAATAGGGGTGAGGTTTATCCCATAGATTCGAACGGAATTTTATTAGGTGTGTTGGTGTAGAAATTGTATTTTTGGTTTTGAAAAAGTGTGGTGGATAATTCCGTTTGAAATTTACGGGTGTAACCCTCTTTTATTTATTTTTAGGTACTTTATGAAAAATAAAGTACGTTCAATATACTAATAAAAGCATAGATGTTACTGCTGAGACCGTAAAAAGAGACATTTTTAGGATTTTTTGAGGGAAAGTTTTAAAAATGAGAAATTATATAGGGGTGGAAGAGGAATTTTGAAATTCCTCTTGAGAATATCAATTTATTTTTATTGGGTTTTTCTGATTTTGATAAAAAAAAAAGGAAAAAGAAAAATTTCCAAAAATGGGGGATTGCCGATCGACAAGCCCCTTGTCCTGCCTATCGGCAGTCAAGTCAAGTCCCATCAATTCAAAGCTTTTGATTAGTGCCCTCTTCAGCCTTTTGTACCTTGTGGGGTAGGATCCCCTCCGATTTCTGTAGAGATTATGCCTTTTGTGAAGGTTTTCAAGTATAAAAAGGGGTAAGGGTGGAGTGTTTTCATCACACCTTCACATTCTTACTTACTTTCCTACTATCTCTTAGTCCTGCAATATGGATCTCCCTAGTAGCATTGAGTTTTCTAACTACCTCGAAGCCTTGGAAGAGATGTGCTCTTATAATGTCGACTACGATGCTTTCAATATGCGTCGAGTCTCTTTGTGGCGCAACCGACCTATTGAGTGGAACATGCTGATGGCGGTGGTAAAATTTTGGTACCCCAAAGACCATGTATTCCGCTTTGGGTTGGATGAAGTTTTTCCTACCTACGAGGAATTTTCTGTCATGCTGTGGATAAATCCCAGTGTTGCTGTGGCTTTACCTGAATTTTCCCATTCTCCCAGGGATTTGTTGGTTGGGCTTCTTCGTATTTCGCCTTCGGCGACTAGATCACTGGTTGCTGGAGGAATGATCTCCCTCCTGGAGGTGTTACAGTCTGTGCATTTGCGGGAAGTAGGTGATATTGGCTATGCTGGAGCCATTGCTCTGGGCTTAGTTTCAAAATTACTGTTGGTGACTGAGGAACAGCTGGTGGATCCGAAACTTACAGCCATTACTTAATGGATTTCATACTGTCACAATCCTGCGGTGATGATACTGGAGGAGACCCTGAACAGTCTAGATGTCTGGCCAGAAGGTCATTCTGACATCCTGCAGGGTAGCCCCGTGATGCTGTTCATGTGGCCGCCTAGTGACTCTTCCAGAATATCCTTTGTCAGTTGTACCCAACTTCTTTTCGTGTCACTTCTTCAGCGTTGGTCTGGATGTTGAGAGCGGGGAGAATTGGCTTGTGGAGAATGGGGCTCGAAATATTTAATTGTTAGTGCCTTGGTGGGGCAGTTGTTGCCTGTTCTGGAGCTAAGAGAATACCCGTATGTACGACTGGTTGGTCTCAGCCAGACTTCTTTCTATTTCCCTTGGCAATTTCTGGGCCAATTTGGTTGGGCACAAGTCGTGCCACCTCGGACACTAAATTTCTTTCCAGTAGAGGATTTGACCGAGCGTTTGCGCCTGCGGCTTGGCTCTATGTGGGAGAATCGACGTCCGTCGACCCATCCTTGTTAGTCTGTTGGGAGAGTTTGGCATATCCATGGGATTATATGAAGTGGTTGTGGAGGAGAGTAGTTACCATAATGTTGGCAGTGGAGACTAGAAAAAAGTGGCTTGCTTTGTTTTGACACCATGGAAGGAGGTGTTGTGGTTTTTTTCAAAGCTATTTCGAGATTATCGGGCCATGGAGTGTCTACGACACTCTGTTCAGGTAGGGGAAACTTGGGGACCCTAGGATGTAGATGATGATGATGGAGCAGGCTCCTCTGGTAGATGTGGGTAGGACTCCTGGAGAGTTTATTGTGTAATGGGGGATAAATGTGGGGATTTTATTTTGGCTTTTTTAGGAGGGTAAGGGGAAGGGAATTATCTGTTCCTTTTCTTATGTAATCTGAACCATAATATCTTATTATTAAATAAACAAGTTTTTGATCATCCAGCTGTGCCTTTCGATAAATTTTGTAATGTTTGAATTATCTATACCGATCGCTAAGGCATTCATAATCCTTTTGTTCAAGTATATGTTAGAATTGACTGTTGTTCTCGGAGATAAGAAAAGAATAGTATTTTATGAAAAAGAAAGGGTCGTTCTCATGTAAGGTGTATGAGCTGCCTACGTACCTCTAGGGTTTTTGAAAAGTTTTAATTTTGTTGTAAAATGGTTTTTTGCAGAGGATCAGGCCCATGTAGTTATGGGTAAAGGGGGAAATGAAGAGATTTTTTTAGAATAGAAGGGAGACGAGAAGAGTCGTGGTGCGTCGAGATTTCGGACTAGAGGTAGAACTTCTTGAGATGGTCCAGGTTGACTGGACGAGCCATCTCTTCCCCATCTAAGTCGGTGAGCATGGGTAACCTGGACCATCTTGACGTAGCGCGTCGAGATTTCGGACATTCGATAGATAAATAAACTCAATCAATCATATGTGCACGATGCATACGTGTACCCCTAACGAATATTTTTGAAATGTTGGAGCGGACTTTTTTGTCAAAATTTGAGAATGAGTATTTTTTCTAAGTATTGAAGCGGACATTAAAATAATATTTTTTTGCTTCAGTCGTTCGAGCGACATATCCTGTCGTTCGTGCGAGATAGCATGTTGCGCGATCTCGTTCGAACGATAGTTGTCCTTCGTTCGAGCGACATGCTGATCTCGTTCGAACGAGCTCTATTTTTGAGGCGGTGCATTTTTCTATAAATACTCATTAAATGGTAATATTTTCATTAAGAAGTCATAGCGTTTTGACGAACAAAAATACTGCGAAAGTAGAATCCTTTTTGACTTCTTCCTTTAGGGTTTTAATCCTTTTTTGTTTTCAATTCACAAAAATCCCATATACTTTAGTGAATTGTTTTGGATTTCAAGAACATACTTTTCTCTTGTTTATACTTTGTGGGGAGAACTATACAACCGACAGTTGCATGCTATTGTGGAAGGAGTCCTTATAAAATTCACTCTTGTGGAGAAGCCATTTTTCTTCTCACTGCTGCCATCCTGGAAAGGGAAAATTCCAGCCGTAACTTGTGGAGGAGCTGTCTTCTTCTTCACTGCTGCCATCCTGGAAAGGGAAAGTTCCAGCCGAGACATCAGAACCGACACCTGCGAGTATTTCGTATGTCACCCTAATTCATTGTAATCCGTGTAAGCCGTTTTCTTGCAAATTATAGTGAAATAAAAGGTTTTGCCCCTTTGGGGGATCTTTCCTGAAATTGTTTGTTTTATCATGCATGCTTTATTTTATTTGATAAATCATCTAGATGCATGTTTTAGGGTTTAACTAAAATTTGGGATTAATTAAAATTGGATTTTTTTTGAGAAGTCGCAATATTTCCGCTGTAGCGATTCTACAAATTGGTATCAAAGCTTATTTAAGCGATCACCACTTTACAAATTGGTATCAGAGCCTGTTGCACTAAATTATTGTGTTTTGATCCTGATTTTGCACAAAAATGGCTTTTGATGGTTTTGATGATCTTATATGTCAAATTTTGGAAAAGGTTAATTGGAAAATTCACACAAACTCTTGTTTTAAATCTTCTGTTGAAAACGACTCTGAGAGGTGTCCTTGTTTTAAGGGCGTTAGTCACACGTTAGATGAGTGTACCACAAATTTAAAGAAAAAATTGAATAAACCGGTTTCTCATGTTTCTATCCTTAGTGATTGTGATTCGAAAGAAGAAGTCTTTTATGCTTCTAGGCGAGAGTTTCCCATCCATGTGATTAGTGATGAGAGTGAGGGTGAAAAGAGTGAGGAGGAAGAAGAAGAATTCAGTGAGTTGCAAGTTGCCTACAATAATTTGTATTTTGAATCCTTAAAGACAAAAAAGGCAAACTTGAAAATTAAAGTTGAATTGAAGAAACGTGCTTTAGATAATGATAATGCAGATGCGTTGATTAAGGATCTTAGGGCACGTGAGGATATGCTTAAAGAGAAATTAGGATATGTTGAGGGTGAGAGAAATAGTCTTAGAGGGTTGATGGAGACTATGAAAAAGGAGATTTTAGAGTTTGAGGATTCTAGACGTATACTTGAATCTAGTATAGGTGAACTTGAGGTGAAATTGAAAGATTCAAGTAAGGTGAAATTTGATTTGGAGTCTAGGTCTGAAAAACTTGATAAGATTTTAGGCACCGTCGAGATAAAAAAGGATAGGGGTGGTATTGGTCTTGAAAAATATGTTGCACCCATTCCCACACGTGTGAGAGATCCTCCTAGGATTGTTAAGAAAGAGGCACCTAAGTTTGTTAGGAAAGAGCCCCCTAGGAACATCGTGAGAGAACCTCCTAGGATCATTAGGAGAGACCCACCTAGGAAAATTTAGAGAGAGCAACCGAGAAATTTGAGAAGAGGGCCACCTTTAGGTAACACACACCGCCCAATTTACACTTGCACACATTGCAGTAGGCAAGGTCATCTTAGGCGCTTTTGTTACAAGCTTTTAAATGGACCTAGGAAGGTTAATAGAAGAATAAATTCGATTCCCCACACCTCGTTACACATCGATTTGGGTCAGGAAATCGGATTTAGAGGCTTATGGTTTACTTGTCCACAATTCCCGTTTTCTTGCACATGATTCTTCTCTTGCCATATCATACAAATGATTGTGTTTGCATGTTTGTCATATACTAGTTATGCTTTTTGATATATTTTTGCTAGCGTTGTGACATGTACTTTTTGTATAGATTTTTGCTTTTGAAGAATTTTGAAAAAATACAAAAAGATTTTATTTTGACAAAATTTTTGAAAAATCTAAAAAGATTTTTGTATTTTGTTTGCATCGGTTATGGATGGACACTTAGGATGACCGAGTCACAACATCATTCCATTATTTTCATGTGACTATTTGACAGTGTTTTGAGACAATAGGTCAATTCATCCATGTGCTTTATAATGTTTAGAGTCATTAAGATGTAATTAAGTGTTACTTACTACATGTTTGACTCATAATTTCCTTTATTGCACACATGCACGAATTTGTTTGATTATTGTTCTTGACTTATCACATGTTGGTTGGGTGTTTTCATCTCAATCCTGTCCTTAAAACGAACCAAGTGCAATAATACGAGAGTAATAAAAGTAGTGCATGTAAAAACCATTGCCCGTGAGGAGTTTGTTTAGTTTGAAAAAATAATGAGTGAACACTGGAAAAGGGCTGCGAGTGATAATAATCACGTCGTGAAAGCCACCCTTTGAAAAGAGCCCACACAAAAAAATTAAGGCAATAAAAAGATGAAATATGTCAAAAATTTGGGCCAATAGGTTTTCTCTAAGTTGAGAATTTAGTACCTTTTTTAGATATAAAAATTGCATTATTGTATATGAGGGAGTTTTGGATGGATATATCAATGGGTTTGCACGTCCTTTGAAAAGTTCTCGAAATGGCACTAAATAGTTTTGGACGTTATTGGTGTGGAAATCATTTAGACTTTGATTTGTTGATTTGATTAAGACGATGTCATTTAAATTCAATAATTTTTACACCTAAGGATACTTTTGATGTTCATTCGTTAGGGGTACACGTATGCATCGTGCACATATGATTGATTGAGTTTATTTACCTATCGAATGTGTTCACACCCATGCATTCCATTTCCATGACTTAGTTGTTCAAGTTTAAATCCATGGTGTGATTTTTTGTATCTTATTTTTTGTATGAAAAAATTTGAAAAATCAAAAATAGTTTGTGAATGTTTGTGAGATACTCCTTTGCATGCACATAGTTTGATCCATGTTTGCTATGTTTTTTTTCGTGACACTCCAGGTTTTGTTTTTTTTCTTCTTATCTGTCTATTTGGGGACATCGTAAAAAGAGGGAGAAAGAATTATGAGTTATGGGGGAGTTTTTGCATTGTGGGGGAGATTTGATTATTAATGCTTTATTCTTATATCATTTCAAACTCGATGCGACACGAAGGTATTTTTATTTATCTCATGTGTGTAGGTACAAATATTGAAGATCATGATGTTGCACACCCTGATGATAAAAGCTTTGAGATTTGACGAAGATGATTGAAGAACAGTTTTGAGGTCTTGCAAATTTATTCATGGGAGGGTAGATTTGTATAGGCAATTTTGTTTTTGATAATTCAAATTTTTTATGTATGTACCGTCATAGACATAGGGAGAGATTTGTAAGGACATATTTTCATAGGTCCGTTATCAATTTATTATGTCATATACCGCTAAACCGTCGAAGAGCATTCAAGACACATCTACATCAAAGACGGATCCGAATAACTCAAGTTCTTCATCATTCAAGACTCCGCGAAGTTTACTTTGGTAAGGTTATGTTTTAAGTACCTTAACTTTTCACTTAGAGCTTTTGGGATATTTTTACAAAATATTTTCGAAGTGTTGGAGTGGACTTTTTCGTCAAAATTTGAGAATGAGTATTTTTTATAAGTATTAAATAGGAAATTAAAATAATATTTTTTCTCTCCAGTCGTTCGAGCGACATAGCATGTCGTTCACGCGAGATAGCATGTCGCGCGATCTCGTTCGAACAACAGTTGTCCTTCATTCGAGCGACATGGTGATCTCGTTCGAACGAGCTCTGTTTTCGAGGTGGGTCATTTTTTTATAAATACTCATTAAATGGTAACGTTTTCATTAAGAAGTCACAGTGTTTTGACGAACATAAATACTGCGAAAGAAGAATCCTTTTTGACTTCTTCCTTTAGGGTTTTAATCCTTTTTTGTTTTCAATTCACAAAACTCCCATATGCTTTAGTGAATTGTTTTTGTTTTTGAGAACATATTTTGCACTTGTTTATACTTTGTGGAGAGAACTCTACAACCGACAGTTGCATGATATTGTGGAGGGAGTCCTTATAAATTTCACTCTTGTGGAGAAGCCGTTTTTCTTCTGCATTGCTGCCCTCCTGGAAAGGGAAAATTCCAGTCATAACTTATGGAGGAGCCGCCTTCTTCTTCACTGCTGCCCTCTTGGAAAGGGAAAGTTCTAGCCGAGACATCAGAACCGACACTTGCGGGTATTTCGTATGTCACCCTATTTCATTGTAATCCGTGTAAGGCGTTCTCTTACAAATTATACTAAAATAAAAGGTTTTGCCCCTTTGGGGGATTTTTTCTGAAATTGTTTGTTTTATCCTGCTTGTTTTATTTTATTTGATAAATCATCTAGATGCATGTTTTAGGGTTTAAACTAAAATTTGGGATTAATTAAAATTGGATTTTATTTGAGAAGCCGCAATATTTCCGCTGTAGCGATTCTACAAATTGGTATCAAAGCTTATTTAAGTGATCACCACTTTACAGTAACTTCTTCCTCAAAATGCAAACCGTTATCTGATACAAGTTCATGCGGGACTCCATATCGGCAGATTATGTTTTTATTGACGAATTTGTCCACTTTCTTAGCGTTCAGCACTGCGTATGACTCCGTTCGACCCATTTGGTGAAGTAATCAATGGCAACTAGGATGAACTCATGCCCCTTGGAAGCCTTTGGTGTAACCTTCCCTATGATGTCGATGCCCCAGGTGGAGAACGACCAGGGAGAGGTCATGTTGTATAACTCACTTGGAGGCAAATGCTGAAGGTTGGAGAATTATTGGCATTTGAGGCATCTCCGGACATAGGAGGTGCAATCCTGGGTCATGGTGGTCCAGTAGTAACCTTGTCGGGTGATCTTCTTGGCAAGCATGTGGCCGCTCATATGGGGTCGGCATTCCTCGCTATGGATCTTCTGTATTATCTTTTCAATAGCAGCCCCTGCGATGCAGTGCATATAAGTTCCATTGAAGTTCCTTTTGAGCACTGCTTTGTGACAGATGATGTATTGGGTGGCCAGTTTTCTAAGGGTTGCTCGATATTTCTTGTAGGAACCCTCAGGATACCTTCCATGCTTGAGGAGGCACCAGATATCTTTGTACCAGTAATTGTCTAGCTCAGGACCTTTTGCGGTGATGAGCTCAATATGATAGCAGTGGTTGGTTTGTCTTGCTTTTGAACAAGGAAGGGGGTCATTGTGATTCCTTCGAGCATGTCAACCATGGAGGCCAGGGTAGCAAGGGCATCGGCTAGGTTATTCTTTGCTCGAGGTAGGTAATGGAAGGTGATATCTTGGAATTAGGAGGCTAATTCTTCTAAGTGGGCATGAAAGGGTTGGAGTTTCTCGTCCTTGACTTTCCACTTTCTGAGCACTTAACCGATGATGAGGGTGGAATCCCCGTAGACGTATAAACATTGAATAACTTTCTCGAGAGAAACCTTGAGGCCTACTGTGCATGCCTCATACTCAGTCATGTTATTGGTGCAGGGGAAATCCAGTTTGATGGCGATAGGAGTGTGGGAGTCATCTGGGACGATCAGAAGTATCCCAATGCCATATCCCTTTTTATTGGCAGTGCCGTCAAAGAACATTTGCCATCAAAGGTTGTCTTGAGAGGTGTAGAGAATGTTTTCATCTGGGAATTCGGAGATCCAGACATCAGCTTCATCCATGGGGTAATCAGCGAGGTAGTCAGAGATGGCTCTTCTTTTCATGGGTTTCTGCATGACATACACGATATCAAACTCGTCTAGGAGCATCAACCATCGGGCCATTTGAATGGACAAGGCGGGTTTCTCAAGTAGGTATTTGATGGGGACCATTCGGGATACGAGTTTGATGGGGAAGGCGAGCATGTATTGTCGCAAATTTTGGGTGACCCAAACAAGTGCGACACACGCCTTTTACAAATCAGTGTACTTAATCTCGTACCCAGCCAATTTTCGATTGGCATAATAGATGGATCTTTCTTTATGGTAATCTTAAAGGTATTGGGCTAGCAAATCCCCAATTGCAGTGTCGGTTATGGTTAGGTATAGGAGTAAGGGGAGACTAGGCTATGGTGGCATGAGTACCGGGGGTTGGGTCCGATATTGTTTGATTCGGTCAAAAGCTTCTTGGCAGGACTCATTCCAAACCTTGGTTGAATCCTTTAGGAGGAGTTTAAAGATAGTTTCGCAGATAAAGTTTAGCTGGCTGATGAACCGGCTGATGTATTACAATTTCCCAAGGAAACCTCTGACTTCATTCTCTATTCGGGGAGGTGGCATCTCAAGTATGGCCTTTAGCTTGGCAGGATCTGCTTCTATCCCCTTCTTACTGACCATGAATCCCAAGAGTTTTCCCTTTGTAATGCCGAAGACACATTTCTGCAGATTGAGTCTCATCTGATACTGTCGCAGTCATTCGAAGAACTTTCGGAGAGCGGGAACATGACCTTCTCTAGTTTTGGACTTAATAATTATATCATCCACATAGTCCTCAACTTCTTTATGAATCAGATCGTGCAGGATGGTTGTGGCATCCCTCTGGCAGGTAGCCCCAGTGTTCTTGATACCAAATGGCATAACAATGTAGCAAAAGGTTTCCCATAGAGTGATGAATGCAATTTTTTCTTGGTGGTCTGGGTGCATTTTGATTTTGTTGTATCCGACAAAATCGTCGATGAATGACTTGAGAGCATGAATGGCTATGTTATCCACGATCATGTCGATATTGGGTAACAGATAATCATCCTTTGGATAGGCTTTATTCAAATCCTGATAGTCTACACACATCCAAAAAATTTCTCCTGATTTTGGCATGGGCACTATATTGGCTAGCCATGTGGTATATTCGATCACACGAATGAAGCCTATGTTCAACTATTTGACCACCTCTTCTTTGACTTTGAGCGACCATTCGGTGCAGAGATTTCTTAATTTTTATTTAACCGGCTTGTAATCTAGGAGAGTGGGAATCTCCTGCTGAGTTATTTCAGGATCAATGTCGGGCATATCGTCATAGGACCATGCGAAGACATCCACGAATTCCTTTAGCAATTCTTCGAGTTGTGCACGCTCATGCTTGTCGAGGGTAGCCCCTATCCTAATCTCGCTCAGTTGGCTACTAGAACCGAGGTTAATAACAACAGTCTCTTCTTCATTAACTTGAACGCGATTATGTTATTTGTTTTTAACCTTATTTAGATTAGTTAAGAATTGTTCATTTGCAAAATCATCATCATCAAAAGTTTGATTAGAATCCAAACAGTTAATGTAAGGCACAACAAGATACTCAAAATCTTCGTTTATTTCATTGATAGGAAAAAAATAATTGAGAACCTCATCAAAGGAGGACTTGATTACATTTGAACAAGGATAGACAATAGAAGAAGAAATGGGGTAAACATTGAGATTTTGGGAGATTTTAGTAGGTAGAACTGGCGCAACATGCCAGTTGAGGAGAGGTGTACCAATGGCTTTAATCAGTTAGGATGGATCCGGTGATGTAGTGCCTGAGTGAACCATACAGAGTGTTAGCTCTAGTTTCAGTAAGTTGAAGGAATCTTCGGAGTCATTTTCCTCAGTCTCTTCGGTATGTTTGATGAGCGGTTGTACTTGTTGTTGGGAACCTTCGGCCCATGGCTAGCTGTCTTAGAACAAGATCTCCATTCCAGGCTTCATCTTCTTGTCTGTATGGTCATACCATGGTTCTGGAAAGCCACAAAAGGGGAAGTCTTTGCCCTCTTTAATGAATCTCCCGTTCAAGGAGTCACCTGGGATAGTTTGGGCGCGATCTAGTCTTTTCTTTAGTCAAGATAGGCGAATCATTCTAAACTCTTGTTCTAACGGTTGATACCCCAAACCACAAGGAGGGAAAGCTTTCTTTAGTTTAATCGGCTCAAGTATCCCTTGTTGTCTTTGTCCTAGCGCCGGTCCGGGCATGAAGTGCATGTTTCTAAACATCTGAATTACATTGACGTTTCTATGAGGGTCGTATTCTAGACAAACCCTTTCTTTAAAGTCGTCCCCTGCTGGGAGTAGGAGTGGTTCAACTCGGAATCCTGATAGGAGTATATCATTTGACACGTGTTGTATCTTAAGGATTGGAATGCTGGTATTGCACCATCGACATTGTCGTCATTTCCCAAGATGGTAATGACCCGTCCATTGTTGAAGAACTTTAATTTCTTATGGAGTGAGGAAGACACGCCCTTGATACTATGGAGCCAAGGTCGTCCTAGCAATAGATTGAAATAAACTGGGATGTCAATAAGTTAGAATTCGATGACAGGGTTTATAGGGCCATCCCCTATTACAAGCTTTATGGATCCCATCACCTCCCGACGGGTATTATCGTAGGAACGCACAATAGCAGAGGTTGAAGAGAGGTCACTTTCTTTCAGGCCTAAACATTTGAAGGTTCTTAGTGGGCATACATTCAAGGAGGATCCATTATCGATAAGAGAGAGTGGCACGACCTTCCCCATAACTTCGATAGAGATGTTGAGTGCATGATTATGGTTTGGCCCAATTTTGGGGATTTCTTCTTCGGAAAAGGATAGCATTCAGGTAGAGGTCAAAGATACGACCAAATTTATAGCTTCTTCTGGTGTGGTAGATGGAGGAACTGTGGGTCTAGTGAGTAACTTGATCAAAGAATTTATGTGCAGTTGAGAAGACATGAAAAGCCCCCATAGAGTGATGTTAGCTTGAGTTTTCTTTAGTTGATCGAGGATCTTGCTCGCCTCAAGGGTCATTTCTGGCATAGGAAGGTTTTCGACGCCCTTCCCTTTGTCATTGGCTGGTAGTGAGCTTGGAATCTGGTAATGCCTCCCTGGTCTAGTCATATCATTTACTGAAGATGGGAAAAACATGAATCTCATTTCCTTGTCGATCTCGAGTTGTTCTGCCACCTTGTTTATTTCTCCTAGGAGTTCCTCAAATGATATCATTCCACACTTGTTGGCTTTTCGGGCCAATTTTCTCTAAAGCTTGATTTTCATTCAAAACTCTGAATTCTTCCCCCCATCTGGTGGCAACAATTATGTCTTTCCATGCAAAGGCAATGCATTCCACAACTTCAACGGCTTCTTCATACATGTTATCCCAATCTGTGGGGATGTGTAAAGGTGAAGGGACCAAGCGCCCTTATAGCTTCAAAGCATCGAATAACTCGATGATACTGCAAATGTTGTTGGTTTGCCTGAATAATTCTATTATAATCTGGAAAACATTATCCAAGCTGACTTCATCAGTTGGTACTACCCAACTATCTGACTCTCGAGCCCATTTTTGTGCTTTTAAGAACAGCGTACTGAACCTCTGGCAATCAATAACCATCTGTGAGGGCAATTTCAGCCCGAACTCTAGGAGTTGGTTTAACACTTTTAACAATTCCATGCCTCTATTTTCAGAACGGGCACGGACAACGATGCATGCTCTGGTAAGGAGTGACAGTGCCTGATCAGCGAGGCTAGTAGGGTGTAGGAGGAAATATGGGAAAATTTGGAGAGGTTTAGGAAAGTATATGGGTGTGATTTGAGTTAAGGGATCGAATTTTGGGTTTTTCTTCTATAAATATGGCATTGGTATGATTTGGAAGTTGGTTGTAAGTCGTGTTTGGATTAGGATTGGCTGGTGGGGCAATGGTACCCCGGTCAATTAGACCTTGGATTATGTTTTGGAGGTGAAGGCATTGGTCAGTGGTATGGCTAGTTGTTTGGTGAAAGGCGTAATGAGCATCTGCCTTGAATTTTCTTGGGAGTGGATTCGACAATGGACGGGGATCCAAGGGTTTTATAAGGTTTCGGCTTAATAAGACTTAATAGAATTTGGAGAGAGGAGCATGGAGCTCGGTGTATTCCTTTCAGACTAGGACATGGAGAATTTTTAGTGCCCATCATGTGGTTGGTTAAGAGATGTTATTGATAGTTGAGACTATGGCACTGGCAGGCTTATCATATTTCCTGGGGGTGAACTGTCCGGACACCTTCTTTGCGTCAACTTCTATTTTGTCAAGACCCTCCTCGATTTCTACTCCTGCTTCTCTGAGTGCTCAGAAATGGGGATAGTATTGTCCTCCCATCGTTGCTCGGATATGGGGTAAGAAGTTCTTTTTCACTATGCTGACTTGTTCTTCCCTGGAAGGCTTATTGGTCATGGTTGCTGCTTTTTTCCTCCATCGGGTGATGAAGTTACTGAATGATTCCCGAGAGTTCTGTTTGAGCATCTCTAAATCACGGTGGGTGACCTCAAGCTCTTCATTGTATTTGTACTATGATATGAATTCCCGAGCTACATCCTCCCAACTACGAATTCTGGACTCTTCGAGATACAAAAATCATCGGAGGGAGATATCCTTCAAAGTTTTCTGAAACAATTGGGCCATCACTTCTTCAGAAGCCCCTATTAGAGTCATATAATGGTGATAACTTCGGATATGAACAATCGGGGGTCCACCTCCTCTGAATTTCTTAATGTTTGGCATCTTGAACTTCTCGGGTAACCTCGCTTTAGGATAAGGAGACATGCGGGTGTAGTCCATGTAATTCCTCGAGATTCTTACTTTGTAAAACTTCTTGGTGAGCATCTTGAGATCTTATTTGACTTTGTTTAACTCTTCTTCCTTCGGATCAATGATCATAGATAAGGTAGCCCCAGGCTGGGCAAGGTTCGGCATAGGAAGCTGGGCAGGCGGCGACCCATTAACAGGAGGGACACGTGGAGCGTGAAAATACTCTTTGGGAACCCAAATAGGGTCGGGTGGACCCATAGCATGAGGGAATAAGGCCTCAGGCTCTTGAGGAACAGAAATTTGGTTTTGTTGCATCTCTCGGACCTCAGTTTGGAGGTTGTCAATCTTGGACACAAGCTGAGCTAAGACTGCCGTCAGATCCGGCTACACAATGGGTACTTGATCTGTGTTCTCCATGGAAAGCGGATGGATTTCGGACTCAAAAGGAGTAATAGGGGAACAGACAGAACTCCGAGGTGACTTGACTGAAGATCGAAGCCAATAGGGAGCCAGGCCAAGGGTTTGCGATCGACCTGAGAAGGCACAAAATGGGATTTATTTTTGAGAAAAAGGGATCAAAATTTTTTTTGACATTTTTTTTCGAGATTGAAAGACAAAATTTTGGGATTTTTGATAAAGAGAGGAGAAATGTTTTTGGATTTTTGAGAAGGAAAGGAAAAAATGTTTTGGGATTTTGGATAAAGAAAAAGGAGAATGTTCCCCTTTTGGAGACGGTCTCAGCATGATTATTATAATTATTATGTTTTCACTTGTATTAATTCTCCTAAATGCAAAATGAAATGACGGATGGGACCCGAGCCTGGAAACATTAGGTTTGTAATATATGCAAAGCAATGGCTGGACTTGTGACCAGGCTCACTGATAGGGTCCCATTTTAAAAATGCACGAAAATTCGCGCGGTAGGCCTACCCGAAATTTCGACAGAGTTTCGGGTTGAAACCGACAATCTAACGCGCGTGTCCCAGGCTTGACACCTATATGCGGGTATGTAATTTGGTTAGGTGAATCGGAAAGGGTTCCCCCCTTTGGCGTGACTTCCACGATATACGTCTTGATCTTATGGGCAATCGGTACGTATGGACAAGCCATTTGATATACTTGAGTGTACATGAATTGCCTCACTATATACCTCATGGGGATGATATGTGTGAGAGAGAATTCGATATACTCGGCGTACATGAATGAGTTCCCTGTGATATACCTCCCGTTATGACTTCGGTCAAGCGATACAATGCGGGGGAACCGTTCGATATACGTCGAAGGTACTTGGACAATGGAAGGTGAGAGTCATATCGCTTGGGCTAACTGTGCCCTGCCGGACCAGCGCCCATCATGAAGTGACCCTCTAGTTACTGGGTATAATTTGGTCAATCAAAATGTTCTTTGGTGATGTCATGTGAATCATGCATGATCCTCTAATTAGTATCTTATGATGAGTGTATATTTCTTGATCATGCCCAACGGGGAGCAAAGTATGAGTACCAATGGTATACCAAGTATGGGTAATGCGTGAAATATGAAGATATATGTGATCCTAGCTGCACATGGTGTGAAGTGTACATGGAGAATTTTCTACAAGTGTGTGAATAGAAGAATAAGCATGAGGTATACATGTGTAGTAAAAGGGGAACATGCAAAAATTGGGGAAAAATACAAGAAAAAATAACATCCATGTAAATAAAGTATAGCCCTCAAAAGAAAACATCCCCAGCAGAGTCTCCACTGTGGCCATCCCCTCCCCGGATCCAATCCTCGCGGCGGGCGCGTGATGGAGGATCCTAGGTCCCGCGCGTTGTTTAGGCACATATTCTTCACATTTATCCCCTTAATTTCAGTATTTTTATGATCCCGTGCAGTGTAAGTAGCTTGGATTTGTCTCAAATGTATTCTACTAACCCCTTTTGGCAAGTATTTCTTGTTTTGTGTATTTCTCATGTATTTTACAGGTATTTTATGCAAGTTAGTGCTAAGGAGAACTCAAAACAGTGAAAGAAACCTAGAAATGGAGAGTTGAAGGGCATTTTCGTAATTTTCCAACCTTAGTCCGGAGGTGGGGCCAACTAGAAAGTTGAAGAGCTCTAAATTACAAGAACACTGGAAAAAACGGCACCTCAATCCGAGCTACGGTGAAGAAGTTACAAGGTTTTGAAGTTGCGCGATAATGAAGAGAAATGAACTAGAAAAACAGGATGGATCCAGATGGGACCAAACCGATCCGGTGGGGACAGGACCGATCCGGTCAGAAAAAAGAACCGATCCGATATAACAGGATGGATCCGGGTGGAAACCGGACCGGTCCGGCTGTACAGATTTCTGGCATTAATTATGCAGATTTTTGGCATGTGCAACTGATGAAACTTGTTCCACAAGCACTATTGGCTGTCAATTTCGAGATTTTGTGCTATAAAAGCTCATGCCCTACATCATTTGAAGGGATATTGCAAAAAGGCTAGGTTAGGAGTAGGTTAGAGGTTGCATTCTAGGCTGAATTCTAGGTCAAGTTCTAGGGTTAATTTCCAATTTCTTCAAGAGTTTTCATGAATCCTATTTTGTAAGAATTTCTGAATCCCAATTCCGTTCTTGTTGCTGAATTCAAGTAATATCATTTCCATTCTCTTGTTTTATTATTTGCAATTTATTTATAATGTCTTGTAGATCCTTAATGTTGTGTATGAATTTGTTTTTTTTAATCCAATCATGAGTAGCTAAATTCCCAAGGGTTGGGGTACATGAACTCAATCCAAGGCAAATTATTTGTATGGAAAATTAGAAAATAAATGGAAATATTGGTTGAATCATGAATGAAAATCATATATGCATTGTCATATCTTTTAATCTCTCTTGCCCTAGGTACTTGGGATGTTTAAGAATGCTTTGTATGTATAATTTGTCGTTCACCGCTTTATATTGATCTTTGATTTCATATGGTGCGGGCTTGAACCTCATATATGTAATGCTTAGAGATTATAAGGACTGGATTTAATCAAGAATTTTGATTTATAATTCTAGTATTCTAAAGGATAATTTGTTAAGGATTGAGGGATTGTACCCTACCCTATTTTCTCCCATTTGTCAGATCTAATTTCTTTTGCACTTTTCAGTTTGTTTTTCTTAAGTAATTTTTTAATAGAAATTTTCCCAATCATCATCTTTTTCATTTTTATTTTAGAAGTAATAAATCAATTAAATTCTATAAAACATTCCCTGTGGATTCGATACCCAGACTTACTACTATACTCCATAAAAGTGTAGTTAAAAGTTTAGGTTTTTTTTTTGTATTGAGGTTGGAAGCTGATAACAACGACTAGCGTATTACACGGACGCTCGGTTTTTCCACTCGATCAAAATGGCGCCGTTGCCGGGGAATGTTTTGTTATAGATTATAATTGATTTACTATTTCGAAAGATTTTTTTCTTTGGATTTTTTTTTTACCTTTTTTGTAGCCTTGCACAATTGAGCGCCAAGAAACGTAAAATCCTCAACCGCACACCTTTGTACTCAAATTTCCATTTACATACTATTCGGTAATCATGTCTTTTCATGGTGAGTTCGGTAATTATAATGGTTCATATGGTAATCGTTTTCAAACTTTTTATTCTCAAGACTCTGCGGCTCGACCTATTACCATTGGTGAGGCCGTTCTAACTCTGGAGTGTGAAAGGCTTCAAAATGAATATCGGAGAGAAATTTATATTAAATATTTTCAAGAATTTGTGCCTCGACCTATTACCATGGGTGAGGCCTTTCTAAATCTTGCGTATGAAAAGCTTGAAAATGAATATCGAAAAAAAAATTATTTTGGGGAATCCAATGAAGATTTTTCTTCCGATATTTGTGAAACTATAAAAGGTTTTCAACCAAAAGAGGAATCCGAGGTTCTAGAGCCAAGGGATCCTACTTTGGAAGAATACACGCTTTTTCTAACCAAAAGAGTACTGGATTTTCTTTCCACCCAAAGCACAAAGAATATCGATTATGGTCTTGTGAAGGAAATGGTCACACTTTGCGATGATGTGCGTTCTATTTTGGAAAACAAAGAGGAGTTTGAGACTTGTGTGTCACCTCAAATTTTTGAAGAACATCTCATTGAAAGTGAGTCTTGCTCCCTTGAAATTCAATCTCCAATTGATGATGAATCACTTGAGATTGAGTTTATTTCATCACCATTTTCATTCACAGTTATTGAACCATTATAAGTACCGCTAGATTCCTATGAGTCGGTTGAAAATTCTGAAACGTTTACACCTTTTACCGACAAAGACACTTTGCTAGAATTGTTTTCTAATATGGACTGTTCCTTTTTGTGTGCCCCTCTCCCCATACTACTTGAAAAATCTTTGGGAGGTGATTCTATTTTTCTTGTATCTCAATTGTACTTGTCCCACCTAGCATCCAAACCACCCATCATCCCGTTAAATTTTTTAATTGGTGATAGTTCATTTTCTCCATCTCACACATACCTTCCGTTTTTCAAACGGAATTCTTACTTTTCGGTAGGCATGCATCCTAGTGAGGGCACACCATTAATCCCTCAAAGTCATATTGTATTTTGGGTGGACCCTCAAATTTTTCGACTTCTAGTGTATGATTTATTAGCCGTTCAAATTGTAGGTTTTACATAATTAGTTTTTTTCTTTTTCTTTTTCTTTCCTTTTTTAATAGTGTAGTGTCATTAGTTAAAGATTTTGTTATTATTTTTGTTATGCTTGGTTCTAACATGTTTTGTAGATTCAATAGGCTCGCACTCATCGGGGATCACTCCATTTGGGTAATATCTTTATTTTCCTCTCTTTATGTTGTGTTCTTGATTTGCATTGAGGACAATGCAACATTTAAGTTAGGGGGTGTGGGATATTCTTCCCATTTATTGTTTAGATTCATTGATTCGATGACATGTTCTTTCCAAGTGTGTGTTTTTTAGAAATTTGAAAAAAAAAAAAAATTGAAAAAAAGCCAAAAATATTTTTCTTCAAAATAAATAAAAATTGGAATTTAAAATTTTCAAAAATATCACCTTTATTCTATTTAAAGTCTCAAATTGTTAACAATCATAATGCACTAAGCCAAAATTGACCAAAGATGGAAATTGTACGAAAATTGACGACTTTACGAATAAGTGTGGAGATTGATCCAACCCGGTGAGATTTCGAGCCTATCAATTTTTTATGAGTTTTTAAATCAATCCGAGTTTATGATTAACTCAAAGTTCTTTTCAGTGTTTTAAATAAGTCGTTGATGATCTCAATCCTTTGTTTTGATCGGTTATGGGAAATGTGTGAAATGTTGTCTCGAAATTCTTGCTAAATATATCTCTAAACTTAATTAATCTCGAGATGCATATGGTAATGTGATTAGCAATTTGGACAATGAAGTAGGCCCTCGTTTGTTACCCAAAAATATTAGCCATAAAAAGTTGTGAAAAACAAAATTATCCTTTTGCAACCCAATTTGAGCCTAATAAAATTTATCCTTTCGTTTGATAACCCGAAAAACCCAAACAACCCAGAATTGTGAAAATTGAATATTCATCAAATAAAGTCCAAATTGTGCAATAAAAAGGGGCAAGAAAAAAAAAATAGATATGCTCGACAAAAATAGCAAGAAAAGAAAAAGAAAAGAAAAAATGAAAATTGAAAAAGAAAGAGAAAAATGAGCAAATGCCCAAAAAAAAGCACTAATGGACGTCATAAAGACATTTTCCAATTTCGAACATTCCATCCATTCCCATTTTTACCCTTTACACCTTTTAACCCAAAAAGTCCTAACCGAGTCCAAATTGCGAAATTAATTACCGCATGGAGAGCTAAGACATGAAAAGATAATATGAGAGATTAAATGGTGTGAACTAGAGGTGATGTTCCCATTTCATTGTAACTGTACTCCGATGATGAGATATTTTCACCATATATTTCTTTCTTTTCAATTTTGTATGAATGAATTTGTGTCCATTATATTTACTCTTTATATCATGCATATCGAGAGAAAATAACCACAATCCGAGTGATTCGTTTGTGAGTGCATCCGTAAGAATTTGAATCAAAATGAATTTTCGGAAAGTAACGTAATACTCAATCGATGGAAATTTGAGGTTTAATTTCTGGCTTATCACACACACACTACGGTTTGAGACAGTTGAATATGCATTTATGGTGAGTATTTTTCGAAAATTTTAAATTGTACAATTTTTAACTATTTTGATCTTTATTTGAGTCAATAAAGAATTTTGTGGGTAAATTCACTGCAAACCCTCACGAGACAAAACTCGTCCTACTAGGGTAACCTAGGGGTTTAAAGGCTTGTTGCATACGCTAAATGCAATCGCTTGCCTGCGAAAGTGGAATTTTATTTTAATAAAAGAATTTTCAAGAGTGGATTTTTGGTTAGATTCATTTACATTGCTCGGGACGAGCAAAGTTCTAAGTTGGGGGGTGTGTTTAGGCACATATTCTTCACATTTATCCCCTTAATTTCAGTATTTTTATGATCCCGTGCAGTGTAAGTAGCTTGGATTTGTCTCAAATGTATTCTACTAACCCCTTTTGGCAAGTATTTCTTGTTTTGTGTATTTCTCATGTGTTTTACAGGTATTTCATGCAAGTTAGTGCTAAGGAGAACTCAAAACAGTGAAAGAAACCTAGAAATGGAGAGTTGAAGGGCATTTTCGTAATTTTCCAACCTTATTCCGGAGGTGGGGCCAACTAGAAAGTTGAAGAGCTCTAAATTACAAGAACACTGGAAAAAACGGCACCCCAATCCGAGCTACGGTGAAGAAGTTACAAGGTTTTGAAGTTGCGCGATAATGAAGAGAAATGAACCAGAAAAACAGGATGGATCCGGATGGGACCAAACCGATCCGGTGGGGACAGGACCGATCCGGTCAGAAAAAAGAACCGATCCGATATAACAGGATGGATCCGGGTGGAAACCGGACCGGTCCGGCTGTACAGATTTCTGGCATTAATTATGCAGATTTTTGGCGTGTGCAACTGATGAAACTTGTTCCACAAGCACTATTGGCTGTCAATTTCGAGATTTTGTGCTATAAAAGCCCATGCCCTACATCATTTGAAGGGAGATTGCAAAAAGGCTAGGTTAGGAGTAGGTTAGAGGTTGCATTCTAGGCTGAATTCTAGGTCAAGTTCTAGGGTTAATTTCCAATTTCTTCAAGAGTTTTCATGAATCCTATTTTGTAAGAATTTTTGAATCCCAATTCCGTTCTTGTTGCTGAATTCAAGTAATATCATTTCCATTCTCTTGTTTTATTATTTGCAATTTATTTATAATGTCTTGTAGATCCTTAATGTTGTGTATGAATTTGTTTTTTTTAATCCAATCATGAGTAGCTAAATTCCCAAGGGTTGGGGTACATGAACTCAATCCAAGGCAAATTATTTGTATGGAAAATTAGAAAATAAATGGAAATATTGGTTGAATCATGAATGAAAATCATATATGCATTGTCATATCTTTTAATCTCTCTTGCCCTAGGTACTTGGGATGTTTAAGAATGCTTTGTATGTATAATTTGTCGTTCACCGCTTTATATTGATCTTTGATTTCATATGGTGCGGGCTTGAACCTCATATATGTAATGCTTAGAGATTATAAGGACTGGATTTAATCAAGAATTTTGATTTATAATTCTAGTATTCTAAAGGATAATTTGTTAAGGATTGAGGGATTGTACCCTACCCTATTTTCTCCCATTTGTCAGATCTAATTTCTTTTGCACTTTTCAGTTTGTTTTTCTTAAGTAATTTTTTAATAGAAATTTTCCCAATCATCATCTTTTTCATTTTTATTTTAGAAGTAATAAATCAATTAAATTCTATAAAACATTCCCTGTGGATTCGATACCCAGACTTACTACTATACTCCATAAAAGTGCAGTTAAAAGTTTAGGTTTTTTTTTGTATTGAGGTTGGAAGCCGATAACAACGACTAGCGTATTACACGGACGCTCGGTTTTTCCACTCGATCACGCGTCCCTCTCAGGAGCGCTTCGGCTGACGCATTTGGGTGAGGTTTAAAATATAGAGAGATTAGAGTCGCCAGTCTATTTTACTCAAAACAGACAAAGGAAAATGGGAATCCATCCCGAAGGACGACATCCAAAGACATACTGATGCATACAAAACCAAAATGATTCGAAAAGGGTCTGAAGGCTAAGTTACGAAATGGGAAGGTGATAGGCACCCATTCCGCCCTTTCGGTCTCTCATGGATTTTTGCTATTTTCCTTTATGTTTCCCGTGATATGTGTGCATGTATATATGTAGTGGAGATAGGAATCATCAGCTTATACCATGGAAGAGGTAAAACGAGTCATCCGTAAGAAGATATGAAAATATTAGAAAATAGGATTTACGCGATTATCCTTACATTGATCGTTATGATGGAACGATAACGCATGTGGAATAATACGCCACTAAGAACAAGTATATGTATATATATAATATAAGATAATGGAGTCTGGAGAATATAGAAAATGAGAGAAAAAGTAAAAATAAAAATAGGACTCGAGTCTCGGGTTTTACCTTGAGATGGCTGTAATACCCCACATTTTTATGGCTTTTAAAACTGGGGATTTATTAAATTTAAATTGAGATATTAATTGAATATTAATCCGGAAATTTATTTTTATATTTACTAACGTGATGTGAGTTAGTAATTTTTGGAAAATTGTCGAATATTAGTAGACGAGTAAAGTAATATATGAGATTTATTTTATTAAAAATTGTCACGAGTGAATAAAATGGCAATTATGGAAATTTAAGTCGGGACACGCCTGTGTCGTGTCAGGACTAAATTACTATCATGTAAAGTGAATAAATTATAATTTGCTCATATGGTCATTTTGAGTGCGCCAATGTGTCTGAAAGGGTCGAGATAGTCAGAAAAGTGTACCCGGGAGTTTAGTTTGGGTCTCGGGGCATTTTTAGGCCTATTTGACATCCCGGGAGGGTATTATGGACATCTTGCATTTTTGGGTAATTAAACCCAGGAATTTAATTAGGTTATATCATCCATTTGGAATTGTCTCTTAGGGTTAACAAACTCAAAACCTTAGAACGGCCATTAGAGAGGAAGGTAGAAAGTTTTCCAAGCAATCCAAGTCCAAGAACTCATCCGGTTGCACCGCCACCACCACCACCAAAATGTAGATCGCGCGACGGGGAACGCAATCATACCATTTCATCCAAGAAATCAGAACCTTGAATTTCAGGCAAGTATCTATCTTTCTTTATTTTTGGTTAATGCCTTACCCATGTTAGTTTAGGATTGCCAAGATCATGTTTTATGAAAGAAATTATTAATTTGGAGACCTTAAATCGCATGTTTAGAGAGACTCAATACATTCTGGAGATACCCATCACATGTAGAGGATTACCCATGAATTATTATGAGTTTAGAAATAAGAAATCTAGAAATTAATTAGTGGAATGGATATTTCTTCCAAAATTAGGGTTCTTAAAGATTATGTCAATTTTACCCCATTAATTCAACATCGTTGATGAAATTACACATGTTTCACGTTGGAAACCTTATATATATGTATATGGAACTTGTAGTATTGTTATTTGAGAATTCTAGAGTTGTTAATGACGTTTTGGAGGAATTGGAAGATGAAACCCGTAGATTTAATTTGCAGTTTCTGGGCAAGAACTGCTTGATCGATCAATCGAGCCCAGAGCATCGATCGATCGACTGATCGATCGATCGACCCCTTTTCTTCGATCGATCGACCCCTCCTGGAAAACTGCATATTTCTCATCCGATAGTTTAACCCGATTAAAATGTATGGGAACCCTTGATTGTTATTGTTGGACTATAATGGGATATAGAGATGACCATTAGGGCCTAGGTAGACCCCGTTGAGTAACATCCTAGTGTAGGACGAGATTTTGGGTTAACGAGGAATGATTCATGTGTATAAGAAATCATGCGTATTATTTGATAAAAAGATCAAGACTCGTAAAGGAGTTAGGCCGGAACGTAAGTGAGTAAATGCCTACTAAAATTACACTTTGAATACTTCAAAAGAGGAGAAGTGAGTATGAGGTGAAAAATAAATGAGAATACAATTAACGAGTCCGTTATACGAAATAATCGAGTAAAATGTGTAATAACGGATAATTATAAATATGGGTCGTGAGCGCACCTAATTTAGAAATGTGGATGTATATATATATATATATGACTGTGTGATTGTGCATATATTATATATGTATAAAAATCATACTCGGGATACTTGCTATCACGGAGGTTTTCGCGCCGGGACGGTCTTATCTCGATGGGACCTCTATGGGCGATATGGACTCATACCGTAGAACATAGGATTCCTTGGTACAGGCTATCTGATTGATAGTCAAACGGTCCTAAGAGACGTGAGGGTATGTGCTGACCTCTTAGTGACTTGGAACTATGCTTCGCCTCCATTTGTATGTGTTTTATGTTAATGCAGTTCGAGAGTGATTCCGAACTAGCATTTCCCTAAATATGTGTGATACAGGGACTTGATAGCAGAGTATGCCAGCACCATAGATTTTATGTGGGGTGCAGATAGTATATATATATATTATACGAGTGATTGGTATATATATACTTATATATGGAAACCTTGCACCATAGATTTTATGTGGGGTGCCGTTAGCATATATATTATACGTGTAACTAATATATATACATATATCTATATGAGAACTTTCTACTGTGCGTAATAGTAGTTAAGTAATGTATAAATTTTCAACTTCACTATAAGTATTCGGAAACTTTATGACGGTACGGGGTTATTCTAAATAACGTAATAAATCCTGAAGAAATTGATTTTCTAAAGTGAATATCATAACCTTATTTTCAAGTGATAAAACCTTATGGAGAATAAGTTAGAGAGACTTATGAGATTCATTAGTATGGTAGGCGTGCCCACTAGGCGAGATGTGAGAATTATCAAGAGAGTGTTGCATACTAACATGGTTGTTGCATTAGCATGTAAGCATTTTAAATACTTGCTAAACTATTTTTAAATTGTTTTACAATCGGGCTCTGACCCGTTTTCTTTTATCTCTCCTCTCTTGTAAATATATATGTATATATAACAGGTGCCCAGCCACAAGGGCTTCATGCTTAGGTTCTTTGAATTGGACGCGTTGTAGCTTATATGGGAGTTGCAGGTCTTTGTTGTAGACGACCTCTCTATTGATTAGGTTCTTATTTTAGTTCTTCATTGTTAAGGCAAGTGTCGCCCATTTCCCATTTAGTATAGATTTGTCAGAGATGTATGTTTATTTATTTTCAGTATTCGGTACTCTTTGGGTATTAACTCTTGTCAGGATGATTTCATTTGTAGCTTAAATTTGGTTTGGTTAATCTAGATGGATTAATTCTTTTGTGTTAATTTCTATCCGTAGCACTTATGTGACTCTTAAACTCTTGGTTATTTAAAAGGTTTTCAAATTGGGATTTAATAAAGATGGAAATAGAGTTTTTAATTGTTTTGACACCTAGCTTAATTATTTAGGGTGTTTAAATTGGAAAATTTTATTTTGCGACAGTGATGCTAAGAATGAACCAACTGTTCACGTTGATTTAATTTAATAAAGGATTGATCGCCCGGTATTTAATTAGGCGGTGTGTCACAGGTGGTATCAGAGCATCAGGTTCTAGTCTCCTTTAGGATCTGTACGGCTTATTATGCTTCCAACGTTGCTTGTTTGATATAGAGCCCTATGTTTAGGATTGTTGATTTCTACAATGAGATCCCGTTCTCCTGCTATAACGTATGTATCTTGGTGAATTCTATTGCATTCGGATGTGTGCGTGTGCTGAGCGATGACGGATGTTAGACGAGGGCCGTTAAGCGAACATCAGGAGGCAAGGCTTAGTTGAGGTTATAGAGCATATTCGAGGATGATGACCGTAGTTAAGGTCACCCCTATTATGGCAAGGGAAGCCAGGACTGTAAAGGCGGCTAGAACGCAACCTAGGATTTCCAAGTGTTTCTATAGTTGAAAGAGGTGCGAGAGTAGACTCAACCAATATGGTATGACTGGGAAAAGTCAGACAAAACATTGTAGAAAATTATCAGTGGATATTCTAGAAATGCGAAAATTGTGTGTATTAGCCCAAGGAGGTAAAGTATCCAGAGGCTTGGACATAGAACGGAGTGTGACTAACTGGAAGTAAAAATTTGGAGACAAATTTTCTTGACTTGTCGGAATTAGGTTATCATGGTGGGAGTCAGCCACTACTTTTAGAAGGGGAATGCTCCTCCTATATGAGAATCTTAGGTACAGTTTGACCGCAAGTTCCTTCATCAGATGTTCAGGATAAGAATTGAATGTTGTCCTGAACTCATCACAGGAGGAACTTACAAAGGTCCATTTGTGAATATGAGTCTAAACCGTTAGCGAATCTTGTATCGGAAGATGTAGATACAAAGGGAGGAAAGAACTCCAAATGGGAGATCAACTCGTAATAATAGTTGATAACACTTGAAAAGGGAATTATGCTAGACGTTCGATTCAGGGGTTGACAAGATCGTACTTTGTCAATGAAGATGATAATTCTTCTTTGTGTGGGAAGCTAAAAGAATCAAAGAATTTAGTCAAGGATAAGACGGGATAAAATAGTGGTAGTGTAGCACTACAAGGGGGTGTGGATACACCTCAGGGGACCCATTTAAATGATTCATATAGCTAAATTCTTACCAAGCGATGGTAGATTTAGTAAGGACTAGTGTAGTCAGTAACATGTTCTGTGGGTCCTACAAGGCTAATGGAATAACGGGGGTATCCATCAGAAATTGAGTTTACCAAAGTTCGAGAGAATGACAATCCTAACATGGTTAGTATGACAGACGACGAGTGGATTATTTGTTAAGGTAATTTTTGGAGAGTGAAATCACACGCGCGAATTTTTTTTCTTTCTTTCTGAAACGATTATAGGGTACAAGAGTATAGTTCCTAGTAAAGGGGAACGATTAAAGTAGTGTTATTCTGGATTGGACAGGCGTGTTACGTCCGGATACCATTTGTGCAATCAAGACGACTGGCAAGGTAGAAGTATAAGTTTTATCCTCAGGGGATGAGGCGTGTTTTATGTGACACGAGAGAGTCATTATATTTCGTTCATTGCTAGATTAACATGTGAGACGAGTTTAATGCGTATAACTATAAACGGTATTATCATGTGAATATTTTTCCCTAGTGTAGCGGGATTTTCCTTAGTGCTATCCGTGGAGGATGAATGAGTATATTAATAGTGTTATATACTTTATTAAGGTTACTTGTTTTAGTGATGTGATATACGAGTATAATATCGTACTGATTACAACTTTATAGAAATGGTCAGTACGATAGTAGGTAGTTATTGCAAGGCTATCGGAGTGGTTGCATTAGTGCAGCGTGTTCTGTTCTGGCGAGGCCTCACCTGCAAGAGGGTTGGACTCACACTTATATATTATATATCCTATAGACTTCGAAGGGGATAGTGAGCTTGATATGTTCGATACCGGTGTGTAGGGACTTTGTTGTTATGATTCAGTATGTATCGGGTTTACAGTTGAGCTAAAAGATTTAACTAAGTATTATGTTTAGCACTCAGGACTTGGTGATAGAAAGAGTGCATTATTATATCTACCCTTTAGAGATGTGGGAGTTAAGATTTATACCCCTCTGATTGCGGAAAGGGATTTCGAGAATCCTGATTGTATGTATTCAAGGTTTATGGAATGCAATCACCACTAATACTGTACGATGATGCAATTGGAGAAATGTTCTTTTTTAAGTGTAATTTCGGGAGGAGATGTAATTTTCTGCCAAGAAACGGGAAAATAGGGGTACATGCTATGGATGTAGGGCTGAACGGATTTCGAGAACCGATAATGCTAGGTAGTAGTGAATCGGGGGGTTCCTTGTTTGGATTTCGCTTTGCGAGACATCCCACGCATGAAACTTAGCGTAAGGTTGGAAATAGGGAGATATTTGGTCATTACTCCATGAGTTCAGTATCTCGGTCATAATAGGAGAAGATAATCATTTATGTAAGTTGGTAGTTGAATTATGATGTAAGGCCAGTGGAGCCAGTTGCGTGGTAAGAAAGCATTGAAAGTTTTGTTTTATCACCATGAGTTGAGGGGTGGAACGATGATAAGGAGGATTTAGAATTTCGATTTCGAGGGTAAGTGAGAGTACCCATGTATTGCAATCACGTTATGAGCACTAGGAAAATAAAGAATTGGTTATTAGGTGTGAAGAGTATGTGATGCTTACGCTAGTATGCACGGTTTATAGGGTGTGTAGACATCCTGGTTAGCTGATGTTAAAAATCGTCCGAGTTGAAGGGATGTTCGAATAGACGTGTGGAATATATATCTGTGGACTAACATAATGAAGTGAAAGTGGTAGAGTGAATTAAGCACCGTCTGAAAGATGATAAATCCATATATACGTGTGCAATCAGAGTAGCACACCGAGTCTGGTTGGAAGGCCGTGGGAAGCCGTTTGCAAAGGGGTATCCCTTGAGAAGGGTAGAATTGAACTATATGGAGAACACTCAGGACGGAGTTGTAATTATTCAAATGTTAAGAGCGAGTTGTGCATACAAAGAGTGATAATGTTAGTATGGTATAAAAGATCAAGAAGTGCGCATCGTAGAGAAAAGTGCACGGGTCGGAACTTTCGATATACACCAAGGAAGGAAGGAAGGGGAGTATTAAGTGTCACTCAATGTGAGACATTTTAAGGAAAGTCGATGTTGAGTAAGACATAGTGAGTAGTCTCTGAATGCACCACTCATAGATAGAGATCGGTTGGAATAAGGGGATCAACTAGAGAATTTTGTGGTTATCAACTATTCCTGTCACGGAAGAGGGCTGTAAAGTCGGTAAAGTCCTTGGATGGGTTTCCATCTTCAAGGCAAGATCAAGGGTTCATCCGAATATGTGGATTAATTCGCTCAAGAAGGAAGTGGTTGGCATTCCTTTGGAGTGATTTACAGTATTAACTAGTGTGCCCTAGTCTTCCTTTGAAAGGAAGGGATTGCGCCGGTACGTAGTCCTACACGGTATTATTTTCTGAATCAGGATGAAATTTGTGAATCCGACCTTCAGTATGGGATTTCAGGAAACAGCGAAAATAACGTTTCGTTCTGAGTAGGAGGTATCACCCGTAGCCGAGGAGCAGGCGTATGGTGATTAACGAGTAGTGGAGCCGTGTGAAGGTGATTTTGGAATCTTGGTGATCATTTCTTTTCCACAACGGATATAACAAGTAAGTGAAGTATAGTATGGTAGAGTTCCTAGAAAGCATTTGTACCTGTTTGTTGTAAGGGAGGTGCTTATTGAGGTTCTTATGTGGAAGAACCCTAACTATTCTCCTTCTGTATGTTTAGAGGTGAGCGGATAATCAGAATTTTGATCGGTCGAGAATAAATCTGATGACTATGGTGGAATTCCATGACTGTTTTAGGCAAACAAGAGTGGTCAGATGTTCGTATGGTTTCTCTCAGAATGGGAGTTTTGTGTTTAGATAAATCCGATTAGTTGTCATGTAGGGAGGTGCGATTTCCCAATGACATTGACATAATGGGAATTAATAGTGTATATGCGTGTCTTATTCTAATGTCATCGGATAGGAGCACAATGTGAAGTATCTTTAATGAAGAAGTGTTAAACAAGCTTGCTACGAGGCGGGGACTATAGTAATTAAACGCCTTACTATGTGGATAGGTTGCATACTGTTAAGGTAGACAAAATGTGTTTTACCAGGTAGGCCTTATTTTTCGAATTTCGGGACGAAATTCCGTTATTAGGGGGCAAGTATGTAATACCCAGTATTTTTATGGCTTTTAAAACTAGGGATTTATTAAATTTAAATTGAGATATTAATTTAATATTAATTCGGAAATTTATTTTTATATTTACTAACGTGATGTGAGTTAGTAATTTTTGGAAAATTGTTGAATATTAGTAGACGAGTAAAGTAATATATGAGATTTATTTTATTAAAAATTGTCACGAGTGAATAAAATGGCAATTATAGAAATTTAAGTCAGGACACGCCTGTGTCGTGTCAGGAATAAATTACTATCATGTAAAGTGAATAAATTATAAGTTGCTCGTATGGTCATTTTGAGTGCTCCAATGTGTCCGAAAGGGTCGAGATAGTCAGAAAAGTGTACCCGGGGGTTTAGTTTAGGTCTCGGGGCATTTTTAAGCCTATTTGACATCCCGGACGGGTATTATGGACATCTTGCATTTTTGGGTAATTAAACCCACGAATTTAATTAGGTTATATCAGCCATTTGGAATTGTCTCTTAGGGTTAGCAAACTCAAAACCTTAGAACGACCATTAGAGAGGAAGGTAGAAAGCTTTCCAAGCAATCCAAGGCCAAGAACTCATCCGGTTGCACCGCCACCACCACCAAAATGTAGATCGTGCGACGGGGAACGCAATCATACCATTTCATTCAAGAAATCAGAACCTTGAATTTCAGGCAAGTATCTATCTTGCTTTATTTTTGGTTAATGCCTCACCCATGTTAGTTTAGGATTGCTAAGATCATGTTTTATGAAAGAAATTGTTAATTTGGATACCTTAAATCGCATGTTTAGAGAGATTCAATACATTCTGGATATACCCATCATATGTAGAGGATTACCCATGAATTATTATGAGTTTAGAAATAAGAAATCTGGAAATTAATTAGAGGAATGGATATTTCTTCCAAAATTAGGGTTCTTATAGATTATGTCAATTTTACCACATTAATTCGACATCGTTGATGAAATTACACATGTTTCACGTTGGAAACCTTATATATATGTATATGGAACTTGTAGTATTGTTATTTGAGAATTCTAGAGTTGTTAATGATGTTTTTGGAGGAATTGGAAGATGAACCCCGTAGGTTTAATTTGCAGTTTCTGGGCAAGAACTGCTTGATCAATCAATTGAGCCCAGAGAATCGATCGATCGACTAATCGATCAATCGACCCCTTTTCTTCGATCGATCGACCCCTCCTGGAAAACTGCATATTTCTCATCCGATAGTTTAACCCGATTAAAATGTATAGGAACCCTTGATTGATGTTGTTAGAATATAATGGGATATAGAGATGACCAGTAGGGCCTAGGTAGACCCTGTTGAGTAACATCCTAGTGTAGGACGAGATTTTGGGTTAACGAGGAATGATTCATGTCTATAAGAAATCATGAGTATTATTTAACAAAAAGATCAAGACTTGTAAGGGAGTTAGGCCGGAACGTAAGTGAGTAAATGCCTACTGAAATTACGCTTTGAATACTTCGAGAGAGGAGAAGTGAGTATGAGGTGAAAAATAAATGAGAATAAAATTAACGAGTCCGTTATACGAAATAATCGAGTAAAATGTGTAATAATGGATAATTATAAATATGGGTCGTGAGCGCACCTAATATAGAAATGTGGATGTGTGTGTACATATATATATATATATATATATATATATATATATATATATATATATATATGACTGTGTGATTGTGAATATATTATATCTGTATAAAAATCATACTCGGGCTACTTGCTATCACGGGGGTTTCCGCATCGGGACGGTCTTATCTCGATGGGACCTTTATGGGGGATATTGACTCGTACCCTAGAACATAGGATTCCTTGGTACAGGCTATCTGATTGATAGTCAGACGATCCTAAGAGACGTGAGGGTATGTGCTGACCTCTTAGTGACTTGGAGCTATGCTTCACCTCCATTTGTATGTGTTTTATGTTAATGCAGTTCGAGAGTGATTTCGAACTAGCATTTCCCTAAATATGTGGGATACAGGGACTTGATAGCAGAGTATGCCAGCACCATAGATTTTATGTGGGGTGCAGATAGTATATATATATTATATGAGTGATTGGTATATATATACTTATATATGGAAACCTTGCACCATATATTTCATGTGGGGTGCCGTTAGCATATATATTATACGTGTAACTAATAGATATACATATATCTATATGAGAACTTTCTACTGTGCATAATAGTAGTTAAGTAATGTATAAATTTTCAACTTCACTATAAGTATTCGAAAAACTTTATGACGGTATGGGGTTATTCTAAATAGTGTAATAAATCCTAAGAAATTGATTTTCTAAAGTGAATATCATAACCTTATTTTCAAGTGATAAAACCTTATGGATAATAAGTTAGAGAGGCTTATGAGATTCATTAGTACGGTAGGCGTGCACACTAGGCGAGAGGTGAGAATTCTCAAGAGAGTGTCGCATACTAAGATGGTTGTTGCATTAGGAGGTAGGCATTTTAAATACTTGCTAAACTATTTTTAAACTGTTTTACAATCGGGCTCTGACCCATTTTCTGTTATCTCTCCTCTCATGTATATATATATGTATATATTATAGGTGCCCAGCCACAGGGGAGTCATGCATAGGTTCTTTGAATTGGACGCGCTGTAGCTTATGTGGAAGTTGCAGGTCTTTGCTGGAGACGACCTCTCCATTGACTCGGTTCTTGTTATAGTTCTTCATAGTTAGGGCAAGTGTCGCCCATTTCCCATTCAGTATAGATTTGTCAGAGATTTATGTTTATTTATTTTCAGTATTCGGTACTCTTTGGGTATTAACTCTTGTCAGGATGATTTCATTTGTAGCTTAAATTTGGTTTGGTTAATCTAGACGGATTATTTCTTTTGTGTTAATTGCTATCCGTAGCTCTTATGTGACTCTTAAACTGTTGCTTATTTAAAAGGTTTTCAAATTGGGATTTAATAAAGGTGGAAATAGAGTTTTAAATTTTTTTGACACCTAGCTTAATTATTTAGGGTGTTTAAATTGGAAAATTTTATTTTGCGACAGTGATGGTAAGAATGAATCAACTGTTCACCTTGATTTAATTTAATAAAGGATTGATCGCCCGGTATTTAATTAGGCAGGGTGTCACAATGGCTAAGTAGCCTAAAGAGGCATCAAAGACCACGTAGTTCACATGAAAAATGAGGGGTGGGGTTTATCCATAAATCTAACCAGGGGATTCTATTATTTGTGTGTGTGTGTGTAGAAAAAAGTGTTTTAGTTGTAAGAAAAGTGTGAGAAAAGTATGAGAATTCTCGTTTGGAATTTATGAGCAAACCCTCTTTTTCTTGTTTTTTTTGGGTTTTTGTTTATATTAAAAGAAGATATGTGAAATAATACTAAATAAAAAGTATATTAGGATGTGTGAGATGAGATAATAGAAATGCTACGTAATAAAACAAGTTATTGCGAATTTATGAGAATTTAAGGAGAGAGTTAAGAAAATGGGACCTTCTTGAAGATCTTGAGCTTGATCTTGAATGTTGGAGAGTAGACATTAGACTTGGATGATGATGGAGGGTAGTGATTTCACCAAGTTTGATGAAAAGGATGATGAAAAGTGAAGGTTGGAAATGGATTTGGATGTAGAAATCGCGCTGACTTCGAGAGCGGTTTTCTGGATTTGTTGAGGGTGATATCTATCAGATCTGGGCTCCCTTTGCAAGTGAGGTCAGGCCTCCTTTTATAGGACCAGGGAATTTCCATTTGGCATAGCCCTGTTCCTGCCAATCGGTAGGTTTGTTTAGGCACACTGCCGATAGGCAGGGTTTGGGACGTGCCATTTGGCAGTGTCTTTCAGGCCTTTTTGGAAAATTAGCCGCAGAACGCAAACTGTTGATCAGAATCGCGCACGGGGTGGACCATTGAAAAGGTAATTCAGAGACCTATGAAATTCCTTTGGACTACTCCCGAGTTCAGGAGTTGACTTTTGGTCAAATATGGCTCGGAAGCATTCGTCGGTCCATTGGACAGGAAAATGTCAGATGCAAACGGATCGTTCGTCTGCATGGTAAGTCTGAATTGTGCACAGGGTGAACTGTTGGAAAGGTTAGGAGATTTACTTTGACATTCCAAAGAGTTTCATCCGGTTTGGGGAGTTGACCTTGGTTAACCGGGCCCTGGAAGCATTCGGTGACCTCTCGGAGTAAAACGGATTGTTCGTCCGTACCGTAAGTCAGAATCGCGCACGAAGTGGACCGTTGGAAAGGGGTTTCAGTTCCCTTAGAATATTCATTCAGTCTCGGTTGAGCTGAAGAGTTGACTTTGGTCAAATGGAGCCCGGGAGCCCCCGGTGGTCTCCAAATCAGATTTCGGGGTAAGGGGTCGTTCGTCCGCATGGTAACTCAGAATTGTGCATGGGATGGACCATTGGAAAGGGGTTTCAGTGCCCTTGAAAGATTCATTAAGTCTCGATCGAGCTTAAGACTTTGACTTTTGGTGAAACGGAGCCTGGGAGTGCCTGATGGCTTCTAGGTCAGTGCTCGGGGTATGACCTGAGTTTGTAGTGATGAGGGGAGGTGATAGGGACTTAAGGAGGGTTTAAGGGGGTAACAAAATGGGGTGTCTACATCAGCAGTGCCACATCCAGATATCGATATCATTTTCTTGATTTTTATGAGCTGTATAATAGGATAGTGGTCAATGAGTCAAACAAGGCCATGATGACAGTAACTTCTCTATAGAAGGCCACGATGACAGTAACTGCTCTTAAGTATGCCTGATTTATAATAGTTTCCAAGCTTATGGTATGTTATTATTTGATTCAAAATGGAAATGTCCAGATCTGAGTTTAATTTTCCAAGAAATAAACTCTATTACTTGATGATATATCCAAATAGAACAAGAACAACATTAGATTTAATCAAAGAATATATCTCACATTAAAAATCCTCTTCCACAATTAAGATGATTATGTACCACACGAGCTGATGCACAATAGCTTGAGTTGGTAATTTTGTCAATCATATATGACGCAAATAACAATTTTTTTTTATCTTCTACAGAATTTCCAAAGTACAGACTATAATGATGTCATATGGATGCCCATGATATCCTCTTCACTTGGAATGAAATAACTCTTAATAGAACTAATGATAATAAAGTCAATTTTGTCTAATCGCTAGAAAAAATTCCAAAATATTCGTTCTAAGTATTCTATGATCTTATTCGAGATCAATCAGAGAAAAACAGAGTTCATGCATTTTTAAATTAATGATTTGCGACTTTTGGATTTTGAAATCGTAGATCCAAATCAAATATTTCTCACCGCACTTACCGATTCTCGCACACCGCAAACTTAAAGACAGTGGGTAGTATGTACGAAGATGGCATGATAATTGGTGAGGACGGCTCAAACAGGTTTTCTCAGATATTTGTAATATTGTTTAGCTTAGGATAAGATAGGTAAAACATAAGTTTTAATGTGCTATATAATCTACATCAAACAAAATATATTTTTTTATCAAAACGTTAACCATACTTGAAGAAATAAAATATTGAGCAGTAATAACAATACTCATTATGTCCCCCCTATAACAAAGATACTTTTCATTACAATATCTAAAATGTACTGAAAGGTGGCATTTATTGTTGAGGTGGTTTTTTGGTGATGAAAAAGTACATTTACATCACTTTGATCAATTAGAAAAATACATAATTAAAGGGCATTTTTTTATTTTATGTAGCTATTTTGATCAATTAAGCGCATTATAGTCTTTTTCAATGCATACAAAAAAATAATATGGCATAGATTTTAGTAACGATCACTATAAAAATGAACTGGGGAGACGAGTTCGAGTGGTTTATCACAAAATTATCGAATAATGCTCAAATGCATTCATTAGAAATAAGATGCATCATAATATGAAAACAAGAAGAGGGTAGGTCGTCTAAGATCATATTGGCATACCAATAGAAGCACCAGCCCAACCGACCTACCACTAACACAATTTATTCACAATGATAAGTATTATTTAATTTAATATGAATACTTATAACCCACGCCCCTCAAATAACAAAGAAAAAACTTTACTCACAAATTCAACCCTATACGACAATACAAGAAGCAACCCCCCCCCCCCCCCCCCCCAAATTCAATCATATTTTCTTGAGCACAATTCATGAAGAAGGTAAAGCCTACAAAAATCAACGCAATAATCAATCAAGTAGTATTGAACGTGTCACAATGAACACTCTTAAAATATATATACATACGTGCATATATAACTAGTAGAGGATAAGACTAAAAGTCTAAAAACCTATAAATAATGTTTGTATCCAATTATTCTTTTTTTATCGCTATATAAAATGTTTCTCATCAAATTGTTGCATAAAGGTTGAAGGAATCATTAACTAGTTTTCTGATAAAAAATAAAAAAAGATATTTGGCATTGGGGAGTTATGCCATGTCATTGAGGCAGCGAGGGTGCAAACATGCATTGGCATTTGGTGGGTGACGACATGCCATGGCATTGAGCAGCCATTGGTGCCAATTTTTTATGGTGTTAGACGACCATTGGTGCCGACGTTCCATGGAGTTGGGACATAGTGGGCGCCAATGTGCCTCAGCATTGGGAATCCATGCAAGTCAGTGGGGTGGGTAATGCGAAAGTACATTGGTAATATGCTATGTGCCCTAGTAATGTGCCCTGGCAGTGTACATCCATACTAGGATATTAGTGCAGGGAAGTGCCAATGTGACTAAATGTTGGGCAACCATGGGTGACAATGTACTTTGGTGTTAAGCAGCTATGGTGACAATGTACCATAGCATTGGCAACCATGACATGATGTGGCACGGGAATTGCCACTCGCCTTGTCAATTGTCATTCGGTAACCATGACATGTTAGGCATAGGAATTTCCAACAAGCCTTAAATTGGGCAACCATGCCATGCCTTTGATGATGGGCAATGCCAACTTGCTTTAGCATTGGTAACCATTGTTATATATGTCCATTGGCATTGGGAAGCTATATCATGTCATTAGTATATCAGAAGCAGCAACGAGCTCCTTGGTGTTAAGAAGCCTTAGGAGCCAACCTGCCTTGATATTGGAAGTCATGCATGTCATTGGCAGCCACAGGTGCTAATGTGACTTACCGTGATGACATCCTATCTTAGTGTGGGAAAGCTGTCGAGTTATTTTTCAACAAAAGAACTACTTAATTATTGCCTATGCAAGTTCTTTTCCACCGTTCGAAGTTCAAATCTCGAGTTCATCACAACAGGATCGAAATATTGTTATAAGGTTCCAAGTGTAACATAGACACACCAACAAAGATTCAATAACACACTTTTAATCACATATAATCATTGTAACTGAAATCTCATAATCATTTTGAAACTCCACGTCCACATTGAGAATTCATATTCTACGAAACAACGAACATAATCAACATTTAACAGTTCACAAATTAAAATCTATGAAACAATCAACTTAAGACTCTTTTATGTGCACGTGTGTTTCTAGGTACATTTGTATAAAATGTATTTTCCTTGCAGAAGATAGTGGTATATAAACATTTGAATAAGAAGCATTAAACCTATTTTCATGTTTTTTAAAAAGGAAAAAATAGGACATAGCCATTGCAAGCAGTTTATATGTTATTCATTTCACAAAGATGAAAATTATGACAAACAAGTTCATGTATTATTCATTTTCAAAACTATGACATTGTCTTAGAAATAGATGGCCTGTTGGAGATTATATTAAAGACACATAATGATTAATAAACCAAAATATAAATCCAAATTAGATAAAATTTAAAAAAATAGTAGTTTTCTATGGAACCCCTAAAAACTAACAACATACGTTAGACACAAAGGTTCCTTCTCGAGACTACACAAAAGATTATAGAGGAGAATTAGAAAATGACAATGCACAAAGAACAAATATATGTTAGATTTATTATCACTTTGTTAGTTTTTAGGCATATTTCAGTAATATTGGACAAAGTATGTTGTTTGTGAACACGATTCATATTCTGTAGAACAATAATTAGTAATACTATATGACGATGAAGCATCGATTTTATGTTTGGATCCCCGTACCAATATTGTATTATAGGATATACGAATACACATGAATACCTGCCTGATAAGTATCCAATGCGTATTCAAAACAATAATACATAAATCAGGAAATATTAAATCATCCTATACCTAACTGCTTATCCTTGTTTATTTTTATTTTTTAGATACATCTTGGAGACCCAAGGGTGAATGGCGAGGTACTTGAGAATTAGGAAAGGGACACTTTTTCTGTTTTGTTGAGGCCAGTTTCTAATTTGATGAAACTAATATAATGTTAAAGAATACTTTTACAGACTAGCCAAAAATTAGTCATTTTTCTCATTGCAGATGAGAACAGAAAGTCATAAACTAAAATAACTTGTCTCGCTCTCCCAAGAAAACAAACTTGAACCATTAATTATGAATATGAATTCTTATTATCTTTTATACATTTCTTGTCAACTTTAACTTTTCAGCAATATTATTCATAGAGCTGTTATTAATAAGAAACTTAAAATATGTAATTGACACACATTAATTCTAAGGCAAATGACTATTTTCACATTAATTCATTCACTGACACAGTGACACAACCAATAAATAAGAAATGATTAATATTTGATATTATGTTCAACCTCAAACAACAGAGCAAACCCAACAGAAAATACACAAGATCAACACCACCTCAAATCGTTTTTTGTTCGATTACATTCATGTCATCTTTATGCATGTGTATTAGGAGTATCAGCGCTGTGGGGGCAGAGGCCACTGGGGTGGAGGGGGGCTGTCACTATCCATCCTGGCTAATGACAAATAGCCAACATCCTCTGCATTTTAATGCTTTGGTGGTGGTTAGGTCGAGCATCAGGCAGTAGAGTGCCCAAAGAGGAAGAAGAGGGCAATTTTAGTTACTGATGGCATTAATCTTGAGGTTATTAGCATCGATTGGACCCAACGTTATATGTTGATTGTTCGATTTGTGCAGTTTCCACCAGATTCTAACAGCATTCCTCTCTGAGCTTGTGGAAGAGATTTTTTTTTAGGTGGGAAGTGATGTAAATAATTGGTGATATCGCACGTGAAGTCATTTATTGATGATGTTGTGGATAATCTATGCGGCTAGTCCTTTTTTCTTTTTTGTCAATTTTAGGATGTCTAGGATGGCACCTCAATTATATTAAATAATAATCAATTTCCAACCTTAATGTTTAATCCCTCTCAATTGTACTAACAAAAGATAATTACAAAGGGGATATAAGCCTTTATTCATACTAAAATATTGGAATTAAAGTAATAAACTACTAAAGAAAATATAAATCAATAAGGTATATAGAAGATAGTGGTTCAGAACTATCCACAATAGAGAAGCCATAAAAGGCCCTGCAATTATCAAGAAAACAGTGGTTCAGAACTATCCACAACAAAGAATTCATGAACCAAACCAATAATGTCACCACTAGGAGAACACAAAAGAAGAAGATGGAGAAATATAGCAGATACATGCAACGTGTATCCCCAAATCATAAATCAAGATCCAGAATGTACCAACTGCAATCAAGATCTCCATATTCAAATCCAAGAAATTCAAACAGACCTCAATCAAGAAACTGATTTCCAACAGCCTCAAGTGGTCAGTCCCAATAGAAAAAGGAAATGCAGAAAATTCCTAAAGAAGTCAATCAAGCTCACATGGATAAAATTAAATTAGTAGATATTGATTTTGAAGATACTAAAATAATTCAAGTCTTGAATCCATCTCATGAAATAACATAATTGCCTAAAAAAAGAAAACAATCTCTTCAAGACAGTCTTTATCAATCAGATAGGGAAATCAATAGTATTGGAGGAATCCCATTCTTGGAGGAACTCATCTTATTCTCAAAAAAGGTGGAATCCAAAATTCAAATTTCAAAAAAGAAGGAAATTTTGGTTAAATCTCAAAAACAGTTATCAATTTCAAATGCCATTCATTATTCTTTCAAACCCTCACCTATGCTCCTATATTAAAATCAGACCATAGTAATGGCACCATAGTAATGGCAGATCAATTACAGAATCAGCAGGCACTGTTGCAACAACACAACAAGAATAAAAAAATGTGCACGGTAATGGTCTCTAATCTCTATAACATGTGTTTTCATTTGAGATGAATCAATAAATCACATAAACATGTTTTTCATTTGATTTTTTAATGAATAAATTGAGGACCGGCCTACTTTAATAGTCATAATAGAAATATCCAATTCAGTAATGTAGCTGGTATTTCTAGAAGGATCAGAGAGGCTTTAATGTGGGACACGTACATACTGAAAATATATGCATAAGATAACATCAAGTTTTAAAATTTAAATAAATGGACAACATGGATAATAATGTCTTCACATGGTTCCAATCTTTGACATCAAACAAATAAAAAACAAAAGGTAGCTAATTTAGGATTACATTCCCTTCAAGCATTGCCCCTCCAAATTTCATCATCATCATCATCATCATCATCATCATCATCATCATCATCATCATCATCATCATCCTCTGGGACACTTGGATCAACTATTGATCCATTTTCTCCTTGCCTCACCCACCTTATAGTTTCAACTTCATCCAAATTTTGTATGTTAAATGGCTCATCTCCATTGACTAATAATTCTTCTTCGGTCATCGTGTACCTATCAAATCGATCCTGGTGACACATGAACAACAACGTGCCAATCTTGTTCTACAGGATCCTGCACGTAAAATACTTATTCTGCTTGAGATTCGAAGATGAAAGGTTCATCACTCTCTCAACCATCCTTATATTTCAAATTCTTGAAGTTCACTAGCGTAAAGTTGAACTCATCCACTTTTGTGCCCATGTGATTTTCAACCCAATCACACTTGAATAACACAAACTTCATGCCATTAACATATTAAACTTCAATGATGTCTGTAAGCTCCCCTTAGTATGTAATATCGCCTATAGTAGGATTTTTATCTTTTTGACTTGAATAGCTCATTTGTTCGTCTTTTATAACAACGCCACTATTTTAAGTTTTTCTTCGCATATCAACTTTCTTCGTTCGAAATAAAAAATTGCCAATAATATAAGCCTAACTGCATCTTTAAGGGGCACTAAAGACAAGAATTTTATTTCATTAGATAGATCAACGCCATCGGCTACCATTCTACTCACTTATAGTATTTTAAAATAAATGTCAATAAACAAATATATTCGTTACTTATAATTCAAGTATTTATTATGATGTTTTTACTTACATGATCCTTAAACCATATGTGGAACGCTTCGTTGTGAAGACGATTAACATGATGCTTTTGTGAATTGTGAGGGTAAATTGATGAAAGCTCTATGAGATGTTTTCTACAAAATAGAAGCGTAGTCATATATCTATTTCATACAAAACTATAAGAATTTTTTTTACGAAATCCAACTAGGTATAATGAAACTTACTGAATGAATGGTGTCACTGACTCTATGTTGGTAAGATCATACCAATGAGCTTGCGTATACATTACTTGATCAACTTCAAATGGAACTTTTTTCCCAAGTGCACGACCATCCATATCCCTCTTATCATCATTTTTAGACGGTTAGTTAGACTTAGTTTCCACACCAATGCACCACGAGCATGCAATCCTCCAAAAGAATATAGTTGGCGATCGAGGCCTCTGGATGAGCTCGATTATGAATGTATAGTTTTAACATGTAAATATACCTTTCAGTTGGATACATCCAACGGTAAGGACACAACCAATGATTAAGAGTTCATTGGGCAAATGTATAGGCAAGTGTTCCATCACATCAAAAAAACTCGGCGGGAATATCTTCTCAAGGCTACAAAGTGTAAGATACATTCGATCTTCAAACTTTTCCAAATCAGATGGGGTAACTGCACTTGAGCACAATCTCACGAAGCAATTCCTTAATTCAATTAAGGCTTTGACAATATGCTTTGGCAATTCCCTTCGCGCTGCTATAGGGAGTAATTTTTGCAATAAAATGTGATTATCGTGGCTTTTTAATCCTGAAATTTTCCTTTCTTTCATGTTCACACACCGTGAAATGTTCGATGAGTAATAATTGGGAGTTTTAACATCCCGTAACACTTTCAAAAAAATGGCCTTCTCCATGTTACTCATCATGAACTCTATTGGGGTAATGTACTCTAAATTTGACCCCTGGGGTTGAGGATGTAACTCAGATCTAATATTCAATTTTTTGAGGTCTTTTCGAGACTTTAAATTGTCCTTTATCTCACCTTTAGTACCCAATAGTGTAAATAGGACATTATCAAGCACGTTCTTATTAATATGCATGATATCAAGATTGTGGCGAGTAAGATTATCCTTCCAGTACGACAAATAAAAAAAATACTTTTCTTCTTCCAACCCATTCTAGGTTTCAACACTTTCTTTGTTTTCTTTTCTAGCTCCTCTCTTTCCCTCCTTATAAAGACATCTTCCATCTTATATTCATTTTCAATGTCAAGATCATTCAATTGTTGCAACACTTGCAAGCCCGAAAGTTTTAATAGGGCCGGTCGTAATTCTACCCTCCCATTAAATGGTGTCTTCTGCCGACGAAACCTATGGCGGGGTCTAAGAATCGATGATGAACCCAATAACAGAACTTCTTACTATACTTTAATCGCATTGCCTGATGGTCTTCGTTACAATAAGGACTAGAAAATGTACCTTTTTTCATCCATCCTGATAACATGGCATATGCGAGGAAATCATTAATAGTCCACATCAAAGATGCATGCAAGTGAAATAACTCCTTACTAGATGCATCGTGAGTGCGTACACCATCATTCCATAGCTCAATCAACTCATCAATCAATGGTTGTAAAAATACATCGATCTTATCTCCGGGTCCATTTGGTCCATCTATAAGTATATACAAAATCAAATTAGGTTGCTTTATTCACAAAAATAGAGCTAAATTGTAAATAATGAGGATAACAGGCCATGTACTGTGCTTAATGCTCATACTCCCAAGCGGAATGAATCCATCAGAATCTAACCCAAGTATAACATTGCGACTATCTCTCGCAAGCTCATCAAATGTTTTCCAAGCACGAGAGTCTGCTGGATGCCTCAAGACACCGTCGTCAATTCGTTCCTCGGCATACCATTTCATTAGAGGAGTTGAATGGGATGACTAAAATAATTTCTGCAATCTAGGTTTTAAAGGGAAATACCTTATTTTCTTTAAGGCTACCTTAGGGACTTGGACACCCACACTTGAATCATCATCTTTATATCGATAAGATTAGCATATGTCACACTTTTGATGATTCTCACCTTGATTTCGAAACATCATACAGTTGTTTGGGCACGCATTCCATGTCTCGTACTTAAATCCCAAGTCCTTTGTTAGCTTGTTGGCTTGGTAGTAAGACTTCAGAATTCTAGCACTCGAAAATATCCTCCCAAAAAAACCCAACAACTTAGTGAAAGAACAATTTGTCCATCCATTAAGTTGCTTCATGTGTAAGAGTTCAATAACAAATGACAATTACGTAACCCCTTCTGGATAATTTTCATACAAATCGCACTGCGCCTCTTTCAAAAGTCTAGAATACTCTAAAACATTTTCATCCGATTCAAAGACTTCTTCTGTTCTACATTCCTCATCATTACTCATATTGTCATATGTGTGAGGATTACCCATTCCCTCTTGAACCATTGTAACCATGCATCTCCAGCACTCAATTCAACGGTATATCGTCAACTAGCACATCATCCCGTAAAGAATTCATATTGCTTCCTACACCACCAAAAGTCTCTCCATGGAAAACCCAAACCTTATAAGTCTTGTCAAAACCATACATCTCAAGGTGATTTCTCACCATTTATCCGGTGTGGTATACTCGCTTTCCACATCTCTTACACTGGCAATAGATTTTAGTGGTCCCAATGTTCTTGTTTTCGTATGCATAGTTAAGAAATCCTTCAATCCCATCAATGTATTATTTTGAACACCGACTACGTAAATTAATCCAACTCTTATCCATGATACCTAAAAACGAAAAAACAAATAATTTCCAACAATTTGATACATAAATTCAAAAAATTCAATAGCAAACTAATTTAAATAATAATAATAATAATAATAATAATATAACCCAACAATTCAACGCATCAATTTTAATATCTACATCATTAAAAAGTCACACAATCAACATAAATAGTCAAGAAAGGAAAGAATGTTACTCAATTAAAAATTCACACAATCAACATTTTAATACTAGTGCACCAAATCTTAAGAAATGACAGCATCCAATGCAATTAAAAAGTCACACAATCAACATTTTAGCATCTACATCATTAAACATTTATACGTAAAAAATCTACCAACATACCAATTTTCATCCTCGCTCGAATCACGACGTTTATCTTCTCCTTTGTATGGCTCAACCAATTTTTGATTACTCGTTGATTTACTTTTCTTACTTTTAATTAGATAATAAATGAGGGAGAGAGAGAATGAAAAATCATGTTTTCTTTTTAGATTCTTTAAACATCTTGATATTACTTTTTTGTGTGTACTAATTTTTTTGTAAACTAGAATTTTAACTAATGCTTGCTTTCGAGTACCACCTCATATGTTGGAGCTTGTGTCCCAATACTTAGGGTCCCTTTGATTGGCGTTGAAATGTTTTCCATGGAAAATATTCATTTTTTTACTTTTAAGGTGCTTGATTTCATATGCATTCTATTAGAACATTACTTATAAATATAAAAAGTGTTCCATATTTTTATCAATTTCACGAAAAAGAGTGCTCACCCACTACCCAAGGAACTGATTTCCACGGAAAACTTCAAAAGTAAGACCAAATCCCTCTTATATTTTCCACACATTTTCTTGCCTATATTAAAAATGAACTATTTATCAACCATTTTCCAACTTTGTAATCAAACACAACCTTAGTAATTTTTATGTTAAAGATTTAGCATTTGATATGGTATTAGATGTAAGAAAAAAAATATGGCTTTGAGGTTATTAATACTCTTTTTTAAAAGAAATTAGCTAGCGATCTCATGAGATTTTCATTTTGTTATTAGTCCTATGTAAAGATACGTGGCTTTCACTCCATTAAATTAGGGCATAAAAAACCAACAACACAACCCACTAACAGATGCAGTTGTTAACAGTTATGGGATTTTTTACCAAAGAAAAAAATAAAGGATGGGCTCCCAAAAGGCATTGTCGAAACAGGACAAATGACAAAATAATTAAAAAAATATGGTATTGGATGACATTGGTGATTTTTTCAACGGTGATGCATTTTGAATTAATTTGGGTCCATCGTATATATCACAAAATAAAATCATAATCAAATAGTAAATCAAATTAATAGCATGAACTACTTGCAAATGCCATGAATTAATTAACACAAACAAACATTTCAAAACAAAATTCCAACTAAAATTCACACAAACATGCACACAAATATTTTCATAAATTAGTCTTAAAAATATACTACAACAACCAATTGACAATCCGGGTTTTCAATTGGCTCACCCTCAACCTCCTATCACCCCTACAAATCAACAAATATAATCCGGAATTGCACCCAACATAGATCTATATGTAACTTGAGTAGTAAAACAACACATATAAAGTCATATAGCGACTAAAAAAATACATATAATGATGAATAAAAAACATATGTAACTCGAGTAGTAAACAAACTAGCGGCTTTCTTAGGGCGATGGTGATAGTTGGTGATTAGGACGACGAGGCTAGGGCGAGCGACGCCACTAAGATCGAGGTGCGCAGCCGAGCAACGAGTTGGGCTTACCTAGGGTCGGCGTGTGCTCGGGTGAAGAAGAGAGAACCAGTTGGGCATGGTTTTTCTTAGTGTCTTTTTAGTGTCTTTTACACTCTTGTTACTTGGGATTAAAAGAAGCGAGAACCTAAAATGTGAGAAGAGGGAACCCAAATATTTTGTGGTTGTCTCATAAAGAATATTTTTTGAGATGACTACTAATTTGCCGTCTTTTTAGCTAGTACTTTATGATACGGGGATCAAAATCTGTCTTAAAAAGAATATTTTTTAAGACGGTTAATTTTAGCCGTCTCAAAAGGTCAGTTTTAGAGACCAAAATTTTAACCGTCTTAAAAGGTTCCGCCTTAAAAAGCAATTTTTTTTGTAGTGCATACAAAGGAAAGTATTTAAACTTGCTAAATTTTGAGTACATAATACATCGATGTTAGTGTAGGAACATTCTTCACTTAATTATGTTGAAATTGGGATGAATTGGAAAGTGAATTTGATGATGTTGAAGCAGAACCATGTTAGGTATAACTCTATATTACATGTAGAACAAAATGTATGACTTAAATAAGATTTAAATTGGTAAGAAATCAGGATTGTTCTATGTTCTTGAAGAGAAATTAAGAAACTAGGGTTTTTATGAAATTATCTTGAATTAATCCCAATATTTGATGCCCCGTGATATATTTATGATTCTTGTACGTTAGAACTCATGTCTTTAAGTTGGTATAATATCTTGTACAATGGTTTGGGAATTTGGGATAATCTAATGGAGGTTTTGGTGATGATTATGGATGAAACTCGTATCTTGAGAAATACAGAAATTCGATACCTATAGGGGAGAATCGATTCGGTCTCTAGCCGAATCAATTCGGCAAGGCGAATTGATTCGGACTAGAGCCGAATCGATTTGGCTGCCCAGTTTTGTCCACCTTTTCCCTTTTTGTTTAGAATCTTTGGAAATCATTCGGTATTAATTGGTGGAATTTAATTTTAAATATAATGGGAATTATATTGAAGTACCAGTAGGCCTATAGTGGGTTTTAGGCTCGGTCTCATGAGGAGGAAATAAGGACTAAATTTAATTAGCCTTAAATACCTAATTGTGTGAATAATTTGGGTCACGAGAATTCGAAGAAACCGATGACTTAGACCAGTAGGATGTGAGTGAGTTACCTAATGATATTATGCATAAAATAAAGGATACACTTTGAGTGGTGAGAGATACTGGGGAGCGTACGATGAGAAATAAAGTTGTAATATATTAATACATGGGATATTCGGGATATAAATATACTACGTATGAGGTTTATGATATGGGACGTGTGTATACCTATATCAATGATATAAATATATAGGTTGTGCATATGCCTATTGTATGATCTTTATGTGTATGACATACCTACACTCCTTGCTATTGGGGGGAGGATGGTCTTATCCTGATGAGCGCATTCGGGGGGATTTTAGACTTGTAATCAGAACATAGAACCTTGGAAGTGTACTATATGAGAGTATGATAGTTCGATGGTTGAATGGGAGCGTTGGTATGTGCGTAACCCATTTGGTTGAGGACTATGTTCGCCTCCAATATATGTGATTTGTATTTATTGTTCGAGGGAGATACCGAACCAACAATCCTTTTTATAGTTCGATATGTACCAGGATATGATACTAGAGTATGCATGCACCACAGATGAGTCTTGAGGTGTCGTATTAGTGTATATATATATATATATATATATATATATATATATATATATATATATATACTAGGGTATTCCCGTGCCTGAAGGCACGCTGATAATTTTGAAAAGTACAAATCGTGTGAAATGTAAATAATAGATGTCTTATATATTATAAGTGTAAATTTTCAAAGTATTGAATTGCGTAAATTTAAGTCATAAAGTTTGTTTTGCAACACAAATGTGTAGACAATTTTGAAATTTTGGAAAAAATTTCCTTTATTTATAGGACTATACACCCTGTTTAAGAAATTAAAAATACTACAAAAAATTGTAATAATCCGTCTTGGACATCATATTAACATCATCAAATTAACTCAACTTGTCGAAATACAACCAATAGATAAGTAATTATGGCATCAACAATGATGAGATGAATATTCAAATAAATTAAAAACTGAATTAAAACAAATTTATTCATTAAAGAAGAAAAGAACAACAATACATAAGTTATCATCTAATAAAGTACCAAAATATTTGAATCATCATTTATTCAAATATTTGAAACATCACCGTGTGATTTCTCAAATCGGTTTAGTAAATTTTTATTCCCATTGTATGTTAAGTACTATATTTATTCCCATCCACTGCAGGGATATATTTTTCAACAGTGTTTGATCATCATCAATATTTTGAGAGTTTTTGAGCTACTGTGATTTGGAGAGACTTTGTACCTGCAATTGATAAAATCAGACCACAAACTGTTAGAAATTATTAGAAAATTATTTATGTTAAGTCTGATATACCACAAACTGCTATTTGGAGAGAGTAAATATAAATTAAAATCACGAAAACTCCTCACGAACCTTGAGGCACATATTATTTTTGGATTAACAGACTGGATAATCATGAGGGAAATAGTGGCTACGGTCCTTACAACACAGAGAAAAATCCAGCTCTTAACATTTCTAAGAAAAGCATATCCCGAAAAGGCACCATGCACAACAGTCGGTTTCACCTTCAGAACATGACGTAAGAGATTAAATTTGGTGGGAGAGGGCGAAGGAGGTGGATTTGGGCTAGTCTTAGTTGGATACGAAGCTAGCATGTTGATCCTGCAAACCCCTTGTCGATTGCCATGAATTCCTTAGGATGCAATAATCAACTCCATTTTCTAAATTGTAGCCCACATTCAATACAACATGATCCAAAGAAGTTGAGCATGGCTCACTAAATATCCCCTGCTTGAGAAATATCATCAAACCAATAAATAATGTTCTTGTGTGTGCACATAAATTTGGGTGAATATATCCAAAGCTTAATTAAATTATGAATATAGCCAGACCTTTGAGTACAGTTGAAATGCTCCCACTGCCACATATGCCTACACTTACAGTCGAGTTTCCACAGCTTGGAGAAGTCGTTTCTCATTATTTCCGGACACATCAACATATCCATCAATGATCTAAAAATAACCCATAATGATCCTACGAAATGGCGGAAACTACAAATTATGATTTACTTAAAAATAAACTAAAAGTGTTACTCTCTCTTACACACATAGAGAGACAAAAAATAATGAGTTTCTACAAAATTAGAAAGAAAATTTTTAGATGAGCTATCTAAAAAATCAGTGCAATGTCTGATGAGTTGTGTAAAAAATAAACACAGAAATTTGTAACAGCTACTTTTCATTGCCTAAGGGCCAAATTTATCAAATTGTTCAATGTCACCATATTAAACCACTGTAAAGAGTTCATCTGAGTATATATAATGCCCAGTAACTCTGATAGCAGTGTTTATGTACTAAAATAAGGCCAATATATTGTTTTTGCTGCCCCACCCTGGTGGAACGTCCAAATATGGGGCCGAACCAACAGAAATATTAATAAAAATGGCAATAGGACATGCAAAGTAGGTAACTTCGGTACGTCCCTTAAATGTAACCATCTGGTTCATCGAACCAAATCTATTGCTGAATTTACCATCAGTGAAATCGATTATTATGATGTTAGCCTCGTCAACCGATTCAATTTGCCATTAGCTGTCACGCCACTTCGCATAAAAGGAAATTATGTGCCATCCAAAAATTTTAACCTGCTCTGATGCAGATTATATAGTCACATTTTTTGGATCAAGGAGTCAAACTCAATACACATAATTAGGGAAATTTGTTTTCAAGTAGAGTACAAAGGTATTATAGGAGAAGAAATAAAGATATCATGATCTTCCCTTCACAAACATGTACCTTATTTCTTCGAATACTTTTTCTGAGCCAAAATTTAGGGAATATCTCATTATTCAGGGGGTGCAAACTGCCTGGTAATATCTCAATTCTCAGACAAAGCTTTTGTCGTCGTCATCGTCTTTCGAGGGTGCAAATTTCTTGGTAGCCGAGATCTTGTCCAGGGATCCAAAGGTGCTCTCTGTGGTGGATTCATGAAACCTAACATAAAGTGTGAAAAAATAAATACGCGCCATTTTTCATGTATATGAAGGAAACCATCATAGAAGAAAACAATCGGATGAAGATGCAAGAAGTGTTTTAGAAACAAATACGTGACTGTTTTCACGTACCTCATTATGCTTGATTTGTTTACATTGCATCTGCAGCACAAATTCATGGAATTTCACAAACCAACATTAGAAATGAATTGAAATACATATGTTCAAAAGGTAAAAAATACCCAAAACCAGATTGAAACATATGAATGTTACACGGGAGAGAACACTTAAAAGACAACAAATGTCGAGACAAAAGTCATTACGATTATGATTAGAATGATCCTATACCTGTATAACATAGTCACTATTTGAGTAGAGATGTTGCACAAATTCAGAAGAACCATAAGGAGATCATTAACACTTTTATGTGAGCCTAACACCAGCATTAAAGATGCACTCATCCGTAGGAAGAATATTGTTTAATGGCTCTGTATAAATATCTACTAGTAATTCAACTCGTATTCAAATAAAGAGATTGAAATGAATTGCAATCCTGTCAAATTAGTAAAAAAAAGAATGTGTATACTCTACTATAGCAAACTAAGATAGGGTCGTAAATTATTATGTTCGGGAAGTATTCGAGTTTAAAAAACATGAAGACAGTACCAAAAATGATAGCAGCACTATTTCATCACATATAAGCTATTTTCATTGATGGTAGCCACACTATCTTCCTTAACTGAAAATAGAACCTACATAGGCAACACTGGGCATATTCAGAGAGCTGGGCAAGATAATCCTCACCGAAAAAAGTGCATAGCCTGGCGGCAAATAAAGGGCCAATTATCGATTCGGCAAGTAAGTACTAATGATGCATTCATCCAGTACACCCTGTCAATGCCGATAACATAGTTGGCAGCTGTGAAACTCGTGACAATGGGATAGACAACGGCTTTTGCCTCGTCGAAAATCATTCTCAGATCAAATATTTGCCATCCAGGCCCTATATGGCTGCAACGGCCTCTTCTAAACTACCCGTATCTGAAATACAAACATAAAAAATCAGTGTCTAAAGAGAACTTGTTAAGAATATTCTTATTCACATATCAACATAACACACCTGAGAGATCTTTAATTCAGCAAATCATCTTCATTCATCATTACACGATCTTTCGCCAAATAAGTTCTCAAAAAATCATGCACACAACATGCGTTTCAATCATCATCGAGGAAAAGGTATGCAACAAATAATGATATATTTCAAGAATTAGTGCAATGGGTGAAATATTTGAAGTAAAATGGGCTAGTAATACTTACACACTGCAAGTACCGATCTTGAAGTAAAATGGGCAGTTCACTCCGTCCTTTTTTGTTCCGAATATGGATGCCAAGTGTTCCTCCATTATGTTATAACGCCATTTTCTCTCATTATGTTGTAGGTTGCCGCTAGAGTAACCTAGAACTCGAAGTGTTCTGCCATTCTGAATATCGATACCAAGTAATTATGTTGAAATGTGTAAGATTGCACTACAAAATTTTAGGAGATAAAGTTCATCGTCCATAATATCAAAATATCACATATTCTCCACTTATCTCCATAAACCATCAGCTAAAACAATAAAAAGAAATCTAAAGTCAACATACTCTAAAGTCATACCATTTGCAAAGCCAATATACTCTAAAGTCACACCATTTGCATTGAAGGTTCAAAAAGAAATCAAACAATAAAATTTGAAGGTTCATACCATTGGCAGCAACTTAAAGGTTCAAAAAGAAAGAATACCATTTGCATTAATGGTAAAACTGAATCCACATGTGAGACCTAGAAATCAAAAAATAAAGATAATAATTCCAGTTTGAGATATCTAAAAATCAGGGGTTCAAAAACCCCTAATTTGAAGATTTAACTATGCCCAGGTTTAGCTATGAACAATAACAATTAAAACACAATTAGAAGAATTCAACATAATGTCAGATCTACACAATCAACTACACAATCAACATATTTAAGCTTCGAGAATTCAATCAAAATAGCAAAAATACAAAATGTGCATCATAGATAACAGGGGATTCAAAAAAGTAGAAAAAGATGGATACCTTCATAGCTTCCGGATGGAATTTGTACAACACCTCAAATCAAACCAAAAAAATTGAACGAAAACGTAAAATGTCAGATCTACACAGTGTTAAAGAGAGATCATCTACTTTCCCAGACAAATCGAACCAAAAAAGAGTAAGATCTCCACAATACAACTACAAACCAACAAACAATTAACCCTAAAAATGTAAAAAGATTTTTAGGGTTTACAAAACGTGGGAGAAGTGGAGAATGACATAATTTTTTTTTTGTTCAAGAAATGAGAAAGGGTGTGAGTGGGAGAGAAGTAGAGAAGTATTGAGGTCTTTACCAAACTACCCCCAATTTTGAATTCTAAGTGTAAATTTAGTAAGTAAAGAAGAGGGGGAAACTAAAGAATTGAAGGGCAAAATAGGTATTGCAGGATAAAATCATATTGATGACATCATGTTTTTAACTTGTGACACACATAAGTTTCCTACTTTATTATATATATATATATATATATATATATGTGTGTGTGTGTGTGTGTGTGTGTGTGTGTGTGTGTGTGTGTGTGGTAGGTATAGAGTGATGAATATATATAATTGTGATACGTTCTACTTTGTGAACTTAGTAGATAAGATGCATAGTGAAATCTAAAATGACTTAAGTATTTGAACACTTAGCTTTGAATGTGGATCACTCGAGATAAAAGATGTGAAAATATTCATTAACGTATTGTGTGGGAAATATGAGCCACTATTATGAGGTAATAGATTTGAAGATTAATGAGCTTGAACTAGTTAGGCGGGATAACAGTAACTAGAATGGTTATACGTTAGGCGTGCACACTAGTTGAGAGGTGAGATTTCTCAAAAGAGAGAACGCACAACTAACATGTATATAATATCTGATTTTAAGCATTTTAAATACTTGCTAAACTGTTTTAAACTATTTTTACTCGGGCTCTGACCCATTTCTTGCAAATCTATTTTCCCTTGTGCAAACTATTTTAGGTGTCCAGCCACAGGGATGCCAGGCGTAGACTATCTGATGATTTGACGTGTTGTAGCTATTGTGGTAGTTGCAGATCCTCGTATTTGACGCCACCATTATTATCCATTCAGTTTCTAATCTAGTTATTTTAGTTAGGCATATTGCTCATTCTCAGTTATCATTTATTTCTAAGAGATATTGTACTCCTTTATTTCAGTTTGATGGGATTCAGTTTTATTATGGATTATTGTATTTGAGACTTTTGAACTGGGACATTTATTCAAGTCTTATTTATTTAGTGAATTGGTTTCTTATTGAGTATTATTTTATTCATGAGAACGGTGAATGGTTAAATTATTGGAAATTAATTAATGGATTAAAAGTTTTGATACTATCTTGATTAATTATTAGGTGATTAATAAGGTAAATCTTTTTCGGCAGTGATGCTAAGAATGAACCAAATGGATATGCTATTTTAATCTAATAAAGGACTGATCACCGGATATTTAATTAGGCAGGGTGTCACAACACCATCATGAGACTTTTACGTCTCAGAGTGTGCTCAACATCGACAGCCTCATGGTCTTTAACTTGAGGGCCCTGGACATACACCTTCATGACTTCCTGTCCACTTCTCCCGCTGATATGACTAGTACGAGAGCTAAACTATTTCTCTAGACTCTTAATGATCTCAAGTGCTGGTATCATTTCCAATTAGAATGGCTTGGAACTGTAGTTCATCGTTTCCTTATCTCCCCTTTTAGAAAGATTATGAGGCTCCATACATCCAGGTAGTCCCGGATTCAGTAGTGTTAGGCTGAGTCTGGTCTTATTAGGGGTCATATTCAGTCACTTCAGGCCAAGACAGCCAAGCTTAAGGCTGATGATACAGAGGATGAGGCTAGGATGGCTAGGCTAGAGGAGCATGTCAATGAGGAGGCAGGTCCTTCTTATGCCAATATACGCTCACAGTAGGACTTGTTTTTTATTTTGTCTAGTGGGTAGCTAGTCTTGCTGTGTAGGCCTCATTTTGTATTTTTTTCATATGTAAAGAGTTGTTGATTTATTAATGAAAAACCTTTGTTGGCTACCAGTATGCTGTTTATACTTTGATGTCTTCTTACTATGAGTTTCTCTAATTTTCTATGAGCACTGGGCTTCTTTGAACGGCCCCGTATACTGTGGGGTACTTGCATAAATCTGGGTGAGTTATACTCTCAAGTGTAGCCCCGTGTGACTGTGGGTAATTTTATATCCACATTCATTTTCAGGGAATAACTGGGAGAGGGGGTTAGCCCTTCTCCTTCCTTGAAACTTTGAATATAATTCACAAATGTAAATAGAGTAAAAAATGACTATTTTATTATGAGAAATTCCCCCCAGTCTGCGAGGTCCTTATTCCAAAATTTTCTTAAGACCTTTTAGTCTTAGAAAAATAATGATTTTAGAGAGGGAGGTAGACTCCGTTCTACACATTTTCTGAGAACTGGTCAAATAAACCCCAATTTTTTTTCTTGTGAGAATAGAGGTTAGAACTTGTTCTCTAGGATATAAATTTGTTGTGAGACAATAATAGAAAAAATGTCATATATTATTTTTTACTAGGATAACAACCTCCTGTCGGTCTAGTGGAAAGAAGATTTACCTATTATGTCCGTAGGGACTTTGCTCAATATACTTTTCTCTTGGGAGGGATGTACCCCCAAGTATAATGAGGAAAGTTCCTTTTGTCATGGGCTCTCTTCTAATCTAGTAGAGAGTATTTCTATTTTTTACTTCTTTTTTTATTTTTAGAAAAAAAAAATCGGTGCATAAACCTCATATAACAGGTAAGTAAACAAAACAAGAGTCATCATGCATTGATAAAAAAGAGCTTATATTCATTTTTTTCATATTGTGTATAGTTTACAAGACATTTTTACTCTATCATCTTTATAAGAAAACTTTTCTAGTTTTAGAGCAAGCCGCTCAAAATTTTCAGAAGAAATGAATTTTAACAAAAAACTAGACATAATACCTCTTCAGCCATTTGCAATTGATGGATTGGAGACAGTCACTCTCCGGCTCCGAAATTTGTCAGTACCCTGACTTGCCTACCCACTTCACCATAAAAATTCCCTACCATTTGGGTTTGAACTTTTACTCCGACATGCTAGAGAGATGATGAGTGGACGTGCGAAGGACCAAGTCTCCCTCTTTAAACTCCCTGGGCTTGACTAGGTTCTCATAATCTCTAGATAGCTACTAGGTGTAGACTTTGAAGTTCTCTTTGGCATTATGTGCTCATCCAGTGCCTCCAGTTTCACATATCGTGGGTTAGGGATGAGTTCGTTGCTTAGAGTGACCCTAGATGAGGGTACCGCCAATTCCACCACTAGGAAAGCTTCGATCCCATACACAAGTGAGAATGGCGTATACTCGATCGATCTTCTCTTGAGGCAAGCCCATAGTACCATGGGTAGCTTCTCATCCCATGCCCCTGGCACATCCTCAAGCATATTTTTTAGTATATTGATCAAAGTTTTATTTGTGGCCTCTTCTTGTTTATTTTACTTTGAGCACGAGATAATTGAGCTATTGTGCACGATCTTACACTTGTCAGTGAGATCCACTGTGTAAGAATCGAGAATTTTTCAACCCTAAATTACCTACGGTTATTGTTTACACCCTTATAATGTGTTCAAAATCAAAATTCTTCTAAGAAGAAAGAAACTAAACTTAGAAACTTACATTTTTGCTGAATTAACTTAGTCCCCTTGAAGTTTTAGTAAATTAAAAAATAGCCCTTGAAAGTTTCAAAGTAAGATAACTTAATGTATATTTAACCCCAAAAACCCAAGTTTACATCAAATTAATCCGTTAGACCCTAATTTACATAAAATTATCATTTCATCCCCCGGAACTTTATGAAATTTCTAAATATACTATACTTTACAAAAGTATGCTTTTAAGGCAATAAAAGTAATTATAAAACCAACCAAGGACCAAACCTGTAAATTTCTTTAATTTCAGTTGAATCCCTGTCCACCTAATGCTCCACATCAGCACTAGAGGTTAAATTGCACATGTACACACCATGTAAACATGTGAAATACAATTACTAACAATGAAAACTCTACATAAACCAACTCAAATCCACCACCCAAATCCACAAATCAAATCCCGTAAGGATGTAGTATAAATACCCCACGAATTCAGAAGTAAAGACACACTTTATAGCGCAGTTCAAAAACTTAAAAATCCCTTCAAACCAGGTACATTATGATTTTATGCTTAATTTGCAGTTCTTTCAACACCAATATCTTTGTGTGTAGTTAATATAGTTAGAACAATCATAATATGCAAGCTTTTATGCATAAAATAGCTTAGGATAAAAGAAAGATGAAGAAAGCTTGAGATTTAACGGTGAATCTTGATACAGTGCTCTAAATTTTGGTTTAAACCTACATATACCTTCATTATAACCTAAGGATCTCGAGTGTAATGGTTAAAAGCCATGAATGTGTTTATAAAGCTCAAATCAATTAAAGGTGTATTTTGAACACAAAACCTAAAAATTCGAAATTCTCCATGTATAATTCATCTTAATCTTTGAAATCAAAACCAATCTACTCCTATATATAGAAAAAACCAACATAACTTCATAAGAAACCTTGCCATAATCTAGAAATCCACAAATATTGGGTCAAAAATTTATCTTGATTATTTTTAGCATTACTAAACATTGATTCTATACACACTCCAACTCTCATCTATACATATATACTTCTTATAGAATTGGTAGAACCTGCTTAACATATTTGTGCTAATTATTTTCTTCTCCAGATGCACCTAGAGAAAGAGGATAATATATCTTCCCTATTAGAGATAGAAATCGGTCACTTGTTTTCGTATGTGATTGTGGGGGAAGCGAATAAGCCAGATGGGAGCAAGGAGTGACATTTTTTTATTTTCTACATTATACTTTGTACTAAAAACATGTAACTCGCCCATGAGGTGGTACAACCCTATGTAAACCTACTTAATAATGAATAAATTTATGTTATTCTTCCTTAGCTTTAATTCATTACTTTATGTGTACTTCTTGTTCATTCATAGCAAAAAGTAGGGTGTAACAAGTTAGTATTAAAGTATTTTAAGTCTAAACATTTCTTCAGGTTAGCATTATATATGGGAAACAAGTAAGATATTAGTTATTTTATCTTTTTGTTACTTCTTTTATTACTACTATTATATGGTAATTCAATTTTGCAGCATGGATACAGGGGACACGTTCCAATTTAATATAGACATCGAACCGGATAATCGCTGGGGAACCTTAGTCAAAGAAGAGGCATTAGCAAGATTAAGATAAATGATTCATGCGGTCGAGGAGGATTGGGTAGTCTTGAGTAGTGGCATTAAGAGACTCGTACTGACAAACAGAGTTCTGGGTGAAATACAAGTCAAGCGAAAAGTGGATGAGGATGTAAATGATCGGGTAATACTCCAAGAGGCTATTAATCTGCAACATGTAAACGAGATACAAACTCCACTATTGTATCGTGATGCCACATCCAAGGGTGAAATACACGATGATTATTCTCCTGGTACAACAGATAACTCAACTGATAGCTCAGATCAGGGAGATTACTTAGTCAAACCAGAGTCCACCTCCAGTGATGAAGTTTTCGTCCCTACTTAAAATAGTCCAAAGGTTAAAAAATTTCTTAGTATGGGTCATATATAGTAATATATTGTAGAAACTATGCTATACTATAACTTTAGCTTCACTAACATAGGTTGTGATCTATAATACTACTGTACCATATAACTCCTTATGTGAAATATAGTAGGCTTGTGGTTTATTATTTTCCTTTTGTGTATGATTCTTATCATTTAAATTGTTCTACTTTTAGGATGGTTAGTACTCGAATTCCCTTTTCTGGAATTCAATCTGAGCAGACTCAAACTGTAGGAATCATGCGATATCTTCACGAACTTTATTCTTGAGCTCAACAACAACAAACAACTCGTTTCACTTCAAAGTATGTTTTCAAAAAAAAATCATAGAATGAATGCTCTTGAAGAATTTCTATGGCAGTGAACCCCATATTTTCTTAGAAAGCTAGGTGCTAATGAAGATGAGAAATGGATGCGCCAGATTATGAAAATTCTGAATGGAGTAGGTATAGATACTAATCTCTAAGTAACTTTAGTTTCTTATATGTTTGAAGGTGAAGCTTATTTCTATTGGAAATTAGTGTCACATAATCAGAATGTTGCTAATTTTACTTAGGAGCAATTTGAGGAGACTTTCTTCAAAAAGTATTTTCTCGAGACTCAACGAGATTAACAAACTGTTGAGTTCTTAAAATTACAACAAGTTAACCTATCAGTAGCCCAATATGGGGCTTGGTTTACTGAATTATCTTGTTATGCTCTGGAATATGTAGATACTGAGGTAAAGAAATCCAAGCAGTTTGAAAGAGGATTACATCCGAAAGTTAAGAACTCAATCGCTCCGTTACAAATTCGTGAGTATTCTCAATTGATTGACGTTGTGGCCAATGTGGAATGCAATTCTTCTACCATAATCCAATCTTCACCCCCAATTATCAGGAACCATGTAATTATTACTCCATATCATTCTAGACCTCACCATTATGCAAACTCGAGTGGACAAACTTATTCTCAGATTTTTCATAACACAACACGTTCAGTAATCCGTTGTCACAAGTGTCATGAAGTAGGACATAGTCGGGACTAGCGTCCTAAGATAAAGTCAGCTGCAATCCTTCGTCAGCCAAACAAAACCTCACAAAATATATAATTCCGTTCTACTTAGAATCAATCCAAGCCAAACTCTACTAAGGAAATTAAGCCAATTCCGAGCCGTGGGAGGAATTATGATACAGTACCTATACGAAATACACATAACGTGATAGAAGGTATGATAATTTTCCAACATTTTCCTTTCCATATCTTGTTTGATATAGGATCCACACATTCTTTTATTAGTCTTACACTAGGTAAATTATTACAATTATTACCTAAATCTTTAACTCCTCCATTGGATATTGAGTTACCGATAGGTGAAATCAATACACCGATGTAAGGTTATAGAAATTGTAAGATACAGGATGGTCTAGGAACACTCCTTATCGACTTGATAATTTTATATATTTGTGGTTTCGATATTATTATCGGAATCAATGTTTTATCAAGACATCACGCTTATACTGACTATCAAGCTAAGAAAAGTTATTTTTTAAACGAAGATAATTGTTCTTTTATGTTTCAAGGATGAAGTCCATCAGAACCCTAAAATTTCCAAATCTAGATTTCCTCTTTCATTCTAAAATTGTTAGAACAATTCGAAGACGTTTTTCTCGAGAAATTACTAAGATTACCCCTTTCAAAGAAATTAAGTTTAGTATCAAACTTTATCCCAATACACTTCCTATTTCGATACCTCCATATTGAATGGCTCCTTTAGTTTTTCAAGAACTTCGTACCCAACTAGATGATCTTTTGAAGAAAGGTTTTATTCAATTAACTTCATCATCTTAGGGAGCTCTGGTATTATTTGTTAAAAAACATGATAGAAGCTTTAGATTATGCATAGCTTATCGTAAACCGAACTCAGTAACTATTAAGAATAAGTATCCTTTACCCCGAATAGGATATCTATTAAACGAAAATGTATTTATCCCTTAATTAATATTTAATTAAGTTTAATTATAATTATTGTACATTTTAGTTTAATATTATATATTGATTTTGATGATTCCAAACATTTAAATATTAAGTTTCTAGTATATCTTTTGTATTCATTATATACTTTTTATATATTATATAGAGAGTTTGTTTTATATATATACACACTAAGTGTTTTGTTTATGTAATATTTATCCTTATATATATATATATTTAGTTTTATATTATTTTAATTTTGTTTATATAATATACATTATAATTTAATATATGTTTTTTATTACTATATTTTATTATAGACATACTTGGAGGTGTTGTTAAAATTGCATTGAATATTTGTAACTTTTAAATATTAATAAAAAAAATCTGAATATTATATTTTTTTAATGTTTTCGTATTTTTTTTAAATGTATATATTTTATAACAATATTTTTTTGTATTATATTTTTGTTATATTTAATAATTACTCTCTAAGGTCTTGCGTCTTAATTTTTTTAATCTATTCCTACTTAAATCTTTTGGTGTTTGATTTTTAATAGTTATTGTAGTTATTGTCATGATTTGAGAACCTACTACTTACTCTACTCATAGAATCTTTAGTTCCATGCATGTATATGCTAGACAATTTTTATTCATGTCATGATATGCCCTACTCATGCTAGATAGTTTTTTATTCATGTAATGATATGTCCTACTCATCCTAGATAATTTTTTTATTCATGTAAATGATATGTCCTACTCATCCAAGATAATTTTTTTATTTATATAATGATATGTCCTACACATGCTAGATAATTTTTTATTCATGTAATGATATAATTTTTATTCACACACACACACACATATATATATATATATATATATATATATATATATATATATATATATATATATTATATACATACACTCTTGTACAGCAGAGTTACTTCCCTTTTGTTTAACAAATGGTTGGGCACACATGTGCTTGGAAAAGAGGGAATCTTATGGACGACATTTTTTTATTTTTATGCATATGTCTTGGTTAGACAAATGTACGCATGCCCCTTTTAAAATTAGATCATATATGCATGTTTCTGATTAAAAATCCTTTGTCAAAAATTATTCTTGGAACACAGTTTTTAAATACCCCAAGTAATTAGCCTTATGCATTTTTTTACCCGTATTTGATTTCGGATTGGTATTTATCTTTTGTACTAACTTATATTTTATAGAGCTTCATCTTTGACAAATATAGATCCCATAATCTCATGTCTCTCACACATCCGTTATGGAGAAGAACCCAGTAATACTCTCTCAATGGTCATTATTTTGAAGACTACAAATAGAAGGCCAAATTTGTTGAACACAGACATACGACACAAAAAAAATAACCACAAGAGAGAAACAAAAGTGAAAGACCAACTCTGTAAATTTTTTAGATATCAACAAATCATTATTCAGCTATTCTTGAAGAAGAAATTCAAGCGCACAAAAATTATACCAGCTATAAGATTTCAAGAGAGGACTTAAGCGAAAAATCATATTCATTATAAAGTCTCCCTCAAGAAGAAACTCGGATAGATTTTCCATTTTTAAGAGTTTCAACCTTGAACAAAAATTCAGATTTGTTTGAAGCTTTATTGAATCTTTGGTTTGTAACACTGATTGATAACTACCCTCAAGTAGACCAAGGTCTTGGAGATGGTATTTTTCTTCAAATGATTGTAAAAGTGGTGGTTTGATCCTACCATCAATTGCATCAGGGATAGTGAAGCACAAGGAGACGGGAGTTGTTCTAGGCGCGTGGACGTAGGCCGGGTTTTGGCCGAACCACGTTAAATTCAGTGTCATTTATTTTTTCGCACTTTATCTTCTTATTTATTTGTGCTTGTTTTAATTTATATTTTTCAGTACTTTAATTTGTGAATATATTAATTCCGAAAATTGGTAAATTTATTTTAAGATTAAAATAACTATTTTCGAATTAATTAATTTATTTCAGGATATTAATTTTTATCATATAAGAAAATTTATTTGTGTTTACATTCTAAGTATGAACCTAGATGCTTTAACTGTAAAGAGTTGGGGAATATCATACCTGACTGTCCAAAAGTCAAAGAAAGCAAGTATGACAGACATGAGAAACATAGTGGAAGGTATAAGAAGGCCATGAAAGCTACTGTGACAACCCGCTACTCCAATAATTACAGGAATCGTGGATGGTCCATTCTTAGCAACACTGTCGTTAAAATAATAATACGAGATAACCACCAATTATTTTAGAAAACAGGTTGTCAAAATTTAATTTATAAACAAAAAAATATTTAAACGATACCATTTGAAAAGAAGGTGGATATAAAAAAAATGAGTAACTGTATAATGATTATGCACAATAAAATAACCGAATAATCTGTCGGTTAACATACAAATACAAATGGATTTCACCGAGTATTAAACTTTAAATATCACATTATATTAAACAAGCACAAAATCGAGGTAACACACCCGAATATGTTAACTGATCATAGCTAGATTACAAAAAAGATGGAAGCATCTACAAAGAATATCATACAACATCTGCAAAATGTTATATCTCCGGGACACATGGCTGGAGAGGTCAATACAGGTGTCTTTGCGGTAGAGCACCTGAGCGAATAAAGAATTCATGCAAAACAAAGAGATATAGATAGGTCAGTGCCCGATTTGATATGATTACCATGTGAATAAAATGCATGACAGTTGTGAATATTTTATCATCAATCATAAACTTAACTCGCTCTCACAAATATTGATAAGAGTTCTCCCATGTTAATATAAAAGCATCACTAGGCGCAATATCGATGACACTATGCAATGTTCATATACGCATGAGAGAAATACCTAAGTTTCACTTTATTAAGATTTCATTTCAGTTTTTACACTACATAAATGCACATTTCCTTTTTCTTTAGGAAACATATATAGAGCAATTTACTTCACAAAATGTTTCACCAATTCAATTTTACATCTCATAACTTCACGAACGTATTTAAAGAAATTTATTTCATAAAGTGGTTTGCCATCAATAATGTCCCACATTATTTTGAATAGTTATATTTCATATCATATAACGATTCTAAGACCGTCCTTCCGAGTTTCCCCACTGGACGCGCCCCTAAATGTCTATCATCTTCGAGGGCCTATCAAACAAGGTAACCTGGGCATCCTACATCGCGTGACGTCGGGAAGCGTGCATATACATGCGACAATGAGTCATAACCATACCCGAAATTACCTCACTTTGCACAATAATCACATAATATATAATAACCAATCCTATGGACGAGGAGTATATTCACCCTGCATTCACTAGCCAGGGGAGTCCACCTCATGCGCGTACTTCCCCTATGATTGCATTTAGAGAGGTGTGTATATGCAAATTATCATTTACAATTTTTCCTCATTTAAAACATTATCTTTTACATTCTGAAAATCATTTGTGCTTAACAATTAAATGCCAATTCAAAATATGCATTTCTTATTCACGAAGTCATATTTTATAAATGATATAGGCCACGATATATAGTTGCCCTCACACTAGTCTCTAAGTGTTCAAAGTAATACCATAAGCCATCAATGGTAATTCTCCTCGATACTAATCCCCCAATGATCCTAGACCCTATCACTTAACTCTCCCTTAGTCCGAGGCTAATTCACTAGAGGAAACAACACTAACCTTTATGGAATTACCCCCGAATTAAACTCAATTACCCCCATACTATCCTAGAGTTTTAATCCTCCTAATACAAACCCCTAATACTCTTTATTACTTCCCAAGGGAAGGTTCCTAATCCTTAAACCTAAAAGAAAAGGAATAAAAACAAAGTTGGAAAAATATTCTAAAACTGCAGAAATTCCGAATCGATTCGTCCTGGAAGAATCGATTCGGTCTTGAAAGAGAATCGATTTAGATAGGATGAATCGATTCGGTCAAGAGGACCCAAAATTCTTTATATCTCCGAATCGATTCGAGTCAGCCGAATCGATTCGCCCAACCTAGAGTGGTAGCCTACCCCTTTAGCGAATCGATTCGCCTGGGCCAGAATGCCCTATTTCGGATATGCGTTTATGAACCATAAATTCCCAAACTCCAATTTTTCTCTTCAAAACTCAACCATCTAAACTTATTTTTTACTCAAATCATTTCTACACAATAACTAACTAATATTTTCAACTCAAATCAAATTTCAATCCAATGTTAAGGGTTTAAACACTAAAATCATCATAAAACCCAATAATGGTTAAAACTCCAAAAACACAACTATATATGCAATTTACCCACATTAAATCATACAATAGCAAGTTAGAAACTTGCCTCAAGTTTTTAGTCTCGGATTCTTTTTCCGTAGCAACGATTTCTAGCTCCAATTCTCCAATTCTCTCATTTCTCTCCATTTTCTCCCAAGCTCTCTCTTCTCTCTAAGTTCAAAACATGTAATTGGGGAAATAAGAGGGTTTGGGAGACTAGACCGTTCATTTAACATTTTTTCCCATCTTTAAAGGTCAATACACCATTAAAATGACGCATAACTACGTAATTGCATCATTCCCAGCTATGAGTGCCCGAAACTCAAAAATATAATATGGCACTTATTTTGACTGTTTCAACTATTTCAGGACTAACTGCACCCTCAAAATTGGCATCCGGAATATCGTACAATTATTTCATGTTCCGACGTTATATTAATTCATTAATCATAACCCAATTAAAATATATGCCATAACCGTTGCTTAAAGCACAACAACGCAATAAAACATAACATAATACTATTTACCTTCTCTCAACGGTAAATATGCAAAACTCAGTAAATATTACCTCTGAAATCACTTAAAATAATATTTACTCTAACTTCCATTATTTTATATATTTATCTCACATGGCAAAATTATATAAAATCAATTACCCAAAAGTAAGGGTTGTTACATACTCCCCCCTTATAAGGGAATTTTGCCCTCAAAATTCACGCATAACTCATAAAAAGGCTAGGGTGAACATTTATCAATTATTATTCTCTTGTTCCCAAGTAAATTGTCTATACTCTCCATGATCTAAAATTAATAACCATTTGTTCCTCACATGAACTATCGGGCCTACCTTTACAACAATTGGAAAAATCTACCTAACCCGTCGCAAGTTTATTTTTCATCACAAAGCGTGTTATACCCTTCACAATAAAAATGCTCACATTAAATTTGATTGTCTACCTCAAATTTTACAAGACTTCTATTCTCATCGGCATAGCCCTTCTAACAATCTTGGGCAATTCGTATGCAGCTTCAAATGAACTCAGTTTTTGAAAAGATGTATTGGATCATTTTAGGCCCCATAAGCTTATTATCTCCTACTTCCAACCAACAGGCAGGAAATCTACGCGTCCTGCTATACAATGCCGCCTACGGTGGCATACTCATTATGGATTATAGATTTAACCAAAAGAAGATTTTGCTCTCATCCACCAAAAATAAGTATGTACATCAAAAGTATGTCCTCCAACATACGTTGTTTCTCCCCGCTTTGACCAATTATTTTCAGGTTATAGAGGGTACTCAACCTTATCCAGTTCCTATTATTTCTGGAAACTTCTTCAGAAATGGGATACGAAAATCTTATCTCCATCTGACCCTATATTGATAGGCACCCCACAAGGTTTAATAAACTCCAGATTACAATCCATTCATACCCATGATCGATTTACAACATCGGTAATCCAATGAATAAAATCCATGGATACACTCTCCCATTCTCGCACCGGTATTTCTAACAATTGCATCAGTCCAATCGATTACCGGTAGTCCACATTCACCAATTGACAAGTGGTGCATAGGGAGACAAACTCATAAACTTCCTTTCCTCGCTCTTCCATGACTCTCACCTAAATAACAAGCGTAACAATCAATCACTGATATAAGCACCCTTGTAACTGCATTTTCCTAAGTGATAATGAATGTCAAATTGATAATCTTTTACGAGTCCAACCCCCGAACACTTTAATATTTCCCTAAGGACCAACCTTGTATAGACTTGAGGTCCATGAAAAGACTTAAGTCCCTTGCCCAGAGGTAATGCCTCCCCATCTTTAAGGCAAACCCTATTGTGGCGTGCTTTTAATTTTGCATGGGATAGTCCTCCTCGCGGGGTTGAAGCCATAAGATATATACGCAATGGTCACCACTCCAAATCTTGCGGAGACACGTCTATTATAACCCAATAGTCCACTCCCGAACTTGATAACGCTAATTTATGGGTAGGAGTCAACTTGCCCCTAATTTAATCAAAAGTTAAGTCCTAGACATAAAAATTTCTCTGGAGATGGGCCTATCAAACAAGGTAACCTGGGCATCCTACATCGCGTGACGTCGGGAAGCGTCCATATACCTGCGACAGTGAGTCATAACCATACCCGGAATTACCTCACTTCGTACAATAATCACATAATATATAATAACCGATCCTATGGCCGAGGACTATATTCACCCTGCATTCACTAGCCAGGGGACTTCACCTCATGCACGTACTTCCCCTATGATTGCATTTAGAGAGATGTGTATATGCAAATTATCATTTACAATTTTTCCTCATTTAAAACATTATCTTTTACATTCTCAAAATCATTTGTGCTTAACAATTAAATGCCAATTTAAAATATGCATTTCTTATTCACGAAGTCATATTTTATAAATGATATAGGCCACAAAATATAGTTTCCCTCACACTAGTCTCCAAGTTTTCAATGTAATACCATAAGCTAGCAATGGTAATTATCCTCGACACTAATCCCCCAAGGATCCTAGACCCTATCACTTAACTCTCCCTTAGTCCGAGGCTAATTCACTAGAGGAAATGACACTAACCTTTATGGAATTATCCCCGAATTAAACTAAATTTCCCCCATACTATCCTAGAGTTTTAATCCTCCTAATATAAACCCCTAATACTCTTTATTACTTCCCAAAGGAAGTTTCCTAATCCTTAAACCTAAAATAAAAGGAATAAAAACAAAGTTGGAAAATATTCTAAAACTGCAGAAATTCTGAATCGATTCGCCATGGCCGAATCAATTCGGTCTTGAAAGGGAATTGATTCGGATAGGCCGAATCGATTAGGTCAAGAGGTTCCAACATTATGCATATCTACGAATCGATTCGGGTCATCCGAATCGATTTGCCCAACCCAGACCTGTAGCCTACCCCTTTAGCGAATCGATTCGCTAGGGGTGAATCGATTCGCCTAGCCAAAATGCCCTGTTTCGGCTATGGGTTTAAGAGCCCTAAATTACCAAAACTCCAATTTCTCTCTTCAAAACTAAACCATCTAAACTTATTTTATACTCAAATCATTTCTACACAATAACTAACTAATATTTCCAACTCAAATCAAATTTTAATCTAATGTTAAGGGTTTAAACACTAAAATCATCATAAAACCCAATAATGGTTAAAACTCCAAAAACACAACTATATATGCAATTTACCCACCTTAAATCATAAATTAGCAAGTTAGAAACTTGCCTCAAGTTTGTAGTCTCGGATTCTCTTTCCGTAGCAACGATTTCTAGCTCCAATTCTCCAATTCTCTCCATTTTCTCCCAAGCTCTCTCTTCTCTCTTAGTTCAAAACATGTAATTGGGGAAATAAGAGGGTTTGGGAGACTAGAACGTTCATTTAACATTTTTTTGAATCTTTAAATGTTAATACACCATTAAAATGACACGTAACTACATAATTGAGTCATACCCTGCTAAAAGTGCCCGAAACTCAAAAATACAATATGGCACTTATTTTGACTGTCTCAACTATTTCAGGACTAACTGCACCCTCAAAACTGTCATCCAGAATATCGTACAATTATTTCATGTTCCAACGTTATATTAATTCATTAATCATAACCCAATTAAAATATATGCCATACCCGTCGCTTAAAGCACAACGACGCAATAAAACATAACATAATACTATTTACCTTCTCTCAACAGTAAATATGCAAAACTCAGTAAATATTACCTCTGAAATCACGTAAAATATATAATATTTACTCTAACTTCCATTGTTTTATATACTTATCTCACATGGCAAAATTATATAAAATTAATTACCCAAAAGTAAGGGTTTCTACAGCTACAACTTGGAGCGATTTAGATGACAACAATATTGATGAAGACTCAAGCGATGAAGAGGTTGCGAATCTTTGCCTCATGGCTAAAGATGATGAGGTATTTTTGAACTCAGATTCTGATAGCGAAAATGAATTCTCAAACGATTATGAAGAACTTCGCCTTTGATGAGTTATACTATAACTTTGATGAACTTAAAACAAAGTATGTTAATCTCAAGAAGAACCACTCTTCAATGGCCATCAAATATGATACTCTTTCAAAAACTATAGATGAGTTAAATTCAGAAAATTTACTTTTAAAAATGGAAATAGAAAAACTTAAGAACAATGGTTCTCCATCTCATATTCTCGAGTCTGAAAGAGACAAACTAAAATTTCAAGTTGAGGATGTAATACAATCCCTTAAAAAATTTGTAAATGGAAAGAAAAACCTGGATTTGTTATTGGGTAGTCAAAAGTGGATGTTCGACAAAGCTGGAATTGGTTACAACACTAACGGAAATGAGAAAAATTTTCAAAACTACTCTAATTATAAAGATACCTCTCTATGTTCATATTGTGGAAGACATACCCACTTAGCCGATATCTTCACTAAACCTCTCCCGAAAGATCGTTTTTGCTTCATTAGACGCGAACTCGGCATGACACGTCTTAGTGATTTGGACATATAAGTTTTTTTTTATCTCGAGGTATCTTTAGTAAACGACAAATCTTTTGCGATCTAAATACCTCCCCATTAAACCTAACTTATGGACTTTATTTTCATACCTCTCATGATGACTAAAAGCTTCTATGTCGCTTGGAGTGGTAAAACCCCCGGTATTTCAAACCATTTATTAGATCTCAGCATATATTACTTTTGATAGGGGGAGATTCTCTTCTTAATTTTTATAAATCAGCGTTCTTACATCATACTTTTTGATAATGTGAAAGGGGGAGAAATATTTATGATTCATTAATTGTGCTTAATTTAATGATTTTATGGATCAATGTGAATCATTTTTTGTCATCATCAAAAGGGGGAGATTGTTAAACGAAAATGTATTTATCCCTTAATTAATATTTAATTAGGTTTAATTGTAATTATTGTACATTTTAGTTTAATATTATATATTGATTTTGATGATTCCAAACATTTAAATATTAAGTTTCTAGTATATCTTTTGTATTCATTTTATTCTTTTTATATATATTATATATAGAGTTTGTTTTATATATATACACTAAGTGTTTTGTTTATGTAATATTAACCCTTATATATATATTTAGTTTTATATTATTTTTATTTTGTTTATATAATATACATTATAGTTTAATATATGTTTTTTTTATTACTATATTTTATTATAGACATACTTGGAGTTGTTGTTAAAATTGCATTGAATATCTGTAACTTTTAAATATTAATAAAAAAAAATCTGAATATTATATTTTTTTTAATGTTTTCGTATTTTTTTTAAACGTATATATTTTATAACAATATTTTTTTTGTATTATATTTTTGTTATATTTAATTATTACTCTCTAAGGCCTTGCATCTTAATTTTTTTAAGCTATTCCTACTTAAATCTTTTGGTGTTTGATTTTTAATAGCTACTGTACTCATTGTCATGATATGAGAACCTGCTACTTACTCTACTCATAGAATCTTTAGCTCCATGCGTGTATATGGTAGAAAATTTGTATTCATGTAATGATATGCCCTACTCATTCTAGATAATTTTTTATTCATGTAATGATATGTCCTACTCAAGCTAGATAATTTTTTATTCATGTAATCATATGTCCTACTCATCCTAGATAATTTTTTTATTCATGTAAATGATATGTCCTACTCATCCTAGATAATTTTTTTATTTATGTAATGATATGTCCTACACATGCTAGATAATTTTGTATTCACGTAATGATATAATTTTTATTCACACACACACATACACACACACACACACACACACACACACACACACAGAGATATATATAATATTCATACTTATATTTAATATTATATACATGCACTCTTGTACAGCAGAGTTACTTCCCTTTTGTTTAACAAATGGTTGGGCACACATGTGCTTGGAAAAGAGGGAATCTTATGGCCGACATTTTTTTTATTTTTATGCATATGTCTTGGTTAGACAAATGTACCCGTGCCCCTTTTTAAATTAGATCATATATGCATGCTTCTGATTAAAAAGCCTTTGTCAAAAATTATTCTTGGAACACAGTTTTTAAATACCCCAAGTAATAAGCCTTATACATTTTTTTACCCGTATTTGATTTCAGATTGGTATCTATCTTCTGTACTAACTTATATTTTACAGAGCTTCATCTTTGACAAATATATCTCCCGTACTCTCATGTCTCTCACACGTCCATTATGGAGAAGAACCCAGTAATACTCTCTCAACGATCATTATTTTGAAGACTACAAATAGAAGGCCAAATTTGTAGAAGACAGACATATGACAAAAAAAAACGAGAGCAAAAAAAGTGAAAGACCAACTCAACAATTTTTTTAGATAGCAACAAATCATTATTCAGTTATTCTTGAAGAAGAAATTCAAGCGCACAAAAATTATACTCTGCTATAAGATTTCAAGAGAGGACTTAAGCCAAAAATCATATTCATTATAAAGTCTCCCTCAAGAAGAAACTCAGACTGATTTTGTATTTTTAAGAGTTTCAACCTTGAACAAAAATTCAGATTTGTTTGAAGCTTTATTGAAGCTTTGTTTTGTAACGCTGATTGATAACTACCCTCAAGTAGACCAAGGTCTTGGACCTGGTATTTTTCTTGATGTGATTGTAAAAGTGGTGGTTTGATCCTACCGTCAAGTGGATCAGGGATAGTGAACCGCAAGGAGACGAGAATTGCTCTAAGCGCGTGGACGTAGGTCGGGTTTTGGCCGAACCACGTTAAATTTGGAGTCATTTATTTTTTCGCACTTTATGTGCTTATTTATTTGTGCTTGTTTTAATTTATATTTTTCAGCACTTAAATTTGCAAATATATTAATTCCAAAAATTGGTAAATTTATTTTAAGATTAAAATAACTATTTTCGAATTAATTAATTTATTTCAGAATATTAATTTTTATCATATACGAAAATTTATTTGTGTGTGCAAAACTATAATTTTAACTTGTTTAAATTGACTAGTAATATTTATTTAATACTTATTGGGTTAATCAATTAAGATTTATTAATCTGAAATTTTGGAGTAATTGTTTAAATTATATATTTTCTAAAATTTTATTTTAATCTAAAAGGTTTGCAAAATCCAAATTCACCCACCCCCCTCTTGGGTATTTCTCTGGGCAACAATATCTATTTTGATCATCTTCAAGGAGCGAGGCTCTTTTCTAAAAATAGATTTACGATCTGGTTATCATCAATTACGCATTAGAGAGGAAGACATTTTGAAAACTGCTTTTCGAACTCTTTACCGACATTTTGAATTTACCGTAATGTCATTTGGTTTGACAAATGCACCAACAACCTTTATGGATCTAATGCATAAAATTTTTAGAACTTTCCTTGACCAGTTCATTATTTTTTTATTGACAATATTCTCGTATATTCTCAGAATCCGATAGAACATGCCCAACATTTGACAGCGGTCTTAAGTACTGTTAGAAACCATCATTTATATGCCAAAAATAACAAATGTGATTTTTCAATGAAGGAAATCAAAATTTTAGGACATGTGATTTCAAAAAATGGAAACCAGTCGATCCAGTCAAGATTTAAGCTATTTTGGAATGGAAAAGTCCTATCAATATTACTAAAATAAAAAGTTCTCTAAGATTAATTGGATCCCATTGTCGTTTTGTAGAAGGATTTTCACGCATTACTCTTCCCCTTTTATAACTAATTAGGAAGGAAGTTCCATTTGTATGGATTAAAGAATGTAACCAACCATCCCAAATGTTGAAGGACAAATAACTACTGCTCCTATCCTCATTATTCCTTATAGTGATGTAAGTTACGATGCGTACACTGATGCTTCGTTACAAGGACTAGAATGTGTATTAATGCAAAATAAGAAAGTGATAGAATACGTGTCATGAAAACTCAAGACTCATGAACTTAACTATCCTCTCCACGATGTCAAATTAGCAGCTGTAGTTTTTGCATTAAAAATTTGACGTTGTTACCTTTATGGTGTAAATTTTCAAGTCTTTTCAGATCATAAAAGTTTAAAATATATCTTTACCTAAAAGCACTTACATTTTCGACAACAACGCTCGATAGAATTTTTGGAAGATTACTTGTTTAAACTCAATTACCATCCAGGTAAAGGCAATGTAGTAGCCGACACTTTAAGTCAAAATCCAATAGGAAGACTCCACACCCTAATTTTCTAATTACTATTACCATAGAACAATATGATCTATGGCTACTTACTCCTAGTGAGAAAATATTTAATATTATCACTTATCCTGAGTTGAGAGAGAAAATCTTAGTTCAACAAACCTAAGATTCTTTTGTACAAAACTTTTCGAATAAGAATCCTGATTTTTAATATGATAAAGAAACGTGATTACAATTTAGAAATAAATGTAATATACCTGACAACGCATGTCTTTGAGAGTAAGTATTATAAGAAGCTCATTGTTCAAAATTTATGATACACCCCGAATGTTTAAAAATGTACCATGCTTTGAATAAGAAATATTGGTGGTTAAATATGAGAAATGATATTGAGAATTTTGTAAGGAAATGACTTACTTGTCAACATGTAAATATTGAACACCAACACTCGATGGACTTCTTTAACCCCTACATATTTTTGAATGGAGCTGGGATCATATTACCATGGATTTTACCAGTGGACTACCTCGTATGTCTCAAGGATATAATTCAATTTGTATAATAGTAGATCGACTTACCAAATCTGCTCATTTTTTACCTTTAAAGATCATCGATTCGTTCTAAAATCTTAGCAAGCTCTACATTTTGAGAAATGATTCAATTTCATCGAATTCATTTATCCATTGTATCAGATAGAGATTATCATTTTTTAGAAAATGTTTGGCAAGCATTGCAAATTGCAATGGGTCTTAAACTTCATTTAAGTATCGCATTCCACCCCCAAATGGATGGACAATCGAAATGTACAATTCAAACCATATAAGATATATTACATGCTTATACGTTAGATATGTCTAATAATTGGAATGTATATTTACCTCTTATTGAATATTCATATAACAATATTAAAACTGCTCTGTTTGAAGCTTTATACGGAAAACCCTATAGGTCACTTGTATGTTGGATATAATCTGGAGATAGTAAATAATTTGGTCCCTAAATAATCCAAGAGACCACTGAAGTAATCCAACAGATTCGAGAGAAATTGAAGATAACCCAAGATTGACAAAAAAGATATGTAGACAAATGCCGAAACCCTTAGAGTTTCAAGTGAATGATAAAGTATTTCAGAAAGTGTCTCCGCGAAAAGTAACTTTACGCTTCGAAAAGAAAGGAAAACTAGCCCCCAGATATATTAGACTTTTCACAATTTCTAAAAGAATCGACTCCATAGCCTATCAATCAGAATTACCTGTGGAATTATCCAATATCCATAATGTATTTCATGTGTCACAGCTACGCCAGTATATTTTAGATCCATCCCACACCGTTACATGGAAAAACATTTAAGATGAACCCAACTATGCATTTGAAATGCATCCCATTCAAATTATGGATCGTCAAGTAAAGTATCTCAGAAACAAGGAAATTCCATAAGTTAAAGTACTTTGGGAGCATCACAATTAGAAAGAAGCTACGTCGAAACCAGAACAAGCAATGAAGGATCAATACTCCGACATATTTTAAGGTAAAATTCGAGGACAATTTTTTTAGGAAGGTAGACAGTAAAAATCCAGAATTTTTCAACCTTAGATTACCTACGGCTATTATTTACACCCGTATAATGTGTTCAAAATAAAAAGTCTTCTAAAAAGAAAGAAACTACACTTAGAAACCAACACTTTTTCTGAAATAACTTAGACCCCTTGAAGTTTCAGTAAATTATAATATAGCCCTTAAAAGTTTCAACGTAAGATAACTTAATGTGTATTTAACCCCCTAACCCCAACTTTACATCAAATTAATCCTTTAGACCCTAATTTATATAAAAATTATCATTTCAACCCTTAAAACTTTATAAAATTTCCAAAATACCCCTATAATTTACAAAAGGTATGCTTTTAAGGCTATAAAAATAATTATAAAACCAAGGACCAAACCTGTAAATTTCTTTAATTTCAGTTGAATCCCTGTCCACCTAGTGCTCCACATTATCACTAGAGGTTAAATTGTACATGTATATACCATGTAAACATGTGAACTACAATTACTAACAATGGAAACTCTACATAAACTAACTCAAATCGATAATCAAATCCCCTGAGGATGTAGTATAAATGCCCCACGAATTAAGAAGTAAAGACACACCTTACAGCCCAATTCAAAAACTTGAAAATCCCCTCAAACCAGGTACATTATGAATTTTGTAAGGACACAAATTTCCAATTGAGTCTTATGTACTGTTGACTCAATTCCGGACAAAAACATTTGAATCATAGGATAGTGTTCTTGTGTATCCTTCAAGCCTATGACAAGTGTAAAGTTGAAGAGGTGGCGGCCTGCTTTCCAAGTTTCATCATTGTCATGTTTCAAATGCCTCGTTTCAAGTCATCAACTTGAAGATTCCAATGACTCCAAAAGGTATGAATGCATTTGTATATATATATGGAGAGTTGGAATAATTTTATTACGGGTGTATTTTTTTTTTAAATAAATTTTATTTTCAGAAGGTTATTTTAGAACTTTGAATAAAAAGTTTTTGGGCTTAAAATGAAATTTTACCATTCTGACATTTCATTCGAAATTATCGTTTGAACAAGTTTATCGTTCGAACGAGTTTGCCAACGAATTTTCCCTTTTGGACACTAGAACATCGTTATATGGTCGTTCGAATGAGACTTCGTTTGACCAAAAATATCGTCCGAATGAGATTTCCAGCGGGAAAAGTTTTTGGCAGTTTTTCTCCATGATCCCACTTTTTTGTTCCCACTAACTCTTTCAGATTTTATATGTGCGGGAACCAACTTTGAAAAACCAACTTTTGACATTTTCTAAACACACATGAGAAAACATTTTTAAAGAGATAAATTCTTAGTTCAAAGGTTCATTGTTTAGTGTTTTTATGTATCCATGAATTAATTGCTACAAAAACACTTACACCCAAAGTTTAGTTTATCAATGTTTCTACTTCTATATATTGGCTTGTAGAGTGTTTGGCACCGGGTTTTACTCTACCAAATTGAAGAGTTCGTTTGGGTTCATTTCTATATCCCATAAAGAATAAGTTCATTATTTTTCTGCGGCATACTCACACGGTGAAAGGCATTATGTGAGGGTTGATGGTTGTTCAAAAGCTTCATTGGTGGATTCCAAGGTTCCAGTGAATTCCTGGATTGTCGACTAAGCGGAGGTTGGTACAAGAAGACGAGTCATTTGTCTTTACGGCTAAGGTAAAATTCCGTACTTAGTGGACTTAAGGCTAGGGCCGTCCAAGGTTTTTCCCATTTGAGTTTTCCTCGTACATCGCGGCGTAGTGGTTGTGAATTTATTTTATCTTGCAAACTCCACCTTATATGCATGCTTAAGTAAAAAGATAAAATTTGGTTTAATTCACTACTCTTATTTAATTTGGTGCTAAATTATTTTGGGTATAGTTTAATTAATTTAATTCAAGTCATTAGCCTTAATTTGGTAAAATTTGGTTTGGCCTAATTTGCAAAAATTAAATATTTATTGTTAGGAAAATTTTTAAGGACTTGTATTAAATTGATTTTTGGGCTTAAAGTAAAAATTTTCAAATTTGATTTTTAGCATAATTTTAATTTTGAGAAAATTAAAATTTGTTTTACTTTAGTTTTAATTTGGGAAGAAATTAATTTTTAGTATATGTAGTTGTTTAGTTGAAGCATCTCTATTCGGCACGTGTTAGGAAATTAATCATATTTATTTAAAAGGAAAGACTTTTAAAATTGGGGGTCTTATCTACGTTTCCAACAAGTGGTATCAGAGTCAGAGCGTTAATTTATTGCATTAAGGTCTTCTTAAATATTTTTTGTTAAAAATTGAATTTTTCCCATTTTTAAAATTTCCTATTTTCGATGGTTCCAGCTACGCGTATTGGAAAGCGCATATGAAATCGGCACTAAAATCTATCGATGAGAGGGTTTGGTTGTTAATTGTTAACGGGTGGTCCCCACTCACATATTTGGTAGAAAATGAGCGAGTTCCCAAACCCGCAGATAGATGGAATGAGAATGAATTTAAAATTGCAAATTTTAATTCCCGAGGTTTAAATGCCTTGTTTAGCGTTGTCAAACCGAGTGAATTTCGACGTATCATGACGTGTGAAACCGCCGAGGAAGCTTGGAATATTCTACAACTCACTTACGAGGGAATAAGTGTCGTAAAGGCTTCTAAACTCCAAAACCTCACCACTCAATTTGAAACCATTAAAATGAATGAAAAAGAAACATTTGATGAATTTTATGCGAGATGTTTCGATATAGTTAATTCATCTTTTAATTTGGGAGAAAAAATACCCGACGACTGAGTTGTAAAGAAAATTCTTTGGTCCCTGCCCAATAGGTTCATTCCTAAAGTGATCGATTTAAATTCTTTACCCACTTTAGCCTCTATGAAATTAGAAGATCTAGTAGGTGATTTACAAACCTATGAACTAGACATGTTTCCCTTCAAAACTAAAAAGAAAATAGATAAGGGCGTTGCCTTGAAAGCCCGAAAGGAGGAAAAACAAGTAGTACAGAGTGAAAGTGATAGTGAAATGGAAGATATGACTATGTTTGCTAGGAAGTTTCGTAAATTTCTTAAATTTAACAAAGATAAATTTAAAAATGATTTTAAGAAATTTGAATAATCTGAGCATAACAAAGCCGAAAAGATCCCTAAAACACCTAATAAAAACCTTAATAGGAATGAGTCAAATAGGTGTTAAGGTTGTGATGGTTATGGCCATAGGGCTTTTGAATACCCCACTAAACTAAGGAAATAAGGTAAACAACCAATTTCCTACAATCCAACCCTGAGTGATAGTGATAGTGATAAGGAAGATGGACCCGATTCCCCCTATTAAGCCCAACTTTGTGGCTTTTATGGCAAGTCATGTGAGTGAAAGTGAGCCTTCCTTTATTGATGAAATTTTAACATGTGAAACTTCCAAGGCCATAGTTTGTGAATCTAAAAAATATGATGGTAGTGAGAGTGGAGATGAGAGAGCGAGTGAAAGTGAAAATGAGGTCGATGAGAGTGAACTTCAAATTGCTTTTCAAGAATTGTATGAAGAATCTATTAAATTAAAAAGAGAAAATTTTAAGTTAGAAGCTAGTTTAAGAGAGCATGTCAAGGTCGTTGATGATAGTGTGTTGGTTAAAGACCTTAGGACACGTGAGAGAGCTCTTCGAGAGAAGCTTGAATATGTAGAAGGCGAGATAGATAGCCTTAGAGGTTTAATGGAGTCAATGAAAAAGGAGCTTCTTGCGTTTAAAGAGCGCAATATTTTATTAGAGTCTCATATTTTAGATTTAGAAAATAAAATAAAAGACTCTAGTAAAGTAAAATTTGATTTGGAATGTCGTTTGAAGAAATTAGATAAAATATTAGGAACGGTCCAAATTAAAAATGACACTTGTGGTTTAGGCTTCGATACTTGTAATGAGTCAACTCATAAAGCCAAAACCAATATTTTAGGAAAATCCTCTAGGAACAATGTTATAGATCATTCCTTAAAAAAGTCTTTTCGCCGAGTCTTTAGGTGCTCACATTGTGGTCGAAAAGGTCATCTTAGGAAGTTTTGCTTAGATCTTAAACGAGGTCCTAGAAAATCCCAATGTAAGTCAACCGAGGTAGCCAAGATTTCTATATCCCGAGATAGTCATTCCTCATTAGTTTAGGTTAGGAGATATGTCTTTGTATCTTTACAAGATAGGGTTTTTGATTCTCACTTACTTTCACATGCTTCCTCCCTTGTTAAATCTAAAGGTTGAATGTGTTAGTTGTTTGCATACTTTATCTTTTATGCTTCTTGCTATATTATTATGCTAATTGTATGCTTGTTTATCATTTTCTAGTCATTTACTGTGTCTCATAGCTCATTCTATAATTATGATTTTTGTTTATCATTTGTCTTTTATCTTTTAGTAATTTAGGCTTAATGGAAAATACAAATGATTTTTGTTTGTATTTTGAGTAAATATTTTTGTTTGTTTGGTTAAAAATTTCAAAAACTCAAAAAGATTTTTGTTTTGTGTGTATTTTAGTTTGACACACTCTATGTGGCATATACTTGTGTTTTAATCCCTTTTCTTTTTTGCTTCCATGTGGCTAGAACTTTTGGTTAAGATTTTAATCCTTAAAATGTTCTTTACCATACTTACATGGAGTAGTTGGATTTTGTGTTGCTTAATAGATTCTATTTTTATATTCCTCAATTCACACATGCACGAGCTCACTTGAAATTTTAACTTCACATGTATATTTGAGCTTTATGAGGTGTTCTCCTACCAATCTAGTCATCTAAATACTTTTGACCTAGGAGGACTTGTGCATGTTAAATCCGTTGCACGTGAGATTTTTGTATTATAAAAAATTGTTAAGTGTGCACGGGGAAGGGCTCCGAAAGAAAATATTATCCTTTGCGAGTAAGCCACTGTTTATTAATGGACCTAAAAGAAATACGTGGTCCAAAGGCCTAAAAGAAATATGTGGCATTAAAAGAAAAATAATTTTCCAAGGCCTATTTTGTTTAGTTTGATATATTCATTCAAAAGTATTATATGCATATTTTGAGGGAGTTTGGATGGTTTATCAATGGTTTTGCACAATGTCCGTTTATCCTAGTTGTCGTCTCATTGTCATGAATCTATTGGTTTGTAGAATCATCAAAATTCTAGGCTTATGTGCATTGTGTATGGTTGTTCATTGAGTTCAATTTATATTATCACATGAGGCTATATCTAAATGTGATAAAGTTTTGCAATCAAATGAGAAATCCGTGAGCATATTTTAAGTGATTGGGCCGAATTTTAATTGTTACTAGTTCACACCCCTACACTTCCATTTACCACATGTATTTGGAGACACCTCTTTCCATTCGAGTGTGAAAAGCTTGATGTATTTTGTGTCGTGTGTGGTGTTTATACCTATATATATGTGCGTGTACGTGTGCGTGTGCATTAGTAATATTCATTATGTCCACATATATATGGTAATTTTTTTTCCTGTATTTGCCTTGCTTGCTAGTCCATCTATGCTTCTAATTCATAATTGATATCTATCTTATTGCATATTTTGGTTGATATCACATGCTTAGTATCTTATGTATCAAATTGGTATCATTTTTTGCATCTTAGTTGATATCCTTTTATTTATATGGGTTAGTTATGATTTTATTGCTCATATGCTTTCATACTCTTGTCACTTTATGTTTCATCTTATTTAATTAGTTATGTTATCCTTTGTCTATTCCTGAACAAAAAGGGGGAGAATGATAGGGGGAGAAATGGTATCTATTATTATTATTATTATTATTATTATTATCATATCTTAGTTTAGGAGATTTAACTTAGGGGGAGAGCGCTATCTTCTTCGGTTGATCATAGTTGATAAAGGAAGAATTAATTTAGGCGGAGTAGTTATTTTACATGCACTTAATATTTTGATATTCCCTGTGTGTTTAATGTTTTGCTTAAGTGTGCAGGAATTATTCTAGCGGAATATTTCATCGGCAAAGATAGTCATCCTTGGGTTTTGAGTCAAGCTTGTATTTTTTATTTTGGGTGGGATGTTTTGAGTCTAGTTGAGCTTGACGGTCATTTAGGATTTTTGTTTGATTTTTGTCCCAGAATAGCCAAAGGGGGAGATTTGGAAGGACACAAATTTTCAATTGAGTCTTATGTAGTGTTGGCTCAATTCCGGACAAAAATATTTGAATCAAAGGACAGTGTTTTTGTGTTTCCTTCAAGCCTATGACAAGTGTAAAGTTGAAGACGTAGCGGCCTGCTTTCCAAGATTCATCATTATCGTGTTTCAAGTGCCTCGTTTCACGTCATCAACTTGAAGATTCCAATATCTTCAAAAGGTATCAAGACATTTGTATATATATAGGGAGACTTGGAATAATTTTATTAAGGTTGTAATTTTATTTTTAAAATAAATTTTATTTTCAGAAGGTTATTTTAGAACTTTAAATGCAAAGTTTTTGGGCTTAAAATGAAATTTTACCATTATGACATTTCGAACGAGTTTGTCATTTGAACGAGTTTGCCAACGACTTTTCCCTTTTGTCCACTAGAACATCGTTAGATGGTCGTTCGAACGAGACTTCGTTCGATCAAAAATCTTGTTCGAACAAGATTTCCGGCGGGAAATTTTTTTGGCAGTTTTTCTCCATGATCCCACTCTTTTGTTCCCACTAACTCTTTCAGATTTTATATGTACGGGAACCAACTTTGAAAAACCCACTTTTGACATTTTCTAAACACGCTTGAGAAAAAATTTTAGAGAGAGAAAATTCTTAGTTCAAAGGTTCATTATATAGTGTTTTTATGTATCCATGAATTAATTTCTACAAAAATACTTACACCCAAAGTTTAGTTTATCCAAGTTTCTACTTCTATATATTTTCTTGGAGAGTGTTTGGCACCGGGTTTTACTCTACCAAATTGAAGAGTTCATTTGGATTGACTTCTACATCCCATAAAGAAGAAGTTCATTATTTTGCTGCGGCATACTCACACGGTGAAAGGCATTGAGCGAGGGTTGATGGTTGTTCAAAAGCTTCATTGGTGGATTCTAAGGTTCTGGTGGATTTCAGGATTATCGAATAAGTGGAGGTTGGTAATAGAAGATGCGTCAGGGGCTTGAAGGGAGTAGAGTCGAGTTTAGTAAGTCATTTGTCTTGTACTTGTAAAATTCCGTATTTAGTGGACTTAAGGCTAGGGTCATCCGAGATTTTTCCCATTTGGGTTTTCCTCGTACATCGCGGCGTAGTGGTTGTGAATTTATTTTATCTTGCAAAATCCACCTTAGATGCATGCTTAAGTCAAAAGATAAAATTTGGTTTAATTCATTACTCTTGTTTAATTTGGTGCTAAATTAGTTTAGGTATAATTTAATTAATTTAATTCAAGTCATTAACCTTAATTTGGTAAAATTTGGTTTGGCCTAATTTGCAAAAATTAAATATTTATTGGTAGGCAAATTTTTCAGTACTTCTATTAAATTGATTTTTGGGTTTAAAGTAAAAATTCACAAATTTGATTTTTAGTATAATTTTAATTTTGAGAAAATTAAAATTGGTTTTACTTTAGTTTTAATTTGTGATGAAATTAATTTTTAGTTTATGTAGTTGTTTAGTTCAAGCATCTATATTCCGCACGTGTTAGGAAATTAATCATATTTATTTAAAAGGAAAGACTTTTATAATTGGGGGTCCTATCTACGTTTCTAACAGATTTTATGCTTAATTTGCAGTTTTTTCAATTCCAATAGCTTTATGTGTACTTAATATACTTACAACAATCATACTATGCAATCTTTTACGTGCATAATAGCTTTGGATAAAAGAAAGATGAAGAAACACCATTAAAGCTTGAGCTTTAATGGTGAATCTTTATACAACACTCTAAAATTTGGTTTAAATCTACATATAACTTCATTATAACCTAAGGATCTCGAGTGTAATGGTTAAAAGCCACGAATGTGTATATAGAGCTCAAATCCATCAAAGGTGCATTTTGAAATCAAAACCTGAAAATTCAAAATTCTCCATGTATAATCCATCTTAATCTTTGAAACCAAAATCAAGCTACTCCTATATATAGCAAAAACCAACATGAGTTCATAAGAAACCTCGCCATAATCTAGAAATCCACGAATATCAAGTAAAAATTTTATCAAAACACACAGTTTTGAATCTTGAGCTACACTAAATCTCAATCGAAAAAATTTATATATTCGGATTCATCATGAAAACCTGGACTAAGTTGTTTAAGAAATCATCTAAAATGGTATTATAATGAGGGCGCATGGACAATCAGGAAATTCTGAATTCTTTTCCAAAATATTTATTAATTTTTTCTGGTCAAAATGGTATAAGGTGAGGCCATATTTGGATATCTCTAGCTCAAGTTATGAAAAAATAAGGTTTGTACTTAAGAATATTTTTCCAAGTTTACAAATTAACCCCTCCTAACTTTTCCAAGTTATTAATTTGATCCCTAAATTTTATCTATGAATACTTCAAAATATTTTAAGATGAAAAGTATCTTACACTAAAGTTCAACCATGAACTTAAGTCCAGTATTTTAAAGTCAAAAGAAATTTACAAAATAAACCCTTGGAACTTTAGAAGATATAGTTTAAGTACAAAACTGATTGACCAAATCCCAAATACTTACATACCCAAACATTGTATACAAAAATTTAAGCACTAGATCTTCCAAATATCCTATTATGATATAAAGCCAACTGAATAGTGAGCAAGTAGGTTTTTCCTACATTTTTAATAGTAAACTTTGCATATTTGGCATACTGCTAATGATATCACTATGCGATAGATCCTATTTATTCTTAGTGTGTTCATGTTATTATACTTCCATACTGCATATTTTGTTACACATCATCGGTACTTGATTGTATTTAAACTAAACTAAGGATCAATTTTAACCCTTCTCATCTAATAACTAGTATCATTTTTCATATTAACTCAGTTAACCTTTCACTTTTGTGCCATTTTACTATGAGCATCAGTATTAGCAAGGAAGTAGACTGACATGTTCTCCCATGAAGCTTTCTACTTAGCCTACTAGGCTCAGATGATTGGGAGCCTTGATTATTTCTACATACATATGAGTGCCACTTTAATTGTGTGCATACCAGGTTACTTTTCCTCAAAAGTTTTGGGTTGATTATTCATTATTATGGTTTTACTATTAGCTTAATTACTTCTATACCCGTTAGTGAACTGGTAAGTATGGGGTTATTAGTTCAATAATCCTTAACTTTCTTTACATGATCCTTAATAAACTAGTAATGAGACTCATTTTCTTAAACGGATTAGTAAGTATGGGACTATTAGTTCCAACACTTTTAATGTTCTCTTGAAACTTATAAGCATGGGATTATCAGCTTATTATTTTTAGCATTGCTAAACACAATTTTTATACACACTCCAACTCTCATATATACCTATATACTTGTTATAGAACTAGTAGAACTTGCTTAGCATATTTTTGCTAATTCTTCTTCTCCATATTCGCCCGAAAAAAGAGGAAAATATCTCTTCCCTATTAGAGACATAATTCACTCACCTATTCATGTATGTAACTTTGTGGACAGATAATAAGTCAGGTGGGAGCAAGGAGTGTCATTTTTCAATTTTCTACATTATAGTTTGTACTAAAAACATGTAACTCACCCCTGTGGTGGTACAATCCAATATAAACCTACTTGAAAATGAATAAACACTACACCAAAATTGGCGATTGGTCACGGCCAAAATCCCTGACCAAAACTGTGGGTCGCGGACTTGGGCCGTGACCATTTCGGGCGTGACCATTTTCGTGGGTCGCGGCCCAAGTCCGTGACCAAAAAATGGTCACGGCCAAGAGGGGTCACGGCAGATGGTCGCGGACTTTGGCCGTGACCCATGCCGTGACGGGTTGCGGCCCTCATCCGTGACCCACAACCGTGACAAATTGGTCGCGGCCAAAGTCCGCGGCCCACGTCCGTGACAAAAATAAAATAAAAAAATTGGTCGCGGCCCTAATCCGTGACCCACGACCGTGACGAATTGGTCGCGGCCAAAGTCCGCGACCCACTTCCGTGACAAAAAAAATAAAAAAAATTGGTCGCGGCCCTCATCCATGACTCATAACCGTGACAAATTGGTCGCGGCCAAGGTCCACGACCCACGGCCGGGACAAAAAAAATTAAAAAAAAAATTGGTCGCGGCCCTAGTCCGCGACGCATAACCGTGACAAAAAAATAAAAAAAATGGTCGAGGACTTTGGCCGCGACCATTTTTAAGCGTGACAAAAAAAATAAAAATGGTCATGGACAAAGTCCATGACCATATTTATCTATAATTTAAAAAAAATGTATTTTTTTTGTCCAATCCTAAAATTGGGGGTCCTGTGAGTGCACCGTCGGTTGTTACGAGGTGTTACAAATATTTATTATAGGCAAAACAATAAAACAAATCACAAATTGCGAATTGAGAATGTTGTTAATAAACAAATATATATATAAACTTAAAAATATTACACGTCTTAATAATTCACAGACCAAAAAAAAAATTGGGTAGAGTTTCCTTTATTTTCTTGACATTCCAAAACCTATAAATGAAAAACCTGCTCATTATAAAGCCCGCACGACTATAAAATTCAACAATCAAATTATAAAAGCCCGCACGGTCATAAAACTAAACAATAAAAGCCTGCACGGCTATAACACATAAAAAACATTATCCTGAATGTATAAACAATCTTCATGTTGTAAACCATTGCCTCCTTCATTTGTTTCACGTGCAAAAATCCTACAAATGATAGGATACAAAAAACAAAAATATCAGTAACCAAGTAGTTTTACAAAAAATTTAATCAAGCTGAAAAATTGCATATATGAGTTAAAATTATCAGTAACCAAGTAGAAATATGAAAATTACCATCGTTTTGAGAGGTGTTGGTGGGAGGTGTTGGTGCCACCCACGGGGCCGTTTGGGGGCTGTTTCGAGTTTTCACCCTCTAACGCCATGTTTTGCTTAAGTGTAGAAATACAAAAATTACCGTCGTATTCTCAAACCGGGAGACCCGCGGCTGCGAGGTCAGTTCCTACAAGTTACGTTGCTCCCGTGGGAGGTGTTGGTGCCGCCCACGGGGCCGTTCGGGGGTTATTTCGAGTTTTCACCCTCTAACGTCATGTTTTTAAGCCTAAGTCTTAAAATATGCAAATTACCGTATTACTCTCAAACCGGGATACCCGCGGCTGCGAGGTCAGTTCCTACGAGTTACATTTGTCCCGTGGGAGGTGTTGGTGCTACCCACGGAGCCGTTTGTGGGTTGTTTCGAGTTTTCACTTTCGAACGTCATGGTTTTAAGCCTAAGTCTTGAAATATGTAAAATACCGTATTACTCTCAAACCGGGATACCCTCGGCTATGAGGTCAGTTCCTACGAGTTACGTTGGTCCCGTGGGAGGTGTTGGTGCCACCCACGGGGACGTTTGAGGGCTGTTTCGAGTTATCACCCTCTAACGCCATGTTTTGCTTAAGTGTAGAAATACAAAAATTACCGTCGTATTCTCAAACCGGGAGACTCGCGGTTGCGAGGTCAGTTCCTACGAGTTACGTTGGTCCCGTGGGAGGTGTTGGTGCCACCCACGGGGCCGTTCGGGGGCTATTTCGAGTTTTCACCCTCTAACGTCATGTTTTTAAGCCTAAGTCTAAAAATAATCAAATTACCGTCGTACTCTCAAACCGGGAGACCCGCGGCTGCGGGGTCGGTTCCAACGAGTTACGTTGGTCCCGTGGGAGGTGTTGGTGCCACACACGGGGCCGTTCGGGGGCTGTTTCGAGTTTTCACCCTCTAACGTCATGTTTTTAAGCCAAAGTCTAAAAATATTCAAATTACCGTCATACTCTCAAACCGGGAGACCCGCGGCTGCGAGGTCAGTTCCTACGAGTTACATTGGTCCCGTGGGAGGTGAGGGTGCCACCCACGGGGCCGTTCGGGGGCTGTTTCGAGTTTTCATCCTCTAACGTCATGTTTTTAAGCCCAAGTCTTGAAATATGCAAATTACCGTATTACTCTCAAACCGGGATACCCGCGGCTGCGAGGTCAGTTTCTACGAGTTACATTTGTCCCGTGGGAGGTGTTGGTGCCACCCACGGGGCCGTTTGGGGGCTGTTTCGAGTTTTCACCCTCTAACGCCATGTTTTGCTTAAGTGTAGAAATACGCAAATTACCGTCGTATACTCAAACCGGGAGACCCGTGGCTGCGAGGTCAGTTCCTACGAGTTACGTTTGGGGGTTGTTTCGAGTTTTCACTTTCGAACGTCATGGTTTTAAGCCTAAGTCTTGAAATATGTAAAATACCGTATTACTCTCAAACCGGGATACCCGCGGCTATGAGGTCAGTTCCTACGAGTTACGTTGGTCCCGTGGGAGGTGTTGGTGCCACCCACGGGGACGTTTGAGGGCTGTTTCGAGTTTTTACCCTCTAACGCCATGTTTTGCTTAAGTGTAGAAATACGCAAATTACTGTCGTATTCTCAAACCGGGAGACTCGCGGTTGCGAGGTCAGTTCCTACGAGTTACGTTGGTCCCGTGGGAGGTGTTGGTGCCACCCACGGGGCCGTTCGGGGGCTATTTCGAGTTTTCACCCTCTAACATCATGTTTTTAAGCCTAAGTCTAAAAATAATCAAATTACCATCGTACTCTCAAACCGGGAGACCCGCGGCTGCGGGGTCGGTTCCTACGAGTTACGTTGGTCCCGTGGGAGGTGTTGGTGCCACCCACGGGCCGTTCGGGGGCTGTTTCGAGTTTTCACCCTCTAACGTCATGTTTTTAAGCCAAAGTCTAAAAATATTCAAATTACCGTCATACTCTCAAACCGGGAGACCCGCGGCTGCGAGGTCAGTTCCTACGAGTTACATTGGTCCCGTGGGAGGTGAGGGTGCCACCCACGGGGCCGTTCGGGGGCTGTTTCGAGTTTTCATCCTCTAACGTCATGTTTTTAAGCCCAAGTCTTGAAATATGAAAATTACCGTATTACTCTCAAACCGGGATACCCGCGGCTGCGAGGTCAGTTCCTACGAGTTACATTTGTCCCGTGGGAGGTGTTGGTGCCACCCACGGGGCCGCTTGGGGGCTGTTTCGAGTTTTCACCCTCTAACGCCATGTTTTGCTTAAGTGTAGAAATACGCAAATTATCGTCGTATTCTCAAACCGGGAGACCCATGGCTGCGAGGTCAGTTCCTACGAGTTACGTTGGTCCCGTGGGAGGTGTTGGTGCCACCCACGGGGCCGTTTGGGGGCTGTTTCGAGTTTTCACCCTCTAACGCCATGTTTTGCTTAAGTGTATAAATACGCAAATTACCGTCGTATTCTCAAACCGGGAGACCCGTGGCTGCGAGGTCAGTTCCTACGAGTTACGTTGGTCTCGTGGGAGGTGTTGGTTCCACCCACGGGGCCGTTCGGGGGCTATTTCGAGTTTTCACCCTCTAACGTCATGTTTTTAAGCCTAAGTCTAGAAATAAGCAAATTACCATCGTACTCTCAAATCGGGAGACCCGCGGCTGCGGGGTCGGTTCCTACCAGTAACGTTGGTCCCGTGGGAGGTTTTGGTGCCACCCACCGGGCCGTTCGGGGGCTGTTTCGAGTTTTCACCCTCAAACGTCATGTTTTTAAGCCTAAGTCTTGAAATATGCAAAATACCGTATTACTCTCAAACCGGGATACCCGCGGCTGCGAGGTCAGTTCCTACGAGTTACGTTGGTCCCGTGGGAGGTGTTGGTGCCACCCACAGGGACGTTTGGGGGTTGTTTCGAGTTTTCACCCTCTAACGCCATGTTTTGCTTAAGTGTAGAAATACGCAAATTACCGTCGTATTCTCAAACCGGGAGGCCCGCGGCTGCGGGTTTGATTCCTACGAGTTACATGGTTCCCGTGGGAGGTGTTGGTGCCACCCACGGGGCCGTTCGGGGGATGTTTCGAGTTTTCACCCTCTAACGTCATGTTTTTAAGCCTAAGTCTAGAAATATGCAAATTACCGTCGTACTCTCAAACCGGGAGAACCGCGGCTGCGGGGTCGGTTCCTACGAGTTACGTTGGTCCCGTGGGAGGTGTTGGTGCCACCCACGGGGCCGTTCGGGGGCTGTTTCGAGTTTTCACCCTCTAACGTCATGTTTTTAAGCCAAAGTCTAAAAATATTCAAATTACCGTCATACTCTCAAACCGGGAGACCCGCGGGTGCGAGGTCAGTTCCTACGAGTTACATTGGTCCCGTGGGAGGTGAGGGTGCCACCCACGGGGCCGTTCGGGGGCTGTTTCGAGTTTTCATCCTCTAACGTCATGTTTTTAAGCCCAAGTCTTGAAATATGAAAATTACCGTATTACTCTCAAACCGGGATACCCGCGGCTGCGAGGTCAGTTCCTACGAGTTACATTTGTCCCGTGGGAGGTGTTGGTGCCACCCACGGGGCCGTTTGGGGGCTGTTTCGAGTTTTCACCCTCTAACGTCATGTTTTTAAGCCTAAGTCTAGAAATAATCAAATTACCGTCGTACTCTCAAACCGGGAGACCCTCGGCTGCGGGGTCGGTTCCTACGAGTTACGTTGGTCCCGTGGGAGGTGTTGGTGCCACCCACGGGGCCGTTCGGGGGCTGTTTCGAGTTTTCACCCTCTAACGTCATGTTTTTAAGCCAAAGTCTAAAAATATTCAAATTACCGTCATACTCTCAAACCGGGAGACCCGCGGCTGCGAGGTCAGTTCCTACGAGTTACATTGGTCCCGTGGGAGGTGAGGGTGCCACCCACGGGGCCGTTCGGGGGCTGTTTCGAGTTTTCATCCTCTAACGTCATGTTTTTAAGCCCAAGTCTTGAAATATGAAAATTACCGTATTACTCTCAAACCGGGATACCCGCGGCTGCGAGGTCAGTTCCTACGAGTTACATTTGTCCCGTGGGAGGTGTTGGTGCCACCCACGGGGCCGTTTGGGGGCTGTTTCGAGTTTTCACCCTCTAACGCCATGTTTTGCTTAAGTGTAGAAATACGCAAATTATCGTCGTATTCTCAAACCGGGAGACCCGTGGCTGCGAGGTCAGTTCCTACGAGTTACGTTGGTCCCGTGGGAGGTGTTGGTGCCACCCACGGGGCCGTTTGGGGGCTGTTTCGAGTTTTCACCCTCTAACGCCATGTTTTGCTTAAGTGTATAAATACGCAAATTACCGTCGTATTCTCAAACCGGGAGACCCGTGGCTGCGAGGTCAGTTCCTACGAGTTACGTTGGTCTCGTGGGAGGTGTTGGTTCCACCCACGGGGCCGTTCGGGGGCTATTTCGAGTTTTCACCCTCTAACGTCATGTTTTTAAGCCTAAGTCTAGAAATAAGCAAATTACCGTCGTACTCTCAAATCGGGAGACCCGCGGCTGCGGGGTCGGTTCCTACCAGTAACGTTGGTCCCGTGGGAGGTTTTGGTGCCACCCACCGGGCCGTTCGGGGGCTGTTTCGAGTTTTCACCCTCAAACGTCATGTTTTTAAGCCTAAGTCTTGAAATATGCAAAATACCGTATTACTCTCAAACCGGGATACCCGCGGCTGCGAGGTCAGTTCCTACGAGTTACGTTGGTCCCGTGGGAGGTGTTGGTGCCACCCACAGGGACGTTTGGGGGTTGTTTCGAGTTTTCACCCTCTAACGCCATGTTTTGCTTAAGTGTAGAAATACGCAAATTACCGTCGTATTCTCAAACCGGGAGGCCCGCGGCTGCGGGTTCGATTCCTACGAGTTACATGGTTCCCGTGGGAGGTGTTGGTGCCACCCACGGGGCCGTTCGGGGGCTGTTTCGAGTTTTCACCCTCTAACGTCATGTTTTTAAGCCTAAGTCTAGAAATATGCAAATTACCGTCGTACTCTCAAACCGGGAGACCCGCGGCTGCGGGGTCGGTTCCTACGAGTTACGTTGGTCCCGTGGGAGGTGTTGGTGCCACCCACGGGGCCGTTCGGGGGCTGTTTCGAGTTTTCACTCTCTAACATCATGTTTTTAAGCCGAAGTCTAGAAATATGCAAATTTCCATTGTCCTCTCAAATCGGGAGACCCACGGTTGCGGGGTCAGTTCCTACGAGTTACATTGGTCCCGTGGGAGGTGATGGTGCCACCCACGAGGCCGTTTGGGGGCTGTTTCAAGTTTTCACTTTCTAACGTCATGTTTTTAAGCCAAAGTCTTGAAATATGCCAATTACTGTATTACTCTCAAACCGGGATATCCGCGGCTGCGAGGTCAGTTCCTACGAGTTACGTTGGTCCCGTGGGTGGTGTTGGTGCCACCCACGGGGCCGTATGGGGGCTGTTTCGAGTTTTCACGCTCTAACGCCATGTTTTGCTTAAGGGTAGAAATACGCAAATTACGGTCGTATTCTCAAATCGGGAGACCCGAGGCTGCGAGGTCAGTACCTATGAGTTACGTTGGTCCCGTGGGAGGTGTTGGTGCCACCCACGGGGCCGTTCGGGGGCTGTTTCGAGTTTTCACCCTCTAACATCATGTTTTTAAGCCTAAGTCTAGAAATAAGCAAATTACCGTCGTACTCTCAAATCGGGAGACCCGGGGCTGCGGGGTCGGTTCCTACGAGTTACGTTGGTCCCGTGGGAGGTGTTGGTGCCACCCACGGGGCCGTTCGGTGGCTGTTTCGAGTTTTCACCCTCTAACGTCATGTTTTTAAGCCTAAGTCTAGAAATATGCAAATTAGGGTTGTACTCTCAAACCGGGAGACCCGCGGCTGCGGGGTCAGTTCCTACGAGTTACATTGGTCCCGTGGGAGGTGATGGTGCCACCCACGGGGCCATTTGGGGGCTGTTTCGAGTTTTCACTTTCTAACGTCATGTTTTTAAGCCTAAGTCTTGAAATATGCAAATTACCGTATTACTCTCAAACCGGGATATCCGCGGCTGCGAGGTGAGTTCCTACGAGTTACGTTGGTCCCGTGGGAGGTGTTGGTGCCACCCACGGGGCCGTTTGGGGGTTGTTTCGAGTTTTCACCCTCTAACGCCATGTTTTGCTTAAGTGAAGAAATACGCAAATTACCGTCGTATTCTCAAACCGGGAGACTCGCGGCTGCGAGGTCAGTTCCTACGAGTTACGTTGGTCCCGTGGGAGGTGTTGGTGCCACCCACGGGGACGGTCGGGGGCTGTTTCGAGTTTTCACCCTCTAACGTCATGTTTTTAAGCCTAAGTCTAGAAATAAGCAAATTACCGTCGTACTCTCAAACCGGGAGACCCGCGGCTGCACGGTTCATACGAGTTACGTTGGTCCCGTGGGAGGTGTTGGTGCCACCCACTGGGCCGTTCGGGAGCTGTTTCGAGTTTTCACCCTCTAACGTCATGTTTCTAAGCCTAAGTCGAGAAATATGCAAATTACCGTCGTACTCTCAAACCGGGAGACCCGCGGCTGTGAGGTCAGTTCCTATGAGTTACATTGGTCCCGTGGGAGGTGAGAGTGACACCCACGGGGCCGTTCGGGGGCTGTTTCGAGTTTTCATCGTCTAACGTCATGTTTTTAAGCCTAAGCCTTGAAATATGCAAATTACCGTATTACTCTCAAACCGGGATACCCTCGGCTGCGAGGTCAGTTCCTACGAGTTACATTTGTCCCGTGGGAGGTGTTGGTGCCACCCACGGGGCCGTTTGGGGGATGTTTCGAGTCTTCACTTTCTAACGTCATATTTTTAAGCCTATGTCTTGAAATATGCAAATTACCGTATTACTCTCAAACCGGGATACTCGCGGCTGCGAGGTCAGTTCCTACGAGTTACGTTGGTCCCGTGGGAGGTGTTGGTGCCACCCACGGGGCCGTTTGGGGGCTGTTTCGAGTTTTCACCCCCTAACGCCATGTTTTGCTTAAGTGTAAAAATACGCAAATTACCATCGTATTCTCAAACCGGGACACCCGCGACTGCAAGGTCAGTTCCTACGAGTTACGTTGATCCCGTGGGAGGTGTTGGTGCCACTCACGAGGCCGTTCGGGGGCTGTTTCGAGTTTTCACCCTCTAACGTCATGTTTTTAAGCCTAAGTCTAGAAATAAGCAAATTACCGTCGTACTCTCAAACCGGGAGACCCGCGGCTGCGGGGTCGGTTCCTACCAGTTACGTTGGTCCCGTGGGAGGTGTTGGTGCCACCCACGGGGCCGTTTGGGGCTGTTTCGAGTTTTCACCCTCTAACGTCATGTTTTTAAGCCTAAATCTTGAAATATGCAAATTACCGTATTACTCTCAAACCGGGATACCCGCGGCTGCGAGGTCAGATCCTACGAGTTACGTTGGTCCCGTGGGAGGTATTGGTACCACCCACGGTGCCGTTCGGGGGCTATTTCGAGTTCTCACCCTCTAACGTCATGTTTTTAAGCCTAAGTCTAGAAATAAGAAAATTACCGTCGTACTCTCAAACCGGGAGACCCGCGGCTGCGGGGTCGATTCCTACGAGTTACGTTGGTCCCGTGGGAGGTGTTGGTGCCACCCACGGGGCCGTTCGGGGGCTGTTTCGAGTTTTCACCCTCTAACGTCATGTTTTTAAGCCTAGGTCTAGAAATATGCAAATTACCGTCGTACTCTCAAATCGGGTGACCCGCGGCTGCGAGGTCAGTTCCTACGAGTTACATTGGTCCCGTGGGAGGTGATGGTGCCACCCACGGGGCCGTTCGGGGGCTGTTTCGAGTTTTCATCCTCTAACGTCATGTTTTTAAGCCTAAGTCTTGAAATATGTAAATTACCGTATTACTCTCAAACAGGGATACCCGCGGCTCCGAGGTCAGTTCCTACGAGTTACATTTGTCCCGTGGGAGGTGTTGGTGCCATTCACGGAGCCGTTTGGGGGCTGTTTCGAGTTTTCACTTTCTAACGTCATATTTTTAAGCCTAAGTGTTGAAATATTCAAATTACCGTATTACTCTCAAACCGGGATACCCGCGGCTGCGAGGTCAGTTCCTACGAGTTAGGTTGGTCCCGTGGGAGGTGTTGGTGCCACCCACGGGGCCGTTTGGGGGCTGTTTCGAGTTTTCACCCTCTAACGCCATGTTTTGCTTAAGTGTAGAAATACGCAAACTACTGTCGTATTCTCAAATCGGGAGACCCGCGTCTGCGAGGTCAGTTCCTATGAGTTACGTTGGTCCCGTGGGAGGTGTTGGTGCCACCCACGGGGGCTGTTTCGAATTCTCACCCTCTAACGCCATATTTTTAAGCCCAAGTCAAGAAATACGCAAATTATCGTCGTACTCTCAAACCGGGAGACCCGCGGATGGGGGGTCAGTTGCTACGAGTTACATTGGTCCCGTGGGAGGTGTTGGTGCCACCCACGGAGCCGTTCGGGGCTGTTTGGAGTTTTCACCCTCTAACGCCACATTTTGCTTAAGTCTAGAAATATGAAATTACCGACGTATTCTAAAACCGGGAGTCCCACGGCTGCGAGGTCAGTTCCTACGAGTTACCTTGGTCCCGTGGGAGGTGTTGGTGCCACCCACGGGGCCGTTCGGGGACTGTTTCGAGTTTTCACCCTCTAATGCCATGTTTTCAAACTTAAGTCAAGAAATATGAAAATTACCATCGTATTCTCAAACCGGGAGTCCCACGGCTGTGGGGTCAGTTCCTACGAGTTACATTGATCCCGTGGGAGGTGTTGGTGCCACCAACGGGGCCGTTTGGGGGTTGTTTCGAGTTTTCACCCTCTAACGTAATGTTTTTAAGCCTAAGTCTAGAAATATGCAAATTACCGTCGTACTCTCAAACCGGGAGTCCCGCGGCTGTGAGGTCAGTTCCTACGAGTTACATTGGTCCTGTGGGAGGTGATGGTGCCACCCACGGGGCCGTTCGGGGGTTGTTTCGAGTTTTCACCCTCTAACGTCATGTTTTTAAGCCTAAGTCTTGAAATATGCAAATTATCGTATTACTCTCAAACCGGGATACCCGCGGCTGCGAGGTCAGTTCCTACGAGTTACATTTGTCCCGTGGGAGGTGTTGGTGCTACCCACGGAGCCGTTTGTGGGTTGTTTCGAGTTTTCACTTTCGAACGTCATGGTTTTAAGCCTAAGTCTTGAAATATGTAAAATACCGTATTACTCTCAAACCGGGATACCCGCGGCTATGAGGTCAGTTCCTACGAGTTACGTTGGTCCCGTGGGAGGTGTTGGTGCCACCCACGGGGACGTTTGAGGGCTGTTTCGAGTTTTCACCCTCTAACGCCATGTTTTGCTTAAGTGTAGAAATACAAAAATTACCGTCGTATTCTCAAACCGGGAGACTCGCGGTTGCGAGGTCAGTTCCTACGAGTTACGTTGGTCCCGTGGGAGGTGTTGGTGCCACCCACGGGGCCGTTCGGGGGCTATTTCGAGTTTTCACCCTCTAACGTCATGTTTTTAAGCCTAAGTCTAGAAATAATCAAATTACCGTCGTACTCTCAAACCGGGAGACCCGCGGCTGCGGGGTCGGTTCCAACGAGTTACGTTGGTCCCGTGGGAGCTGTTGGTGCCACACACGGGGCCGTTCGGGGGCTGTTTCGAGTTTTCACCCTCTAACGTCATGTTTTTAAGCCAAAGTCTAAAAATATTCAAATTACCGTCATACTCTCAAACCGGGAGACCCGCGGCTGCGAGGTCAGTTCCTACGAGTTACATTGGTCCCGTGGGAGGTGAGGGTGCCACCCACGGGGCCGTTCGGGGGCTGTTTCGTGTTTTCATCCTCTAACGTCATGTTTTTAAGCCCAAGTCTTGAAATATGCAAATTACCGTATTACTCTCAAACCGGGATACCCGCGGCTGCGAGGTCAGTTTCTACGAGTTACATTTGTCCCGTGGGAGGTGTTGGTGCCACCCACGGGGCCGTTTGGGGGCTGTTTCGAGTTTTCACCCTCTAACACCATGTTTGCTTAAGTGTAGAAATACGCAAATTACCGTCGTATTCTCAAACCGGGAGACCCGTGGCTGCGAGGTCAGTTCCTACGAGTTACGTTGGTCCCGTGGGAGGTGTTGGTGCCACCCACGGGGCCGTTTGGGGGCTGTTTCGAGTTATCACCCTCTAACGCCATGTTTTGCTTAAGTGTATAAATACGCAAATTACCGTCGTATTCTCAAACCGGGAGACCCGTGGCTGCGAGGTCAGTTCCTACGAGTTACGTTGGTCCCGTGGGAGGTGTTGGTTCCACCCACGGGGCCGTTCGGGGGCTATTTCGAGTTTTCACCCTCTAACTACATGTTTTTAAGCCTAAGTCTAGAAATAAGCAAATTACCGTCGTACTCTCAAATCGGGAGACCCGCGGCTGCGGGGTCGGTTCCTACGAGTTACGTTGGTCCCGTGGGAGGTTTTGGTGCCACCCACCGGGCCGTTCGGGGGCTGTTTCGAGTTTTCACCCTCAAACGTCATGTTTTTAAGCCTAAGTCTTGAAATATGCAAAATACCGTATTACTCTCAAACCGGGATACCCGCGGCTGCGAGGTCAGTTCCTACGAGTTACGTTGGTCCCGTGGGAGGTGTTGGTGCCACCCACAGGGACGTTTGGGGGTTGTTTCGAGTTTTCACCCTCTAACGCCATGTTTTGCTTAAGTGTAGAAATACGCAAATTACCGTCGTATTCTCAAACCGGGAGGCCCGCGGCTGCGGGTTCTATTCCTACTAGTTACATGGTTCCCGTGGGAGGTGTTGGTGCCACCCACGGGGCCGTTCGGGGGCTGTTTCGAGTTTTCACCCTCTAGCGTCATGTTTTTAAGCCTAAGTCTAGAAATATGCAAATTACCGTCGTACTCTCAAACCGGGAGACCCGCGGCTGCGGGGTCGGTTCCTACGAGTTACTTTGGTCCCGTGGGAGGTGTTGGTGCCACCCACGGGGCCGTTCGGGGGCTGTTTTGAGTTTTCACTCTCTAACATCATGTTTTTAAGCCGAAGTCTAGAAATATGCAAATTCCCATTGTACTCTCAAACCGGGAGACCCACGGTTGCGGGGTCAGTTCCTACGAGTTACATTGGTCCCGTGGGAGGTGATGGTGCCGCCCACGAGGCCGTTTGGGGGCTGTTTCGAGTTTTCACTTTCTAACGTCATGTTTTTAAGCCTAAGTCTTGAAATATGCCAATTACTGTATTACTCTCAAATCGGGATATCCGCGGCTGCGAGGTCAGTTCCTACGAGTTACGTTGGTCCCGTGGGTGGTGTTGGTGCCACCCACGGGGCCGTATGGGGGCTGTTTCGAGTTTTCACGCTCTAACGCAATGTTTTGCTTAAGGGTAGAAATACGCAAATTACGGTCGTATTCTCAAACCAGGAGACCCGAGGCTGCGAGGTCAGTTCCTATGAGTTACGTTGGTCCCGTGGGAGGTGTTGGTGCCACCCACGGGGCCGTTCGGGGGCTGCTTCGAGTTTTCAGCCTCTAACATCATGTTTTTAAGCCTAAGTCTAGAAATAAGAAAATTACCGTCGTACTCTCAAATCGGGAGACCCGCGGTTGCGGGGTCGGTTCCTACCAGTTACGTTGGTCCCGTGGGAGGTGTTGGTGCCACCCACGGGGCCGGTCGGGGGCTGTTTCGAGTTTTCACCCTCTAACGTCTTGTTTTTAAGCCTAAGTCTAGAAATATGCAAATTACCGTTGTACTCTCAAACCGGGAGACCCGCGGCTGCGAGGTCAGTTCCTACGAGTTACATTGGTCCAGTGGGAGGTGATGGTGCCACCCACGGGGCCATTTGGGGGTTGTTTCGAGTTTTCACTTTCTAACGTCAGGTTTTTAAGCCTAAGTCTTGAAATATGCAAATTACCGTATTACTCTCAAACCGGGATATCCGCGGCTGCGAGGTGAGTTCCTACGAGTTACGTTGGTCCCGTGGGAGGTGTTGGTGCCACCCACGGGGCCGTTTGGGGGCTGTTTCGAGTCTTCACTTTCTAACGCCATGTTTTGCTTAAGTGAAGAAATACGCAAATTACCGTCGTATTCTCAAACCGGGAGACTCGCGGCTGCGAGGTCAGTTCCTACGAGTTACGTTGGTCCCGTGGGAGGTGTTGGTGCCACCCACGGGGCCGATCGGGGGCTGTTTCGAGTTTTCACCCTCTAACGTCATGTTTTTAAGCCTAAGTCTAGAAATAAGCAAATTACAGTCGTACTCTCAAACCGGGAGACCCGCGGCTGCAGGGTCGGTTCCTACGAGTTACGTTCGTCCCGTGGGAGGTGTTGGTGCCACCCACTGGGCCGTTCGGGAGCTGTTTCGAGTTTTCACCCTTTAACGTCATGTTTCTGAGCCTAAGTCGAGAAATATGCAAATTACCGTCGTACTCTCAAACCGGGAGACCCGCGGCTGCGAGGTCAGTTCCTATGAGTTACATTGGACCCGTGGGAGGTGAGAGTGACACCCACGGGGCCGTTCGGGGGCTGTTTCGAGTTTTCATCGTCTAACGTCATGTTTTTAAGCCTAAGTCTTGAAATATGCAAATTACCGTATTACTCTCAAACCGGGATACCCTCGGCATCGAGGTCAGTTCCTACGAGTTACATTTGTCCCGTGGGAGGTGTTGGTGCCACCCACGGGGCCGTTTGGGGGCTGTTTCGAGTCTTCACTTTCTAACGTCATGTTTTTAAGCCTATTACTTGAAATATGCAAATTACCGTATTACTCTCAAACCGGGATACTCGCGGCTGCGAGGTCAGTTCCTACGAGTTACGTTGGTCCCGTGGGAGGTGTTGGTGCCACCCACGGGGCCGTTTGGGGGCTGTTTCGAGTTTTCACCCCCTAACGCCATGTTTTGCTTAAGTGTAAAAATACGCAAATTACCGTCGTATTCTCAAACAGGGACACCCGCGGCTGCAAGGTCAGTTCCTACGAGTTACGTTGATCCCGTGGGAGGTGTTGGTGCCACTCACGGGGCCGTTCGGGGGCTGTTTCGAGTTTTCACCCTCTAACGTCATGTTTTTAAGCCTAAGTCTAGAAATAAGCAAATTACCGTCGTACTCTCAAACCGGGAGACCCGCGGCTGCGGGGTCGGTTCCTACCAGTTACGTTGGTCCCGTGGGAGGTGTTGGTGCCACCCACGGGGCCGTTTGGGGCTGTTTTGAGTTTTCACCCTCTAACGTCATGTTTTTAACCCTAAATCTTGAAATATGCAGATTACCGTATTACTCTCAAACCGGGATACCCGCGGCTGCGAGGTCAGTTCCTACGAGTTACGTTGGTCCCGTGGGAGGTATTGGTACCACCCACGGTGCCGTTCGGGGGCTATTTCGAGTTCTCACCCTCTAACGTCATGTTTTTAAGCCTAAGTCTAGAAATAAGAAAATTACCATCGTACTCTCAAACCGGGAGACCCGCGGCTGCGGGGTCGGTTCCTACGAGTTACGTTGGTCCCGTGGGAGGTGTTGGTGCCACCCACGGGGCCGTTCGGGGGCTATTTCGAGTTTTCACCCTCTAACGTCATGTTTTTAAGCCTAAGTCTAGTAATATGCAAATTACCGTCGTACTCTCAAATCGGGTGACCCGCGGCTGCGAGGTCAGTTCCTACGAGTTACATTGGTCCCGTTGGAGGTGATGGTGCCACCCACGGGGCCGTTCGGGGGCTGTTTCGAGTTTTCATCCTCTAACGTCATGTTTTTAAGCCTAAGTCTTGAAATACGTAAATTACCGTATTACTCTCAAACCGGGATACCCGCGGCTCCGAGGTCAGTTCCTACGAGTTACATTTGTCCCGTGGGTGGTGTTGGTGCCATCCACGGAGCCGTTTGGGGGCTGTTTTGAGTTTTCACTTTCTAACGTCATGTTTTTATGCCTAAGTGTTGAAATATTCAAATTACCGTATTACTCTCAAACCGGGATACCCGCGGCTGCGAGGTCAGTTCCTACGAGTTAGGTTGGTCCCGTGGGAGGTGTTGGTGCCACCCACGGGGCCGTTTGGGGGCTGTTTCGAGTTTTCACCCTCTAACGCCATGTTTTGCTCAAGTGTAGAAATACGCAAACTACTGTCGTATTCTCAAATCGGGAGACCCGCGGCTGCGAGGTCAGTTCCTATGAGTTACGTTGGTGCCGTGGGAGGTGTTGGTGCCACCCACGGGGGCTGTTTCGAATTCTCACCCTCTAACGCCTTATTTTTAAGTCCAAGTCAAGAAATACGCAAATTATCGTCGTACTCTCAAACCGGGAGACCCGCGGATGGGGGGTCAGTTGCTACGAGTTACATTGGTCCCGTGGGAGGTGTTGGTGCCACCCACGGAGCCGTTCGGGGCTGTTTGGAGTTTTCACCCTCTAACGCCACATTTTGCTTAAGTCTAGAAATATGAAATTACCGACGTATTCTAAAACCGGGAGTCCCACGGCTGCGAGGTCAGTTCCTACGAGTTACCTTGGTCCCGTGGGAGGTGTTGGTGCCACCCACGGGGCCGTTCGGGGACTGTTTCGAGTTTTCACCCTCTAATGCCATGTTTTCAAACTTAAGTCAAGAAATATGAAAATTACCATCGTATTCTCAAACCGGGAGTCCCACGGCTATGGGGTCAGTTTCTACGAGTTACATTGATCCCGTGGGAGGTGTTGGTGCCACCAACGGGGCCGTTTGGGGGTTGTTTTGAGTTTTCACCCTCTAACGTAATGTTTTTAAGCCTAAGTCTAGAAATATGCAAATTACCGTCATACGCTCAAACCGGGAGTCCCGCGGCTGTGAGGTCAGTTCCTACGAGTTACATTGGTCCCGTGGGAGGTGATGGTGCCACCCACGGGGCCGTTCGGGGGTTGTTTCGAGTTTTCATCCTCTGACGTCATGTTTTTAAGCCTAAGTCTTAAAATATGCAAATTACCATCGTACTCTCAAACCGAGAGACCCGCGGCTGGGGGGTCAGTTCCTACGAGTTACATTGGTCCCGTGGGAGGTGTTAGCGCCACCCATGGGGCCGTTCGGGGGATGTTTCGAGTTTTCACCCTCTAACGCCATGTTTTTAAGCCCAAGTCAAGAAATATGCAAGTTACCGTCGTACTCTCAAACCGGGAGACCCGCGGCTGTGGGTTCAGTTCCTACAAGTTACATTGGTCCCGTGGGAGGTGTTGGTGCCACCCACAGGGCCATTCGGGGGCTTTTTCGAGTTTTCACCCTCTAACGCCAAGTTTTTAAGCCTAAGTCAAGAAATACGCAAATTATCGTCGTACTCTCAAACCGGGAGACCCGCGGCTGGGGGGTCAGTTCCTACGAGAGTCTGAAATATTTTCAACATATTATCCAACAATCAAACCCATAATTATCCCGTACTCCTTCTAATTATCCCGTACTCCTTCTAACATACTATCCAACAACTAATAATTATCCAACAGCCAAACCAAACAAAACTAATATTTATCTCGTACTCCTTCTATCATACTATCCAACAACTAATAATTATCCAACAGCCAAACCAAACAAAACCAATATTTATCCCGTACTCCTTCTATCATCTAAAATTTAATAGATAATGCATATCAATTCTATAACTAATTTAGTTAAAGTAAAGAGTACCTGGAATGTAATGAAGAACTGGTATGCAATTCTTAGATCTGCAATATGGAAATAATGTGTAATGAAGAACTGGTATGTAAAATTAAAGAAAGTACCTCACAAAACTCCTGAAGAATTATTAGTTGCCTATAATATGTCTTAGATTTACACAAATACATACAAATTGAAAACTGAAAATGTTGGAATAAAGCATACTAGATATAAAAGTTTTTGACAGGGGTAGGTATGGCGAAAAGTGAAAATGTTATTGAAACACACATACATATAAGTTGAATAAAGCATACTAGATTGAAATGTTTTTCATAGTTTCTCTCAATTATCGGCAACCAAAAGAGAGAAAATTATTAGAACTGATCTATCTGAACTCATAATAGAAGCGAAAAGAAAGTTAAATTCACCATTAAGCACATTCTCATACAAGTTATCTAATACAATTACCTGAAGAACCTTGTAGATACACGCTTTTCACTACACCAAATCCTACGATATTTGCTAATACCCTTTAACTTCATTTTCTTCCTAAAATCAATGAACAACATATTCAAGATAACAGCAAATTCGAAAGTGAAAACAGTGAAAAACATATTCAATATAACAGGGCATATTCAATTGGATAATGTTGAGTTCAGACAATTACCCGAATAATAGCTCTACCCATTGCTTTAAGAGCAATGTCGTCGGATCCTTTCTCCTACAAAAAGAAAACATTATCCAATTGCATAAGCTTCAAAATAGAGAAACGTAAAGGAGTACAAAATAGTCATTTAAATCATTTAAAAAAATCACATTTGTAGCATAAAAACATGTTTGATCCAAAATACATTTTCTAGGGGCTTGAACAAGAACGGAATAACAATTACAGTCAATTAACCAAAAGGCTTCATAACAGATTTGACATATGTCGGTATACACAGCATAACACGTGTTTATTTTAATAAGACAATCTGAATCTCACGTGGCAAAGTGACACTCGTAGCATAATAACATTAACCATAAAAAACATGTCTTTTTTCTAACATTGGTTTGTTATTGATTTTAATGAAACACAACAAGGACATAATACATAACACAACTAGTGTAATTATGAGGATGTATCTGCCCTCGGCTTCTCTATCCTCTGACCACCATAAAACCACTCTTATTATAAAATTCGTGTATATTACAAAAATTTGTGTATATATTATAAAATTCCACGTACAAATTATAATTTTTCCAATAAAAAATCATGTATACTTTACAAATTTTATCATATACAGGACTGAAAATCGAGTATACATTACAGTTGGCAAAGGGTTTTTGTTAAGTGAAATTTCTACATAACTCCTTGTTGTCGTCTCAGGTATAGTAGAATGCATAAATACGTTATTGACAAAATGTAGTCAATGAACGGTCGTATACAAGTTCAGTTTATGAATGATAGCGTAGCTACATACAAAATATGAATACAATTTCAAATAAGAATAATTGTAAATAAATTTGGTAAAAGAAAAAGGTTTCCAGATCGTAACCTCTGGGGATTTCACCCAACCTCTGAAAGTAATATGCAGGTCCAAAATGCGACTGTGCAAAACTCAAGACAGAAATAAGGAGGTAAGCTAATGTACCTTTACTATAGATGTTAAATGCAGCAGTTGCAATTTTATTTAACAGAGTCAAATGATTTGGAACCATTGATGTACTCTCCCTGCCTAACCACTTTAATTCTCAGGCACGTGGTTGTTACCTAATGACCGCAATACATAATGGTGATCAACCTCGGATTGAAGGAGTTTTATAATCATAGTTTGGGTTTAGCCGTATAACTGTGCTCTATCATTTTGGTATATCGTATACCTATTCAGTTGAAAACTTCGGGTCAATTTTTACTCATCCAGCCTTTACTTTCTACATTCCAGATGTCACATAAATCAATAGCATTAAAGTGGTAACCAATATAATGGTTGGGTGCTCACTGTGAATATACAGAGGATGCACTGGATACAGAGTAGGCCCTGACTTTAGCACCAACAATCAACCCCGCAACAACAACAAAAAAAGACACAGAAGTAGCATGTATATATAAACAGACAAATGCAATAAAATTAAAAGATGGAAGACAAAAGGGTGAGCTTTGGGGCATTCAAACATAAAGTATACCTTCCACTTGGTTTTCCCCTCTGTTTTCAAAGAAACCTCATCAATGAAAGATGCAAGCTCACCAAACATGATTTCGCACACTTCTAGATGTGAATGGACAAGGGCCATAATGGCTGCATGCTGAAAAAGAATGATAATAAATGAACTTAAAAAATGCAAAACAAATCAAGAACCAAATTGATAGCAGAAATTTGAACAAATATATACTTTTATAAGTTACAAATTCAAACTGAAAACAAAATCCCGATTATATCTAACAAGACAAGCTTATATTGGATCTGATGTAGGGCACTCACATCAAATCCTCAACTGTATTACAAGCACATTTGAATCCTCAATTAATAAGACAGGTAATTAAAGATATAGATCGAAACCTCCTTATTTCTGTCACACTCCATTTGTGCGTTTTCTGTCAGACTTGGAGCTGTCTCAAACCTTCTTGCTGTCTCCGTCATTGAAGCCTCCGGCCACCACCATCACAGCAACCCGAACAACACTTGGTCCGGCTGAAACCCTAACTGAAATCGTCGGTGCCACTTGGTCGATTGAATGAAAGAGAGGGAGGGGAAGGAATTGAATGAAACGAAGGGTATAGCGGGAGTTATGTTTTTCAGATTTAACATGGTCACGGCTCTGGCCGTGACCAACGAGTGAAACAAATTAATGAAATTAGTGAGCCCACCATTTTGGGTATGGTCACGGCCCATAGCCGTGACCCATACCAATAAATGGTCACGGCCCCAAGCCGTGACCCCTAATTTGTGGTGCGCGACCCTTTTTCATTCATCTTAGTGCTTGAATGAGGTATGGTCACGGTCCATAGCCGTGACCCACACCCAGAAATGGTCACGGCCCTAAGTCGTGACCCTCAATGTGTGTATTCTTTTCTTCGTCATGTCGTGGGTCACGGAATTGGGCCGTGACCCACCCGCGACCAAGCTTGGAGGGAATTTTGGCGCGAGTTTGGCGCCAAGATGGTCACGGCCTGGTCACGGCCCAAGTCCACGACCACAGTGGTCGCAGACTTGGGTCGTGACCACTTCCCGAGCATTAATAATTTAGTGTGGTAATACATATGGTCACGCCAAAAATTGAGTGGGTCACGGCCCAAGTCCGCGACCATCTGGTCGCGGACTTGGGCCGTGACCCACTGGGCGTGACCATTCGCAGGATTTGGTGTAGTGAAAGTTATCTTATTCCACCTTAGCTTTAATTCATTGCTTTATGTATACTTCTTGTTCATTCATACAAAAATATAGGGTATGACACATTATTTATGATAATCACTTTGGATATACCAAACCTGCAAACGATATACTCCTTTTAAAGTGGGTTACGACTTGGACAATTACTCTTCTTAGAGTAATGGTCTCTGCCCATTTGCTGTACAATTCTATAGCAACGATCGTGAAAGGTTTGCCATGAGAAACTGGGCAGATATTTACCACCAAATTAAATGCCCATGTGTGAAAGGTATAGGGAGATGCTAACCATTGCAAATTAACTGAAGGGGTATATACCATGTTACCGTACACTTGGCAAACTCTGCATTTCTTCACATAACCAATGGAGTCAGCTTCTACGGTTGGCTAATAGTAACCCAACATCATCAATTGTTCTTATAGTTTGGCACCTCCTATGTCGAAAGGCTCATGATCTTCCTTTATCACTCTCTCTACATCCCCTTTAGCTATTAACTTTAACGCCTTCTCATTGTAGCCCTTCTTGTACAGTTCCCCTTACACTAGGTAGAAGATGGGCCACTCTCTTTTTAAGATAAATCTTATTTGCTTGCTCGACTGGAACTCACCATCCTTCAAATATGTTATGTAAGGTTATCTCCAATCCTCAAATGCTTCTATAAAGTTAGCTTTCGCTGACTAGTCAAATTTGGCTAGGCATTTTAGGCACCACTATTATAGACGAGCAACCTTTGTGCTCATGTGTAACACCCCGCCCACCCGGAGAGAGCGAACGGAGCGCCACTATTGATAAAACTAACCAAATCCATCAATCAACAAGGTATAGAGCATCAAAATAAAATCCCACAATAATACAAATCCACTAATCTCAAACTTCATATTAATACAACAAAATTCTCTCGAATAAAATAACTAAAGTAAATCTCCAATGCTCTATACATCAAAATAAATAAATACAAGTCTTCTCATCTTGTATTAAAATTACTTCCAAATAATCCACGCTAAAAAATCATCCCAATTGGTCCATAGCGTCACAATCCACGCTAACCTGCCAACTAAAGAAAATATGGGGAAGTACACAATACGACAGGATAGATGCTCAACAAATATTAGCGGTGAATAAAGCATAACAACACGAGTATGAATATTGAAATCAAATGAAAATCTCAAAGCATTTATCAATAAATTTCTCAACAACACATTAACTAGGTCACCAGGCCTCACCCCATCCGCATATGCTTTATCAAGCCATAGCCCGAGAAGCAGATATTTTGGCGGGTGCCCAACCTCCGTGTCATATTAGAATCTCATGAGAATGTTATCAACAACAATATAATGAAGCCACATGAATCAAAATAATTCAACAATTACTTCTCCAGTATTCAATGAAGTTAACAATTCAAAAATGAGTTCAATTAAACATGAAATCAACGGAATAAACTCTCGAGAGATTTAAAGGAGCATATTGTGTAAAACCCCATACCTCAAAATCATTGCATGAATCGCCACATAAATTCAGCCTCAAAATCTGATCGCACCATCACGTTCCTCTCACGAAAATAATCAAATCATGTTAAATCCCTAACACGAGATAACCTCAAATAGTTCTATTTTAAAAACCCAGAAAAATCATATCCAAAAATTTTTCAAATCACCAATCCGATTTCATATTTGTATTCTAGATGAAAAATTGAGTCAGGTATGTGTTTTGAGTTTTTCTCAAATCTCATTCGAAGGCACTCAAAATGAATATATAAAACACTCCAAAATGACTCTTCTCATTCCACTCGTTTTTGCCTATTTGGATTTCATTTTTTGCCTCTCTTTTTCATCTCCCTCTCCTTATAATCACCCATAATATTCCTTATATAGTCTCTCTCTCAAAATCTAGCTCGGAGCCTAAGCTAACGCATATTACTATATTACCCTTTAATTCAAAATTGTCAACTTTACATATTTAAATCATTAAAAAATGTTCAAAAGCCAATTAAATTTGAATTTAAATATTCGATTCACTTCAAATAAAAATAAATATAATATCAATATCCCGATTAATAAAATAATAATATTATTGAAAATTATATACCGTATTCATAAATAAAGCCCATAAAATTATGGGGTATTACATCATGGTGGGCTAGAAGTAGCCCCCCTGCAACCGTAGATAAAGAGGGACATCAATATCCTCACAATGCTTCTCATGCATTACTGCCAACCTCTCTCTAGCTTATTCTTCTCTAACACACCTTGATAAGAACCTAGCGGGGTTCTTACAATAAATCGTTCCTTATAGTAGGTGGTAGTTGTCCAGTTCTAACATCTTCATCTCTCCTTCTCAGGTTTCTAATTGCTTCAACACTGGTTGCCTCAAATTTTTTGGCTTGTCACTTGGAAACAGAGACTACAGTGTTGTAGGTATTGTCCTTCGATGGACTATTATGGTTGCTTCTGGTTCATCCTTGTCTAATTTCTAGGCTATCGTAGGTAGTGCGACTGGGTGCCTATTCATCGCTCACACATGTATCTCAATGGTTATCTTCAAGAATTGGCTCAACAGTATCTGGATGATGGATCTATATGGTGCTAGATTGACAGGCTTGAAGGAAAACCTATTTTACTACCAAGTTAGAGTCCCCTCATATACGTAACACTTTGATATCTTTACACAACGACTCCAACAATCTGAGAATGAGGTCTTCTTACTCAGACTCATTATTTGAACATTTGAAATCCAGCTTGAAGGAGAGAGTGACATTCTCCTTATCATTCGAGAGGATAATAACCGCACACCATATTACTTTTGCACAAGAACCATCAAAGTCCATCTTCCACTCCTCCATCTCTTCCTCTAAACATTCTTGGAAATTTTCTCCAAGCAGCTCTTCACTGGGAGGCTCAAAATTTTATCGTAGGAAGTAGGCTAATAGGTTTGCCACTGCCTGACTCTTCATGGGTTTTGGTACCAAGCACTTAAAATCATATTTTCTGATAGAATTAAGAACCACCCTACTTCTCACCTTACCAATACCGGTCGTGCTAAGAGGTACTTGATATGCTCACAATTATTGATAATGTATACTATAAAAGCCAACAAGTAGTGTCTCAACTTTTGGGCCATGAAGACCATGGCAAGGGAGTGCCTCTCAACATTGGTATATCTAGATTCTGTTATTGAAATCACCATTGACAAATAATAAATTGGCCTTTCCACCCTTTAATTTTCTTGAGCCAGCAGTGCTCATGTGGATTTCTCTGTTGAGGTGAGGTAGAGCATCAGTGGTGCTCCGGTGGTATCATCATAGACGGGGATACTAATATTTATTTGGTTTTCTCAATGTACTTCTTCTGCTCTTCTCCCCAGATCTACTTAGCTTTTTCTTTTATCAATGAAAAATGGGTGAGTCACCTCCGCCAGCGCTGGTATAAATCTTCTTAGGTAAGACACCTTTCCTAAGAAGCTCTTGAACTGTCGTTGACTCTTTGGTGGTGACATCATCACAATGTCCTTCCTCTTTTCCTCAACGATCTGCACCCCTATCGATTTACTACAAATCCCAAAAAATTTCCTGCAATGAACCTAAAGGCACACTTTGAGGTATTCATTCTCATCTTGTACTTATGACATCTTTCAAACACCCACCTGAGGTCTTCGATATGATTACTTTCTTTCTTTGACTTCACCAGCAGGTAATCCACGTAGAACTCCAATATGTCATGATATAAGTCATGGAAGATGGCCATCATAGTTCGCTGGTAGGTGGCCCCTGCATTCTTCAACCCAAATGGCATGACCTTTTAGTGAAAATTTCTTAATGGCGTGTGAAAGGCAGTCTTCTCAACATATGTCGGATCCATCTTAATCTGATTGTAGCCAATATACCTATCCATGAAACTGTACATCTCACGACCCACGGTAGCGTCTACTTGACTGTCTATACTAGGAAAGGGAAACTCATCTTTGGGACATGTCTGGTTCAAGTCGCAAAAGTCAATGAAAATACAAATTTTTCTTTTATCTTTCTTTGCCACAAGCACAATGCTATAAATACACACAGGGTGTTGAATGGGTTTAATGAACCCTACGTCCAATAATTTCTCCACCTCTGCCTTTATCTTAAGGTCTAGATTAGCCTTGTATGTGAGAGTGGCTTGTCTAACTGGGAAAGCATGAGGAAGAACATTTAGTTTATGAGAACTCACCTCTAGGTATATCCTCGACATCTTTGTATATTTTCAAGCGAACTCATTAGTGAATTCCTTGAGCAGTCTGAGGATCTCCTCCTTGTGCTTTGAGTTCAAACCTTTGTAATTAGAATGGGTCTACTCTCACCCCCTTCTATTCCTAAATTAATTTCCTCCAGTTCTTGCAACTGTTCGGCTTCTTCTGGTTACTCAATATGCTCAATAATGTGGAATTCATCCACCACAAAACATTCGGGTTCCAGGTCGACGCTCTTTGTGACTTTTTTCAGGACGTATTCACCTTCCTCGAGGGTACTTGGCTTGACTCTCTTGTTATAAAAAAATTTCTTGCGATGTCAATAGGCTTCTACTCTGAGCAATGTTATCTCCCTGATCTCATCTATCAGGTCCATATCTAACCTTCACACAAAATCACTTTTAGTAGAATCAAAATTTAGAACCCTAGGCCTTAGTATTATTACCTCAACTGAGACCATGGATTTACTAACAAAGGCCAACATATAGGATGTTTCTTCTGTTGTTGTTCGTGGTATTGTACTGTAGGCCCACAACACGCTTTGTAGTTCATTTATCTAACTCCGTTTAGCTGAGTCCACTCTTTTCTTCATTCCTTCCAACAATGTTTGGTTCGTGACCTCTATCTACCCAGTTATCCCAGAACGCCACCCGTACAAACCGTTATAAGTCGTATATGACTTTTTTGTCCTACAGTTTCACCTTCTTACATGTTCGAGGGGGATTGTCTATCACCTCTACTTTCCTATTTCCTTTTTCCATCTAAGGGATCACTCTCTATCCCAACTGATCATGAACAAATATCCTCGGTTGGACACCTCAGGCTACCACTTGTATCCCCTCTAACTTTCTTGCTGAGATTTTTCTCTCTTTATCAAGCTCAGTATAAAATGTTGCATCTACCAAGTGGTCCTCCTTAATAGAAAATGGCTTTTGTGTTTCTTTGATTATAATCTCATTGCCTCGAAGATTATCTTTGTCACATTAATGATATGTGGAAGGCATTATTCCATGAGTGTGCATCCACACTTGACCTATAAGAAGCTGGTAGCTTGTATTGGCACTAATGATATGAAACTTAATGTGGGAAGTGAAGTTCCCCAACTTCATAACCACATTCATATATCGAAGTGGTTGCATGCATGCGCTATAAAATCACGAAATCACCCACAGCACGGGAACTATCTTTTCTTAAGAGATCCTTATCTCATATAATATTGATCATGGTTGTCATGTAGAGTGGGAAGTTATGAAAATATGGCACTTACCTATCTGCTTCAGAGAATACCACCTCAAAAGTATATCTTTTATTTAACCGCCCAATTGGTCCCTTCCAATTTAACGAGGGGAACCTGCGTTGCTGCACTGATTCCAAAACCTTTCTCGTGATGACAACTCGGGTGTCATATTTACTCCTATCTAATTGAAGAACCATTTTAATTTAGGGCTTATTTATATGGCCTCTCACTTAGAGTCCAAGTCTACCTATAAGTTTGAGCATTGTAGACATATTCTGCCTTAGATGTTCCTCCTTCGTTTAAAGAAAATATGACATCTACTTTTCCTTCGGGGGGTTCACTTGCTCAACCCCCTCACATCCAGCCTCTTCTTGATCAGGATTGAAGATCCATTCCTCACGCACCCTCTCCTTCTCAATTCTTTATTCTCTGTTAAGCGCCAGTCCTTCCATCTCTTCATATATCTTCTCACTATCTTTCCATTCCATCCGATCTTGAGATGCTATTTCATCATATACTACTACCATATTGGTAGTTCCATAATGATGTACCACTGGCCACCTGCTCTCTAATGATCCTTCGTAGGTAATAATAGCCTTTGGTGGTGTGCTGCACTCTCCGATGAAACTCGCAATACTTGGCATTAGCTTTTTCTACTGCTGTTAAAACTTCCCCATTTGAATGAGGGGGACCTACTACCCCCTCTCTTACCAATGTACGATAATAGTCTATTACATCTTCCATATTATAAGGTAGTGACGGTGGGACATCATCTCCAAACTTCCTCTTGTTAACTATGTTGTTGCCTTTGAATCCAAGGCCCCCTTCTTGTCCTTTGAACCTCCATTTACATAATTAAACACGTGCCTCCTTCAGACTTGAAACCTTCCATAAGTCACAGGCACATGTGTCCTCTAATTTAAGGGTATAGGCTTTATTATCATGACTATATTACTGGTAGGACGGGTGAGTTCTCTAAAAGTCCCATCTCTGGTCTCATTGACCAAATGGATATTATACTCTTCAAGCATCCTATCAACACATATTTGCAACAACCTTGCCTCCTCCACATCTTCATGGACATCTAGTGCCCTCTCGCAAAAATTTTGAATATATTGCATCATCTCTTCACCGAGCTTCTTCACTTTGAGCCAGGTGTCTGAACGTAAATTCATTCTCTTCTACAAAAAACTTTTGAAGAAATTGCCTGTGCATTTCCTCCCATGCAGGGATGCTGTTGGGCGCCAAGTGGGAGTACCATGTTATAGCACCCCGCCCGCCTGGGGAGAGCGAATGAAGCGCCACTATCGATAAAACTAATCTAATAAAAAAATAACCAAGTATAAAGCATCTAAAATAAATCCCGCAATATAAAAAAAGAATCAACTAATCTCAGTCTCTTCAAATTAAATACAACCAATAATCTCTCGAAATAATACAACTATCTATCTCGAAATAAAATGCTCCATACAACAAAAATAAAAACAATCTTCTCATATGTATTCTCTCGAATATTCTTCCCAATAAAAATCCATGCTAAATATCATTCTCCAAATCAAATCCAAAGCGCCCAAATTCGAGCTAACCTACCACTAAAAGAAAATATGGGGAAGTACACAATACGACAGGAAAGATGGTCATCAAATATTAGCGGTGAATAAAGCGTAACAACACGAGTACGAATATTCAAATCAAATACAAATCTCATAACCATTTTTATCAATATAATTTCTCAACAACACATTAACCGAGTCACCAGGCCTTACCATACGGTGCCATTCCTTATCAATTAGCTGGAAAAGGAATCTTGGCGGGTGCCCAACATCAGTGCCATATTAAAATCTCATGACAACATGCCCAACACAATAATAATACCACATGAATCAAAATTAGATTCCAACAATAATTTTCAGATTCCAAATGAATTTATCAATTCAAATATGAGTTCAATAATCACATGAAATCAAAGGGAATAACACTCGCGAGATTAAGGAGCATATTTTGTAAAAACCCATACCTCAAACCACCAAAAGAATCCAACAAAACTTTGCCCAGAAATCACAGAATAAGCCATCAAAATCAGTCCACAAAGATCCACAAAAGTCCTCCAACATCAACCTCAAAACAGCCCCAAGAACACCTCCAAAAACCTAAGGTTGAATGCATAAATCAAAGGGTACTGTTTGTGTATAAAAGAGAGGAAAATAAAATATGTTTTCTGCTATTTTTATTCCACAATAATGTTCCAAAATAATCACCCACGGTCCCTTTTTATAAGGTAAAAAAGACAAGAGTTGGAACCAAACCAAAACACTTAACAAAACCTGTTGCGCACGAAACCTGAGGGGATCGATCGATTGATCCCTGGCGTCGATCGATCGATCGCCCAGAAAAATCGATTTAGCCAGCACAAAAATATAAGGGATAAAATATTTAAAAATTCGTTTTAACTCCGATTTCGAAACCGTTTTAAATTCTCTCCTTTAAAAATAATTCTCAACATAATTGAGCAATAAAAAATAATTTTCTCAAAAACATTATTTTTCCTCAAATTTTGAAAATACCTTAAAAATTACGTGGGTTTTTACACACGTGTAGGCTTTCCCCGTGAGACTTTTGGAGAACTCCCGTAACTCCAGATTCTTGTCATTCCCATCCATAAATAATTTCACATGCTCCCTTGGGCTTTCTCCTTTGTCGTTGAATTTGATGAATTTTGGTGGAACATACCCCTCTGGGTATGGCTTCTCATTCACACTTTCTATGTAAGGGTTCTGCAACTCCTCATACAGATGATAAGTTTCCCTTTGAGAGGAGGATATTAGCTTTTTTACTTCCTCTATGGTAACAGCCTTGGAGGGAGACTACTTCAAACTTACATTCTTTATTTCTAGTGAACTGAGTAGTGTTGTTGTTTACTCTAGAACCACCTTTCCTGTGGAGCAACCACTACTGTTGCTGCTACAACAACATATGCTATTTTAGAGGGGGTTACTACTGGTGTTACACAACTTTGGATCAAACTTGCCAAATCCACGTTATTTTGTTTCAAAAACTCAAAAAACATTCTCATTAAATTCATACATGTCAATGGAGAAACTGCTTGTACACCAATCTGTCCTCCATGAGGAGCAGGTGCTCTACCTCGCATTACCACCACATCCTCTTAGGTGGTTTGGTCACTCTGATCTCTATTCCTAGGTGGAGTGTCTTAAAAAATTAGCTGCTTAGAAATGTTAAAACCTTATTTGTCCATGATAGTGAGGACACCTCTCTAAAAGAGCCGCCAAATGTAGGAGGGTAGTGTGAGTGGGGTCTGATAAGAAACTGGAATGGGTGAGGCGTGACCCAGTCCAATGGACTCTGCTTTTAAGGTTTTTAGAAAGATTCAAAAGAAGTATTTGGTAAAACCTTCCTTTTTTTTTAGTAAAGACGGAGTGAAAACTAGAACCACTCGCTACAAGAAGATAAACTTCACAAATAATAATAACAACTTTGAGAAAAGAATCTCATGAGAAACATGGTTGTCAAGGTAGGGGTCAAGAAACAAGCACCCAACACTTAGAGAGAGCAGGGAGAGAATACTAGGTGGTCTGGTGCGATTTTGACAGAGTGATAGCTTACTTCAATATCTGATATCTTATTTGACCTCACCAATGATCCTATTTATAGGTGAATACTAAGTCTAGTTTGGGCCTTATGGGCACCAAAAACAAGAGGGAAAACTTAGAGGGACAAGGTATGCACTATACCTTTTGTCCCTACTAGGTCCACAACCGCTTGTCCCCTTTGACAGATGACGCCTAGTGTTAATCAAAGTCAAAAAGAAAATATGTCTCCTAATGGAAACAAAATATCTAATTTGTTATATATATTTTTAAATTAGTAACTTGTTGTACAAACTTAATAAACTTGAAAGTGGCCTCGAGGGCCACCCTCTCCAAAGTCATTTTGTAAAAAAGTTTATTTCTTGTGAGCAGCCTCTTGGCTACTCTCACTTCAGTTATGACTAAGTGTTAGCTGTGTAGGCACTTGAGTGACTCCTATTTTCTCTTTACCAATATTGTCTATATCTTAAAAAGCTAAGTGGTTGAGCTTTCTCAACAAACCTTGTCTCTCAACCACCAAGACAAAACTCCCAGGAATCCCAACTACCCTTTTTGAGCCCTGTCTGCTCAGCAAGGTTACCTGTACAAGAAAGTAAATATTAGTACTTTGTTATTTCTGGAGTAACAAATCTTGAGGAGGATGTGACTCTAGGTGGACCTCCTCTCCATCTATCATTTTTTTGGTAAGTCATTCGGGGCAGAGGATCCACTCTAGGTAGAACTCATCACCCTTCCTCTATTTCTTTGATGTATGAATTCGGGCGAAGGGGGTTGTTCGTAATGAGTCCCCTTGCCCTAGCCTTTTCTGTGGCCTCAACTTATTTGGAGAGGCTGCTCGTGGTGAGCCCTCTCAAACTTGCCTTTTTTGTGTGGCTTGAGTCTTGGGACGAGGGGTTGCTCGTGATGAGCCATCCTCGTCCTTACATATTATCTATGGCTTTAGTCTTGGGATGAAGGGCTACTCGTAATGGGAACCATCTCCCTTATTTATTCAATGTGACTTGGGCTTTGGGACGAGGGGCTACTCGTGGTGAGCCCTACTTGTCCAACTGGCCACCCCCTTTGGGCCTTAGTATCCTTTGGAAGGGGTTGCTCATGATGATCCTCCCCCCCTCTCATTCTTGTCTTTTTTTTATGCAGCTTAAATTTTGGGACAAGGGGTTGCTCGTGGTAAGTCCCCTTATCCAAGTGTACCATTTGGTCATGGGGGATCAATATACGTAGTCCCCCTTGATCTAAACCTTTATTGCTAATTTGAGCAGAGGTGGCGCCTCCATATGGGGTTGCTCGCCTTAGGCCTTCCTCTAAAGAATGAACACCCCTCTACATATGGAATAAAAATGTTGGCAAAAATATTATTTTGTTGAAAATAATAGATGACTAAATGTTTTAAAGTTTTCTTGAAAAGAAACTAAGTTTGGGCCTTTTATGAAAATTGCATTTCTAGAAGTTTGAAGTTAAACATTTTATAAAATAAAACATTTTGAAAAATGATGTTGATCTTGCTAAATATGTTTGGTGAAATAGCATCCCAAAGTCTCTTAAAAAATGAAGATTTTATGAAAGTGGGACATTTGTTGAGTTTGAAGAATTAAAATATCTTTGTGTTTTGAATGTGCATTTTTGCAAGTATTACAAATTTCTAGAATGAAATGTATGTTTAACCCATTTGATTGGATTTCAGGATTAAAATCCATCTTCTCATGCATATAAAATTGTAATATTTTGATAATGGACATACAAATAAGTTTAAATAAGGTTTTGTTGGGTTTAAACAATAAGTAAGAAAAGTAGAAATGTTAGTCTTCAAAGTGTGTGAAAAAAGAATTATAGGTGATAAGTGTAAGGTTGTAAGACTACATGTGTTGATGAAAGAAAATGGTGCTTTTCTTATAAATTGGTCTTCTATGTTCAATGATTATTGAAAATAAAAGTAGTGAAATAAAGATGTTTCCAATTGAAAACAATATTACTCCAAAGGGCTAAAAAGGTGTTAAGGCGCTAAAAACACTTAAGAAGTTAGTATGGGGTACTTAATGGTATTTTGAAAAATTAACACTTGTGAAATTGGGAAAATTTGTAATTTTATGTAAAGTGGAATGTTTTTATGAAATAAAAATATTGGAAAGGGTGTTACACATGATAGTCCTAATGAACATAATTTTTGGAATAAAATCAAGGCTAAAGTGTAAAGGACATGAAATGATGATTTTTAAAGTGTAGCACAAATTAAGGTAGAACACGAGGTTTTTCTTCGACCGGGTAAAAGGAAAGGTAGAATAATGTGGACATTTGCTAAATGTAAAAACACTTTAAAAAGGAACTTGGATGACACCAAAAAAATTAAGGAGGGCCGAGAGCCCTGGAGTGAAAGACTCAAAATCATTGGCCAGAGCATATGGTGCACATGGCTGGTGGTGTGGGGTTCGTTAAAGTATGTGGTTATTAGAATATTTCGAGATAAAGATAAAGGAATAAGTAACATGTCAAGAAATGGGTTGTGTGGTGAAGATGCGTTAAGACAACCTAACTTGAATGGATTAATAAATGTTCCGGTAAAGGTTAAAGCAAATAACAAATAAGTAAATTGATTAATGTCCAAAAGGTAAAGAAAAAGGTAAAGTAAGTGGGTAGCTAAGAAACCTAAGAGTTTTAATCCATAATTAACACAAAGGTGTGTTTTGAAAGATTTTCAAAGGAGAAATAAGTATTTTCTAACACGGTGTTCGCGTGATTTTCAATGAAAATATTAATGTGGATTGGTTAAAATGAAAAAGGGTAATTTTGGTAAAGAAATAGCTTTTGGTCAAACCAAGTGTAGTTGTTTCAAGTATTTAACCGAATGTGTTAAATAAAGGGATAAACGTCCAAATAAGGGAAGGAAGTTTTTACAAGATTAAGGTGAATTAATCGGCATAAATAAGGATTTCGAAATTAGAACGGTTTAATGCATTAAGTATCTCTCTCTCTCTCTCTCTCTCTTTCTATATATATATATATATATATATATACAAGTTAGTTGCATGTGCACGTAGGTATAACGTGTTAGAGACTTCTTTCTGTCATTCGATTCTATATGTCATTGTTATATATTTTCCACTGAACATTCGACTCACTCCCTTATTTTTTTACGGCAAGTTGGGTGCAGTTTCATATTTTAAGAGCGTTATACTAGTAAGTACTCTCTTTTATTTTACGTTAGTAGCTCTGCATGCTGGGACTCCGGGGTTTTCCCCATAGGTCCATCACGTAGTTTGATTTGAAATCATAATTTTATACTAAGCAAGTGAAACGTTAGTTAATATAAGACTAGATTAGCAACATTATTTAGGTTATTTCATTACACTTCACACGTAATGCTCGGGTCGGATCGGGTTGACTAAGGGTAACCCATAAATTTGGGTCGGGACATTACAATAGATGTCTTGAAAGAAAGACATCAAGGTCATATTGATGCATATAAAACCAAAAAATCAAGGGTCTAAGGACAAAGTTAAAGAATGGAAAGGTGCTAGGAACCCATTTCGCCATTTCGGTCTCTCATGGTCTATGTTAATATTATCCTTTTCTCCAAAGCATGATGTGTGTGTACGTGTGTGTAACATAAATAGTGGAAGAAGGAAATCATCTGACTCACATCATGGGAAAGACGAAGTGGAGTCATCCTAAGGAGTGTACCCAAACATGACATAAAAATAAGTATAATGTGAGTGTTTGCTGAATCACAAGTAGCTCTAGAGAAGTGAATGCGAATGTCAATCGAGACGCAAACATATAGGAATTCATGACTCATAAAATAAATACAAAATATTATAAAAGCATAAAATGGGAAATATATGACTCGAATCCCACAATTGGCTCGGGATGCCTACGTAGCCGAAGGGGCATAAAAGTCCACGTAGTTCGATATGTCATAGGGGTGGGGTTTAACCCATAAATCCAAATTTAAGAATACTCTTTAATTATTTTTTAATAAAGTGTGCTAAACTGTAAAAGTGTGAAAAGGTGAGGAAATCTTACTTTTCAAGTTTACAAATAAACCCTATTTTTTGCCTTTTTGGATTTTTTTTATGAAAATATGATATGTGAGTACTAGTAATAAAAAAGTATATTAATTGATGTGAGATAATGAAATGAGACTAAAAGATATCAAAAATGGGAATAAAGTTAGTAAATAATACTAAATGGATAAACTAGAAAAGAGTAGGAATAGACCTCCTAGAAGACTTTTGCTACTGATTTTTGAAGGAGAGTAGGCTGATTTTTTTGTGAAACAATGGTAGTGCAGTAAGGTGAGGTAAATGAACAAAGGTGGTTGGAAAGTAAGGTAAGATGAATGAAGAGAATGTTGGAAAATAGGGTTTTTGGGAACCGCGATGCTCTGATTTTGAGAGAATGTTTCTGATTGCTGAAAAGGAGGTCCCTAGGGGTGAGGTCATGGTCTCCTTAAATATGCCATTTTAGGGTTTAGGGGATGCCGATAGACATGTACCCTACCCTACATATCGTCATAGTTCCTTCCTTGATGGGCGAGGAAAGTACACCCTTCCAATAGGTAGGAGGTCTAGGGTGCCTATAGGCAGTTAGGAATAAATTTTTTCAGGAAATTGAGCATAAAATGCAAACTGTAAGTCCAAATCGTGCATGACCAGGACTCTTGGAATTATGATTCTGAGACCTTAAAAAATCCATGAGCCACTCTCGAGTTAGAGAGGTTACCAAAGTCAAATGGGTCTCGCAAGCACCCGATGGTCTCTAAACGGGGGTTTTCGGAGTAAAAATGCTTGTTCGTGAATACGTGAGGCTGATTCACACACAATACAAAACGTTTGGAAGTGGATTCAAATCTCTACAAGATTTCACTAAGCTTTGCTCAGTTTGGACAGTTGACCAAGGTCAAACGGGGCTCGAGAGCGCCCACTGGTCATTCGGAGTAAAAAGAGTCGTTCGTACGAACCGTGAGGATGATTCATGCATATCATGAACCCTTACAAAAGGGATTCAAATACCTTCAAGATTTCATTAAGCCGCGCTTAGGTTAGAGAGTTAAGTGGAGTCAAAGGGGCTTGAAAGCTCTCAATGGCCTCTAGATCAGTTCTTGTAGTGAAAAGGCTTATTCGTGCGAATTATGGGGCTGATTTGTGCACAATATGGACCTTTTGGAAAGAGGATTTAGACCGCTTCAAGGTTTCATTGAGATTTTCTCAGGTTAGATGTTGACTAGAGTCAAATGGGGATAAAAAGTTCCCAGTGGCCTCTACATAATTACTTTAAATAAGACGTAGGGTTTACGGAGGGAGGAGGAGTGTTAGGGACATGAGAAGGCACTTAGGGGTGTACTAGGATGGGGTGTCTACAACTTGTCTTTGTGTAATTTTATGGTCATTTAACAACACTCACTAACTAAAAATATTAATCTATTGCAGAGTATTCCGATATCATATTGTTGTAATGTAAAATGTAAAAAATTATGAACCACATCAATCAACATTCAACAATCACTCATATAATCTAAAATACGTATACTAATTAATAACTCATGAATATAACGGGTAGTCGGTATGGATTTGAATGAAAGCAAAACCAACTAGTGTTTTATTTTCTCTAATTAATTAACGCGACATACACACATACATTTGATTAGCTTAGCTTTTTATAAATATCACACATACATACATACATGCATACATCCATCCATACATACATACATAAATACATATAAAATTCAAATATCACATATACATACATACCCAGCTTTCACGGATTGGAGCAAAAATTAATTTTGAAGAAAATTGGAGAGAATTCTTTTCCATTCCACTGCAAATTTGTAAACCCAATAATTATGAAGGTCATATATTAAAAATTTAAATCGACAAGTAACTTGAATGATTAAAATTCCTTTGGCATGATTTTAAAAAAATTGCATCATGTTCCTCATGATGAAAACTACTATTTCTATCATATGTTTATGGTTAAAAAATTTGAGATATACATACCAAGTGTCAACTGTAAACGAGTAAATGCAGTGTGTGATATCGATTTAAATTAATTCATAAGTTTCCAAGTAAACCTTATTTAATTAGAGTCTATTTTTAAACAAAATTAATTAAGCCCCTAAACATGCATCTAAATGTCATAAATCATTCAAACCATGCATGAAAAATAAAGACGAGCGATTCAGGAAAAAATCCCTTTCGGGTAAAACCTTTTGTAACACTTTGAAGAATTCACAAGACCTTTCACTTACATACAACCTCATAATCGCCCACAAGTTTGTAATGCACGATGCCTTCAGCAAACCTTCAAAGATATGAGAGACAGTAAAATACCCTCCAGGTGTCGGTTCATCGTCTTCAGCTCGTCCATAAGCAGAATGACTATGCTCGGTATCCATCGATCAAATATGGAGATTCCTTCTCCACAGAGGTTGAACAAAAGCAAAGTGTGTTCTTGAACACCAAAACAATTCACTAAAGCATATGGGATTTTTGTGAATTGAAAATAAAAAAGGATTAAACCCTAAAAAAAGAAGTCAAAAGAATTCTGCAGTTTCGCAGTTTTCTGCCTTTCAAAATACTGGGACTTCTTAATGAAAAAGAAACTATTTAATGAGTATTTATAGAAAAATGCGCCGCCTCAGTCGCTCAAACAAAATAGCCATCTTGCGCAAACGACGCACACGTGTCGTTTGAATGACATCACGCGACATGCACATGTCGCTCGAATGAGATGACATCTCGTTTGAATGACCTGGCGTAAAAAATGAGGTATGCTACAGAACTTAAAAAAATTACTCCTTCTTAAACTTTGACGAAAAAGTCCGCTCCAACACTTAGAAAATATTTTCAAAAAAATATCCCAAAGCTCTAAGTGCAAAGTTAAGGTATTTAAAACATAACCTTACCAAAGTAAACTTTGCGGAGTCTTTTTGATGAAGAACCTTGATATATTCGGATCCGTCTTAATGTAGATTTCTCTTGAACTTCTTCGACGGTTGTAACAGTATACGATATAATGAATTGATAACGGACTTATAAAATAATGTCCTTGCAAATCTCCCCCTATGTCTATGCGGCACATACATAAAAATATCTAAATTATCAAATTTCAAAATGCCTATACAAATCTACCCTCCCATGAATAAATTTGCAAGATCTCAAACTGTTCTTCAAAAATATTCATCAAATCTCACAGCTTTTCTCATCAGGGTGTGCCACATAATAATCTGCAATCTTTGTACCTACACACATGAGATAAAGAAAAAACCTTTGTGACGTATCAAGTTTGAAACGATATAAGAATAAATTAATCAATATAATCAAATCTACCCCATAATGCAAAAACTCCCCCGTAACATGATAATTCTTTTTCCCCCTTTTTATGATATCCCCAAATAGACAGATAAGAAGAAACAATCAAAACATGGAGTGTCACGATAAAAGCATAGCAAACATGGATCAAAATACATGCATGCAAAGGAATATCTAAAAAACATCCACAAACTATTTTTGGATTTTTCATTTTTTTTCAAAGCAAAAATAAGATACAAAAATCACACACCATGGATTTATACTAAAACAACCAAGTCATGGAAACGGAATGAATGGGTGTGAACACTTTCGATAGGTAAATAAACTCAATCAATCATATGTGCACGATGAATATGTGTACCCCTAACGAATGAACATCAAAAGTATCCTCAGGTGTAAAAATTCTTGAATTTAGATGACATCGTCTTATGCAAATCAACAAATCAAATTCAAAGTGATTTCCACACCAATAGCATCCAAAACTATTTAACTGTTTTTCAAGACTTTCAAGGACGTGCAAACCCATTTTAATTCCCCATCCAAACTCCATCATACATTTTCTTTTAGAGGTGTATAAACTAAATTCTCAAACTTTGGAGAATTGGTGCAAAAACCTAATGGCCCCTTTTTGGCATGAATTTATTTTTATTGCTTTTAAATTTTTTTCGGGCTCTTGTAAACCTCTTTGGACCCCGGATAATAAAATTTCTCAATTTTTTTGGCCCAATTAAACGGCGGCTTAATCGCAAAGGATAAATGATAATCTTTCGTAGCCCTTCATTGTTTTCAAATAAAGCACACAAACTCATAAACGGCTCTTACATGCACAACTTTCTTATCAAGTTTTATCACGCTTGGTTCGTTGTATATACAGAATTGAGATGAAAACACCCAATCAACATGTGATAGATAAGCGCAATAATCAAACAAATTCGTGCACATGTGCAATAAAGGAAATCATGAGTCAAACATGTAGGAAGTAACACTTAATTACGTCTTAATGACTCCACACATTATAAAGCACAAAGATGGCATGATATATTGTCTCAAAAAACTATCAAATAGTCACATGAAAAATGGAATGATGTTGTGACCCGATCATCCTAAGTGTCCATCCATAAATGGTGCAAACAAAATACAAAAATCTTTTTGGATTTTTTAAAATTTTTATCAAAATAAAATCTTTTTGTATTTTTCAAAATTTTTCAAAAAAAGGAAAACATACAAAAATGATATATCCTAGCAATAGGAAAATAATGTCATCACGAAAATCATCCTATGCTAGAAAACAAGTCAAACCTCAATCGTTAGGTGCGGAGGGGTTTTCCAAAGGTGGTGCCAACTTATGAAAAACCTCCATCAAATTTTGTGAAGTTTTGACTAAAAACTTAACTTGATCACATAGATGTGAAAACTCTCTCATGTAGTCTCCAAGAGCATGTAAATTATCATGTGTGGCACAAACACGTGTAGTAGCAAAACGTGACACATAACCCAACTTAAAAAAAAAATCTCTAACGTGTCCTCTCCTTTTCCAATGGGAACAAACATATATAGGCCTAGGAACACCTCTCTTAAAAACTCTTGGACGCACTCTCCTATTAGTAATGGGACGCATAGGTGGGTTAGGGTGAGACTCACGTGAATTTAACGCTAAAGTGGGAACCGGCTCGGGTGCTAATTGGAAAGTAGAAGCACCGTCATGACTTATTCCTAACTTCTCACCTTTACCCAAAATGGGATTGAGAACCATCTTTCCATCCTTCTTAGATGTGTTCTCTAAAGGAACTTTGACCTCTCGGGCACGTTCAAGATCACTCTCGAGTTGGGATACACGTGTTGTCAAACTAGACACGGTGTTGGTCAAATCACACTTTTCCATTTTTAAAACATCCTTCTCTCTCTCCAAATCTAAAACCCGACGACCTAAATCTCTATTATACTTCTTTGTTTTCAAGGTCTTGGTGTACAAATCTCTAAAGGCTTTTTGGAGGTCACTTTCATCTCCACTCTCAAATTCGCTCTCATCTCCACTAGAAACACTAGAGTCATCACCGGTGCTCTCATGACCTCTATCAACGTGAGACAAAGTGGGTGTGCTCACACGACTCGAAAAAGATGCACACATCTCATGTGCTAAACCTTTATTGGACTCATCACCCTCACTATCACTAAGTGTGGCGGGCATAGCAGTCTCTTTGACATTTCTCCTTATCCTAGTAGGACACTCTTTAGCCATGTGCCCTTTGCCCTCACACTCAAAGCACCTGATGTCATCCACTTTGTCACTATATTTGGCCTCCACTTTCTTTTTATTAGAAGAATCTTCTTTATTCGTTTTGAGAAACTTTTTAAAAAATTTCACAAGCATGGCCACATCATCAAAATCAAACTCACTCTCAGAATCGGACTCACAAACTGTAACACCCCACCCTCCCGGGGAGAGCGAACGGAGCGCTAATGCGATAAAATAAATCCAAATCCAAATCCACAAGTGACAAGGTATAGAGCATCTAAATAAACCCACAATAATATAAATCCACTAATCTCAATCTCTTCAATTACAACAAGTATCTCGAATTAAAATTACAATAACTAACTCGAGAATAAAATACAAATATCCAAAGCTCTATACATAAAAATAATACAATTATTTCCCAAACAATCCTCGCTAAAATCAATCTCCATAGCGCCCCAAAATCCGCGCTAACCTGCCACTAAAAGAAAATATGGGGAAGTACACAATACGACAAAAAAGATGTTCAACAAATATATGTTAGCGCTCAATAAAACGTAACAACACGAGTACGAATATTCAAATCGAAATGCAAATCTCAAAGCATTTATCAATATAATTTCTCAACAACACATCAATGGGTAACCAGGCCTCACCCCATTCGCATATGCTTTATCAAGCCATAGCCCGGGAATAGGTATTTTGGCGGGTACTCAACATCCGTGCCATATTAAAATCTCATGACAACGTGCTCATTAACAATATAATAATACCACATGAATCAAAATAATTTCAACAATTATTTTCCAGATTTCAATGAATTTATCAATTCAAATATGAGTTCAATTAAACAAGAATTCAAAGAGAATGACACTCGCGAGATTTAAGGAGCATATTGTGTAAAACCCCATACCTCAAACCATGATGAGAAACCAATGATCACATCCTCAAGATCAACACAAAAGATCTACAAAATCTCCTCCAAGAACCTCCAACAAAAGTAGCCCCAAGAACACCTCTAATCTAAGGTTGGAACTCACAAATCTCAAGGGCCAAAGTATATATATAAAAAGAAGAGGAATATAAAATATATTTGCTGCCAAAAGTAGGTTAAAAGGGTTGCCCACGACTTCCTTTTATAATGCAAAGAAATGAAGAGTTGGAATCCAAAAGACTCCTTTAAATAAGGCAAAGAAATGAAGAGTTGAAAGTTAAAACAACTCCAAGAGTTAAAAACATTTAAAAATCATTTTAAAATCCGTTTTAACTCAGATTTCGAAACCGTTTGAAATTCTCGCCTTTAAAAATAATAACCAACATATTTGAGCAATAAAAATAATTTTTTCAAAAACTTTATTTTCCTCCATTTTCCAAAAATTAAATAAAATAGCCCAAAATTACGCGGGTTGTTACACAAACGTTTTCTTTCTTTTTCTTAAAATGAGTCTTTAAAGCAACGCCTCTATCCTTAGCCTTAATATTTTGGGGAAACATGTCTATCTCATCGGTTTGAAGGTCTCCTACAAGTTCTTCCAACTTAAGTGATTTCAAATCTCCCAAAGAGTTCAAAACAGTGACTTTAGGAATAAAGCATTTTAGGAGAGATCTCAAAATATTTTTAACGACACGCGTGTTATCAATCACCTCACCCAAATGAAAATTGGTGTTAACAATGTACGATAAACGTGCATATAAATCATCAAAGCATTCAGACACAGACATGATGATAGTCTCAAATTGGGTGGCCAAATTTTGTAATTTGGATTCTTTAACCGCATTTGTACCCTCACGTGTCAATTTCAAAACATCCCATGCCTCTTTAAACGTGGTGCGCATCATAATTCGACGGAACTCGTCGGGAGTGACGGCTAAAAAAAAGCACTCAAACCACGTGAATTAAAATTAGATATTTTAAAATCATCTTCAGTCCAGGCCGACACGGGCTTTAAAGAGGTGATATTTTCAACGGTAATAGTGGGAGGAGTCCACCCATTTTTGCAAAGCAACCAAACACTCTCGTCAATGGATTTTAAACAAGATTTCCTACGAGCTTTCCAGTAGGCATGATTAGACCCGTCAAAAATAGGCATCCGATTATATAAGTGATCCATAGGAAAAATTACGATTTTTCACAAAAGTGATTTTTCAAAAAAAAATCAATATCACACAATTTTGCAAAAAATAGGAATACGCGATAAATTAGTGTAATCTGCTCTGATACCAATTTGACGACGTGCGAAATCAAATTGTATAAAAAAAACCTTGAAAAATCAGGATCACGCGATAAATTAGCATAACCCGCTCAGATACCAATTTGTAAACGAGTAAATGCGGTGTGTGATACCGATTCAAATTAATTCGCAAGTTTTCAAGTAAACCTTATTTAATTAGAGTCTATTTTTAAGAAAAATTAATTCAGCCCCTAAACATGCATCTAAATCTCATAAATCATTCAGACCATGCATTAAAAATAAAGACGACTGATTTAGGCAAAAACCACTTTAGGGTAAAATCTTTTATAACACTTTGAAGAATTCACAAGCCCTTTGACTTACATACAACCTGATAATCTCGCACAAGTGTGTAAGGCATGGTGCCTTCAACAAACCTTCAAAGATACGAGAGACAGCGAAATACCTTCCAGGTATCGGTTCGTCGTCTTCGACTCATCCACACGCAGAATGACAACGCTCGGTATCCACCGATCAAATATGGAGATGCCTTATCCACAGAGGTTGAACAAAAGAAAAGTGTATTCTTGAACACCAAAACAATTCACCAAAGCATATGGGATTTTTGTGAATTGAAAAAACCCTAAAAGAAGAAGCTAAAGGATGATGTAGTTTCATAGCTTTCTGTCTTTCAAAACGCTGGGACTTCTTAATGAAAACGAAACCATTTAATGAGTATTTATAGAAAAACGCGTCGCCTCAGTTGCTTGAACGAAATAGGTATCTTGCGTGAACGACGTACATGTGTCGTTTGAACGACATCGCGCGAAATGCACATGTAGCTCGAACAAGATGACATCTCGTTTGAATGACCTGGCGTAAAAAATGATGTACGCTACAGGACTTAAAAAAATTACTCATGCATAAACTTTGACGAAAAAGTACGCTCCAACACTTAGAAAATATTTTGAAAAAAAATATCCCAAAGCTCTAAGTGCAAAGTTAAGGTGTTTAAAATATAATCTTACCAAAGTAAACTTTGCGGAGTCTTTTTGATGAAGAACCTTGATATATTCGGATCCGTCTTAATGTAGATTGCTCTTGAACTTATTCAATGGTTTTAACGGTATACGATATAATTAATTGATAATGAACTTGTAAAATAATGTCCTTACATCAACAAAATGAAATTCCGGTACATATTACATCATTAATGCCTTATATCATTTCCACCTAGTTGACCAAGAATCCGGACGACCTGTAGGGTTAGCAAATATCTGAATATCATTTCCGTTTATTGAAATTTAACAGTGCATATCAATTAACTTATAAGAGTTTTAATCATCTATAAAGACTACCAGCATTGGTCCCACTAGATGAAGCAAAGGTTATGTTTCATCTTTTTGCACTAGATGTTGGTCCACTAATAAAAAATTGATTATTTTTTCTTCACTCTCAAGCCTTAATGTTTTCACCTTTTCCTAAAATTTACGAATACAGCTCTCTTGAATTTTTTTACAGAAAATAGAGAGAAGGTTAGGTTCCATTGAATGAATGCTAGAAATTTTAATAATGCATTTTCCCAAATGTTACATATAACCCATCGGATACTTGATATCGAGTGTTTCCATTGGTTCCTTGTGAAATCGCTGAAGACCATTAGGTGAATCCTAGGACTACCCAAAGATGTTTTTGTCCTGAATTCTAGAGCTCACAAGGAGCAGGTAGCCTTTCCATAAAAGATTCAAAAGGATCTCCTCAAGAAGAGTGAGTAAAAATTGATGAACATCGTCTACTCCATCACAATATATGGTATCATATAAAACACAACAAGTATGCAAAAAATGAAATATATTAGTAATATCATGTAAAACTACAGAGGATAAAGGAAAATATCTAGGCTAAGGAGAAGAATTGCCATAGTGAGGTTTATAATATATTATAAACATAATTGTTTCTTTCAGTGATGAATGTAAAAAATATTATATACCAAGGAGAAGAATTTCCATAGCCTATCATTATTATAAATTACTATCAATTTAGTATTAGATATTTTATAATAGGAAAATATTAACCAAGAAAAAATATTATACCATTTGGGAAATCCGAAAGGGAAAATGTGTAAAGAGGGAACTTATAAATATAGTAGTGATTGGTTTCTTTTAAAGTGATATATATATTATTTGAAGAAAAAATAAATTTAAATAAATCCCATTACTCATGTTCCAACATCTTATATGGTTATTTCTACTTGTTTTTTTTACTCTTCTTAGGGAGCTTCATCTATCTCTCAAAACTTCTAATCTCTTCATCATCTATCAAAAGAAAATTAAACTAATAAATTCACTAGACTTTAATCCCATATCTCAAACCATATTCTTTTTTAACCATAATAGAGTTCAGGGTATTTCTTGTGGTCTGTGAGAGTAGGATATGAATATTGGCAGCGTTATCCAATGGTGATATAGGAATGGACAACACACACACACACACACACACACATATATATATATATATATATATATATAAACAATCGTATTAAACTTCTTATTCAACATTAATTTAACAAAATATAAAATTATAAACCCCAAATATCAACTTTAAAATTTGACTGCAAGCAAAAGAAAACATAACTTTTAATGTACCTATAAAATTTGATTACTAAGGTCAGATCACAAATATGAAATAATCCATATCATTACACTTAAATTTTCTAATAAAATTAACCAATATGTTATTTCAAATTGGACTTTCACCAATAAAATAACGCACACTTATGATCGTGCAAAGAAAAGGAATTAAATCCAGATAGCAAAGATTTAATTGTTTAGATGGAACAATCATGCACTTATGATCGTGCAAGCCACTTTTAAAAAGAAGACAAAAAGAATATTTATAACTATCTAAGACCAAAAGTCAACAAAGAAATAAAATGCTCACTTGAGCATTTTTGTCAAACACCGGGTGTTCAACAACAAGGAATATATTATAAGACTCAATAGATTCTATTATAAACTAATTAGCGTAAAAGTAAAACGAACTAAAAATATATTCACACCCTTAAAAAAAATGAAATCAATTGTACTCAGACATGTACAAAATCATGGAAGAAATCTCAACCTTAACACTAACAATGGAGAAAGGCCTGCAAGCAGGCGAAACCATAGAATTTGTATCCAGATCTACCATCCAAATTGATCGAGTCATCAGAGGCCACACAATATCCATCAAATACCACTCCTAAATTTCTAAATACCTTCTCCGACCTCAAATCCTCCAACAACACATTCATTAATGGCACAAACTAAGTCCAAACAGAAACTCTTATCTAAAACACAGGGACACAATCAAACTTCCATAAATCACACATGTCTATGTATCCATATAAAGACAACAACGAGAGGGAGAACTGATTGCATTTCGGATTCGCAAGTGAAAAGTTTGAATGTTAGGTCACTTTATTTGGGAGGGAAAATGAATGGGTCGTATTTTCGTGTAGAGGAGAATGTGCTATAAAACTTGCCCCCTTTTAATATTTACTTCGAAAATTATGAACTAAAATTAGTGACACATATATCAGATTGCTAACGATTAATTAACGTTAGAAGTAGTAACGGTAGAATACTATTAGTAGTCCAAAATTTAGTCTGTTACTAAACCACGTTATGAGCGTCATTTAAAAAGTGTAGATAATTTGGCGAAATAATGTACCAAAAATGAAATGAATGTTTACGCCCTAAAACATAAAAACAAATTACTCCATCTGTCTCGATCTACGAGTGTACTTTTCTTTTTTCAGACATAATCAATGGACCAAGTGGATTAATAGTGGACAAAACTTATCTAGAGCATTGATTAAGTGTATTACTAATTATTGCAAAAAAGGAATATGGAGTCTTAATTTGGGACGAAAGAAGTAACATTTAGGCATGCACAATTCAACAAGATTTCAAACTCCCTCCTTTGCATTTTATCAAACACATAAAATACGACATTTGAGACACTAAATTATTCTTGAAGACCAAATAATAGGTGTGGAGATGAACAATATCAAAAGCTTCTAACCAAAATATATCCACTTACTACTCCCTTCAAGAATAAAAAAAACTAAATATAGAGACTTGAACAAAACCAAACACTGGCCTAAATCAATTGAGAGAGAGATAGAGAGAGTATGCATTAACCAATGTTTCTAAATATTGAGGGAAATGCAACAACCAATATCTGCAAAAACAAAAAACATAAATTGAATCTCCAAATCGTACAAGCGTGGAGGGGAAATCAAATAGGGTAAATGAAATCTACTTGGAGAAAACGAAAACCACAAAATCATAAGTTAAACTAAATACGGATATAAATAACAGAGCTTGTAACACATACTAATCACGGATGATTTCCAGTTAAAATGATTTTTGAATGAACAATGGTGAACTTTAATCGATGAAAAGAAGATGTGAAACCATGACTTTCATGCTTTCGTGAAAAATTTAATTATGTATGAATAAAAATATCAAAGGATTATATGGAAAAAAAGATTAAAAAAATGGTCGCTGAAATTATCGACATCTTCATATAGTGGAATCCATATTAGAATCTTCTTATTATGTGTGTGCACATTAGCGATCTGAAGAAAATTAAATAATAAATTAGTTGTTGAATAAGAATAGAAAAGAAAATTTAAACTGAACATTGAAATTTTTTCTATATTTATTCCATGACACACTTGTGTCGGCACTGAATCGGCGCACCCGCACCTCCATCAGGCATTATCCACTTAGCGAGCCTGAAACTTTTTCCAACCGCCACTAACCCAAAATAAATAAATAATGAGATAGATAATCTTTAGCCATATTAAATCATGTATAATAAGAATTTTTAATTTCTTCAAGTAGTAACAATAAAAGGGCAACATATTTTGGCTAGGGAAGAAACCTTGCCAATGGAAAAGCTTACCTGGGTCAATGTAGAACTTATCCCCAGGAGCATATAAAGTTGCTATAATACCTTCGATCATTTTAGTAGAGAATAAATACAGTGAATAGCAACAAAACCATTAAAGTCAAAGAATATATAAAAACATCAATGAAGTTGAAGACAAGAACTCAGATTCATTAATGGGACCGAAGACTTCATCAACTTTTACAATCTAGGTCTTCTTTTACAGATTAATTTGGTCATTGAAATATGGTATTTTCTCATGGGTTAGCTTAGTGACTGCATCACCTTCACAAGCATGAACAAATGTTGAAACCTCTGCATACATACAAATAACACATCTTAGTCAAGATATCATTAATGTATATATGTGAGTGTAGAAATATAAGGAAAATAACACACCTACAACTTTGGATGGAAGGTCTTCATCGTGATAGACACCATGGCCACCACTGCCAAGTTAACCACCACCACTAAATAAGCTGCCACGATCAAATCGACTGTCATTATCGTCTCGGCCACCCCTAAACCCTATGTCTAATTTGACGTATTTCCCACCATAGCCGACATCTTCACTAGATTCTTATTATACTTATTCTTTTTGGAGTTTAATATATGAGATGAAGATAGAGGCATGGAGATATTATTGGGTGCTATGATGGAGCTCGGTTATGAGAGATGTGAGGGTTGAGAGAATGTTTTATGATTTTTATTAGGAGGGAAGTCGCCCGCTTCTATTTTGCGAGGTGTGTTATTAAAATTGATTTTCAATTAATTATTTGACATGATGAAGCTCATTAGGAACACGTATGTTATTTTAATAACGGTAAGTTACTATTAGTAATTGTAACGGTATAATATTGGTAGTAATTAATAAATTTGTGTGTTAATAAAACTGAGTTTTGGTGTAGTGGGGTTAAGTGTTTGTACAAAAATTATGGGTTTTTAGTCCTAAAAAGTATAGGGATCAAGTACTCCATGGTTATAATGTCTAAGGACCCATTATAGAACCTTAAGCTCGTATTCAGAAACTTCATAAGTGCATCGCTTTTGGCCTTAGGACCATTGGAACTGCTCCAACAGATTTAAGATTCAAGTTTCTTTTCTTTAATAAGTAATATTGGGGGCTAAGGGTGTACCACATACTAGGAAACCCTTAGAAAGACCTCAAGCAGTGAAAATCAGCACACAAAATTACTTATCGAAGTAGAAAAAAGTAACAAAGGAAAGATTGAAGAACAAAATAGTTCCATAAGTTAAAAAAACACATTTTTATTAAGGGTAAATATAAATTACAAAGGTGGCCCACGATCAACAGATAGATTACAAAAACAACGAAAAAAAATTACATAAATGATTGTTAAGGATTTAGTGTTTGGGGGTCCACAAGGGTTTCACTTGTTTAAGGTAGAGAGGCAGGGGCCATTTTCATGGTTTCTTCCTTGTGGAACGTAGAAGTAGAGGCATCTCCATCATCATGACCACTATTGCCTTAATCATTCAAGATCTCTTCCTATGATTGAGGGGCTTTAGGAAATAGACTAGAGACATCCACCTCAGGAAATAATGTTTGGATCTTAGCCATAAAAGTTTTGAAGCTAGCATTGAAGCTCTGGAGTAGGTACTTCTTAAAGACCTCAGACCCTTGGTAGGCATCCAACTTGATCATCACCTCAGTATATATTTGTCCTTGAAGTGCTTCATGCTTGATCAAGACCATAATATAGCTCTTTTGCAACTTCTGACCTTAATATGTCATCTATTCATTTTCAATAGATAAGATTTTGATCGGCTACTTCAAAAGCTTCATCTCACCAGCAACTCAAATAAGTATATCCTTAAAGTCCCAGAGCTTAACTTTATTACCTTAAAGAACCTTACCGTCACTTTGATCTCAACCTAATCAAGGGCATGTAGATCCTCAACCTTGGTTAGAGACTCCCAAGAAGTGACCATCAAAGAGGCACTATCTCGGATGGTCTTCTCATTCAAAATATTCTCCTATTCTAGAAAATCAACCTGGGTCTTCAAGGTATTGCTCTCCTTATTAAGAGCCCCCATTTGTATCTTCTAACCATTGATCATTTGGTCCAAATTCTATCAAGTAAGGTCCCAACTACTTTCCATCTCATTAGCCTTATTTAATGGTCTTCTACTATAAATATCACCGACTAGAAGAAATTGCATGAGATGATGATCCTATAAAATAAAAGGGATATGGGAACAAGGAACATAATTCAAAAGGTTAAGGAATAAGTCAGATAAATGTTCAAGTACCTTATACATGAACTGGACCAACTCCTCAACATTGGATGGGCTACCTCTGCCCCTTAAAGTAGTGACCATATCAAAACTCTTTGCCTTAGTCGACAAATAACGGGCATCCACAACTGAGGTATAAGGGTCTATTCCCTCAGCTAAGGGATCCATCTAGTAGTTCTTTCCCTCTAACGGGTGGGATAACTCATCCACCCATTGCAAAATCCACTCATCCAGTGGGGAACCACATTCTCCATATCTTTTTCCTTAAAGACTGAAGACTTCAAGTACCTTGGAATAGTAGGACCTAAATAGGTTTCCCCAGGAGTCCCACCTATCCTAATTTTATTTATAGTAAGTGTGGGGTTTTTCAAGCTTTGAATATGAACTTTTAATGGGGACAGAGCTCGAGTTAACCTCCTCTACCAGCTTAACCTCAGGAACCATAATTTCCATAAGAGCACTGAACTTCAATCGTTTAAGGTGAAGCCCTTATACTTTTGACTCACTTGAGTCTATATTGTATAAGTGCTCATCTAGTTTGGAAATTATGACAAAATTGTTTCCTTCCTAGAATCCAAAGAACCTCAGAAGTTGGTTTGCTACTTCATCTCCCTATCTTGTTGTGATCAAGAACCTATTTCCAACACTCACACACAGTAGAATTCATTTATTGAATATCATATTGCATAATAATGTGTGTACATGTGTTGAGTGTGTTTAAATCCCTAAATTGGAATTTTAATAATTTTTTGGGATTTTTTAAACATTTTTAAAATTAGGTTTTCTTAATTAAAACTTGTTTTAAAAGTTTCTGGGGTTAATTTATAAATATAATGTGTTGGTTATATTAGCCTAATGTTACCTTGGGTAGAATTCGAAACCGGAGTAAACTTGAGGGTGTGGTTTTAATTAACTTTGGACGCGCGTTAGTTATCCTGTTAATAACCAACACCTGTCCTCGTCTGATTGGCTGAAGTTGTGTTTCTTTACTGAGTTAAAACAACGTTCGTTCCTAGCCCTTGGATCATTAGCTATCAACGCTCTGCATGTTGTCTTGATGAATCCTAGTATAACTCTTTAGACCAATCAGAATTCGTTTAATCACCGCCTTATTAGAACCCTTAGATCTAAGTCAACTTGGCTTGACTTAATCCGGTTTAGAGCCTGCCTCTCGAATCTTCTTCTCACCCTATAAAAGGGACCCTTCTCTCAGACCTCGAAGACTTCTGCCATTTTCATTTCCTCTGAGAAATTGAGAGAGTAGAGAGAGAAGATAGAGACTTAAAAACCCTAACCCTATTCGTCAAACTTTTTCCATCCAAACTCAAACACTTATTCAAATACCTCCATATCCAAAACACTTCTCAGTGTTCTTGAGAGTTTGAGTTGAGATTGTTTTTTGTTGTTGTAACCTCGTGTTCTCTTGATCTTGTTTTCAACTTAAACGTTTTACTCAGATCTACTTTCTGATTTCATAGAAATTTCAGATCTGAGTTATTCATGTTACATTACACTTAGTTTCATTTTATTTCTCATCTTGAGAAATATATTGTTGATTATTTTCTCTAAATCGTTTGCTTACTTTGAAATCAACAATAAATGCTTTCTATTTCTAGTTCTTGTAAAACTAAACCTTTGACCTAGTTTGGAATCTCACTTGGAGGTTTTCAATCTCGAAAAGTTTGTCTAAATTCTGAGATTGATTAAGACCTTGTTTGTCTTCCTAGCAAGGTATCCGTGGATTCTGGGAATGATTTAAAGGTTAAATAAGGTGAAAAGTTTTGTAAGAAGAAAGAAAAAGAAAAGATCATAGCATATAGTGTTATTGTAATTTGTTAGGACTGTTTGTACTTAATAAGTGTGTGTGTGTGCATGCATGTGTTAGAAATCACCTTCACAAACACTTTCACCCTACAACACGAAAAGTGTTGGTAATAAGATCTTATGAACAAAGAGTCGACGTAAAGTGCTGGAACAAATCAGAAGTTAACAAACTGGGAGAACTACATCTACAATCAGAACTGCAGAGAAGTTTAAGGACACCAGAGGGTACATTCCTAAACTTATATAGGGCTGAGTTGTTTGCATGTTAGTTATATAGTTTGTAACTCATATATTTGTTTTAGTGGATTTTTCATTTTACTCCGTAGAGGGAGTCGTGGATGTTTCCTCAATTGGTGAGGTTTTACCACGTAAAAAACATCGTGAACATAATCTTTCTACATCTCCTCATCTCACTCTTGGTTGTGCTGAGTTTAAGATTTTTAAACTTCTTTATAAACTTGTTATTCAATTCTTGAATAGATCTCGTACATACTGATTTATTAAACACATATTGTGTTCAAATAGTTTGGTTTTTACGAAAAGAGTTTCTTAAAAAAACAGATCGGAGTTACTTAAATAGTTTATTTTTAATAAACGGCTTTAGTAACATTTTTCAATTGGCTTTGTAAAATGCTTTCAAAAGAGATCCTGTGTTTCTGAAATTGTTTTCTGAAAATCAATTATGGATGAGAAAAATGAAAGATTTGGTAACTTGACCAGACCTCCAATCTTTGATGGAACCAATTTTGCTTACTGGAAAGTAAGGATGATTGCTTTCATTCAAGAAACTTTGGGAGATGATGTTTGGGACATTGTTGAAAATGGTTATATTTTTCCTAGTAAACCAGCCAACGAAGGAAGTAATGAGAGGGTTAAGAAAGCTTTAAGTGAGTTCACTCAAAAAGAGAAACAAGTTTCTCGAAATAATAATAAAGGAAAGAATGCCATATATATGTCTATAAATGAACATGAGTTTAAAAGAATCTCATCCTGTACCACTTCTAAGGAAGCTTGGGACACCTTAGTCACTGCTCATGAAGGAGACACTAGAGTTAAGGCTTCTAAAACCCAAATGCTTATTCAGCAGTATAACTCCTTAATTATGTCTGAGACTGAATCATTTGATGACTTCTATATGAACTTGACTGATATTGTGACCAAACTGCATGCTAATGGGGTGACTTATGACAGACATGAAATTGTATCTAAAATTCTAAGATCATTACCACAGAAATTTGATAACAAAAGATATGCTATTGAGGAAATGTGTGATCAAAATCTCACTCCTGAATTACTCAGTAGTAAACTAAGAACTATGGAAATGGAACTAGAATTTAAGAAACAATTGACTCAAACCCATAGGAAACAGACTAGTTCCAATCTTAGCTTCTCTTCTAAGATCACTAAGCCTGAAGTTAGATTCCCCACTTACGATTCTGATGAGGAATGCAATATAGAGAGTTTGGACAATCAAATTGCCTTAATTACTAAACAGTTCAAGAAAATTATTAAGTTTAGAAACAAAGTGGAAAATAAACAAGGCAATTCAAATTATCCAACTTCCTCTAATCACAGGCCTCATGAGAAAAACCATGACAAAAATCATAAGGACTCTCACACTAGACCTAATAGAGACCCTAAGAAGACTGAATGCTATAGATGTGGTAAATTGGGGCACATTGCACAAGACTATAGAGTTAACTTGAACACTCAAAACAAAAAAACTAGAGCCAACATTTGCAAAACATGGGATGATTCAAGTGACTCTGAAAAGTTTCATCTGATGTTTTTGATCCTTGCATGTCCTTATTTGCTAAGATCATATATAATGATGATGTGCTTATGCCTGTCTATGAGAATGCTTCTAGTAACTCTACTCCTGCTATTGAGAATCATGTTTATACTGGTTTAGATGCTTTGATTACTGAGAATGTTGCGTGTTCTACCTCAGGGTGTGTGAGTCAAAGGGATAGCGATAATGACGATGTCAATGGGTGTGTGAGTTTAACAAATGAATCTTTAGGGGTCACTCCACACACCACACTTAGTGACTCGGACAACGAAGACCTCCCTGACATTCACACACTTTATGCTAAAACTCTCAAGAAAAGCACTAGACTAGAAAAGATTGTGAAAGATCTCACTAAGAAGTTAGAAGATCTAAGCCTAATGGTAAAACTAAATGCTGAAGAGTATACTACCCAATGTTTGACTCATAAAAGCGAAATCAAAATGTTTGATGAAAAACTCATAAATTTAAAAGAAACAAATGAAACTCTGGAGAAAAAATACAAAGGGACATTGTTAGAATTGGAGCAAACTAAAGAAAAGACAGCAACTGTTTTCAAAAAATTTACTAAATTTGAAAATAATTCAAAATGTTTTGATGAATTTGTTGCTGAATCAAAAACCAATTCTGATGATCGAACTGGAATAGGGTTTTTCACCAATATGAAAACATAAACAAAATCTTTTGAAACTATCAAGTTTGTGTCAGGAGGCGAAAGACCTATTGAAACATGCCCAGACTTTCATTCTCTAAAAACTGAGTTTGATTCAAAAAATCAAAGTTTTAACATTGGGGAATCAAGTTGCTCTAAACATGAAAGTTCAACTAAGGCTAAATACGTCTGTCCTTCTATTAGGAAGAGTGAGTGTGCATTCAAGACTGTCACACCTAGGAATAGAGTTCAGCCTCAAAACTCTACAAAACCTTTGTTTAGAGACTTTCCTAAGGAGACCCCAATTCTGAGCAATCTTTATTGCTCCTACTGCAACATATATGGTCACACCTTTGATGATTGTTATGTTAGGAGACTCGTTAAACCTACCTATAATCCTTATATCTACCAAAACTTTAACTATTCTAGGAGGAGCCGTAACAATTATGTACTTCCTAGACAGCCATATAGAAATTCTAATTATAGATAGAGAAAGACCAAACCTAAAAGAACATTTACCAGAAGGAATCCTAAGCACTTTCTTAAACCAAATGCCCAAGTATTTCACAAATTTCAAAATCATGCGCAAAATGTTTTTCAGCAAAAATCCAAAGCTCGCAAATTTTATCAATTAAGAGCTAATAAGCGCAAGATGAAAACTAAGGTAATTTGGGTTAGAAAAGATGATCTATTACCTCAGATGAAGTGTAATGTTGTTGTTACTGCTTTAAAAGCTGGTCACACATCATCTGGTTGGTATCTAGACTCTGGATGTTCTAAGCATATGACTGGTGATGAAACTAAACTTTTAAACAAAACCAGTTTTGCTGGTGGTAAAGTCATTTTTGGTGATGGAGTTTCATCTCAAATCATAGGTAAAGGAACTCTCCAAGAAGATGGACTTCATATTCTTCAAGATGTTCTTCTAGTCAAAGGTCTTAAGGCAAATCTACTTAGCATATCGCAATTTTGTGACTCAGATCATACTGTTACCTTTTCAAAGAAAAATTACAAAATTTTAAATGAAAAAGGTGAATGCATAATTACTGGATTCAGAACTCCTGATAATTGCTACACCGTCATGAACAATTCTAAAATCTGTAATGTTGCCAGAATGGATGACAGTGAGATATGGCATAACAGAATGGGTCATATAAATTACGATAATCTTAGTAAACTGACCTCTCAGGAAATAGTTAGAGGAGTTCCTAAAATCAAACTTATACCCAATCTTATCTGCGGTTCCTGTCAAGTAGGTAAAATTGTTAAGGCACCTCATAAGAAAGTCAAAGATATTCTTACCTTTAATCCCTTAGAACTCATCCATATGGACCTAATGGGTCCTTCCCAAACTGTTATTCTTTGTGGACACAGTTACATCCTAGTTATGGTTGATGACTTCACTAGATTTACCTGGGTAGCCTTCTTAAAACAAAAGTCTGAAACATTTCAAACCTTCCTAAAAATTCTTCTTAGGATTGAAAATGAGAAGGATACTCAAGTAAATAGAATTCGTAGTGATAGAGGTGGTGAATTCAAAGACACTGGTATTGTAGAATACTGTGACTATAATGGTTATAAACACGAGTTCAGTGCTCCTAAGACCCCTCAACAGAATGGTATTGCGGAGAGAAAGAGTCGTACCCTTCAGAAGATGGCACGTGTTATGTTACATGCCAAGAATTTACTTAAATATTTTTGGGTAGAGTCCATTCGTACTGCTTGTCATATTATAAATAGGGTCTATCTTAGAAAGAATTCCAAACAAACCCCCTATGAACTTTGGTACAATAAAAAGCCTAATCTCAAATACCTTAGAACCTTTGGCAGTACTTGTTATGTATGCAAAGATAGGGAACACTTGTCCAAATTCGAGAGCCGAGGAGATAAAGCCATATTTTTAGGATATTCGCCTAATAGTAGAGCTTATCGAGTGTACAATCTTCAAACTAAAACCTTGATGGAATCCATAAATGTAATTGTTAGTGACACTACTGTAGAAAGCAAGACTGGTGAATTTACTATTGAGGAAGAGTCTACAAATATTTTAAAAAATGACTCCTCTGCAATGGATAATTCATTACCTATTGAGACCCCTGAGGTACCTAACTGGGTTTCTAAAGATCATCCCATAAATAACGTAGTTGGTAACCCTAGTGAGCCAGTGCGTACAAGATCTCAACTCAGAAACTATGCACATTATGCATGTTTTGTTTCCCTTGTGGAACCAAAGAATGTTAATGAGGCATTGAATGACTCTCATTGGATTTTTTCTATGCAGGAAGAACTTTTACAATTTGTCATTCATGATGTTTGGTATCTTGTTCCACGTCCTGATCACAAAAAGGTTGTTGGCACACGTTGGATTTTCAAAAATAAGACTGATGAAAATGGGATAATAATTAGAAATAAAGCTAGATTAGTTGCTCAAGGATACTCTCAAATAGAAGGAATAGATTTTAACGAGACCTTTGCTCCTGTTACTCGTTTAGAATCTGTTCGTCTGCTTTTTGCTATAGCTTGCCACATGCACTTTACACTGTACCAAATGGATGTCAAATCTGCGTTCCTTAATGGAATATTGGCTGAAGAAACCTATGTAGAACAACCTAAAGGGTTCATTGACCCTAAACATCCAAATCATGTATTTCGTCTGAAAAAGGCTTTGTATGGCCTTAAACAAGCTCCTAGAGCTTGGTATGAGCGTCTTTCCAGTTTTCTTTTAGACAAAGGTTTTAAAAAAGGTGGAAATGATCAAACTCTCTTTGTCAAACATTTTGACAAACACATCACTATTGCTCAAGTTTACTATCATCAGTACACCCACCCTTATGGGGGAGCTACAATTCTTCTTAGGCCTTCAAGTCGAACAAAATTCAGATGGATTATTTGTATCGCAATCCAAGTACGCTTTAGAGATAGTAAAGAAATTTGGACTTGAGAGTGCTAAAAATGCTAAAACGCCCATGAGTACTACGCTAAAACTTTTTAAAGATGAAAATGGAACATCTGTAGATCCTTCTCTGTATCGTAGTATTATAGACACTTTACTATACCTTACTGCCTCGCGTCCTGATATTATGTATGTTGTGTGTGTATGTGCTCGATATCAAAGTAACCCTAAAGAGAGCCACTTGAATGTTGTTAAACGTATCATTAAATATGTAAAAGGCACTCTAAATCTAGGACTTTGGTACACTAATGACACACCAAGCACTATAATTGGGTACACTGATGCTGACTAGGGTGGGTGTACTGATGATAGTAAAAGCACATCAGGAGCATGTTATTATATTGGTAATAACTTGGTAGGATGGAGTAGTAAAAAACAAAACTGCACATCACTCTCAACAGCTGAATCTGAATACATAGCCGCTGGCAGCTGTTGTGCTCAATTAATGTGGCTAAAACAAATGCTAAGTGATTATGGTATTGAAGAAAACCAATTGCATCTCTATTGTGTTAATCAAAGTGCGATTAATATTTCTAAAAATACTGTTCAACACTCGCGAACAAAGCATATTAAAATAAGACATCATTTTATACGTGAATTGGTTTAATCTAAGGAATTAGAAATCAATTATCTTCCTACTGATCTACAACTCGCAGATATGTTTACCAAACCTCTAGATTATAATAGATTCATTTCATTACGAAAATATATTGGTATGGTTTATGTTGACTAATCTTTTTGCTGTTTATCCAAGTTTTTTCCTTTGTCCATTTGAGACAAAATGGGGAAGAAATTTGAGTCTATTCAATTTGTGCATATGCTAAACAGCTTGATCTTAGTGAATTATTGCAGGTTCTTATTGTACAGTTACTCTCAACAGTTGTAATAGGGTATTCAAATGTACTTAGTTGAGTTATGTACTTTTTGAGTTCTAGGAATTGAGTAGATAGAATTTTGATAGGAATAAGTTTTTCTTACTTTCTTGTTGCCCTACGAGTCCAAGATGACTCAAAGGAGATTTTGTCTCATATTTCCAAAGGGGGAGATTGAAGCCCTTATACTTTTGACTCACTTGAGTCTATATTGTATAAGTTCTCATCTAGTTTGGAAATTGTGACAAAATTGTGTCCTTCCTAGAATCCAAAGAACCTCAGAAGTTGGTTTGCTACTTCATCTCTCTATCTTGTAGTGATTAAGAACCTATTGCCAACACTCACACACAATAGAATTCATTTATTGCATATCATATTGCATAATAATGTGTGTACATGTGTTGAGTGTGTTTAAATCCCTAAATTAGAATTTTAATAATTTTTTGGGATTTTTTAAACATTTTTAAAATTAGGTTTTCTTAATTAAAACTTGTTTTAAAAGTTTCGGGGGTCAATTTGTAAATGTAATTTGTTGGTTATATTAGCCTAATGTTACCTTGGGTAGAATCCGAGAGCGGAGTAAACTTGAGGGTGTGGTTTTAATTAACTTTGGACGCGCGTTTGTTATCCTGTTAATAACCAACACCTATCCTCGTCTGATTGGCTGAAGTTGTGTTTCTTTACTGAGTTAAAACAACGTTCGTTCCTAGCCCTTGGATCATTAGCTATCAACGCTCTGCATGTTGTCTTGATGAATCCCAGTACAACTCTTTAGACCAATCAGAATTCGTTTAATCATCGCCTTATTAGAACCCTTAGATCTAAGTCAACTTGGCTTGACTTAATCCGGTTTTGAGCCTGCCTCTCGAATCTTCTTCTCACCCTATAAAAGGGACCCTTCTCTCAGACTTCGAAGACTTTTGCCATTTTCATTTCCTCTGAGAAATTGAGATAGTAGAGAGAGAAGAGAGAGAGTTAGAAACCCTAACCCTGTTCGTCAAACCTCTTCCATCCAAACTCAAACACTTATTCAAATACCTCCATATCCAAAACACTTCTCTGAGTGTTCTTGAGGGTTTGATTTGAGATTGTTTTTTGTTGCTGTAACCTCGTGTCCTCTTGATCTTGTTTTCAACTTAAACGTTTTACTCAGATCTACTTTCTGATTTCATAGAAATTTCAGATCTGAGTTATTCATGTTACATTACACTTAGTTTCATTTTATTTCTCATCTTGAGAAATATATTGTTGATTATTTTCTCTAAAACGTTTTCTTACTTTGAAATCAACAATAAATGCTTTATATTTCTAGTTCTTGTAAAACTAAACCTTTGACCTAGTTTGGAATCTCACTTGGAGGTTTTCAATCTCGAAAAGTTTGTCTAAATTCTGAGATTGATTAAGACCTTGTCTGTCTTCCTAGCAAGGTATCCGTGGATTCTGGGAATAATTTAAAGGTCAAATAAGGTGAAAAGTTTTGTAAGAAGAAATAAAAAGAAAAGATCACAGCATATAGTGTTATTGTAATTTGTTAGGACTGTTTGTACTTAATAAGTGTGTGTGTGTGTGTGTGTGCATGCATGTGTTAGAAAGCACCTTCACAAACACTTTCACCCTACAACAGGAAAAGTGTTGGTAATAAGATCTTGTGAACAAAGAGTCGACGTAAAGTGCTGGAACAAATCAGAAGTTAACAAACTGGGAGAACTACATCTACAATCAGAAATGCAGAGAAGTTTAAGGACACCAGAGGGTACAGTCCTAAACTTATATAGGGCTGAGTTGTTTGCATGTTATTTATATAGTTTGTAACTCATATATTTGTTTTAGTGGATTTTTCATTTTACTCCGTAGAGGGAGTCGTGGATGTTTCCTCAATTGGTGAGGTTTTACCACGTAAAAAACATCGTGAACATAATCTTTCTACATCTCCTCATCTCACTCTTGGTTGTGCTGAGTTTAAGATTTTTAAACTTCTTTATAAACTTGTTATTCAATTCTTGAATAGATATCGTACATACTGATTTATTAAACACATATTGTGTTCAAATAGTTTGGTTTTTACGAAAAGAGTTTCTTAAAAAAACAGATCGGAGTTACTTAAATAGTTTATTTTTAATAAACGGCTTTAGTAACATTTTTCATAAGGGTCTTAGACCTCCTATTTTTATTGACCACGACCTCAATGATGATCCTCTGTTCCTCCCGTTCATCTTCTCGATCCAATAGAGGTCCGAATTAACTTGTAAATAAGGTAAAAATAAAATGGCAAAGCTACTTACAATGGTAGAAATCAGAAAGAATAATGGGCTCATCGGGTGAGGTATAGACCCCTTAATCCTTCGAAGGGTCAGCCCTACCTTTAATCTTTCCATCCTCGCCATCGGAGGCCTTCAGAACCTCCTCCATGGCTTCACATGTAGCCTTCTTTTTTTAAGAAGCTAAGGCATAAGGTTCAACCTATAGTGTGGCCCTCACAACAATCTTAGTATCCTCAGGGAATTCCTTAAAGGTTGAACGCTTAAACTCAGCCTGCAATTAATGAGGTGTCTGTAAGTAACGAGGATCTCAAAGGGAGTGGATTCTAACCTCCGAGCCTTAATAATTGTGTTAAACTCCGACATGAACCACTATAAAAGGCAAATGAAAACTTCAAACTCAAAATGAAGGGAAAATAAAGAACTAAAAAAAGTGAAACTTCAACATACCTACTGATGAATGGGTACACGAAGGAGTGGGGTAGCCACTGGGATCAGCATGATCTGGGGTGGCCTAAGCTCCCCTAACAAAGAAGAATTTTTCCTTCCAATTCTTTGGGTCCTTATGATTATCCTTCCCAAAGGTCACCACGTTGGGGCTAGGGGCTAAGTACTTCAGACCTCATTAATAGTCTCTTTCTGCGTCTATTAGCCAAATCTTCGCATATGTCTAATATTTAACGCTCAACTCCCATCACCTACCAACACTGCCACTTTTTGACACGTGGAGACTTGGGGTTAAATCTGAACTGCCTCATTTCACGCAACCATCATTTCCCCTAATTTTCAAAATAAACGTGGGATAATAAACTGTCAACCAGCCTAAATAGATATTTTCCCCCAACCTTCTAATTACCTTTTTGTCTCTTTGTCTCGAACCTCTTAACATTTCTACCATTTAAGACTCAGATATTCATAAAATCTCTACACAGAAAGTCACCGTAGTTATTAAAAACTCAACTGAATAATCCATTGGCCACTATTTTTACCGATCGCTTTCTTCCAATACCATTTCCACACATTTTTACCCCTTTTCCACCATCAAAGACCTCTCAAATCATTCAATAAATTATTCTAACAAGTCTAGTAAAGTTTTTGTCAAGGACTCACGGTGGCAATAGCTGAGCGAGAATCTTATATGATCTCTACTGACATACACCATTCTTTGGAGATGGTGACAAGTTTTGGTCGAAGCCAAAGTATTCTCTCTAACTTTTAAAGGAATTGACCATTCTTTATTAATGGCAGATGAATCAAAGGACCAAACTCGGGGAGGATATCTTTCCTCCTTTAGTGTTTTAAGATTTAGGCTAGATTATGGGGACTTCCCCTAATCTTATGTTAATTTCGAAGGATAATCTGATTCATTAGACGGTTTTTTAGTGTGGACCTAATATATTTATCAAAATTATGATGATATTCTTATCAAGGTTGTTTAGGTTCATGTTGTCTGATAGTTTAGGGACTTTAATTTGTTTAAAAATAACCCAACTCTCTAATTACTGATTTCTAGATGGAGCATGCATTCTCATAGCTATGTGGCATCCTTTGGTGAATTTACAGTTACCTTAGAGGATGTGTGTGAACTGGTGCGATTAGATCCTTGTGATTGACTTGGATAGGCTTGTTCATTAATGTGTAGGTGATTCCACCAAGGCCACTTTTGGCCATCTTATCAAATACTTTTTCAAGGTGCACGTGAAGCTAACGAAGGAACAAAACACAAAGGGCATTGTGCTCTATGTATCTTATGGCCTGGTAAAGGTCAAACCTTAGAGTTAGTAGCCTAAACTTTGTGCATGCTCTCTCAATTCTTTATTACTGTAAAGACCAAAGATTAACCTCATAGGAAATTGGTAAATGTTGCAGTTATGTTGAATCCTAGAGTTAATATTAATCTAGTTGCTCTCATGCTTTGATCTCTCTATACATGGTTAGATAAAACACATTTCGACATGTAACACTCAACTGGTCAATATGATGTGTCTAACTTTACTAACAACATCATTTTGATAGGTTTCTTCTATGCCAGATTCCCAAAACTTTGTCCTAAAGAACTGTCAATCAATAATTTCCCACCAAAATTCCAAAGTTTATGCATTTGAACAACAAACAGAGTAAGACGAACTTATTGCCTTTGATTGATGACCGCGATGCTTTTTACGAGAGACCTCATTTTCAAGACACTTTATCTCAGACTTAGTAATTTTGTAAAGATGAAGATTACACAATTCAGGTTATCTTAAGGAATAATATGTTATCGATGATCATTCTCTATGTCTAGTACTTCTATTCATGCCTAGCCATCTCCCATCGCTCACATAATGGGATGTTAAAAGCGAGGCCTATAACACTCGTCGATGTACTAGGTAGTTTGGTTTTGATCTAGACATCCCCAAACTACTTTGTCATAGCAACGGAGTTTATGCTTCCTTCTATATTGTATTGATTTCCCCATCATAATATGTTTGCTCTATGACCATAATTTAATGGCAAATTGGTGATTCCTGATAGAAAGAGGCGGGGTAATGTGTCTCTGGGTTGTTCTGCCACTTTTGGCTAACCCAATTCAGGGCTTTAGAGATCTCATTAAGATAAAGTCTATGTATCCCGTGGTGTAACACTATGGGACATTGGAACTCGGTCTAAAAATTTGTTCAATTATTGGAATTTAATTTGAGCTAAGGAGCATAAAAGTATCTCTTCCAAAGGAAGTGTCTCCTCTAGCTCCAACAGGTGAAATGCCTCAAGAGTTAAAGAAAGACAAGAAAAGGGGGCAACTTCAACTGCTGGTACTAAATGGAAAGCTTCATTGGTAGTAAGTTCCTCTAAAGTGGAAACAACTTCTCAAGTTGCCAAAAATTCAAAGGTGGCTATGGAACCATCCAAACCCGTGAGTGCTCATTCTCTAGCTCTAGATTTATTTAAGGAAGCACATGCTATAGTTTCCAAAGTTATTTCTAAGTTAGAGTCTACTCATATGACCGTTGATGAAATTATAACTGGTTTGGAATGACACCATCCGACTGATGACTTTGTTATTTCTCAGGTTCCTTGCAAGAAGGTTGCCTTTGTTGAGCAAGTGGAATATGTATTTACATATGATACTCCTTCTCAACGCAAGAATATTTTGAGGAAAAACTTAGTGGAACCAACATTAAACCATTTCCAACTCACTCGTCCTTAGGTTCCTCTAAGAAAACCTTGAAGGACATGTCGGGTGATAACGTGGTGGATGCTCCCACCAAAGATGTTCTAATTGTGCCTCTTTAAGTGACTCAACACTTAATCTCTTTGGTGCTTTTCAAAGTTGGCAACAATATTTTCTTCAAGTGATGTCTATGGAACAAAAATCTTTTTGACACTAACGATCTTTATGTAGGATACTCCTCCACCACCCATGGAATTTGTTTCTATTCCCGATGATACTCATCCCATGAGGTATACTTTGATCCCAATCATCGAAGTAGATATTATTCTAATATCTCCATTGCTACCCACCTCAAGGATTGGGCAAACTTATTCTAGGCGTGCTCCTTTTGAATGTGTTTAATCTATTTCAAGGAAATCGCCTATGGACGAGGAGTTAATGGAGGGATCAATTGGAACTGTTTAAAATTTATGTTCAATTTCTCCCCCAGTTTCACCTGAGCTATCACTGGTTATTACTACTCCCGTTCCTTAGACTGAGGTAAATTTCATACTACTTTGACTTGATCACTTAGTTGTTCTCAACATTTATGATTCTCAAGACTTGTTTGCATTTTGCATACACAAGTGGATGATGTCCTTCCACATTTTGGTCCTAAAGTGGATGTGATTGCCCTTGTGAGGTCTTTAAATGTTGATATCCTTCCTCTTAGCCTTGTGACGCCGATCATTAAGTCGGATTTTCGAGTTATAATACCTGGTTTTGTGGTATATCTGGATTTTTTTCACATGTCCGTCCAATTTCCATTGAGGTAAATGCCTTGTAAAACAAATTATAAGTTTTAATTTGATTTCTCATTTGTAACTCTTTTTAAGCATCCTCTATTTGTGTTGTTTCATATTGTTAGCGATGAAACGAGAGAGCATACATTATCTCATACTGAGGTTGATCTAACCCTAGTGGTTGTTACTTCTTCAGCTTTGGAGGTTGTACCTGCTTTAACTGAGCCAATTATTTTGGATATTGAGGGTCTTTCAACTGTTAATGTTCAAGTTCCATCTGAGGCTACAAACACTCCCCTAAATTTATCCATCATTCCATCTCAATCGGATCAAGCTGAACCCCAAATGTAATAACTTGTTAATGAGGTAAAATTACCCCCCACCCCCACCATCATGTCTGTAAAAACATTTCAATTCTCGTTACTCCTTTGGTTTTACTTGGTGCTCTATCCTTCTTGGCTATACTTTAACTACAAACCTCACATGATTAGTGGTTTTTACTATCTCAATTGAGGAATGTTATTAAGTTTTATCACCTACTTGGTGATATACTCGACTTAAAATATTTTCTCTAAACAAACACCTGCTAGGGTAAAAAATATTTTTTAAAATGAACACTTGCTTGGTGATTTTCCCTTTTTAGGGAATATTTCTCTAAACATACACCTTCTTGGTGATGTACTAAATCTTTAAATGCTTTATCTAAACATACACCTGTTGGGTTATGTACCCTGCTTGGATTTTTTTTTATAAATACACCTGCTTGGTAACTTAGCTGAACGCTTTCCTAAAATTTTCTCGTTCTATCCACTTGGTAAAAAAATTGATCTACTCAATCTTGATATGCTTTCTCTAACCTCTTTCTATTTTGCAGCCTGTGATAGAAAATATCCCTACTGAGGTAACTCGGGAAACATCTACTCTAGTTAATGTGCTTGTTTAATCAATTGAGGTTAATCCTATTATACCTTCTCCTTCTCAAGATGAGTCAGCGAATAAAAATGACCATGGCTCCATGGCCAATGTAAATAAGGAGGAAAGTGAATTTGGATGTGATGTTCTAATGCCCAATATTGTAATAGCTGAGTTATGTCAGCACGTTCTTAAAAATTACCCAGTCTTATAAGGTACCCTACGCACTTTGTTAGATCAAATAATTGAATCTCATATAGATACTTTCACTACTGATTGTGTGAGGCCCAATAATATGGTATAGGGCTATAGACTCTATTATATGACAGCTATTTTTTTTGAAATTATGAGCACATTAATTTTTTCCTTAGACAAATCAAACTTAAATAAAAACTTGAGAGACCTCAATGACCCATAAGAGGATGTCTCCACTTTCGCATGGCTCATCAAGAATTTGAAAGACCTTAAGGATCCTCAAATGGCAACCTATTATTCCAACTACCTTAAGTATATGGAAGATCTTAAGGTTGAAGAAGGAAAGTTGAGGGAGCTTTCCCCACGTATTTAAGAGTGCAATCATGAAGTAGTAACAATCGAGGAAACTTTAGCCAATGCTCAAGGAAAATGTGAAGACGAGTTGAAACTAAAGGATGAAGTCAAATCGCGTAATTCTGCCATGACTAAGTATCAACGTGATATTGCTAGAAATGTAACTTATTCGATTTGGGAGGGTTTTTTCACTTCTCCCAATTTATGGTTACTTATAGGGTATATTTTTCTCTTTGTTTTTTTTCTCGACAATATACCTATTTTTGCATTTATAACTCTATTTTATAAGTGAAATACAAAGATAGATTGTTCTTGAACACGTGTACTTTACTCTTTTTCTTTCTTCAACACTTGTATATTTGTAATAAATTGTAACCAAACTTTACATGTGTTTTATCACAATCTCTAAGTACAAAAGTAAGAACCAACTAAAAAAATACAAGTGTTCTATACACATATTAAACTTTTAACCATTAAGTGTCTCCTTAACAACATAGGTTCCCTCCTAATTTGCTATAAATTTTGGCAAAGAAAGTCCTCTAAACTGGCTGAAAGTGGTTCAAAACTAAGTCATCTTCCACGAATTTTCTTAGTTTTACTAGGTTCTCATAAACTCTAGAGAGTTACTTCGTATAAAATTGAAGGACCTTTTCGCGTTGTCTCTTTATTTACCTAGTGCTTCTAGTTAAATGTTCTTGCTCTATGGAAGTATGATGGTTCATAAGGAATATCTAGCAGAATGAACTTCTAACTCCACTCAAAGAATTTGTTTACCTCCATAAACTAAGGGAAAAGGTGTATAACTTGTTGGTTTCCTTTTGGTAGTTCGATAATCACAAAGCCCTATAGGGAGCTTGTCATCCCATGAACCAGGAAATTTTCCATCATCTTGGCTAAAATGTTAACCAAGGTCTTATTTATAGGCTCAATTTGTCCATTGCTTTTGGGGTAAGCCAATGTTGAGGTGTTGTCGATGATCGAATATTTTTTTGTTAGTATTATCACCTCTTTGTTGATAAATGGAGTTTCATTATCCAACAAAATAACCTTGAGAATTCCAAACTGACAAATTATGTATTCCATAATGAACTATGTCACCACTTTTGTGTTGCTCTTTTCAAAGGTATTACATTTTCCCACTTGATTAAGAACTCAATTACCACGATAATCCATATCTTGCCTCTAGAAAGAGGTTTAATTGCCCCCATTAGGTCAAAATCCCAAGTATGTAAATAATAAGTAGTTTATAACAAAATAAATTTCACCGATGGAGCATGAATGGGATTACCATGGAGTTGGAAAACCATACACTTTCAAACAAACTTAGTTGAATCTTTTTCCATCATTGTCCAATAATACACAAGTGTTATAAGTTGATCGTTCAACTTGACTCCTCTATTGTGTGTTGGATTATGAGCTTGTTTGAGGACTTCCTCTACTTCCTCTCTCATGATGCATCACAATGGCCTGTTAAAATAACTCATTCGATACAACTCATCTCCCAATAATTAGAACCTTAGATCCCTCCTTATTATTCCTATGTCATCAATTTTCTCGATTGATATAAATCCATCTATAATAAAAAAAATGTATGGTTGCCTCCAGTCCGTTTGATCTTCCACAAAGTTACATTCAACTAATTGAGAGAAGACTTGACACTTATTGCATTCTATTAGTATTGGTTCTACGTCTTACTTTATTGCAGGAAAAATATACCCCTCTCTTTTAATTCTTCTATAAAGAGAAATCTCGATGGTCTCATAATGCTCATCGTGAGTTTCTTTAATTTCCTTTGTGCATTCTCTGGTCTAGTGCATCTAAACAACATGACCCCCAAAATTTTTATCGTACAAACTTCCTTGAAGAAGGAAATATTATGCTACTTGGCTGAGTTTCATCTTTCCATCTCTCTTCTCTAAATTTTTTCTTATTTCTCCTCTCGAATATGAGTCATCGTCACTAGCGAAGAATTGGAGCACAGACAATGGATTTATTCTTTTATGGATCATAACAATGTATATTCGTTATCTATGATTACTTTCTAAGCAATTGTGGTATAGGTATCAGCATGTCATTTCATCATCCTTGGGTGTCTCTCCACTTATACTTCATGAAATTTTCCTATCAACCTCTAAATGATGGATCTATAAAGTGCCAAATAGAGATGCTTCAATGTGTATTCACCATTCACTTGTTTAACCATAAAGTTGGAATCTCATTTGATGCAGAATGAATGGATGCCTCTTCGTAACTCTTTGAGTAACCCTAAAATCATTGCTTCATACTCTACCTCATTATTTGAACGATTAAAATCCAACTTAAAATACAAAATAATCTCCTTTTTTCCTCTGGTTAAGATGACTCCGGCTCCACTTTTTCCCTTAATAGATGAACCGTCAGACTCTATAAACCATTCCTTAAAATTAACTTCACAGAAATTTTCTTACAAATTATCACCTAGAATCTTCATAAGGTGTCTTGAATAAGACTGAAGGAAAAATTATCTCTCCTAATTAAAATCATTCTTGCTAGAAGAAACATGATAGATCACGTCTTATCACTATGTAAATAGTGAAAGACAGACTATAATGTCTAAATTTTGGCAACAAAGAATAAGGCCAACCATGCCACTCTACGATGGTATATCTTGTCTTGGGACTATGGATAGTTCTACTCAGATAGCAAACATATCTCTCTAGACCATCAACCTATTGTGCCAGCAGTGCACCGATGGACCTTTTGGTAGAGATAAGATAAAGAAAGAAAGGTACCCCACCTCTAGGTGGAATCATCGTTTAGGGAGAAATAAGAATTCTTTTAAGCTTATCAAAATCTTACTGGTGTAGTTCCTGTGATTTGAACTTTGTGGTCTTTGGCAATAGCTCCATTAATAGATGAGTGATCTCAAATAGACCTAGGACAAATATTCTCAAGTAGTAAATATTTCCAAGGAAATTCTTCAGCACCCTCTACATCTTAGGATAAGGCATGCTAAGGATGAATTTCTAATTGCCTTGGTCAATCTAAACCCCTTTGTCGATCCACCATAAAACCCAAGAATTTCCCACTCGTTACACCAAAGGCACGCTTGAGTGGGTTCATCTTTAGTTTGTATTTCTTACACTTATTAAATACTTTTCTTTAATCAGCAAAGTGTGGATACCCCTGCCTTGATTTGATAACCAAATCATCCACACAAAAATCATATTCGATTTAATAGTCAGATCAAAAAAATGTCATGAAAAATAGCCATCATTGTTCTTTAATAAGTTTCCCCCATATTTTTCAAACTAAAAGGCATAAAAATTTACATGAAGTTACCCAAAGGAGTCCTAAAAGGTATCTTCTCTACATCAACTAGATCCATCTTGATTTTTTTAAAGCCCACATATCCATCCATAAAGATGTACGTCTCATAACTAGCCGTTGAATTAATCAAGTTGTCGGTGGAAGGTAGAGGGAACTCATCTTTGGGTCAACCTCTGTTAAGATCTATAAAGTCAAGATAAATCTAAATTTGACTTTTATTCGTCTTCCCCACTGCTATAATTCTACAAAAAAATTTGATTTTAAATTGGCTTAATAAATCTAGCTATTAATAAACATTCCACCTTAGCTTTGAACATTTTGGTCGCCTACTTGACCAGTATTGCTAAAGGCATAACATTCAATTTATGGTAGATCACGTCTTGGTCTAACCCCTACATCTTATTGTACTTTCACACGAATACATCTTTATACTATTGAATGATCTTGATCAACTCTAGCTTCTTCGTAGCCTTTAGGTCTTTCGAAATGAAGATTTTCCTGTATTATTCTCCACCTTCAACCAAATTGATCTGGTCCAATTATTGCTCTTCAATATTTGGGTGATTTTCATGAACTCGGGATCATTTTTAATATCTTTAACACGCTTTTGGATGTTAAAATTATTAATGGCAAGACATTTTCCTTGATTATCCACTAGAAAGCACTTATATTTCGGGTCTTTTTCCTTAGTTTCATCGGCTACCCACTCACACCTTCAAAGGTGATACAGTACCTTTTCATCATCAAGAAACACTTTTTTCACTATCGCTTGGGAGATGTAAGTGCCTTCCTTTTTTGTTGTCAGCTTACTCCAGTCTAGGTTTAGAAAACCTAGTCAGCACACTCTGGTTCCTTGAGTCATGCTCCATCGGGTCAATTCTTGACCTCATTATCTCTTAGTTATTTAGAGATAGTTTAGGATTTGTGAATAGCCTTATTCACTTTCTCAATAACTCGTACAACCTCATCCATTTCTTCATCTCAATCCACCATTGGTACTAATCTCTCCTTAACTGTGGGAACTCTAACACCTTTAATAAGACTTGTCAGAACGCGGGTATCCTCATTAAGCTCCGTGTAAAAAGAAGCATATCAAATGATCTTCATCTTTGGCAAACAACTTCTTGGTTGCTTGAATGAAAATCTTAGTCCCTTTTACGTTGGCCTTAGCACATTAATGGTACGTCGAAGGAATTAACCTATGGTTGTGCATCCAAACTCTTCCTATCAAAGATGGCAAGAAGTTTCTGACTCGGTCACATGGAAATTGATATGCGAAGTGAGATTGCCCATCACTATGCCCACATTCACATAACCAATTGATTTGGACGTTCGGTTATCATACCTAAAGATTAAAAGAGATATTGCGATCAATCTACTTTCAAAAATATTAACAATATAAAATAAGATATTTATCATGATATTGATCGAGGAACCTCCATCCATCAAATCTCTAAAAAAAAGCTAATTCCTTTAATACTTTATGTCACATACAAAGGCTTATTATGAGGGAGCCTGATCGCTCTATCAACATCCAAAAAAGTTATCTCGGACATAAACTTTTATACCAACAAGTAATACCCCGTATTTTTATGGCTTTTAATTATGAGATTTATTAAATGAAATTTCTTTTAATTATGGGATTAATTAAATTAATTTGGGATAATTAATTGGATATTAATTCAAATTTAAATAACTAGAGAGACGAGAGTTAGTATTTAATTATGATGATAATGTTGAATATTACTGAGTGATTATGGTAATATATGATTATTGAATTTATTAAACCTGTCGCGAGTTAAAAATACGACAGTTTCGATAATTAAGTTGGGACACGCATGTCAGTCATGTCCGGAACCAATTTAATAGATTTAAAATTAAATTATTTTTACATCAGTCGTATGGTCATTTCGAGTGAACCAACATGTTCAGAAGGGTCGAGATAGTAAGAAAACACTAGTCGGGGGTTTAGATTGGGTTCTGGGACATTTAGGCCTATCCGGCAGCCCGGGAGGGTATTTTAGTCATTTTGACTTTTTATGGAATTATAACCCACGAATTTTAGACTTATATTATTAGCCAACACCACAACTCTTAGGGTTATCATAACAAAAAACCACCAATGGAAGTTAGAGAGGAAGAGAGGAAAGTTCCCAAAGGAGAAACCACCCTTAGAGGCTTTTGCACCACCGTCACCACCACCGGATAGATCGGGAAGAGAGAATCATTCCCATACCATCTGTTTCAAAGGATCAAAATCTTTATTTTCAGGAAAGAGATTTAACTTATTTTGATTCAGGAAATATATTATCCATGTAGTATGGAATTTGAGACTAGACTTGGAAAATTGAAAATTTCATAAATTGGGACAATTAAATATGAAATTGGGTAGGTTTTTGCATGTAGTTAAATTCTGGAAATAATAGAGACTCAAATCAGAACCTTAGTGATAGAAATCCCGAATTAAAATTGAGTATTTGGTTATCTTGAATTGAAAGAAATTAAACTTGGGTTAAACATGAGACTTTGATCAATATATCAATTTATATGCGGTTCTTGTGATGATTTGATGATTCTGGAATGTTAGAAACCTTGAATTTCGGTTGATATAATATTGGGTATGTTTAATTTTGGAAGTGGGATCATAATGAAAATTTGAGATAAAACTAAGGCTAAAAACGCATAAAATATGGGTTGTAACTGCTTCGTCGATCGATCGACATTCATAGGTCGATCGATCAACTGGATCGATCGATCGACATTCTTGAGTTGGTCGATCGATCGACTCCCCCTGCACTTGTAATATTTTCACTTTTAAGATTTAATCGATTCCGACTCTTGAGGATTATTTGTGGGGACTAAATGAACATATTGAGACTTAGAGAAGTCCAGTAGGGGTGTATTTGAAGCCCGGAACATATTAGAATTCGATTTGGAACTTAGCGTTAAACTTACGAGTACCCGATGAGTGAGTTACTATTAGAAGTTGTGAGAATAGGAATTGAATTGTTATAAGTGATAACTTAAGGTTAGAGGAAGAAACATGGACTTTCAAATACTGAAGTTAATCTCATGGACAAGTGCGAGACTTAGTAACCTTTTGGGAAAGGTTTAAGTACTCGGAATTATACGATAAGAGAGTTATCGCCTAAACGTAATACGTGAAATAAATGGGATGATATTTGAGTACGCATAAGACTTATGGTATAGGGATGGAATATACCTATAATAATATAATGATTACCTATGTTGTGTGATTACTTAGTATCTATATTATTGTGTGTATGACATGCCTACCGTACTTGCTATCACAGGAGGTTGATTTTTGAAAAAGGACCATCTTATCTTTGTGTTCCTTAGGGGGGATTTAGATTAATACCTTAAGGACATAGGACTGTGAATGCCTTATTGGTGAGTTGGTAAGTCAGCTGACCATGGGAGCATAGGTATGTGTGTGACCCATAGGTATGTGAACTATGTTCGCTATGTGTGATTTGTATTGAGACGGTTCCTGAGTGATTCGTAACGCGTGATCCTTACGTACGTGATGTACATGGATTTAATAACAGAGTATGAGTCCACCGCAGCTTAGACTAGGGGTGCCATATATGTATATATGTACTGAAAGTGATTTATATATGTACTTGTGACTGGTTCACTGTTGCTTAGTAGATATCAATAACTAAGATATTTGAATGGGCTAAGAATGTGACAATTTAAATAACACTTAAGATAAGTAATTTAATGAATGTGAATATGGGATATAAATATGACTTGTTTGGGTAATATGAGTAGTCACCCTATATTAGAATGTAAGAGAAGAAGTTAGTACGGACTAATTAGTTAGTGGTATAACTAGGATGAGTTAAGGGTATACGTTAGGCATGCACATTAGTGGAAGGGTGAGAAACTCATGTGAGAGTACGCAACTAACATGTATATAATATTTACTGTTTAGTGAAATTAAACACTTGTTGTTTTTAAACAATTTTCACCTCGGGCTCTGACCCATTTTCCTCCAAATCTATTTTGTTTTGTAAAAACATTTTAGGTGCCCAACCACAGGGACGCCAAGCATAGGAGTTCCATTTCGATGACGTGTTGTAGTTGTTGTGGAAGCTACAGGATCTCGGTATTAGACGCCTCCACATTTATCCTTAGTTACTTCAGAGTCATTCATATCAGTTAGGGCATGTTGCCCATTCTTATTTAGAGATTGTAGATATAGACTTTCATTGTTTCAGATATTGGTTTATTTATTCAGACTCTTGTATTGGGATTTTATTTACTGCGGTATTATTATTATTGGAGTGTTTACTCCAGACTCAGTTTATTTCATTTCGTTGGCTATTCATATGAGATTGTTTATGTGATTGATTGATGATGATTTAATTACTTGGTTAATTGTTAACTTAATCAATAAAATTTGGCATCTCTCTATTTTAATTATTAGGTGGCTCGTAATTAACTAAATATTTTCGACAGTGATGCTAAGACTGAACCAACTTGATATTATGTATTAATTTAATAAAGGAGAAGCTACCCGGTATTTAATTAGTCGGAGTGTCACAGGTGGTATCAAAGCATCAGGTTCTAGTGTTCTTTTAGGATCTGTGCGGTTTATTATGCTTCTAGTGTATCTTTCTTTTATATAGAGCCCTATATTTAGGATTGTTGATTTCTTTGGTGAGATTTCGTTCTTCTGCTATAATGTATATGTTGGTGAATCTTATTTGCACTCGGGTGTGTTCATGTGCCGAATCATGTAGTATGTCTGGCGAGGGTAGTTGGGCGAACAGCAAGAGGTAAAGCTCACTTGAGGTTATTGGGTATATTCAAGAATGATGACTGTAGTTGAGGTCACCCCTCTTATGGCATGGAAAGCCATGACGATAAAGATGGATAAGGAACAACATATGACTTCCAGGTACCACTATAGTAGAAAGTGGGGGTCAAATTAGACTCACCCACCAAGGTTGGATTGGGAGAGAGTCGGGCGAAACATTGAAGAGAACCAGTAGTGGAAATTCTAGAAATGCAAAAAATGGCGTGTGTTAGCCAATGAAGGTAAAATATCCAAAGGCTTGGGCATATGTCGAAGTGTGGATAATAGGGAGTTAAGATTTAAGGTAAAAAAAAAATTCTTGTCTTGTAAGAGCATAGTTACAATGTTGAGGGCCAATCACCACATTTATTAGTGGAATGTTGTGTGAATGGAAGGATCTTAGGTACAGTTTAACCTCAAGTTCCTTCATCAGATGTTCAGGATAAGATGCGAACGTTGTTCTGAACTCACACAAGAGGTCACTTTGTGAAAAGAAATTTAATTAATTAGCAAACCTTGCACCAGATGAAGTAGGTACAATGGAGAAGAGGACTTTAAAGGGGAAAATTAATTTACAAGAAGAATTGCTAGCACTTTTGGTGAATTATGCTTAGACGGTCAATGCAGATGGTAACAATGTCGTGTTTTGTCAATATGGATGTTAACACTTCCTTGTACGGAGAGCTACAAGAATCAAAGAATTTAGTCAGAGAGTAAGACTGATGGAAACAGTGTTGGTGAAGCACTATAAGGGGGAAACCCATCAGGGGCCCCATTTACATGATTCGGATAGCTGAATTTTTACCGACCGATGGTGAGTTCAGTAAGGGATGTTGAAGCAAGTAGCATGATCCTTAGGGTCATCAAAGCTAATGGCACAATGGAGGTATCCATCAGAGTCGAGACTACCAAATTCTGAGCGAAGGACAACCCTAACATGGTCAATATGACTGAAGATAAGTGGATTATGTGTAGAAACATTTTGGGGAGAGCAAAACCCCATGTGTTAAATTTTCTCGAAGTGAGTAAAGGGACAAGAGCATGTGCCTAGAAAGGGAAGTGGTTAATGTAAATTTTCATTTTTGTTCGAACATGAGTGTTATATCCAATAATCATTTGAGCAGCCAGGTCGATTGGCAAGGTAGAATCATGAGTTTTACCTTCAGGGGATGAGGCGTATTTTATGTGATACGAGCGAGTCACTACATTTTGATTATTGATAGATTCTCATGTAAGACGAGTTTAGTGCTTATATGGAAAACGTTATTATTATGTGAATATTTCCCTGGTATAGCGTGGTTACCTTTAGTGTATCCGCGGAGGATGAATGGGTGTATCGATAGTGGTATATACCTTATTGATGTTACTCATTTATGTTATGTGTTAAACGAGTATGATATTATCCTGATTGTGATTTTATAGTGATTCTTAGATCGATAGTGGGTGAATGTCGCAAGTCTATTGGGGTTACTACCTTAGTGTAGGATGTTTTGTTCCGGAGAGACCTCACCCGCGGGAGGGTCGGGCTCGCGTTTATATATATACATATTTTATAGACTTCGAAAGGTATAATGGTCTCGAGATACTCGATCCCGATATGTGTAGGGACTTTATTGATATGATTTGGAGTGTATTGAGGTTTACTGTTAAGCGGAAATATTTAGCTTGTTATTATGTTTAACGCTCAGGACTTGGTAATAAGAAGAGCGTATTGTTATATCACCCTTTAGAGACGTGGAAGTTAATACTCATAGTTGTATGTTTAGGAATAGGATTTCGAGAGCCTTGATTTTATGTGCATGATGTTTATGGAATGTGATTGCCACCAATGTTAAGTGACAGTGTCTTTTGGAAGAAGTTCCTTGTTTAAGTGTAATTGCGAAAGGAGATGTAACTTTGTGTCAAGAGATAGGAATATAGGGGTACATGTTATGTATTGAGGGCCTAACGGATTTCGATGACCAACAATGTTAAGTAGTAGTGTATCGGGGGGATTCCTTATTTGAATTTTGCTTTGCGAGACATCCCACGCATGAAAATTAGCGTAACGTTGGTAGTAGGGATATGTTTGGCCTTTCATCTATAAGTTCAGTACCTCAGTCGTTATAAAGGTATGTAGTTATAACTGTAAGTCGAAAGTTAAATTACGATATAAGGCCAGTAGAGACAGCTGTATGGTGTGGAAGTATTGAAAATTTTGTTTTATTCTGGCGGGATGAAGGATGCAATGATGTTAAGGAGGATTTAGAATTTCAAATTTGCGAGTGATTGAGAACTCCCAAGTGATATAGACACATTGCGAATGCAAGGGCAATAAAGAGTTTGGTGTACGTATGAAGCGTATATGATGTTTAAACCCGTATGCACGGTTTATAGGGGGTGTAGACACCCTGGTTTGCTGATGTCAAAATCGCTGGAAGAAGAGACATAGAGATGGGTGAAATTTATGCTTGTGAGACTAATATTACAAAATGGTAGTGGTAGAGTGGATTAAGTGTCGTGAGAGAAGAGCAACAATCGATATATTCACGTGTAATCAGAGTAGCATGTCCGAACTTGGTTGAAAGGCGGTGGGAAGTCATTCAAAAGGGGGTATCCCTTGAAAACACAAATAATTAACTGTTATAGAAAATTAGAGCGAAGTTTTACCTAGTAGAATATTGAGAGTGACTTGCGAGTAAATAGAATGCTGATGTCAATAAGGTATAAAGAGTTTAGAGGTGCACATCGTGGTGAAAAGTATCAAGTCAAAACTTTGGTATACGCCGAGGGAAGAAGAGGATTATTAAGTACCACTAAATGGGAGAAATTATAAGTGAAAGTCGGTGTTGAGAGGGGCATATTAAGTAGTCTCCATGTGCACCACTCATATATAGAAAACAGTTGGAGTGAGATAATCAGCCAGAAAATTTTGTATCAAGCCGACGATTCTAGTGATGGAAGAGTCAAGTTGGTAAATTTCTTTGATGGGTTGCCAACCTAAATATAAGTAATGAGTTCCTTCAAATTTGTGGAATAGGTTGTCCATAAGGAAACTAATTGTTATATCCTTGGGTGATTTACACTATTAGATAGTGAACGCGTCGATACGTGGTCCTGCCCAGTATTATTCTGAACTAGGATGAGATCCTTGAAATCACCTTCAATATGGGGTATCAGGAAGTAGAGGGGATAACGCTTCATTTTGAGCAGGTTGTATCACCTACAACCTGAGGAGTAGGTGTAAGGTGATTGACGACTGGTGGAGCTTTATAAAAGAAATTTTGGACACATTGCGATCATTTTTTTCCACAACAGGTATAGCGAGTAGGGAAGTATAATATGGTAATGGGAGAGGATATTACCTAATAGTAGAGTTGTGTGAAAGCACCCGTACCTATTTATCATGGACAAGGTGCTTATTAAGGTTTTGTGTGAATAAACCTTACTATCCTTCCTCTGGATGTTTAGAGGTGAGCGAATAATAAAAGTTTTGAATTAGTCAGGAGTTAGAGTTCGATAACTATAATGGGATAACCACAAACTATCTTAGGTAACTTTTACCTATCTTACAAGTTACACCATCAGGAATAGAGATTCGAAAAAAAAGGACAAGACTAGTCAGAGGTTCATGTGGTTTCTCCGAGGATGGGAGTTTTGCATTTAAATTAACACAGGAGTTAAATCAAAGGGAAGTACGTCCTTCCAATAATATTGAGATAATGCGTCCAATAATGTATAGGTTATTCTTATTTGAATGTTGTTTAGAAGGAACCCAAGGTGAGGTGAATTTATTGAGGTGTGACCCTATAACTGATAAAGTGTCAAGAGTGTTCAACAAGCTTGTTGTGAAGCAGGGGTTGTAGTGATTGAGCCTTACTTTGAATTTTGTTTTGAGTGCTGGAGGATACTTATTTTTCTAGGTATACCTTACTTTTCTGAATTTCGGGATGAAATTCCGTTATTAGGGGGGAAGTATGTAATACCTCGTATTTTTATGGCTTTTAATTATGAGATTTATTAAATGAAATAGATTTTAATTATGGGATTAATTAAATTAATTTGGGATAATTAACTGGATATTAATTCGAATTTAAATAACTAGCGAGACGAGAGTTAGTATTTGATTATGATGATAATGTTGAATATTACTGAGTGATTATGGTAATATATGATTATTTAATTTATTAAACCTGTCACGAGTTGAAAATACGGTAGTTTCGGTAATTAAGTTGGGACGTGCGTGTCAGTCGTGTCAAGAACCATTTTAATGGATTTAAAAGTAAATTATTTTTACATCAGCTTCATGGTCATTTTGAGTACGCCAACGTGCCCGAAAGGGTCGAGATAGTCAGAAAACACTAGCTGGGGGTTTAGTTTGGGTTTCGGGACATTTTAGGCCTAACCGGCAGCCCGGGAGGGTGTTTTAGCCATTTTGACTTTTTGAGGAATTATAACCCACGAATTTTAGACTTATATTATCATTCAACACTAGAACTCTTAGGGTTATCACAACCAAAAATCACTAACGAGAGTTAGAGAGGAAGAAAGGAAAGGTCCCAAAGGAGAAACCACCCTTGAAGGCTTTTGGACCATCGTCACCACCACCGGATAGATTGGGAAGAGAGAATCATTTTCATACCATCTGCTTCAAAGGATTAGAATGTTAATTTCTAGGCAAGTGATTTAACTTGTTATGATTCAACAAATATATTAACCATGTAGTTTGGAATTTGAGACTAGACTTGAAAAATTGAAAATTTCATAAATTGGGAGAATTAAATATGAAATTGGGTAGGTTTTTGCATGTAGTTAAATTCTGGAAATAATAGAGACTCAAATCAGAACCTTAGTGATAGAAATCCCGGATTAAAATTGAGTATTTGATTGTCTTTAATTGAAAAAAATTAAACTAGGGTTAAATATGACACTTTGATCAATAGATCAATTTATATGCAGTTCTTGTGATGATTTGATGATTCTGGAATGTTAGAAACCTTGAATTTAAGTTGATATAATATTGAGTACATTTATTTTTGGAATTGGGATCATTTAATGAAAATTGGAGATAAAACTAAGGCTGAAAATGCAAAAAATTTGGGCTGTAACTGCTTGGTCGATCATTCATAGGTGGATCGATCGACTGGATCGATCGATCGACATTCTTAAGTCAATCGATCGACTCCACCTGCACTTGTGATATTTTTCCCTTTTAAGATTTAATCGATTTCGACTCTTGAGGATTATTGGTGGGGACTAAATGAAAATATTGAGACTTAGGGAAGCCCAATAGGGGTTAATTTGAAGCCCGAAACATATTAGAATTCGATTTGGGACTTAGCGTTAAACTTAATTGTGTCCGATGAGTGAGTTACTATTAGAAGTTGTGAGAATAGGAATTGAATTGTTATAAGTGATAACTTAAAGATAGAGGAAGAAACAGGGACATTAAAATACTGAAGTTAATCTTAGGGACAAGTGGGAGACTTAGTAACCCTTTGGGAAAGGTTTAAGTACTCGAAATTATACGAAGAGATAGTTATCGGCTAAACGTAATACGTGAGATAAATGGGATGATATTAGAGTACGCATAAGACTTATGGTATAGGGTTGGAATATACCTATAATAATATAATGATTACCTAAGTTGTGTGATTACTTAGTATCTGGATTATTGTGTGTATGACATGCCTACCATACTTGCTATCGCGGGAGGTTGATTTTCGAAAAAAGGACCATCTTATCTTTGTGTTCCTTCAGGTGAATTTAGATTGGTACCTTAAGGACATAGGACTGTGAATGACTTATTGGTGAATTGATAAGTCAGCTGACTATGGGAGCGTAGGTATGCGCATGACCCATGGGTATATGAACTATGTTCACCTCTAATATGTGTTAATTGTATTGAGACGATTCATGAGTGATTCAAAACGCGTGATCCTTACGTACGTGATGTACATGGATTTGATAATAGAGTATTAGTGCACCGCAACTTAGCCTAGGTGTGCCATATATGTATATATGTACTGTAAGTGATTTATATATGTACTTGTGACTGGTTCACTGTTGCTTAGTAGATGTGAATAACTAAGATAGTTGAATGGGCTAAGAATGTGACAATGTAAATAACACTTAAGATAAGTAATTTAATGAATGTGAATATGGGATATAAATATGACTTGTTTGGGTAATACGAGAGTCACCCTATATTAAAATGTGAAAGAGGGAGTTAGTACGGACTAATTAGTTAGTGGCATAACTAGGATGGGTTAAGGGTATTCGTTAGGCAGCCACATTAGTGGAGGGGTGAGAAACTCATGTGAGAGTGCGCAGCTAACATGTATATAATATTTACTGTTTAATGAAATTAAACACTTGTTGTTTTTAAACTATTTTCACCTCGGGCTCTGACCCATTTTCCTTTTAGGGACGCCAAGCATAGGCGTTCCATTCTATTTTGTTTTGTAAAAACCTTTTAGGTGCCCAACCATAGGGACTCCAAGCAAAGGCGTTCCATTCTGATGACGTGCTCTAGCTGTTGTGGAAGCTACATGATCTCGTTATTAGATGCCTCCACATTTATCCTTAGTTCCTTCAGAGTCATTCATATTAGTTAGGGCATGTTGACCATTCTTATTTAGAGATTGTAAATACAGACTTTCCTTATTTCAGATATTGGTTTATTTGTTCAGACTCTTGTATTGGGATTTTATTTACTGTGGTATTATTATTATTGGAGTGTTTACTCCAGACTCAGTTTATTTCATTTCGTTGGTTATTCATATGAGATTGTTTATGCGATTGATGGATGATGATTTAATTACTTTGTTAATTGTTAACTTAATTAATAAAATTTGGCATTTCTCTATTTAAATATTAGGTGGCTGGTAATTAACTAAATGTTTTGGATGGTGATGCTAAGACTGCACCAACTTGATATTCTGTATTAATTTAATAAAGGTGCAGCTACCCGGTATTTAATTAGTCGGGGTGTCACATAACCTGGCCATGGGACCATTCTATCTCAACTAAGGAACAACATTCTTCCTTACTATGTATATGATCTCTTGTGTGATATCCAATTTTCTCTTTTGGAGCATTCCTACCAGATCGTAGAACCATGCAAACTTTTGGTATTGGATTCACCCCATAATCTTTTGTTTGATAAACCTCCTCACTATATGTAATGCCAGGTTCATCGTATGAAGTGACCACATCGGCCATTCATACCACACAACTGTTATACAATGTCTAAAATTCTTTTTCTTCTTGTATCTCTCTTTTCGTCTGACCCTTAGTTTCCTCATCAAATGACACCACTATGTGTGCCCCATATACTGGAAACAAATTATTATTGACTTTACTTTGAGGAATTTGAAAGTTTCCAACCAATATATGTTTGTTAATAATCCTCCTCAAGGTAAAATATAAATCAATTGGGTGGAAAACACGCTAGAGAATACGATAATACTCGGGCTCTACTTATATATCTGCTCCGAGAGGATGAGTTTGATAATTATTTAGTGGATAAACCAAACATTTGGAACCATAGTGTTGTAACAACGTATTTTACCCTTAACAGTACAAGGCAATAGTAGTGGATCTTCTCTATTAAACTTCCTATTGTTGTTTTTCTTCTTTGCTTCTTTGCCAGCTTTAACTACCTCACCCCCATCAGTGTAGTTAACTCGTGGTTCTTTTCCCCCTTTACCTGATCGGATGACCTATGGTTTTCACGCGATAATAGTGTTAGGGAGAACGACCATGAAGATGTTTGGAGAAGCACTTGTGAAAGATTTGAATGTGCCTTCTCTAGTTTCATTTATCACGTGGAAAATATACTCTGACAGCAACCCTTCAACATAGAGTTATAGAAGCTTGCTCTTCGTATTATCTTCTCTGACATCCAACTATCATTATCTAAACTGTTTGATGTGGCCCATCATCTCCTCACCTGGACTTTGCCTCTCTTAGGCGATCTGAGCCAGAGTGAATCATTATCTTCTATAAAAAATTCAGAGAAATTGTATGTTCATATCTTCCCTCATACCTATACTCCTTCGGGATACGTGAGAGTACCAGGTGTAATATTATTTGGTGAGGGATTTTGAAAATTCCATTTGGTATGACTTTTTATTGTTACAATTGGCTCCCAAATGTTTAACAAATATTTTGATATGCTCCTTTAGTTTCCCCCCTTTTCGTTAAACATCTCAAATATTAAGGGAATATATCCATCCACTTAAGGTACATCATTCTACTCCTCTGGATAAGGAGTCTAAATATCATCATAAACATATGATGCGTCTTTAGGAGTTTATGAGGTTGGTGCCAATATCTTCGTCGTCTCTTTTTTACCTCTTCAATGTTCAAAGAAGGTGAGGCATTTGCCTCCATTGTTTGAGCATGTGGCAGATCAACTCCAAGTGTAACGTTGACATCAACAGTTTCTTCAACAGTTGGTGTAGCGATAAAATTGATAATAGAGGGATCAATCGATCATGTAAGGAGAACGGGTGCTCCCATTGAAGGAATAACAAGTGGTGCTACTTGGCTAGAGACACAACTTGGGTCCATTGATGAACCAAACATGGTCATCCCGATTTAGTTTGTAAAAACTCCATAAACTTGGCCATGAAATTAGTTATTTGGACGGGCCGCATTATAGATCTCATGGAAGCTTTCCCCATTGATCAGTTCTTACAATAACAGTAACTAGAGGAATCGATAAAGCAAGAGTGATATTTTGTTCCTCTTAAGGTTGAATATCATCACAGTTATGAGCATGATTGATGTTATCATTTGTCATTGCTAAGATAATACCTCTCCAATGAAGTTGCAAAATGTAAGAGAGTAGTTCTCTTGGTGTTAGGGTGTTTAAGGATAAACTGAGGCATAACATGTATTAATGGTGAGAATACAACAAAAAGTGCACTCTTAAATTATAAGGAAATAACTCAGTTATAATGAACAAACTTACGTGTATAACTCAATGTAAAGGAATAAATACAATATGTTAGAATCATAAATGAACCTCTGATAGCAGTTAGGTAAAGAGAGAAAGAAGCAAACAATCTAGATTCACCTCAGGTAGGCAACTGAAACACTAAGGTATGAAAGAATAAGAGTTTAACCTCAACAAGTGCTTATGTTATTGAGCATAAATGAGTAAAGCATTAATGGTGGGGAGGAATAGCTCTAGTTTGCAATAACTCTATCAAATTGGTATTTTTTTCTTAAAGATCACGTGGTCCTTTCAGATGGATTAAAAATGGGTATATATATGCTCAACTCATAGGCATGGAACCTCAAGTTCATTTAATGTTGGCCAATCCACCATAGCTAATATGTCAAATGCAATAAATGTTGAGTAAAATCTCAAGTGACCAGTTGTTGTGTCAAGTAGAGCCATAACGTGTCAATGCCGAACTAGTCAGCTTCTCATCAAACCATCATTGTTTGAGGCAAGTTTGATTTGACATGTGTTAGGTATGGTATTTCATCACATAAATCTTTAATGAAAAGATACCCAGTTTGGCTCTAAAACTCAATGGTAGATAATCGAATAAGCTCAAGGTTGTTCTCTCATGATTGCTCGAGTAATGCTCAGTCGGGCTAAGGTATAACTCTTTTATGGCTAGGAATAAGTTTAGACATGGTTACTCGAGCAATGATCATTCGAGCTCAGCTAGGTATTTTACTTGGTGTATCAAAAATGTTTAAATCATGTTTTAACGATGCCTTGCTCTCTATCCTCTAAACCAATTCCCTCAGAGATTCCCAAGTGAGCTTGCTCGATAAAGCATTACAGCTCCCCCATGTCCCGCCAGACATGGTCCATCACTGGTAACTAATAATCTCATCTCAATATTACAACATAACTAAAGCTTACAAATATAAATCATAAATACATAAACAAATAGACGAAATTAATGGTAAATCTAACTAGCTTCCTCTAGTCATCTTTCTCACATTTCAATTAAGCTCCACATTGCCTTGGTCTTAATCAGATTTTGTTGACCCCTCACACTCCTTTGTGATGTCACTAATCTTTGAGGAATCTTTCTTTATTTTCTGACCTAGTTCTTAATGAATAGGTTTATATATAAGTAAGGAGGTTTATCTATAATCCCCTACTACAATCCCATTAAAAATTAGTATTGAGTCTGTAACTTTATTAGAATGAATTAAAGGGGATACCTGTAGTCATGTTCATCCTCAGTGCGGACCGTTCAAATATTTTATGGTCCTAAAAATGGCTTTCGCGAGATGGTCACATGTTTCTATACTTCCAACTCGTAATGTTGCATTTCCTTAATCAAATCATCAAGTTACAATCACACCGTCAAGACTATCATATCAAGTTAATTCTCCTTGATGGAGCACATGAATTTACATCCTATAGGTTTGATGACTATTCAATGTCTTTAGGCATTGACATTGAGAACCCAGTCACTCATATATGCACCCATAATGGTTTGGCAGAATATCTTATCAAGCATCTCTATTTATTGTTCAACCTATACTTACGAGAATTAAATTACGAGTGTTTGTCTGGGAACGTGACATATTGCATGGTGCAACCCTGGTTTAACTTCAACCAATTGCTTATCATCAATATTCACCGTTTCAACTTGTAATAGGACATTAACCAAATATTTCCCACTTAAGCACTTTTAGATGTGCTTTTCAAAAACCTATTGCGTTCTCTCAATGCACTAAGACAAGTCCACAATACCTATTAGTCATTTATATTGGTTTTAATTCACCTACTATCATTAGGTATCTTGAGCTTTTAACTGCTAATGTTTTTATCACATGCTTCGTGAATTGCCATTTTAATGAGAGAGTTTTCCTTTTGTTGGGAGGAGAGAATAAGAAATTAATAAAATGGCATGAACTTACTTGGAATATGCCAAATTTGTCTCATCTTGATCCTCGCACTTCTTAGTGCGAAAAAGTTCAAATGATCACTCATTCCAAAATATTGTAAATTGATTTTCTGATGTAGCAAAAGTAGCTTTATCATATCGCAGTTAAAATTTCTCCAACTCGAGTTGATATTCCAGTTGAAAAACTTATGAGTGAGGCATTAAATGAATCGGATAAGACATGCTTGAAGCATGGGCATCCAATTGGTAGAAAAAATACAGTTCCTTATAAGAAGCGAAGAAATGGTCAAATTAATACTCCTACAGAGATTATAGAAAGAAATTCCACAGTCTCAGAAAATGACACCAAACAAAGAACAAGTCCTTTAAGAGACACAAAACCTTGAAGAGGTAAAGGTACCTAACAAAGAAATTTCTATAAATTATACATGCATTAGAGAATTGTGCGATTTTAAAAAAATTATCATTGATGATATATTTTCATTTACAGTAGCTATTAAAATCATAGAAAATGATGATATTGAACCCCATTCTATTGATGAATGTCAGAAAAATATGTGATTGGTCAAAATGAAAAGAAGCAATTCAAGGATAATTGGATTTACTTTCAAAACGAGAAGTCTTTGGACCTATAGTCCAAGCACTTTAAGATGTAAATCATGTAGGTTACAAATAGGTGTTTGTAAGAAAATGTAATGAGAAAGATAAGGTTGTTCGATATACATCCTTGCTTTTTGTAAAAGGTTTCTCGTTGAGACCTATGACTGATTATGATCAAACATACTCTCCAATAATGGATGAAATTACATTTAGATGTTTAAGTTGTCTCGTAGTCTCAGACTTCACATGAATCTAGAAGGCTATGTAACAACATATCTATATGGAATTTTATATTCAAATATCTATATGAAATTCCCTATAGGATTTAAATTTTGAGAAGCAAAACCACATAGTATGTATTCAATGAAGCTTAAGTGAGTTCTTAATAAAATATTATTTTGGATTGTAGATCAAACGTAGCTTAAGTGGAGTCCTTATATATCAAACAAATTATACTGGAAGAGTCCTAAAGCACTTTAATATTGATAAATTTCATCCATTGAGTTCTACCGTGGTTGTTAGGTCAATTGACACTAAACAAAGTCCATTTTGTCGTAAAGAAGATGGTGAAATAATTCTTGGTCCTGACCATGTCTCAATGCTATCAGCGCCTTATTATATTTAGCACAATATATTAGACCTCATATTTTATTTTCAGTTAGTTTATTAGCCAGGTTCAATTCAGAACCAACTCAATGACATTGAAATGTAATCAAGCACATTATGAGATTCCTTTAAGGAACAATTAATATGGATTTAATGTGATCAAAATAATCATATAAACAACCTCAGTTGGTTTTCTCGCTAAAGTTTTAGTGAGGCAGTATAACGTATAATGGACACTATTTTGGGGGTATATAAGGAGGAGTGTTATAATCCGGAGATGGAAAACATGTGTGGATACTCATAATGATCTCTCTCTCTCTCTCTCTCTCTCTCAAGTTAGATTTGGTTCTGCCACATGATTTGGGTAAAAATCTGAGGTTGTAATTTTGAGAAGTTATGCTGAGGTTGAAAGTTGGGGTTTGTTTGGTTTTGGTGGGGGAAGTGGGTTCATTACAAATTGAAGGGTGGCATTGGGTGGTGGTTGTATGCATTTGGTAGGTGGTGGTGGTGGCTTGTGTGTGTTGGGGGGGGGGGGGGGGGGAGGGGGCTAGGAAGATGTTAAGGGTTTTGAGTTATTTTTTAAAGAATATTTTTTTAGTCTTTTCGTTAATTTTCTTGTATTATTTAAATTTTTCTTTATTATTTTTAAAGGCCAAATTATTTAGAATTGTATTGTGTTTATATCACTTGTATCTTTCAACATATAAACCCGAGGAGGTAATTATATGTAAACAGAAGTTGTTGCCTTAGCATGGGGAGTCAACAACTAGTTTTGCTTTATCATGCTTATAGCTTTGAAATGTCCTGCTTGTAGTATTATCTTGTCGTTGTTGTAGCTTTGCCTTGTCATTCTTTCACTTTGCATATGTGACACCTCATGCTTCTAGCAATGTCTAGCAATGTGTTGTCGTACTTTCAACTTCAGATGCTTGACACCTTTTGTAGCATGATACCGTCATGCTTCTAGTTTTAGTGTGTATTATGGGTTTTTATAGACACCTGAAGATTATAACAATATTGTTATTTTTTAGATTTTCCTGTTTTACAATTTTTCATGCATTTTAATTTTTTTAGTTTTAAATTTTTTAATAAATTTTCTTGTATTCTAAATTATATTTTTAGATATTTAAGATTTTGTTCAACTCAGTAGGCAACACTCCCTTTTTAAAACATAACTTTTTTCTAACTGCCCCTTTTCATGCATTTTAAAGAATGAAATATGTTTAAGATTTTGTTACGACTGAACCAACAACCAAAAAACATATTTTGGATTGGTTGCAAAATAATATTTACAAATGAGACTATATACCTATGTTCCCTTATATATTTAGTTTCTTATATTTTTTTTTTATTTTTCAGTACTTTAAGAGTTTGATTTTCATTTGAGATTTTTTTATGGAGCATATACCAAATAGTCCCTCGAACTTTTTTTATACACATTTATGTAACACCCCGTAATTTTCAGGATTTAGTATTTAATTATTTTTGGGAGATATAAAAATATTTAAATTGGAGAAACTTAAATTTATGATTTGGAGAATTTATTTGAGTGGCAAGAATTATTTATAATTGGCGACTTTAAGTTAAATTGTTCGAATTAATATGTGTTGCATTTTGGGGTCGAAATTTGGAAATGTTATAAAGCATTTCAGATGACAATTCTGAGTGCGTGGTTGTGTCCGGCTGGGTCGAGTTAGTCAAAAAAGAGTACTCGGGGTAATAATCGTGTCAGAGGGCATTTTTGGGCATTGTCGGGCCCACACAGGGTGATTCGGGCCATTTTAATTATGCCCATGTGGCCAAAAATGGGATTAAGGATTTTTAAACCTAATAGGGGAAGTGTTGAACGGAAGTTAACAATTCTAAACCTAGGGTTTGAGAGAGACACAGAGGAAACAAATCAAGAAGCAAATTGGGGATCTTTTTGGAGACAAATCGAGGGACAAATTGGGCGTTCTTCATCAAAACCTTTTCTAAACCAACGGATTAGACTCAACGAATAATTCCAGGCAAGTGGTTAACTGTTGTGATTCTTAAAATAGGTGATAACCAATTCATATTATAGTATGTGTATATGAAAATTCGTTTTGGGTGTATAACCATAATTAAAATTGGGTTTTTCTGAATTTAGAGTAATGGATAGATTTAATTACTCAATGGATGTTGAGTTATGATTTGGGACTATTAAGATTGAATTGTAGGGTGGATTACAATATGTATTAGTGATTAAATTGACTAAAAATGGTGAGGTCGGATTCGATAAAATGAGACCCGGGTGAAAAACCCATATCGGATATACTTAGGGTTATGTATAAAATTGATGATGAATTAAGGTCTCTAGGATGTTTAGACCCTTTTCTTATGTGGAGGTAATATTTATTGTGATTGGGTAAGGGTTTGGAATGAAAATAAAAGCTTGAGGTTTCATTAATGGCTGAACAGAACAGCGGAGAATAAAGGGACATGTTCGATCGATCGATCGATCGACCAAGAGGATCGATCGATCGATGGTCCTATATTTTTGACAGATCGGCTTGTGTAATATATAAAGGGAAATTAATTTAGGATTTAATAGCAAATTTTATTTAGTGATAAATTCATATGTGGCACATATTCCTTAACAATTATAAGGGGATATAATTGGGTTTAAGAGGGTGATAATTGTATGTCATGAGATGATTAAATTTCGAGAATTAATTCGTAGGTATTGGTTTTCGACCAAGGGAAAAGGTTCGGATATGGTAGTTGAGTGTCACTACATTATTAAATAAATTGAGGTGTAATTTATTAATTAAGGGGCGAAATATAGAATCGGGTATTAACGACGGTACGGGCCAAGTGAGCGAGTCCGGGTATAATGGTTGGGCAACAACAAGTATTAAATTAATTGATGTGTTGATTAATTAAATTAGAGTTGGACTGTAGACTCGGGAAGGTAATGAATTAAATAAAGAGAAAACTAATTAATTTGAGTCGGACCATAGACTTGGGAATATACAGGCTAGTGTTACAGGTTTTAGTACACAGTAAAGCCAGGATTTATGTTATATATATATATACTAGGGTATGCCCGTGCCTGAAGGCACGACGCTAATTTTTCAATGTACGTAATCGCAAAACGACGAAAATCTCCAAACTATATAATTGCAAAACAAAAAAAAATTCGCTCCCCAATAAAAAAAAAGTGTAAGTTTAAAAAAATTGGTCCTAATTTCCAAAGTCAGGCCCATGCTGAAGGCACGACGACAATTCTTTAGGGTATGAATCGTGTGGTAAAGTCGTAAAAGTTATGTATTATAGTATAATTTTCCAAAATATAAATCGTGGTTAGATTTTGGAGACTGATATTTTTTCAAAATGATTGAATCTTGTATAATCAAGTAAAAAAGTTTCTTTTACAACACATAAGTGTAACGATTTAAATTTTGGGGGAAAATTTCCACTGTTTATAAGACTATCTACCTTATTTAAGAAAAAAAATAATCCAACAACAATACTAATTTCCTAATCATAATGGTAAACTATTATATAACACAACTAATTGTAAACAAATTAAAAATTTTGGACAAAGTAACTCATGTTTATAGAATGATCCACCTTATTTAAGAAACAAAAAATAATCCACGACAATAATACTAATAGTGTCATGGAATTTGCACAAACTTCATCATATCCATCAAATACTTTTAAGTCGGAAATTATTTTTTACAACGCCAATGTGTAAATATTTTAAGAAATTTGGACAAAGCTTCCTTTTTTTATAAGACTATCCACCACCCTATTCAAGAAATAAAAATTAGTAGAACAACAATACAAAGTCCGCAACAACATTAATACACATCCAGATAATGAGACCAATAAAAATTAATGTCACAAATTCCATTAATGAAAAATTCATCTCAATACATATGAAATTCATCTAAATAAATGAGGCAATTTGGGTAATCTAAGAATTGTTATCATGCACATATACATACGAAAACCTCTTATCAACCGCTAGGTGTTCATCCCCTCATCCATTCCATCTGAACATAAGAAACAGAATAACACATATATAAAACAAAGGACATACAAATGGAAAACAGCAGCACAAAAGAGTGGTGCTTATGTTTATACATAAAACAATAATGGAATTACTAATATAATTACTAATGCATAATAGTACTCCAAATGAAGATTTTGACCACATTTGCCAAATCCTTATGTGTACACTTTGGAAAGGAAGATTTAAAGTCGAGTAGAGAGGTCACTCCAGGCCATGAATTTGGTGGGTATTTTTTATTCAATAAACCTATCATGTGGGTATATTTTCAGTGTAATATTTTGGTGCAAGTATGATTGTCTAGGTAATCGTGAAAGGTAAAGATAAAAAATATACATACCAGGAGCACCACCTGCAGCAAGACTCGTTGTTCAAAACAAAAAAAGCACAGGTCAATTTCCAAACTCAAATATACAAACACTGGAGAAAACAACAAAAGTTTGTTTTAATTAAAATCAGGAAAAAATTGTAATTCTTCCCAAAAATGACTTTTCTCTAGAAAGTACATAGTTTTTTTAAAGAATAAAGTTGAGAGGGAATTTTCTTGTTAATTAGGTAGAGGCAATGCTTGCTAGGAAAAAGAATATGACAACAAAAACGTGGGTTAGTGTGTATAGTTAAAAAAGGCGTTCATAAAGGCACCTGGGAAAAAGCATTTTATGAGCAACAAATTGAATAATTTCCTGTATATTTGGATGAAAATAAAAATCAGCAAATTAGCTAAAATAGAAAACTAATTTCACAATAATTCAAGTTGGTCAGTTTTGAACTAAATATAGACCTGAAGAAACACTACAATTGAGCCCGATTCAATTTCAACAACAAAATAAATAGTCATTTATGAACCTGTGTCAATGAACCACGAATTTTTATGTCAATGAACCACGAATTTTTATGTCAATGAACCACAAATAGTCATTTATAATGAAAAATATTTTCTATCAATGAACCAAAAATTTCTTTATTAACCATAATTGACCCCATACACAGGACCATAGTCTCTAGCAGACGCATAACCACTTCCATTAGATGGATGAGATGCATAAGTTGTACCATTAGCAGCCGGGTATGAATTGTTAGCACCATAGAAATTGTACCCTTGGAATAACATTAGCAGAAGGAGAAATAGCACCATAGAAGTTGTACCATTAGCAGACAGAGATACCAATTTGTTCACTGAAGTAACATTTGTGTTCTAGATAAAATACAAAAAACAAATTCACTGAAATATTGTTAACTGAAATCATTGGTATTTTAGGATTTTTCATATTGAAACTAAGGTTAACTGTACAGAGCCTTATTATTTGTCTAAAAAAAAGGTTAACTGTACATAGCTACTTCTGATCACCTAAATGATACAGAAAAATATTATATGTTGTCACATTGAAATGATGAACTGTCAATTTAATTCATTATAGGTCATCATCTCTTTTTTAAATCCGTGAAAGAGAGAGTACTACTAATTAACAATTTCTAATTCGACTAATATATATTGCAATACATAGAAAATTTAGGATGGTTTAAATATTTGAACATTAAAAATCTTATATAAATTCTAACAAACCCAAAAAATGCTTACCCACGCTTTAAAACAGTTGCATCTAATAAATGGGATCACAGATGTCAAAAGGCTGGATTTGAAGAAACATGCCAGTGTATACTCCGAGAACCTTTTATTGAGATGTATACCTGTGAAAGGTGAATCAAAGTATTAGAGATCTGATTTAGAAAAACAAAAAAAAATGTATGATCTAAAAATAGAATATTCGTGATTCCCAAAATAGGATTTGTGCGAGAGAAAATACATTTCGTCTTAGTGACTTCGAAGGAAATTGGAAAGTAAATTGGATGAGATTGAAGGTGAAGACTCATTTGGGTATCTGTGTCCCTATTTTCTTTCATATGGCGTCATCACATGTTGGGTTTGATTAATAGACACTGGATATTTTATTCTTCTGAAGACAGTGGGAGGAAAACCCAGCACACCCCGACTATACTACAATGAATACTCAATAACTCACCCAACAAATACGCATTCAATATTAAAGCTTTGTAAAAAAAATACCCATAAATGCAACAAAGACACACATATTATTATTATAAAAAAATAACCAATAGCAATAGAGATTAATACCTCGGAGATAGAGGTGCACAACCCACTGCTAGAGAAGAAAAATCGAGCGCATCCAATGTTAGAGGAAAACCCAACGCACCCAACAAATATGTAATCAGTAACAAAGGTTTATAAAAATAATACCCGGCAACATGGATTATTACCTTTTAGCCTAGAGAAACTCACCAGTCATTATTTGCTCATAGACAATGCCCGGTGAGTGTTCAGTAATGGGTTTGGGTTCTACAATGGAGGTGAATTTTTCACATATAATTCAAAACAGGGTATTTGGGAAAACCTAAACAAAATCGAAGTAAATATTAACCAAACTTCAAATAAAACTTCAAATATAACCCTACCTAAAGTGTGGTTTGGTGGATCTGGTGGCCGATGGTGAGAGAAATGCTCTTTGTTGACGGGTTTGAGATGTTGAGAACATGAAAAGGAAAGAACAAAGTTGTTAAATCTAGATAAAATAATAAATGGATCTCCTCTCCAAACATCAAGCATAAAATGCATAAAAACCTAAGTCAAACTCCAAACCACTAAGGGCGGTATCATTGGAGATCAAGAGCGGTGGCAAGGGAGGGATGAAAGGCGGTGCAGGGGAGGGGACAACATCAAGGGAAACGGGAGAGAGAAGAGAGAGGAAGCTTTTGTGATATAGATTGAGAATGTGTTAGGGTGACTTTACTCGACTCGGGTTTCATTCAGCTCTTTGTATTGCAGGAATATGCGTCTGTGTGAGGTAGAGAGATGAAAGAGGTTTTGGAGAAGCAATTTCCTTTTTTACCCCTATTTTTTAATTTTAAAAAATAGGGGGGAATAAATTAGAGTGTGTTAAAATAGGGGGAAATCAAAAATTTGAAGGACAAAATAGGAAGACAAAAAAATTCATTTAGATGACATCATCTTTTGATCTTATGACATACATAAGCTTTAAAATTTATTATATATATATATATATATATGTGTGTGTGTGTGTGTGTGTGTGTGTGTGTGTGTGTGTGTGTGTACTTTGTGTGTGCTATTAAATATCAGGGACTAGATATTTATTTAAGTTATATACTCTAGTGCTATCAAGGGAGGTTGCGCGTTGTGGGTGATTCCCTTAGCTTGAGGAGTAGGGTGAGTATATCCCTAGGTCATAGCGTCCGGTATATGGGTGAGGGGATTATCTCACTTTCAGGCAAGGAATATGACTGCCTCCACTACGTTTATATTTTTGGGCCAGTGTGACACCCCGCTTAAAATAATAACGGGTGGCCAGCCCTATACTACATTAAATCAGGAATCTCTGATGGCTTATTCTCAGCATCAATAGACTATACTCAAGTAGATAGGACTAACTACCCGAAACTATAAAAGCGGATGCCAAAAATTAAAATAAAACTTGCAATGGATATCAACCCAATAGAACTACTAAGAAGGTAACATGTACACAAGTACCAAGATAAAAGAAGTGCTAAACATAACAATAACATGAATACATACAAGGAAATATACCCGAATAATCTGTCGGGTTACAGACAGTACAATAACCATAAAGAAGAAATATAAATAGCTACAAATAACTCTTGGGTGTAAACCCGATATACAAAATGAATCTTATCTAGATTTATAGGAAGTAGGGAGCAACTACAATCTAAGTCCCGCAATAGTCCGCAACTGCTACGGCTCCCAAGACTCTGGATAGAGAAGCATCTGGTATCCATATGGAGGGACATCTGTAGTAAACAATATATATATATATATATATATATATATATATATACACATACAATAAAAGAGAAAAATAAACGGGTCAGAGCCCGAGGTGTAAAAATGTTTAGCAAGTGTGTTAACCGTGCATAATAAATGTAAATTCACAATTTCATAATTAGAGTAGAGTCCCACTCTTGTGAAACCCCCAACTCACCTCTCAACTATAGCGCGCACTTAATCGGGTCCTGGAACCTTAATTAAGTTATCCCACCCACTTAAGGACAACTTGTCTTACCATACGCACGGCCTATACCCACATGACCTGCCATTCTAACATAACCCTCGAATCCTTTTCATTCTAATCACACTTAAATATGTTTTCACATATATGCCTTACTAGGCTATAGTTGTTCCAATTATTAACTTAAACCAGTTATAAGTCTTAATAAGTCACACATTAACATGAAGCTTCAATATAAAATTGTATTCTATAAGCAACATACGTACAAGTACTAACACAAAGCTGCTCTCTACTCTCAACATTGCACTACGTTTCATGCATGGGGCATCTCGCAAAGAGAAATCCAAACAAGTAACCCCCCCCCCCCCCGATACACTACTCCTGGAGAATGTCGATCGTAGGGATCCATCATGTCATCTACATATATCATACTACTGCAACTACTTAAATAATGAGTATTTTATCTAATAACATAAATATAATCTCTATCTAACTCCTTGAGGTCGATATAACCGCAATTGTCTCTATGTACGATCCTCCGACCCAAATAAACTAGTACACCAAATCACCAAAGATGTACATCATAGAAACTCCATATTCTCTTCACATATAGGATATACAAATATATATTTACTCTAAATATATATAAGCAATCATTTCTTCCTATAACCATGTATACATAACACACATAATGTACACTTGTAATTCACACAATATAAACGGTTATAGGATACCAAAATACGGCACCATGCTATCATCTTCCAGGAATTACTCACTTTCTCCTGGGGTCACCACCTATCGGACTATTATCACACCTCCATGGCGACAAACTCAACCATAACGTATGGGAAGCGGTCATAGTTCTTAACCGGCAAGTGACAATGACTCATACCCAAGACTTGTCACCCCCAAAAATATAAAATCACACAAATAATAATGGACGACTATAATCTGGGGAATATCCACACCCTGCTCCTCAAGCCAGGGGCTCACCCTCATCGCGCAACTTTCCATGATAGCATGTGCCGGGTATGCTTCACACCATAAGTATATATATCATTCACACTATATATATATACATCCATATGATCATATCATATAATCAAATCATCACTATGGTATAGATATTCATGCCATAAGAACACTCATATACACATATCTATGCATATATATATCCACATATATACACACTATCTCTCGTCCGTAAGGTTTTTAAAGTCGATTATAAGCATACATAATCCTCAATATACTATTTATCACTCCAAGCATATTAATTTAATTAGTTATATAAATACGATCCCTCATTTGGAGCATATTCAACCATTACCCTTATGATATGAACAGTCTTCCAATATATCCAACATTAAGATTATCAACCCAAAATTTAATATATGTGACAATTGCTACGCATCCCATTTATATCTGAAAGCACATCGATATTTCTAGTAATACTTTCGACTATTGGTATGCACATAACTAATAGTCTACAAACCTAAAACACAATCCTAAATTCGTTCCATGATCCCATCACTTATTGGAATCCCCATTGTTATTCCCACACAAATATATAGTAACTATCCCGACTAGAATTATAACACAACCTATTCTAGTTGATAGTATGATCTGATAGTTCTCAATTTTGCCTATGGTTCACTTGCTCCTTTGAACCATTAACATTAAAGCATTCACAATTTTATTCCTTAAGATTATCATCACTAAGGATATGCGACCTCTACATCTCATTGGTCTCCAATCATATCTTATAATGAATCCTATCTCTATAAGGATTCGAAACAAAAGTCGACTTAGAATATTCACGCCATACCCTCACAACTCTCCCAAGGAGCCCTCAACCTCAAGTCATAACTAATCTCACTTCTGCCCTCTGAATAGAACTCCCATCCCTAATAAGGTCTCCCTACTTCCTCGATACAACAACTCCAATCCATATGAGCATAAGTTCCCCCAAATAACTCAATTAGTCCCCACAATCATATCTTAGGAGAAACTCCCAATAAATCTCTAAAACGTATCTCTCACGCCATATAATAATGTCCTAAATCAATAAACCCAATCAAAATGGACCAAAACTCGCTCTAGAAAAACCTCACCCAAACAGCCCTGTTTTCGAATCGATTTAGCCTGGCCCGAATCGATTCGGTCTCAAGGGCGAATCGATTTGGTCCAAAGGACCTGGGAGTTTGTCTTAAGATGAATCGATTCACCTTGGGTCCGAATCGATTCATTCATGCAGACCTGACACTTTTGCCTAAGCCGAATCGATTCGCTTAGGGGGCGAATCGATTCGGGTCTGCAGAACTTTGAAGGTTTCTTCGTCTATACAAAACCCACGAATTTTAAACCCCATAAATCATCTTCTTCCCTTCATCCTTCAAACCAAATAAAATCCTAACATCCAAAAATCATCCTATATCAAATCCCATCAAGTTATACACCCTTAAACCTAAGTATGAACATCAAATGCAAAATTAAAATATCCAAAATATAAGTTTTGATATAAATACCCAAAATCTAATTCTTTTGCCCACAATTATGAAATATGATACACAATTTAGTTATTTAGAAAGATTAAACACTTGCCTCAGAATTGTAGAGGTTGAATCATCCCCGAGATCGCGTACGGGCTGGAAATCTCCAAGTTCCCTCCTCTCTCTCTTTCTTCCTTTCTTCTTTCTCTCTTTCCTTCTCTTTGTCTCTTTCTCATAAATGAGATAGGCTACTCCGTAAGCCTCTTAAGCCCTTAAAACATAAGTCCTAGTTTTAAATGGTAATACACACTTTAAATGACTCATTTACTCCAATTCGAGTCAAACTTACTTAAAATTATTCTGAAACCAAAATAAAACCCAAGGATAGTCATTTCGACTATCTCGACCTATCTGGAATCAATGGCGCACTCAGAATCATCATCCAGAATACTCTATAACGTCCTCAATCTTTGGACCTCTATTTCCAAATTTTAAAATTCTTCCAATTTAAATAAACTTTATTTCTCCCTAAAATCTAATTTCTCAGTCCCAAAGTAACGGGGTATTACAGCCAGGTTGGTGAGCAATTCCAACTTGGGTAATGTAAGGACAAATTTATCATGTCCGAAATGTTTAATTTGTGTATGTCATACGCCTCTACAAAAGGCTCGTCTGTTCACGATCACATTTGACGACCTCAATCCGAATTTTGGGAATCATGCATTTATCAAGTGTCCTACATATGACTCAATGATTTCACGTTCCACGATTTTAGGGGATTTACGCAAGTGGTTCGTAAGAGAAATCAAAACTGTGAAAAAGGGCTTGATAGGGATGTTCAAGGGCATTTTGGAAATTTTATAGCCACCTTCTAGAGGACTGGTCAACTGGAATGTTAAAGAGCTTGCCACAATGAAGATACTGGAAGAAACGGTACCTCATTCTGAGCTACGGTGAAGCAGTTATGGCTTTTTGAATTTGGTGAAAAATACTTAAAGAAACCTGAAAATTATTTTAAGTGTTTTGAACCCTTTGTCCATCGACTATCCCCGAACCCTGCACGAACCGGTTCGGGGGAGGGAACCGGTTTGGGTCCCCTGTGGCTGGCAGATTCCAAGTGATTAAATGTTGTCTCCACTTGAATCCTTTTTACCCACTTTTGAAACACTTTGAGGGAACTCCGGCCATGCTTTTCCATGTTCCATAAAAGATGTTTTGAGTGCCACTAAACCTCCCTATAAATGTACTCTTCCCTCTCCCATTTGATATATACAACATACACACATATAGAACCTTAAAGGGGTATTTTCTGCAGATGTTGTAAACCTTCAAAATTTTATTTTACTCATTGAAGAGTATTTTGTGGAGAAGCCGGTATCTTCTCCATTGCTGACCATCTGGAATTCTTGTGGCAGATTCCAGCCGATGACATCGAAACCGACACCTACGGATGTTGTAAACCTTTAAAAATTCATTTTACTCATTGAGGAGTATTTTGTGGAGAAGTCGGTATCTTCTCTATTGCTGACCATCTGGAATTCTTGCGGGAGATTCTAGTCGATGACATCAGTACTGACACCTGCGGGTATTTTCGTATGTCACATTTACTTTCTTTATAATTCGTGTAAACCGTTCTTTACAAATTATACTGAAAACAATATGGTTTTTCCCTGCGGGGATTTTTCCTAATATGTTGTGTCACATGCGTTTTATATTTATTTGATATATCATCTAGATGCGTGTTTTTAGGATTTAATTGAAATACCGTTAGGGGTGGTAAACGGACGGATACGGATCGGATACCATGTTTTTCATATCCGTATCCGTATCCTCCCGGATAGTTAAAACAACTATCCGTATCCGTATCCGCTCGGATACCTCGGATTCAGATAATATCCGTATCCGTTTACATTATTTAGCCATCACAAAAAATAACTATTAAAAAATAACAATAAACAATCCATGTAGTAAATGAATTTTAAGGACTATTTTTTTTATTATACATATATTTTATAACATTAGTTTGATTATACATATATTTTATATTTTATATTCCAGTATACTGTAAACAATCAAATAAAAAGAGGTAAAATATTCCAGTATACTGTAACAATCAAATAAAAAGAGTTATGGTTGTGGAATCAAATAAAAGATGTTTGAACAATATAAAATATACTTTATATTTTATATTGTTTAAACATGAACTGAGGTAGTAAATGAATCGCTTAAACATGAATCGCTGAACACATCTTTTGTGGTGAGGTGAAGAAACGATATGAACAAATGGAAAACAAAAGATGTGGGAAGAAGCGTTGTATACCAACTCTATGTATACTAAGATCCAACAAAAAAATTATAGGAATCAACTCTTTGTATACCAAGATCCAACAAAAAAAAACACAATACCTGTTGGCTATTGGATAGAGGAAGCAACTGGCAGTGCCGCGTGAGAGAGGCTGCTTGTTAGCTGTTGGATAGGGGAAGCATCTGGTTGCCGCTGCGTGAGAGAGGAAGGGTTTCAGTTGCGAACGGCGAGAGAGAGGAAGGGTTTCGACGGGAGAGAGGAAGGGTTTGGGTTGGCTGCCGCTGCGTGTTGTTTTGTTTTTGGTTGATGAGCGACTTGCGTTTTTAGTTTATTAGGTTAGTTAGATTTTAAGGTTTTCATAATTAAACTTATACCCCAACTGTTATTTTAAGTGTTAGTTTACACCTAAAATATTATATAACTAGTATTTTAAACCAATGTTAGACGGATACGGATATCCGGTAAAATGGATATCCGGTAAAATGGGTACTCCGCATCGAATATGGATTATCCATGTAGGATACTAGTACTATCCGTATCCGTATCCGTTTTCTCGGATATTTTTATAGAGTATCCATATTCGTATCCGTTTTCATTTTCTCGAATAAATATCCGCAAATTCGGATTCGGATATCGGACGGATGCGGATTTTCGAATATTCGTTTACAGCCCTAAATACCGTGTTCAATTAAATATCAGTTTTTATGTTTATGGGTTGTATTTTGTTTGTTCCAAAATAGACTCAAATTGAATAAGGTTGAAATTGGAATCTTGCGAATAATAAAATTTTTATTTCGATATCACACGCCCCGTGCTCAATAGCGCTTTTCAAATTGGTATCAGAGCGGGTTGCACTAATTTATCATGTATTCCTATTTTCACAATTTTTGTGTGATATTGATTTAAAAATCTGTTAATGTGTTTTGATCCTGATTTTGCACAAAAATAATTTTTGATGATCTTCGATGTCAAATTTTTGAGAAAATTAATTGGGATATTCACAGGAACTCTTGTTTTATATCTTCTATTGAAAATGACCCTGAGAGGTGTCCTTGTTGTGAGGGTGTTGGTCACACATTAGATGAGTGTACCACAAATTTAAAGAAAACCTTGAATAAATCAGTTTCTCCTGTGTCTACCCTTAGTTATTGTGATTCGAAATAAGAAGTCTTTTATGATTCTAGGCGAGAGCTTCCAACCCGTATGATTAGTGATGTTAGTGAGGGTGATGGAAGTGAGGGTGAATGCGTAGCTGAGCGTGACTTGCAAACTAATTTCAAAAAACTTTAGGCTAAAACTTTGAAAACAAAGAAGGAAAATTTAAAATTAAAATCCCAGTTACAAAAGCGTCCCCTAAAAAATGATAATGTTGTTTTAGTTGAAGATCTTAGGGAACGAGAGAAAATTTTGAGAGAGAAACTGGAATATATCGAGGGTGAGAGAGATGATCTTCGAGGTGTGATGGAAGCTATGAAAAAGGAGCTTCTTGAGGTTGAAGACTCTAGGCGGTTGCTTGAATCTAGGATAGGTGAACTTGAGAAAAGTTTGAGAGATTCAAGTAAGGTGAAATTTGATTTGGAGTCTAGGTCTGAAAAGCTTGATAATATTTTAGGCACTGTCGAAATTAAAAATGATAAGGGTGGGATTGGTTTTGAAAAACATGTTACACCCATTCCCACACATGTGAGAGAGCCTCCTAGGATTGTTGAGAAAGTGGCACCTAAGTTTGTTAGAAAAGATCCCCATAGGAACATCGTGAAAGATTATCCTAGTGACTTTAGGAGAGAGCCACCTAGACAAATTCATAAAGTACCACCTAGGAATTTGAGGAGAAGACCACCGTTTGGTAACATTCACCGCCTGGTTTACACTTGCACACATTGCGGTAAGCAAGGTCATCTTTGGAATTTTGGTTAAAAACTTTTGAGTGGACCTAGGAAGTTTAAAGAGAGAGTCACACCATTTCCTAATTCCCCCACTCCTCGTTACACATCGATTTGGGTTAGGAAATCAGATTTAAAGGCTTATGGTCTTTTTGTTCACGACTCGCGTTTGCTTACACATGATTCTTCTCTTTCTGTATCATATAAATGATTGTGTTCTCATGTTTTTCATACGCTAGTTTTTGATCCATGATATGTATATCTACTAGCGTTATGATATATACTTTGTGTATAAATTTAAAAAAATATATATTTTGATAAAATTATTTGAAAATCCAAAAAGATTTTTGTATTTTGTTTTTGCACATTTGATTGAGATTCAAGATAACCAAGTCACAAATTTCATTCCATTTCTCATGTGACTATTTGATTGTGTTTTGAGCCAATAGGTCAATTCGTCCATGTGCTTTATAATGTTTGTAGTCATTAAGATATTATTAAGTGTTACTTCCTACATGTTTGACTCATGATTTCCTTTATTGCACACATGCACGGATATTTTTTATTTTTGTATCTTATCTTATCGCATGTTGGCTGGGTGTTTTCACTTCAATCCTGTTCTTAAAACGAAGCAAGCGTGATAAAACTTGATAATATTGGTGTGCATGTAAGAACCGTTTTAGTGAGACTGTGTGATTTTTTATAACGGGGAGGGGCTGCGAAAGGTAAATATCTATCCTTTGCGCAAAAACCACCGTTAAAATGGACCTAAAAAATTGAGAAACTTTATTATCCGGGGTCCAAAGAGGTTAAAAGAGATCGAAAAATTTAAAGGCAATAAAAAGAAATACATGCCAATTACGGGCCAATAGGTTTCACCATCTATTCTCCAAAGTTTGAGAATTTAGCTTATCACCTCTAAAAGAAAATATATATATCTGAAGGAGTTTGGTTGGAATATTTAAACGGGTTTGCATGTCCTTGAAAATGATGAAAAGCGCTAAATTAGTTTTGGACGTTATTGGTGTGTAAATCACTTTTACTTTGATTTGTTGACTTGATTAAGTCGATGTCATCTAAATTCAACAATTTTACACCTAAGGATCTTTTTTATGTTCATTCGTTAGGAGTACACGTATGCATCGTGCACATATGATTGATTGAGTTTATTTACCTATAGAATGTGTTCACACCCCTACATTTACGCTATCACCGACTTGGTTGTTTTTGTGTTCTTTCATGCTGTGATTTCGTTTTGTATATTTGTTTTGTACATTTTTTTGAAAAATTCAAAAATAGAACATTCTTTGATTCCTTGAAAAATTTTAAAAAAATTGAAAAATTTTAAAAGAAAAAATATACATTTTTTTGTGACATTTTTCATATTTATGCTTCTCATATCTGTCTATTTGGAGACATCATAAAAAGGGGGAGAATGAATTATGGGGGAGAAAATCCAAGGGGTGAAATTTTTATTTTTATTTATCTACGATTTACTTAAACTTAATGGATATTTGATTTTGCATATCATTATAAATCAAACTGTCACGCGTCACGGGTATCTGCTTTTGCTCATGTGTGTAGGTACAAAGTTGATATCTGTTGGATTACACACCCTGATGAGAAAAGCTTTGGGAGTTTCTGAATGAGTTGAAGATTTGAAGATGTTGATGTTTGTTTGACGACATGTCAACTAGTATTCTCAGTTCGAGGGTTTAATGGGGATGTTATTGTATATGTCATTTGTTCGGGGAGATTTGTTTTGGGGAGTTTGCGTAATTCGAATTTTTTATGTATGTACCGTCATAGACATAAGGGGAGATTTGTAAGGACAAATTTATCATGTCCGAAATGTTTAATTTGTGTATGTCGTACGCCGCTACAAAAGGCTCGTCTGTTCACGATCACATTTGACGACCTCAATCTGAATTCCGGGAATCATGCATTTATCAAGTGTCCTACATATGCCTCAATGATTTCACGTTCCACGATTTTAGGGGATTTACGCAAGTGGTTCGTAAGAGAAATCAAAACTGTGAAAAAGGGCTTGATAGGGATGTTCAAGGGCTTGAATCCTTTTGACCCACTTTTGAAACACTTTGAGGGAACTCCGGCCATGCTTTTCCATGTTCCATGAAAGATGTTTTGAGTGCCACTAAACCTCCCTATAAATGTGCTCTTCCCTCTCCCATTTGATATATACAACATATATACAACATACACACATATAGAACCTTAAAGAGGTATTTTCTGCAGATGTTGTAAACCTTCAAAATTTTATTTTACTCATTGAGGAGTATTTTGTGGAGAAGCCGGTATATTCTCCATTGCTGGCCATCTGGAATTCTTGCGGGGGATTCCAGCTGACGACATCAGAACCGACACCTGCGGATGTTATAAACCTTCAAAAATTCATTTTACTCATTGAGGAGTATTTTTTGGAGAAGTCGGTATCTTCTCCATTGCTGACCATCTGGAATTCTTGCGGATGATTCCAGCCGACGACATCAGAACCGACACCTGCGGGTATTTTCGTATGTCACATTTATTTTCTTTATAATCCGTGTAAACCGTTCTTTACAAATTATACTGAAAATAATATGGTTTTGCCTTGCGGGGATTTTTCCTGATATGTTGTGTCACATGCGTTTTATATTTATTTGATATATCATCTAGATGCATGTTTTTAGGATTTAATTGAAATACCGTGTTCAATTAAATATGAGTTTTTATGTTTATGAGTTGTATTTTGTTTGTTCCAAAATAGACTCAAATTGAATATGGTTGAAATTGGAATCTTACGAATAATATAATTTTTATTTCGATATCACACGCCCCATGCTCAATAGCTCTTTTCAAATTGGTATCAGAGCGGGTTGCACTAATTTATCGCGTATTCCTATTTTCTGTAATTTTTGTGTGATATTGATTTAAAAATCTGTTATTGTGTTTTGATCCTGATTTTGCACAAAAATGGTTTTTGATGTTTTTGATGATCTTCGATGTCAAATTTTTGAGAAAATTAATTGGGATATTCACAGGAACTCTTGTTTTATATCTTCAATTGAAAATGACCCTGAGAGGTGTCCTTGTTGTGAGGGTGTTGGTCACACGTTGGATGAGTGTACCACAAATTTAAAGAAAACCTTGAATAAAGTGGTTTCTCGTGTGTCTACCCTCAGTGATTGTGATTCGGAACAAGAAGTCTTTTATGCTTCTAGGCGAGAGCTTCCAACCCGTATGATTAGTGATGTTAGTGAGGGTGATGGAAGTGAGGGTGAATGCATAGCTGAGCGTGTCTTGCAAACTGCTTTCAAAATACTTTATGCTAAAACTTCGAACACAAAGAAGGAAAATTTAAAATTAAAATCCCAGTTACAAAAGTGTACCCTTGTGACACCCCGACTAATTAAATACCGGGTAGCTACTCCTTTATTAAATTAATTCAAAATGCCAAGTTGGCTCAGTTAATAGCATCACTGTCGAAAACATTTTTTTTATTTTACTAACCACCTAGTATTTAAAAAGTAAGTTGCCAAATTTTAATTAAAGTCTGATTAACATGCAACAAGTGTAATGAAGAAATAAGTAACACCATTCACCATACTGAAGTAAAACGAATAACCATCACATAATGTAAATAAAATCTGGAGGAAAACTCCTCACTACAAACCCACAACTGAAACAACTAAACCGAATACTGAAATAATACATGCCAAAGTCTGAAACAAAACTGAAATGTAAAAGATGTCTCTAAATAGAAATGGGCAACATGCCCTACAACTGATAGATAGTGACTCGGGAATCCAAAAGATAGAAGCGTCTACAAGAAAATCCCTGTAGCTTCCACAAACAGCTACAGCTCGTCTCCTGAATGAGTATCCTATGCTTGGTGTCCTTGTGGCTGGGCACCTAAAATGGTTTTACAAGAAAAAGATTTGAAAAGCAAACGGGTCAGAGCCCGAATGTGGAGTTATATCTTAAAAACCTGCAAGTGCTTTAAAAACATTTAAAACATTAAATGCAAAGTACATGTTAGGACGTGCACTCACATGATATTCTCACCTCTCGTCTAACTGTGCACTCCTAACGTAAGTACCCATCTATAACAACACAACCACTAGCTAAGTGCCATCATATCTAGCTAGACTGTCATAGGTCCTACCCTTATTACTCGGTTCTATTAACATTACAACGCTCGTAATTAAGTAGGGGTTTACGTAAGCTCAGATGTTCAATATGCAATATATAACTCTATCAGTTAACTCGTTATATTATTCTCGAAACAATACCGTGCTTATATTCACAACATTAACATGAAGGTTCTTATTAATTAAACGTATATTATTCACATCATAAATATACAATACAAGCACCCCAAGAACTAAGCTGTGGTGCACACATACTCTGCTATCCATCCCGGTACATCACGTACATAAGGATTACATATTCCGAATCTCTCAGGAATAGTTCACATATAACAACATCACAAACAATGGAGGCGAACACAGTCACATCACATAGGTCACTCACATACCTACGCTCCTACGATCAGCGGACTTATTAATATCCCAATAAGTCTTTCTATGACCTATGTTCATCAAGGTAACCAGTCTAAATCCGGGCAACACAAGGATTAGAGGGCCCTAAGCGAACGCAACCCTCCCGTGATAGCAAGTATGGTAGGTATGTCATACACACAATTCATATACCAATACTAAGTAAACACACGTCTTAGTAATACCGTAGTTTAATCGTAGTACATATCGCATTCTCGTACTAACTATAATTATCACAATTTATACTATTCCGGTTTATAATAATACGCGCCATATTTTCTCACGTCGTAGTAGACACTCACGTCTCAACCCAAACCGTCCATTTAATTTAACTCTCGTCTATAATTTCCTTATCATAAATACCCAAATGTCCCAATTCTATCATTACAACATCAACGGAATGATATCTATATCCTCGAACAAGTTTACGGGACTCCAAAAATCAAAACAGTCCAAAAAGGCCCAGACTGCCAGCTCGTTAGAAGTCTCATTCGAACAAGGCTGTTCGAACGAGATTGGACTGTCAGCTCGTTAGAAGTCTCGTTCGAACGAGACTGTTCGAACGAGATTCCAGTTCGTTCGAACGAACTGTACCTTCTAACGAGATCTCGTTCGAACGAAGTATCGAACGAAATTCCTTTTCGTTAGAAGCGACTGGTCAACTCGTTAGAAGCTCGTTCGAACGAGCTCGTTCGAACGACCTGGGAAGGTCTTCTAACGAGGGACCAGTTTCGGCCCAGAATTTTCCCCATCTCGTTTTTTATCCATTTTATCCCTCCTAATCTCTTCCAAAGTTCATCCCAACAACGTTTTAGGGTCTCTAATTCATCCTAAACATATTCAAGTCAACTCCTAACATGTTTTCAAGGATTAAATCTCTTTAACATCAATCAAAATATAAATCTCTACACTTTTTCCCCAATTATTTCAAGAACATGAACCCTAACTTTTGAATCATGAATTAACTCACTATAAATCCGTTTTAATTCCTTCCTATCACAGATATCATGAAAATAATTATCTACCTATCATTCTACATGCAATTCTCCTCAATATTTTCAAGTTCTAAGCTCCAAACTACATGGGTTTTCATTATCTCTCATGAACAGTTATAATTCATCAATTTTCTAACATGGAAGAAACATTCTACGAATTTAAATATGATTAAAACACTTGCCTTGATTGGATTTCTGATTTTGGTGTTGGTTTGGTGAAGATTTCTGCAGAATTTCCTCTCTCCAAGCTTCTCCTCCAATGGTGGCTTAAGGTGGCTAGGGTTTTCTTTGGGAAAATTTGTAAACCTAATGATAGCCTCCGTAGCTTAATGGGTTAATATGGGTTGGTTAGTGGGTTTAGTGGGTTAAATCCACATTAGATTAAAACTCCCAATTTTCGTCACTTTTAATTCCTCAAAATGTAAAATTACCAAAATACCCTTTAAGTTGCCGGTATGGCCTAAAAATACCCCGAGACCCAAACTACACCCCCGGCTAGCGTTTTCTGACTATCTCGACCCTTCCGGACGCGTTGGCGCAATCAAAACGACCATACGGATAATAGAAATAAAAATCACTTTCATAATTAAAATAATATACCATGACGTCACACGCGTCTCAACAAAATTTCTAAAATGCCGTATATCAATCTCACGACAAATTTTATAATACCAAATACATATATCAAAACATGTATGCACATAATCAAAAACCAACTCGCATCTCGTTAGTATTTATAACCCGGATTAATTTCCAATTAATACGCATTTAATTAATTAATCCCAAAAATAAATATAGCCAAAAGTACGGGGTATTACATACTCCCTTCCTAATAACTGAATTTCGTCCCGAAATTCGAAACTAGAAAGTACCTGCTAAAAACAACTCTGGATAACGTTCGCTCATTTCATCCTCGCGCTCCCATGTGGACTCCTCGACATTGTGATGTCGCCACTGAACACGCACTAACGGAACTATCTTTGACCGCAGTTTCCTCTCGCTTCGGTCCAAAATAGCAATCGGCCCCTCCTCGTAGGAGCTATCCGGCTGGAGATCGATGTCCTCCACAGCAATGTGAGAATGAGCCAAATTATCTCTAAGGTATTTCCTCAGTGAGGAGATATGGAATACATCGTGAATCCGATGCAAATGCTCCGTTAGTCCAAGTCTATACGCAACCGGTCCGATTCGCTCAATAATAGGAAACGGCCCCACATACCTTGGTGCCAACTTACCCTTCTTCCCGAAATGCATAATCCCCTTCATAGAAGATACCCTGAGCAAAACCTGGTCCCCCACTTGGAACTCTCTGAAAAATCTCTTCGCATCAGCATAACTCTTCTGCCTGTCTTGAGCTACCCGAATGCGACTCCGAATCAACTCAATCCTTGCCGAAGTATCCTGAATCACTTCCGGCCCAAGCAGTTTGTTGTCCCCCACCTCTAACCAACATGCTGGGGAACGACAAGGTCTACCGTACAATTCCTCAAACGGAGCCATGCCAATAGTGAACTGATAGGAGTTGTTGTAAGCAAACTCCACCAGTGGAAGGTACTGCTCCCATCCACCCCCGAAGTCAATAATGCACATGCGTAGCATGTCCTCCAACATCTGATTTGTGCGCTCAGTCTGCCCATCAGTCTGCGGATGATAAGTCGTACTCAACCGCAATTCCGTGCCCATGGCCTCCTGGAAACTCTCCCAAAACCGCGAAACAAATATCTTGTCTCTGTCAGACACGATATTTAGGGGCACACCGTGAAGTCTCACAATCTCTGAAATGAAGAGCTGGGCATACTGTCCCGTAGTGTAGTCAGTCCTTACGGGTAAAAAGTGAGCGACTTTGGACAACCTGTCCACAATTACCCAAACGGAGTCGTGACCCCTCTGCGACGTAGGCAACCCCGTGATAAAGTCCATGGATATGCTCTCCCACATCCACACCGGGACCTCCAATGGCTGTAGCAATCCTGCCGGTCTCTGATGATCCACTTTTACAAGCTGACAAGTGGCGCATTTCGAAACAAACTCAGCGATATCTCTCTTCATACCGCTCCACCAATACTGGCGTCTCATGTCTTCGTACATTTTGTCCCCTCCGGGATGTACCGCGAATCGTGAGCCGTGCGACTCTGCCATCACATCGTGCCGCAATTCCTCCCCTTCCGGAACTACCAATCTCCCATTGAAGCGCAATCCCCCGTCTGAGCTAACGGTATAGGACTCGGCTCCCTCTGCTAGTAATCGAACTATCTGCTCCTGACAGAGCGAGTCATTAGCCTGTGCCCGTACTACCTTCGTGACAATCTGCGGTGTAACGGTCATCACAGACATGAAAGATCGGGCCACTGCATCCTGGTGTCCCAATTCCTTCCACTTAGCCTTCCACACCTCTGCCACCTCATCTGCTGGCCTACGGCTCAACGCGTCTGCTACCACATTAGCCTTACCCAGGTGGTACTGGATGTCGAACTGGTAGTCCTTCACAAACTCAAGCCACCTATGCTGCCGCATATTCAATTCCTTCTGCGTGAATAGGTACTGTAGGGACTTGTGGTCCGTGAACAGTTGGAACTTCTCCCCCAAAAGATAGTGCCTCCAAATCCGTAGGGCAAATACCACTGCTGCCAACTCCAAATCATGTGTGGTGTAATTCTTCTCATGAGGCTTAAGCTTACGGGAAGCATAAGCTATGGCCTGTCTCTCCTGCTGCAATACACCTCCCAGTCCTTGCAAAGACGCATCGGTGTAAACCAAATACTCAACTCCCGGTCTCGGCAATGCTAACACAGGTGCTGAGGTCAATTTGTCCTTCAATTCATCGAATGCCAACTGACAGGCATCACTCCAAATGTATGGCACACCCTTACGAGTCAGATGTGTCAAAGGACCTGCTATCTCCGAGAAACCCCGAATAAACCTCCTGTAGTATCCTGCCAAGCCCAAGAAACTACGAATCTCAGTCGGTGTCGTGGGGTGTCCCCACTCCCTCACCGCTGATACTTTCCCCGGATCAACAGATATTCCCTGGTCGAAAATTATATGTCCCAAAAACTGGACTTCCTTCAGCCAAAACCCGCACTTCTCATATTTTGCGTACAACTCGTTCTGACGGAGTGTCTGCAAAACCTGCCTCAAATGCTCGGCGTGCTCCTCCTCTGTCTGAGAGTAAACCAGCATATCATCGATGAAGACAATGACAAACTGATCTAGGAAATCCCTGAACACCTTGTTCATCAAGTCCATAAACACAGCTGGAGCATTGGTCAAGCCGAAAGGCATAACCCGAAACTTGTAAGAACCATATCTCGACAAGAACGCAGTCTTCGAGACATCCTCCTCCCTGATACGCAACTGATGGTATCCCGATCTCAAGTCAATCTTCGAGAAGAAAGAAGCTCCTCTCAACTGGTCGAATAAGTCATCGATTCGAGGCAACGGATACTTATTCCGTATCGTGACCTTATTCAACTCTCGGTAGTCCACACACAATCTCGGTGAACCGTCCCTCTTCTTCACAAATAGAACTGGAGCGCCCCAAGGTGAGGTACTCCTGCGAATAAAGCCCTGACCTAACAGCTGCTCTATCTGATCCCGTAACTCCCTCATCTCAGCTGGAGCCATACGGTACGGTGCGCGTGTTATAGGTCTCGTACCCGGTAGCAAATCTATAACAAAGTCTATCTCTCGACTGGGTGGTAAGCCTGGTATCTCCTGAAACACATCCGAATACTCCCTGACTACTGGGATAGAATCTAAAGGAATCACTACCTCCTTAGAGGTATCCTCCTCAATGTAATACAGATGGGCGGTCGATCCTCCCTCTGGGCGAGGCATCGCCACTACAAACATCTCTTGCCCCGGAATGGCAAAAACAATGCTCCCGCTGAAGCAATCAATCATGGCCTTATAAGCTACGAGCCAATCCATCCCAATAATCACATCGTGAACATGCATGTCTACCACTAACATGTCTGCAGGTAATACCAAACCACCAATCTCTACCCCCACTCCCCGGCATATAAAGAAAATAAGTGACCCACTCCCCAATGGTGAGTCGACACATGTCACTGTGCTCTCTATCGTAGCTAACAATCCTAAAGCTTTCGCGAAGTGTGTAGCTATAAAACAGTGTGTAGCACCCGTATCAAATAACACCCGACCCATAGTGCCATGGATAGGAAACGTACCCTCAATCGCGAGCGGTGCCTGTGGAACTGCAGCCTGGTGGACGTTGTAGACACGTCCATACTGTAGCTGCCCCTGCTGAACTGGGACTGCTGGAATGGGTGGCAATGCTGCCATCTGTGGCGGTGCGGGAAGAGCGGCGGGAAACATAGGTCTCTGTGGCTCCTGGCGAGCACCCTGCTGCTGCTGCTGTGGGGCCCTGCCCCTATCAGGACAATCCTGTCGCTTATGGCCAGTCTTGCCACAAACAAAGCACTTCCCTGGGAAGTTCCCTCCTCTCTGTCCCTGCTGTTCCCGGCCCTGGTGGCCGTTACCGTTCCTCCCTTGGCCCTGCTGGCCCTGGTGAAACTGCTGCCCATTCTGCCCCTGTTGGCCCTGATGGCCGTTTGGACCCTGATGGCCCTGACGGAAACCTCCCTGTCCCTGTCTGTAGTTCCCTGACCGGAACCTCGTATTATCCCCCTGCTGGGAGCCCTGCTCATTCTGTCTCTTCCCCTGACCAGATTGTGCCCCGCTGGCACCATGTCCTCCAGTCCTGCCCTGATGGCTAGACTCCCCCGACCTCTTACCCTCGGCCATATGAAAATGGTGGTCCTGGCAGTGTAACAATGCAGCTTTAACCACATAAGAATAGGTGGCCAACGATAGGTTCCCTAGCAGATGCTGACGGATCCTCCAAGTCAACCCGTCCGTGAACTTCTCAATCTTCTTCTTCTCTGTTGGTATCTCATCTGGAACGATATTCAACAGATTCGTGAACTCGGCCACAGTCTTGCCCTCCTGCTTCAGACTCATCAATCTCCTCCTCATTTCCGTATGAACAGCTGACGGAAAGTACTTGCGGTCGAACCGCACCCAGAACTCCTGAATCGTGAGAGTATCCCTCTCCTCCATGGTGGTAATAGACTCCCACCACTGTAGTACAGATCCAACTAGCTTGAAAGTAGCTAGCACCTGCTTCTGGACATCCGTGCACTCATACATCCTTAAGTGCCTCTGCATATCCTTCCTCCACTGGCTCGAGACTACTACATCTGAGCTACCTGCAAACTCTGGCGGATGCGCTTTCTGAAAAGCGTCACGTACACGCTCCCAAGCAGACGGGAATGCATTAGCCTGTACTGGCGCGGCAACCGGCGCCTGAGGTGGTGCCTGCTGAACAACGGCAATGGCGGTATTTACCGCTTGGGCTACTATAGCTGCAACCTCAGCGGCGTTCATCATGCCCTGAACTGGAGCGGGCTGGGGTTCGGGCGTTGCATCCCTGGGAACTCGTCGTGCACGTCGTGGAGGCATCTGAAATAAGAACAAAGTTTATAAGTTCGCTGTTTATAAACTTAAGATAGCTGAAGAACGAAGCATATACAACAAGAGTACAACAGTCCTAAAATATAGGGCTCTATATCAAAGAAACTTAGCGGAAACATAATAAGCCGTCAGATCCTAAAGGACACTAGAACCTGATGCTCTGATACCACCTGTGACACCCCGACTAATTAAATACCGGGTAGCTACTCCTTTATTAAATTAATTCAAAATGCCAAGTTGGCTCAGTTAATAGCATCACTGTCGAAAACATTTTTTTTATTTTACTAACCACCTAGTATTTAAAAAGTAAGTTGCCAAATTTTAATTAAAGTCTGATTAACATGCAACAAGTGTAATGAAGAAATAAGTAACACCATTCACCATACTGAAGTAAAACGAATAACCATCACATAATGTAAATAAAATCTGGAGGAAAACTCCTCACTACAAACCCACAACTGAAACAACTAAACTGAATACTGAAATAATACATGCCAAAGTCTGAAACAAAACTGAAATGTAAAAGATGTCTCTAAATAGAAATGGGCAACATGCCCTACAACTGATAGATAGTGACTCGGTAATCCAAACGATAGAAGCGTCTACAAGCAAATCCCTGTAGCTTCCACAAACAGCTACATCTCGTCTCCTGAATGAGTATCCTATGCTTGGTGTCCTTGTGGCTGGGCACCTAAAATGGTTTTACAAGAAAAAGATTTGAAAAGCAAACGGGTCAGAGCCCGAATGTGGAGTTATATCTTAAAAACCTGCAAGTGCTTTAAAAACATTTAAAACATTAAATGCAAAGTACATGTTAGGACGTGCACTCACATGATATTCTCACCTCTCGTCTAACGGTGCACTCCTAACGTAAGTACCCATCTATAACAACACAACCACTAGCTAAATGCCATCATATCTAGCTAGACTGTCATAGGTCCTACCCTTATTACTCGGTTCTATTAACATTACAACGCTCGTAATTAAGTAGGGGTTTACGTAAGCTCAGATGTTCAATATGCAATATATAACTCTGTCAGTTAACTCGTTATATTATTCTCGAAACAATACCATGCTTATATTCACAACATTAACATGAAGGTTCTTATTAATTAAACGTATATTATTCACATCATAAATATACAATACAAGCACCCTAAGAACTAAGCTGTGGTGCAAACATACTCTGCTATCCATCCCGGTACATCACGTACATAAGGATTACATATTCTGAATCTCTCAGGAATAGTTCACAGATAACAACATCACAAACAATGGAGGCGAACACAGTCACATCACATAGGTCACACACATACCTACGCTCCTACGATCATCGGACTTATTAATATCCCAATAAGTCTTTCTATGACCTATGTTCATCAAGGTAACCAGTCTAAATCCGGGCAACACAAGGATTAGAGGGCCCTAAGCGAACGCAACCCTCCCGTGATAGCAAGTATGGTAGGTATGTCATACACACAATTCATATACCAATACTAAGTAAACACACGTCTTAGTAATACCGTAGTTTAATCGTAGTACATATCGCATTCTCGTACTAACTATAATTATCACAATTTATACTATTCCGGTTTATAATCATACGCGCCATAATTTTCTCACGTCGTAGTAGACACTCACGTCTCAACCCAAACCGTCCATTTAATTTAACTCTCGTCTATAATTTCCTTATCATAAATACCCAAATGTCCCAATTCTATCATTACAACATCAACGGAATGATATCTATATCCTCGAACAAGTTTACGGGACTCCAAAAATCAAAACAGTCCAAAAAGGCCCAGACTGCCAGCTCGTTAGAAGTCTCGTTCGAATGAGGCTGTTCGAACGAGATTGGACTGTCAGCTCGTTAGAAGTCTCGTTCGAACGAGACTGTTCGAACGAGATTTCAGTTCGTTCGAACGAACTATACCTTCTAACGAGATCTCGTTCGAACGAAGTATCGAACGAAATTCCTTTTCGTTAGAAGCGACTGGTCAACTCGTTAGAAGCTCGTTCGAACGAGCTCGTTCGAACGACCTGGGAAGGTCTTCTAACGAGGGACCAGTTTCGGCCCAGAATTTTCCCCATCTCGTTTTTTATCCATTTTATCCCTCCTAATCTCTTCCAAAGTTCATCCCAACAACGTTTTAGGGTCTCTAATTCATCCTAAACATATTCAAGTCAACTCCTAACATGTTTTCAAGGATTAAATCTCTTTAACATCAATCAAAATATAAATCTCTACACTTTTTCCCCAATTATTTCAAGAACATGAACCCTAACTTTTGAATCATGAATTAACTCACTATAAATCCGTTTTAATTCCTTCCTATCACAGATATCATGAAAATAATTATCTACCTATCATTCTACATGCAATTCTCCTCAATATTTTCAAGTTCTAAGCTCCAAACTACATGGGTTTTCATTATCTCTCATGAACAGTTATAATTCATCAATTTTCTAACATGGAAGAAACATTCTACGAATTTAAATATGATTAAAACACTTGCCTTGATTGGATTTCTGATTTTGGTGTTGGTTTGGTGAAGATTTCTGCAGAATTTCCTCTCTCCAAGCTTCTCCTCCAATGGTGGCTTAAGGTGGCTAGGGTTTTCTTTGGGAAAATTTGTAAACCTAATGATAGCCTCCGTAGCTTAATGGTTTAATATGGGTTGGTTAGTGGGTTTAGTGGGTTAAATCCACATCAGATTAAAACTCCCAATTTTCGTCACTTTTAATTCCTCAAAATGTAAAATTACCAAAATACCCTTTAAGTTGCCGGTATGGCCTAAAAATACCCCGAGACCCAAACTACACCCCCGGCTAGTGTTTTCTGACTATCTCGACCCTTCCGGACGCGTTGGCGCACTCAAAACGACCATACGGATAATAGAAATAAAAATCACTTTTATAATTAAAATAATATACCATGACGCGGCGGTCACATGCGTCTCAACAAAATTTCTAAAATGCCGTATATCAATCTCACGACAAATTTTATAATACCAAATACATATATCAAAACATGTATGCACATAATCAAATACCAACTCTCATCTCGTTAGTATTTATAACCCGGATTAATTTCCAATTAATACGCATTTAATTAATTAATCCCAAAAATAAATATAGCCAAAAGTACGGGGTATTACAACCCTAAAAAATGATAATGTTGTTTTAGTTGAAGATCTTAGGGAACGAGAGAAAATTTTGAGATAGAAACTGGAATATGTCGAGGGTGAGAGTGATGATCTTCGAGGTGTGATGAAAGCTATGAAAAAGGAGCTTCTTGAGGTTGAAGACTCTAGGCGGTTGCTTGAATCTAGGATAGGTGAACTTAAGAAAAGTTTGAGAGATTCAAGTAAGGTGAAATTTGATTTGGATTCTAGGTCTGAAAAGCTTGATAATATTTTAGGCATTGTCGAAATGAAAAATGATAAGGGTGGGATTGGTTTTGAAAAACATGTTACACCCATTCCCACACATGTGAGAGAGCCTCCTAGGATTGTTGAGAAAGTGTCACCTAAGTTTGTTAGAAAAGATCCCCATAGGAACATCGTGAGAGATCCTCCTAGTGACTTTAGGAGAGAGCCACCTAGACAAATTCAGAAAGTACCACCTAGGAATTTGAGGAGAATACCACCATTTGGTAACATTCACCGCCCGGGTTACACTTGCACACATTGCGGTAAGCAAGGTCATCTTTGGCATTTTTGTTACAAACTTTTGAATGGACCTAGGAAGTTTAAAGAGAGAGTCACACCGTTTCCTAATTCCCCCACTCCTCGTTACACATCGATTTGGATTAGGAAATCAGATTTAGAGGCTTATGGTCTTTTTGTTCACGACTCGCGTTTGCTTGCACATGATTCTTCTCTTTCTGTATCATATAGATGATTGTGTTCGCATCTTTTTCATACGCTAGTTTTTTATCCATGATATGTATATTTGCTAGCGTTATGATATATACTTTGTGTATAAATTTTAAAAAAAATATATTTTGATAAAATTATTTGAAAACCCAAAAAGATTTTTGTATTTTGTTTTTGCACATTTGATTAAGCTTTAAGATAACCAAGTCACAAATTTCATTTCATTTCTCATGTGACTATTTGATTGTGTTTTGAGACAATAGGTCAATTCATCCATGTGCTTTATAATGTTTGGAGTCATTAAGATGTTATTAAGTGTTACTTCCTATATGTTTGACTCGTGATTTCCTTTATTGCACACATGCACGGATTTTTTTTATTTTTGTATCTTGTCTTATCACATGTTGGTTGGATGTTTTCGCTTCAATCCTGTTCTTAAAACGAAGCAAGCGGGATAAAACTTGATAAGAATGGTGTGCAAGTAAGAACCGTTTTAGTGAGACTGTGTGATTTTTTATAACGGGGAGGGGCTGCGAAAGGTAAATATCTATCCTTTGCGCGAAAGCCACCGTTAAAATGGACCTAAAAAATTGAGGAATTTTATTATCCGGGGTCCAAAGAGGATAAAAGAGCCCAAAAAATTTAAAGGCAATAAGAAGAAATACATGCCATTTACGGGCCAATAGGTTTCACCATCTATTCTCAAAAGTTTGAGAATTTAGCTTATCACCTCTAAAAGAAAATATATATATATCTGAGGGAGTTTGGTTGGAAAATTTATATGGGTTTGCACGTCCTTGAAAATCATAAAAAAGCGCTAAATTAGTTTTGGACGTTATTGGTGTGGAAATCACTTTTTCTTTGATTTGTTGACTTGATTAAGTCGATGTCATCTAAATTCAACAATTTTACACCTAAGGATATGTTTTATGTTCATTCGTTAGGAGTAGACGTATGCATCGTGCACATATGATTGATTGAGTTTATTTACCTATCGAATGTGTTCACACCCCTGCATTTACGCTATCGCCGACTTGGTTGTTTTTGTGTTCTTTCATGGCGTGATTTCGTTTTGTATATTTGTTTTGTACATTTTTTTGAAAAATTCAAAATTAGAACATTCTTTGATTCCTTGAAAAATTAAAAAAAAAAATTGAAAAATTTTAAAAGAAAAAATATACATTTTTTTGTGACATTTTCCATATTTATGCTTCTCATATCTGTCTATTTAGGGACATCATAAAAAGGGGGAGAATGAATTATGGGGGAGAAAATCCAAGGGGTGAAATTTTTATTTTGATTTATCTATGATTTGCTAAACTTAATGGATATTTGATTTTGCATATCATTATAAATCAAACTATTGCGCGTCACGGGTATTTGCTTTTGCTCATGTGTGTAGGTACAAAGTTGATATCTATTGGATTACACACCCTATTGAGAAAAGCTTTGGGATTTTCTGAATGAGTTGAAGATTTGAAGATGCTGATGTTTGTTTGACGACATGTCAACTAGTATTCTCAGTTCGAGGGTTTAATGGGGATATTATTGTATATGTCATTTGTTTGGGGAGATTTGTTTTGGGGAGTTTGCATAATTCAGATTTTTTATGTATGTACCGGCATAGACATAGGGGGAGATTTGTAAGGAGAAATTTATCATGTCCGAAATGTTTAATTTGTGTTTGTCGTACGCCGCTACAAAAGGCTCGTCTGTTCACGATCACATTTGACGACCTCAATCCGAATTTCGGGAATCTTGCATTTATCAAGTGTCCTACATATGACTCAATGATTTAACATTCCACAATTTTAGGGGGTTTACGCAAGTGGTTCGTAAGAGAAATCAAAACTGTGAAAAAGGGCTTAATAGGGATGTTCAAGGGCTTGAATCCTTTTGACCCACTTTTGAAACACTTTGAGGGAACTCCGGCCATGCTTTTCCATGTTCGATGAAAGATGTTTTGAGTGCCACTAAACCTCCCTATAAATGTGCTCTTCCCTCTCCCATTTGATATATACAACATACACACATATGACCCTTAAAAAGGTATTTTCTGCAGATGTTGTAAACATTCAAAAATTCATTTTACTCATTGAGGAGTATTTTGTGGAGAAGCCGGTATCTTCTCCATTACTGACCATCTAGAATTCTTGCGGGAGATTCCAGCCGACGACATCGGAACCGACACCTGCGGATGTTGTAAACCTTCAAAAATTCATTTTACTCATTGAAGAGTATTTTGTGGAGAAGCCGGTATCTTCTCCATTGCTGACCATCTGGAATTCTTGCGGGAGATTCCAGCCGACGACATCGGAACCGACACCTGCGAGTATTTTCATATGTCACATTTATTTTCTTTATAATCCGTATAAACCGTTCTTTACAAATTATACTAAAAATAATATGATTTTGCCTTGCGGGGATTTTTCCTGATATGTTGTGTCACATGCGTTTTATATTTATTTGATATATCATCTAGATGCATGTTTTTAGGATTTAATTGAAATACCGTGTTCAATTAAATATCAATTTTTATGTTTATGGGTTGTATTTTGTTTGTTCCAAAATAGACTCAAATTGAATATGGTTGAAATTGGAATCTTACGAATAATATAATTTTTATTTCGATATCACACGCCCCACGCTCAATAGCGCTTTTCAGGTAATTAGGTTATGTGAGAACTACTAGGAAGATAGCACTTTAGAGGAAAAATTATCCGGTGAGGGTATACTCGGAGGGATGGATATACATATGATATTTGTGTGGATGTTTTGAATAAAGGTACGTATATAATGGTGTTAAATATTATATGCGGGTCATAATAAAGTATGTGATGTATTTACTTTATATAACTTGTGTCACAGTTATATGACATTATTTAAAAGGAGTTAATTAAGTTAATTGATGAAATAACCTATAACCCATTAATAATAAGACTCGGTTTAGAGTAGAATGGCAGGGGGAGATTATACCAGGACTAGTTGGACGTGGTAGTACAATTAGGTGGGGTTAAGGTAACCGTTAAGTGTACACAATAGTGGAGGGGTGAGAATGTTCTCGAGAGAGTGAGACACTAACTTTAATATGAAGCGCATTCATACATTTTAAATTACTGGAGTTAATGCACTTTCTAAATATTTTCAAAATGTTTTGGGTTCTAACCCTTGCTATAAAAGTATTTTTCAGAACCTTTTATGTGTCCAGCCACAGGGACGCCAGACTTGATATTCTATTCCAGGGACACGCAGCTGCGGCATATGTGGATTCTAGTAGGAGCTTGGATTAGATGCCTCATTCATTCTTTCCTAGAGTAGGAAACATCTATCAGTTTCAGTTTACTTAGGGCATGTCGCCCAGACTTTTCAGTTGCAGTTTTCAGATTTATTTATTTTATTGTTGGTCGATTGTATTGGACTATTTACTTTGGTGGACAATTGTTTATTCAGAAAATTATTTAATTAATTATTCAGTTGATTTAATTCAGTTATGTGAATGATTTATGTTTATTTTCGCATGTACTATTTTGTTTAATTAAAAAGTTAAAATTGGCACCAGATTTTTGGAATACTAGGTGGTTAGTAAGTTTTAAAAAGGTTTTCGACAGTGATGCTAAGGATGAACCAACTGAGATTCCTATTTTAATTTGGTATAGGATTGATCATCCGGTATCTTATTAGGCGGGGTGTCACAGATGGTATCAGAGCATCAAGTTATAGTGTCCTTAGAATCTGTGCGGCTTTTCACGTTTCAGCTTAGCGTTCTTTGATGTAGAACCCTATCATAGGATTGTTGTATTCTCATACCCTTGTGCATTTATGTTCTTCTGCCAATTACTTTGTATTTGAGGGTGAACTCATACGATTCGATTCTCATTTCAAATGCCGCCCAGGAGAGATAGAATAGCTAGGGCAGCAGGGGGATATGAGACTAGAGAGGCTCATCAGGAGCCAGAGTTACCGCAACAACTTCCAGAGATGATTTTGACAGCACAGGTAACCGAATTAGTGGCGCTGGCAGTTGAAGCAACAATGATCGCAATGGCAAGTTACTTTCCACGAGATCAGCCATAGGCGTTAGTAGTACCAGATGTTCAAGCCCACCCAGGGCCGTCGAGGTGGCAGCAAGTATGAGAGGTTTTTCAAAAAGGGCATCCGCTAGAGTTTCGAGGGGGTTCAGATGTGGTTTTAGCGTGTCAGTGGAAGAGAGATATTCAACGTCACCTACGCATGGTAGATTGCAATGAGGTGCAGAAGCAAATTATAGCGACTTTTAGGTTAGTGGGAGAAGTGCTACAGTGGTGGGAGTCGATCACCACAGTTGAGGAAAGGGATACATTAGCTATTGCAGAGTTTTGGTTGCGGTTCGACCGCAAGTATTTTCCGCCAGCAGTGGAGACCGAAATGAGGAGAAAATTCAGAGAGGTGACTCAGGGGGACCGTTCAGTGGCCGATTATGAGGAATAATTCACTCGTTTGGCAAATTTTATACCGGATGAGGTAAGCGATGAACAGAGAAAGAAAGAAAGGTTCATGGATGGGTTAGTCTAGAGGATTAGACAACATTTGATTGGAAATCCCGCATTAGTAGCTTATACAGATGTCGTTAATGCAGCACTCATGCACTGCCAGGAATATCGCTTCCACATAAAAAGAAGTAGGAGGGGAGTGGAAACCAGCAAGTCGGATAAAGAAGGAGGGAATAGTACCAATGGGGTATCCCAGCAGTAGACAGGGGGACATCAAGGGCAGGATTTCCGGCAGGGGAATCAGGCCAAGCAATTTAGATCTGGGGGCTATCGATAGAATGGCCAGGACTTCTGATTAGTCAAGCAAGGAAGGGATCCGTGGCAGGGTGAATTTATTAGGAGGTATTTCGCTTGTGGGGAAGCGGGACACGTGAAGAGAGATTGTCTTAAGCGAGGAAGGGGTCAACTACAGGACGAGGTCCTAGATGTAGAACCACTACAACAAGTCATGGGTGCATTCGAGCAGGGGGAAGCTTCTCAGGAACCCGAGTATCGGCCATTGCAGCTAAAGTATGGAGGTAATTATCTTTTTATCCTATGGGCATGGGGTATGTTTTGGGTGACAGTAAGGGTGTCACATATAAAAATTATTTTTCACTAGAATTCACGAGTGAGTCGGATTTAATGGGTGCGCTGGCTGTAGCAGACATATTATGTAGATAAAAAAAATTCGTGGGGTAGCGGAGTCCTTTGGTGTTAACCACGAGAGAGTGGGGGTGTACACTGAGAGAAGGTTTGAATTATGCGAGGGGTTACTACTTTCAAGAATTATGGGAGTAGGGTTGATGATTTTTCCAAATATCGACTGGATAGAGATGGATTTGAACTATTGTGGATAGTGAGGGGTAAGTTTTGGTGTTCGCGACACCAGGGTATGAATTTTACTAGGTATCACCTGAGAGGGCATCTAGCCTATATATATGTGTGTATATATGTTGTATTGAGTGGTGCGATAGATACATAATGAGGTCTTGTGTTCTCATATTTTATCTCGGTAAGTAGGGGTGTTTACTGAAGTGAATATGGGTGGTTAGATTTATTTTCGAACAGGGAGAGATAGCTCGGGGTTTATTTTATGCAACAACTAGTGATAGTAAGGGCGTGGTATTTTATTTTGTCTTTTTTAGCATAAGGGTAGGCATGTATGCTTTTGTGTTAAGAGATAAGTGTTTGGGGGTACGTGCTATGGACTGAGGTTCTAACGGATCTCAACGACCGACAATGTTAGGTAGTAGTGTATCGGGGGGTTCCTTGTTTACTTTTCGCTTTGCGAGACGTCCCACGCATGAAACTTAGCGCAACGTTGGAAGTGGGGAGATGTCTGGTTGTTAGTAAATGGGTTGGATACCCCTGCCATTATATATATATGTGATATAACTACGGGTTGGAAGCTATATTACGGGTCACGGATAGGATAGTCGAGTAACTCTCGTGCGGTTATGCATGCGGATAGGGTGTATGGGCACCCTGGTTAATTAGAGTAATTTTTGTGCAGTTAAGCACGGGTACATGGTGTATGGGCGCCCTGGTTAATTAAAATGCATATTTGTGTAACTTATAGTTAGAAGCGATAGAGGTAGATATAACGAGCTTAGAGGCACAGGACGATGGAGTAATATTCGAAGCTTGGGACATTAGGCTCATCTTAATTTCAAGGACGAAATTCCTTTGTAAGGGGGGAGTATGTAACACCCCGTAATTTTGAGGATTTAGTATTTAATTATTTTTGGGAGATATAAAAATATTTAAATTAAAGAAACTTAAATTTATGATTTGAAGAATTTATTTGAGTGGGAAGACTTATTTATAATTGGCGACTTTAAGTTAAATTGTTCGAATTAATGTGTGTCGCATTTTGGGGTCAAAATTTGAAGATGTTATAAAATATTTCGGATGATAATTCTGAGTGTGCGGTTGAGTCCGAATGTGTCGAGATAGTCAGAAAAGAGTATTCGGGGGTAGTAATCGGGTCTCGGGGTAATTTTGGGCATTGTCGGGCCCACACGGGGTGATTCGGGCCATTTTAATTAGGCCCATGTGGCCAAAAATGGTATTAAGGGTTTTTAAACCTAATTGGGAAAGTGTTGAATGGCAGTTAATAATTCTAAACCTAGGGTTTGAGAGAGACACAGAGGAAACAAATCAAGAAGCAAATTGGGGATATTTTTGGAGACAAAACGATGGACAAATTGGGTGTTCTTCATCAACACCTTTTCTACACCAATGGATCAGACTCTATGAACAATTCCAGGCAAGTGGTTAACTGTTATGATTCTTAAAATAGGTGATAACCAATTCATATTATAGTATGTGTATATGAAAATTCGTTATGGGTGTGTAACCATAATTAAAATTGGGTTTTTCTGAATTTAGAGTAATAGACAAATTTAATTACTCAATGGATGTTAAGTTATGATTTGGGACTGTTAAGATTGAATTGTAGGGTGGATTACAATATGTATTAGTGATTAAATTGACTAAAAGTGGTGAGGTCGGATTCGATAAAACGAGACCCGAGTGAAAAACCCAAATAGGATATACTTAGGGTTATGTATAAAATTGATGATGAATTAAGGTCTCTAGGATGTTTAGACATTTTTCTTATGCGGGGGTAATGTTGGTTTTGATTGGTTAAGGGTTTGGAATGAAAATAAAAGCTTGAGGTTTCGTTAATGGCTGAACAGAACAGTGGAGAAGAAAGGGACATGTTCGATCGATCGATCGACCTAGGGGATCGATCAATCGATGGTCCCAGATTTTTGACAGATCGGCTTGTTTAATATATAAAGGGAAATTAATTTAGTATTTAATCCCCTACTTTTATTTAGTGATAAATTCATATGTGGCACATATTCTGAGAATGATAGTTTTTCTGAATCAATGCTCTGATAACACTAGTTGGAACACGAGGCCCCCAATTTTTAGATCTTAACACAAAAAGTAATTTCCTTTTAGATGAGTAAGCGAGGTGGTTCAATTAAAGGAACTAAACAATGCTAGATTCACAATTAAAGTATTACAATTTTATTTCTTCCAAAATTAAAATTAAACTAACCGAATTTTAATTTTCTTAAAATTAAAAATTGCACTTTAAAACAAACTTGTGATATTTAACTTGTAGCCCAAAAGTAATTTAACCCAAGTCCTAGAAATTTGCCTTACAAATAATTAACTCAATTTTGCATATTAGGCCAAACCAATTTTAACAAAGTAAATGATGACTTGGATTAAATTAACATATACCCAAATTTAATTTAGCACCAAATTAAGTAAGTAGTGATTTAAACCAATTTTATCTTTTTACCTAATCATGAGTTCTAGGTGAATTTTGCAAAAGATAAAAATACATAAATAATCACTATGTCGCGATGTACGAGGAAAAATTCACAACGGAAAAAAACCTCGGGCGACCCTAGCCTCAAATCCACTAAGTACGATTTTACAAATACAAGACAGTAAGACTTACAACACTCGACTTGACTCGGTCCAAGCCCCGACGCTTCTTCTTGTATCCACCTCTTCCTAGCGAATAACCACGGAGCTCCACCGCGATCTCGAAATCCACCGATCGGACTTTTCGATCACCGCCACCCGAACAAGGAGCCTTTCTCCAAGTGGGTATGTCACAGCAAATGAACTTATTCTTTGTGGGATGTAGAAGCAAACCCAAACACTCTTTTACGGTAGAGATGAATTCGGTGCCAAAACTAAATCTCTAAGCAAGATGCATATATATAGATAAAAACTTGGACTAACACAACAATTGGGTGTAAACATGGTTTTGTTCTTTGAATATATCAATTTGGATAACAAACACCAAGGGAACTTTTTATGAAAGAATTAAGATCTCAAAAAACTCACTAAGAGATAGAAAAAGTTCTTTGAAATATTCTGTTCCCGAAGTCATTAAATTCTGTGAAAGAATAGTGGGACAAATTAGTGGAAAAGTTTCAAAAAACTGCCAAAAACTGTTCCCGTCGAAATCTCGTTCGAACGACATTTTCATTCAAACGATATTTCGTTCGAACGAACTATCTAACGAAGTTCTAGTGGAAAGTCGTTGACAAATCTCGTTCGAACGACAAACTCATTCGAACAACAATTTAAAAGGAAGAGACAGAAAGCTTAAAATTCGATTTTTAGCCCAGAAACTTTATTTTAAAGTTTTAAAGAAACCTTCTGAAAACAAACCTCAGTTTAAAGTAAAAGTACACCCAATATAAACTTATTCCAAGTCTCCCTATATTTATATAGAAATGCATTCATACCTTTGGAGAGTATAGAATATGATGTTGATGACGTAGATGAATCTTTAAGTCTTGGTTGCTACGTCTTTAAATCTAGTATGTCATAGACTTGAAGGATGGTCAAGTATTCTATCCTATGACTCAAACGTTTTTGTCCGGAATTGAGCCAAAACAACAAGGGACTCAATTAGAAATTTGTGTCCTTACAAATCTCCCCCTTTGGCTATTCCGGGACAAAAACCAAACAAAAATCCTGAAGGGCCGTCAAGCTCACTAGACTAAAAAACATCCCACTCAAAATAAAGAGTACAATGCTTGACTCGAATCCCACTTTAGAATTAAATGCTTTGCCGACGATGAAAGTTGTCAGTTAGAAGAATTCTTGCACACTTAAGCAAAGTATCAAACGCATAGAGAACATTAAAATATTAAATGCAATATAAATAAAGACTCCCCCTTAATTAATTCTCCCCTTTATCAACTATGATCTACTTAAAAAACGTCTCTCGCTATGATAAATCTCCCAAACTAAGATACGATTACAATAGGATTAGATACCATTTCTCCCCCTATCACTCTCCCCCTTTTTGTTCAGGAATAGACAAAGGATAAAGAATAAGAAAATTAACTTATCTCCCCCAATTAAAGCATATACATCGCTTAAACTAAACAAGGGATTAATAGAATGGGATAACAAGTTAAACATGCAAATGTGCATAAAGTGATGAGAACATTAAAGCACGTGGGCAACTAAAAATTCAACTAATCCACATAAAGATTTGAATATCAACTATGATGCAATAACAAAAGATATCAATTGATTGTAGTAATCTAACCATGTGATATCGAAACAGAATTCGTAACAAGATAGATACTAAAAATGAATTAAAATCAAAGATGAACTAAGTAAACATGGCAAAGATCCAAAAACAAACAAAATATCATATATATGTATATACAATAGATACAGGCTAAGCATAAGGACACACATATAGATATAAACACCAAAATGACACCAAACTAAATAACATAAGTTTTTCCACACGCTTATAGCATAAATGTGTCATATGGAAACAGAAGTATTGGGGTGTGAACTAGTAATAATTAAATTTAGACCCAATCACTTAAACATGTTCACGGAGTTCTCAATTGATTGCAAACTTCATCACATTTGAATATAACCTCGTGTGACAATATAAGATGAACTCAATGAACAAACATACACAATGCATACAAGCCTAGCATGTTGATGATTCTACAAACCAATAGAGTCATGACATTGAAAACGCAACTAGGATAAACGAACATTTTGCAAACCGTTGATATACCATCCAATCTCCCTCAATAAGCATATATTAATTTTGAATGAATATATCAATTAAACATAGGCCTTGACAATTATTTTTCTTTTTAATGCCATTATTCTTTTAGGCCATTGGACCACTTATTTCTTTTAGGCCCAAACAAACAGTGGCTTACTATTCGCAAAGGATAATAATTCCTTTCGGAGCCCTTCCCCGTGCACATTCATATAGAACATATTTATATCTCACAAATCTCATGTGCAACGAATTTTGACATGCACTAGTCCTCCTAGGTCACATAAAATGTAGATGACAAGATTAGTAGGAGAACACCTTACAAAGCTCAAATATACATATGAAGTTAAAATTTCAAGTGAGCTCGTACATGTGTGAATTGAGGCATATAAAAATAGAATTCATTATATCAACACAAAATCCAACTACTCCATGTAAGCATGGTAAAGAACATAATATGGACTGACAATCTAAACCAGAAGTTCTAGCCACATGGAAGCGAAAAAGAAGGGATTCAAACACAAGTATATGCCACATAAAGTGTGTCAAACTAAAATACACACAAAATAAAAATCTTTTTGAGTTTTTGAAATATTTTTAAACCAAACAACAAAAATATTTACTCAAAAGACAAACAAAATCATTTGTATTTTTCATTAAGCCTAAATTATAAAGAATGAAACACAAATGATAAACAAAAATCTTTTTGTATTTTTCATTTAATGCAAACTAAAATGAAAGAAGTATAATACAAAAGATAAACAAAAATCATTATTCTAGCACGTGATTAAGCATGAAGCATAAACTAGAAAATTATTAAACATGCATACACCTAGCAAAGATATATAATATGAAGCACAAAAAACTAGAGTATGCAAACAACACTAACACATTCAACCTTTAAATTTAGCAAGGGAGGTTTCATGTGAAAGCAAATGAGAATCAACAAATCTAGTATCTAGCACGTCTAAGAATGCTTTCCTAACCCATATAGATGTATATTTAAAATGATGGGATTTGGGAACTAATGAAATGCTAGACATAGACTTCCTAGGACTTCTTTTAAGATCAAAATAAAATGACCTAAGGTGACCTTTTCTACCACAATGCAAGCATGTGTAAACATGAGAAATGTTACCTAAGGTGTGACCTTTTCTAAAGTCTTTGGATAAAGTTGACCCTCTAAAACAAATAATGGTCTTAGCTTTAGTAACGAAAATATTTAAATAAGATGAGCTAGAACCATTATCACAACTACTCGAGTCTTGTAAATCATTTTTCAATTTTAAAATTTTGGACTTAAGTAATAAATTAGACTCCTCAATATTACGGGAATCCTTCTTTAAATTTTATATAACTCGTAGAAGGTTATCACTCTCCCCCACAATGTGAGCAAACTTGTCCCTAAGAGTCTTTTCTCGACAATCACCCTCTTTCTTGGACTTTTCTAAAATATTAAAATTATAATTTTTGTCCATGAGCTTTTCACGAAAAATATCTTTTTGAGATAGCGAGGTTTGCAAAAGTTCGACTTTAGCTTTAAAACAAGAATTTTCATTTTCAAGAAATTTAATTCTTTTTGCAAATCGCAAATTAAATTCTCTTAATTTTTCATTACACTTATTAAGCCCATTAAATTCCTCTCGAATAGCAAAAACTTCATTATCATTAAAAAAGAACAAATTATCATTAAGACGCCCCATCGAGAGATATAAAAAAATGAGAGTGAGTAAAAAAAATGAACCACCTAAAAATTCAAGGAGTACAAAAATTATAAAAGACGAAAAATGGATCTTTGATGCTATAAATTAGTGCTCCGGCTCTGATACCAATTTGAGAACGATAGTTTTTCTGAATTAATGCTCTGATACCAATTGTTGGAACACGAGGCCCCCAATTTTTAGATCTTAATACAAAAAGTAATTTCCTTTTAAATGCGGAAGCGAGATGGTTCAATTAAAGGAACTAAACAATGCTAGATTCACAATTAAAGTATTACAATTTTAATTCTTCCAAAATTAAAATTAAACTAAATCGAATTTTAATTTTCTTAAAATTAAAAATTGCACTTTAAAACAAACTTGTGAATATTTAACTTGTAGCCCAAAAGTAATTTAACCCAAGTCCTAGAAATTTGCCTAACAAATAATTAACTCAATTTTGCATATTAGGCCAAACCAATTTTAACAAATTAAATGATGACTTGAATTAAATTAACATATACCCAAATTTAATTTAGCACCAAATTAAGTAAGTAATGATTTAAACCAATTTTATCTTTTTACCTAAGCATGTGTTCTAGGTGAATTTTGCAAAAGATAAAAATACACAAATAATCACTACGCCACGATGTACGAGAAAAAACCCACAAAGGAAAAAAAATCTCCGATGGCCCTAGCCTCAAATCCACTAAGTACGGTTTTACAAATACAAGATAGTAAGACTTGCAACACTCGACTTGACTCTGTCCAAGTCCGTCGCTTCTTCTTATATCCACCTCTTCCTAGCGAATAACCACGGAGCTCCACCGCGGTCTCGAAATCCACCGATCGGACTTTTTCGATCATCGTCACCCGAACAAGGAGCCTTTCTCCAAGTGAGTATGTCACAGCAAACGAAAATTTTCTTGTGGGATGTAGAAGCAAACCCAAACACTCTTTTACGATAGAGATGAATCCGGTGCCAAAACTAACTCTCCAAGCAAGATAGAACAACTCACTAAGAGATATAACAACTCACTAAGAGATAGAACAAGTTCTTTTAAATATTCTATTCCCGAAGTCATTAAATTCTGTGAAAGAATAGTGGGACAAAGTAGTGGAAAAGTGCCAAAAAACTGCCAAAAATTGTTCCCGCCGAAATCTCGTTCGAACGGCATTTCGTTCGAACGACATTTTGTTCGAATGAACTATCTAACGAAGTTCCAGAGGCAAGTCGTTAGCAAATCTCGTTCGAACTACATTCTCATTCGAACGACAAACTCATTCGAACAACAATTTCGAACGAACAGATAGAAAGCTTAAAATTCGATTTTTAGCCCAGAAACTTTATTTTAAAGTTTTAAAGGAACATTCTGAAAACAAACCTCAGTTTAAAATAAAATTCCACCCAATATAAACTTATTCCAAGTCTCCCTATATTTATATAGAAATGCATTCATACCTTTGGAGAGTATGGAATATGATGTTGATGACGTAGAAACATAGCACTTGAAACTCAACAATAATGAATCTTTAAGTCTTGGCCACTACGTCTTCAACTCTAGTATGTCATAGGTTTGAAGGATGGTCAACTAGCCTATCCTATGACTCAAACGTTTTTGTCCGGAATTGAGCCAAAACAACAAGGGACTCAATTGGAAATTTGTGTCCGTACATATTCCTTAACAATTATAAGGGGATATAATTGGGTTTAGGAGGGTGATAATTGTATGTCACGAGATGATTAAATTTCGGAAATTAATTCGTAGGTATTGGTTTTGGACCAAGGGAAAAGGTTCGGATATGGTAGTTGAGTGGCACTACATTATTAAATGAATTGAGGTGTAATTTATTAATTAAAGGGAGAAATATATAATCGGGTATTAACGACGGTACGGGCCAAGTGAGCGAGTTCGGGTATAATGGTTGGGGGACACCAAGGATTAAATTAATTGATGTGTTAATTAATTAAATTAGAGTCGGACTGCAGACTCGGGAAGGTAATAAATTAATTAAAGAGAAAACTAATTAATTTGTGTCGGGCCATAGACTTGGGAATATATAGGTTAGTGTTACGGGTTTTAGTACACGGTAAAGCCGGGATTTATATATTATATATACAGTGTGGTGATAGTATATATATATATATATATATATATATATATATATATATGTATGTGTGTGTGTGTGTGTGTGTGTGTGTGTGTGTGTGTGTGCGCTATTAAATATCAGGGACTAGATATTTATTTAAGTTATATACTCTAGTGCTATCAAGGGAGGTTGCGCGTTGTGAGTGAATCCCCTAGCTTGAGGAGTAGGGTGAGTATATCCCCAGGTCATAGCGTCCGGTATATGGGTGAGGGGCTTATCTCACTTTCACGGAAGGAATATGACCGCCTCCACTACGTTTATATTTTTGGGCCAGGTTGGTGAGCAATTCCAACTTGGGTAACTTGATTATGTGAGCACACCTAGGGAGATAGCACTTTAGAGGAAAAATTATCCGGTGAGGGTACACTCGGAGGGATGGATAAACATATGATATATGTGTGGATGTTTTGAATAAAGGTACGTATATAATGGTGTTAAATATTATATGCGGGTCATAATACAGTATGTGATGTATTTACTTTATATAACTTGTGTCACAATTATATGATATTATTTAAAAGGAGTTAATTAAGTTAATTGTTGAAATAACTTATAACCCATTAATAATAATACTCGGTTTAGAGTAGAATGGCAGGGAGAGATTATACCGATGGGGTAGTACAACTAGGTGGGGTTAAGGTAATCGTTAGGTGTGCACAATAGTGGAGGGGTGAGAATGTCCTCAAGAGAGTGCGACACTAACTTAAATATGAATCGCATTCATACATTTTAAATTACTGCAGTTAATGCACTTCCTAAATATTTTCAAAATGTTTTGGGTTCTAACCCTTGCTATAAGTCTTTTTTTTTAAACCTTTTAGGTGTCCAGCCATAGGGACGCCAGACTTGATATTCTATTCCAGGGACACGGAGCTGCGGCATATGTGGATGCTAGCAGGAGCTTGGATTAGATGCCTAATTCATTCTTTCCTAGAGCAAGAATCATCTATCAGTTTCAGTTTACTTAGGGTATGTCGCGCAGACTTTTCAGTTGCAGTTTTCAGATTTATTTATTTTATTGTTGGTCGATTGTATTGCACTATTTACTTTGGTGGCCAATGGTTTATTCTGCAAATTGTTTAATTAATTATTCAGTTGATTTAATTCAGTTGTGTGAATGGTTTATGTTTATTTTCGCATGTACTGTTTTGTTTAATTAAAAAGTTAAAATTGGTACCAGTTTTTTGGAATACTAGGTGGTTAGTAAGTTTTGAAAAGATTTTCGACAGTGATGTTAAGGATGAACCAACTGGGATTCCTGTTTTAATTTGGTATATGACTGATCACCCGGTATTTTATTAGGCGGGGTGTCACAGTTTAGTCCAACCTTTTTATTTTGCACCAAAAAGTCATTTATCATGCCAAAAAAGCTTTACCATGCCGTTGGTGCGGACCTTTAAAGATAAGAAAATAAGATACTTTTTTATACAAAATAAAATGTTTTGACTAAATGTGTATTAAAAAATGTTTGAGGGACTTTTTGGTATTTGATCATTTTTTTATTTTGTTAGTTTTTTGATATTATTTTTCTATTTTTTAATACACTTTTTTGTAGTTTAAAATTTTTAAATACATTTTTTTTGTTATTACATGTTATGTTCCATATAGCATCATCTTATTGGGTGTCTTGAAAGCTTGTGTCAAGTTATCAACCAAATAAGTTTATACATGGATCATTCGGTTAGCTTTCATTAATGGTATAAGTTTCAAGGATCTCGTTGTTAAACTTATTGTATTTCAAAGGTTACTATGCTTATTTGAAACATTCGACTAAAGATTGCAAATTATCTCAAATTTCAGGATTTATAATTTTTTTTCTCCATATTTTTAATGTATTTTTGTGATTTTAATTCGATGGGTCTTTTTATTTGTATTTTTTTTTGGGCAATTATTTAATAGTCCCTACTATAAATATATATTTTTTAAAAAGGACACATATTTTTAGTTTAACCCATTTAGTCCCTCAAGCACTCAATATTCTCTTATTTTTAGAGGTCCGCGCCAGCGGCACTCCCTTTCCAAAATATGTGGCAAAGGACTTTTTGAGGCAAAATAAAAAGGCTTGGACTAAATGAGTATTAAAAAATGTTTGAAGGACTATTTGATAAATGTCCCTTTTTTTTTTCACTTTGACATGAGAAAATCATGGCCCCTCTCACGAGTTCCGCTAAAGCACCGTACACATGGTGAGAATGTAAATTGGCTCATTTAGGCTGCGCAACTTAACTGAGCATTGCCTTCTAATGAATATGAATATCATTATCACGAAAATGATGATATATTGGCACCAACCATTTGGAACACCCACAAAGCAGCAACTACCACCCAACAGGCTCAACAGATCTGATCCTTACAAAATATGATTGTTGGCAAGAAAAGGTAAAGTTCCTTGACATCATTCAAGGCAAAGGGTAATGTACTGATTATCACTCTGAGCTATTTTGGATATCGCCAAAAAACTTTTCAATTTTCTAAAGTTTTTCGACAACATTATTGCTTGCAACTTACCATCACCATTCCATGCATTTTAAAAAGTGCGTTTGAAATCTTGATTGATCCTTTTTGTAATAGCCTTAAATAATGACGGTGAGAAGTTTAGATGCAGGTATTAGTATTATAGTCCTCCTGTTCACTGATTAGGTAAGAAAAAAGAAATTTTAAATGCACCCTCCATTTTGTGAAACTATCCCTAATAAATGCCTTATAATCTAAAAGAGCTCCTCCAATGAAGTTGTTTATCTGCCTATGAATATAACACGGCAACCAAAATTAAATTATTTTCCATGAACATCTTTACATGCATAGAAACTCACAAATACGGAGAGAATGTAATTACAATAAGATGGAGCAATATAGTAACTTAGGGCCTGTTTGGTTCTCTATTCAAAAAATTCGATTTAAACACTGTTTTTAAATACAGTTTTAAAATTCAGTTTTTTGTGTTTATAATTATTGGTGTGCGTTTGGTAAAGTTGTTTTTAAATACAGATTTTTGAAAATTTGACAAAATTAACAAATATGTATATTTATATCATACATATGTGTGTGTGTGTGTGTGTATATATATGTATGTACATATAAACATACATAAAACTTTCATACATACATGATACATGAATGTATACATACATACATACATCATAAAGTATATACACGTACATTTAATAACATGTATTTTTAGGTATATTTAATGAGGTATGTTGTGGAGTTTATACATGTTATATATATATATACATGTTATATATATATATATATAACATGTATATATATATAACATGTATAAACTCCACAACATACCTCATAACATGTATATATTTAATGAGGTATGTTGTGGAGTTTATACATGTTATATATATATATACATGTTATATATATATATATATATATATATATATATATATATATATATAACATGTATATATATATATAACATGTATAAACTCCACAACATACCTCATTAAATATACCTAAAAATACATGTTATTAAATGTACGTGTATATACTTTATGATGTATGTATGTATGTATGTATGTATGTATGTATATGTATACATTTTATATATACATGAATGTATACATATACATACATACATACATACATACATCATAAATTATATACACGTACATTTAATATCATGTATTTTTAGGTATATTTAATGAGGTATGTTGTGGAGTTTATATATATATATATATAATGGTGTCGCATATATAATTCACTATAAAATTATATACATACATAAATTGATAATATTTTTTAATACATATGTACTATATGTATATTTTATATTATTTCATACATTAATAATATATGTATAAAACTATATATAAGTATCATGTATCTATTGATAATATTATTTAACTTTATATTATTCCATACGTAATTTTGTGTATATGTACATATATATTTTTTATTTATAAGAATTACACACATTAATGTATTATGTATGTATATTATATATTAAGGTATAATTGCTTTAAAATATTAAGAATGAATAATTCTGAGTTGAAAAATAAAAAAAACAGATGTTATAAAACACCCAAAATCTGTTTTCTGAAAAACTTGATTATAACACAGGAATATTATAATTCTGTGTTTAAAAACAGGTTGTCAAACGAAGATTTTTATCAGAATTGTATTTAAACACAGAAAACAGAATTATAGTTGCAAACCAAACAGGCCCTTAGTGTTAGTAGTAACTACATGTGACTCACTCAACTTTAATTTTTGATACATATATTCTCAACATGAGAAAAAGTGGAACTCAATTGGAGATATTATTCAGGTTGTTATATGAATGTAAAATACTGCTAGCGAGACAGTTTATACAATAACCTTAAAACACATATATAAAAATAAAAATGGTTTTTTAAATATCAAATCGACTTACAATTGACTTCTTCAGAAACACACTCATATTAATCGTCATTTATTACCTTGGTATGGGGTTATGCAGTTAAACGGTACCAACAAAGTAAAGCTCTTTTACTGATTTTTTGCTCACCATGCTTGTTGATACGAAAATTAGTCAGCTGACATGGATCAATTATATGAAGACACATGTCATCCTACATGGTGTAAAGTATATTTACCAAGCAACTCAGCGTACCGAGCTACTATGAGTACCGAGCATATAGTCAGGAAGATCAAACAGCGATCTCAGATTCATTGAACGTTCTTGCCATGTACAGATGTATATGTCTATTAAATAACGGCATATTGTCTATTCATACTGACAGCCTAAAGGCTATAAATACTTTGTATACACCCCCACAAAGGGGGGATGATCATTAGCGAACTTAATCAAGGTTATGGCAAGATACCTAGTAATACAAAACAATGGACGTAGGCTATTACCATTACGGCTGAACCACTTTAAAAATCTTTTGTGTTATTTCTTTATTCATATTTATCTGTGATTAATTAATTAGATCAAATCTAGTTTTTTACATCAACAGATTGGCGTCGTCTGTGGGAACGACTATACGTAGCGTTTTTCACCCAAAAACTCATCCTAAGTGGGTGAAATCCCATAATCTAGCAACAAGAACAATGATGGGGTTCCTTTTAACCTTTCTGCTCCTCCAAACGCAAACGATATCCCAGGAATTTTGGTTGGTTTGGCCAGGGGCAAACAACCATGCAAGATACTATGCGACAGTTCATCCAGACTTTTCAAAATGGAGCTTCCATCCAGTCTGGTCAACGAAGTGTCATGCCACCACTGTCTTCATGAACCAGACATCCCGAACCTCACCGTATCGGAACCTCAAGCGATCCACCCTGTTGATACCAAATTTAGTCTGCTGACATGGACCAATCATTTGAAGACATGTGTCAACCTACGTGGCAATTACAAATACTTCCAACTAACAACGTACTGCCACCGAGTTACTCAAGCGCCCCGAGCAACTCAGGCATACATAGCAGTTTGGGCATCCCGAGGAACTGAAAGTACCGAGCAACTCAGGTGTACCGAGCAACTTAGGCGGTCCGACCAACTTAAGCGTACCAAGCAACTTAGTCGGTCCGAGCTACTTAATGAAAAGACGGCTACGCATTAAAGGCGCATTATTATCATACATATGTATATGTCTATTGGATTATAGCACATTATTCTTTCATATGTACAGTCTCAAGGCTATAAATACATTGTAACCTCCTCATAAGAAGGGGACTCTGGATCTCTTGATAAACTACTTATCGAGATTTCCAAGCAAACAGTCAGCAATACAAAAATAGTGGACGTAGGTCATTCTCATACAGCTGAACCACTTTAAAAATCCTTTGTCTTATTTATTTATTACCTTATTTATCTGTGATTAAATAATTATAGATAATTTAATTTTTTACGTCAACAGATTGGCGCCGTCTGTGGGAAACGACTGTACTTAGCGTTTTTCACCAAAATAATTCATCATCAATGGCTGATAATCCAGAATCCAGTAATCGAAACACTGGGATCCCTCCAAACCTTTCTACTCCCCCAAATGTTCAAGATCTGGCGGCATAATGGGTAATTTAGCCCAAGGGCAAACGGCCATGCAAGAAACCATGCGTCAACTTATACAAACTGTTCAAGGCGGAGTGCCGGCCCAATCAGGACAACGAAGTGTTCAGAGAAATACCCATTTACCCTCTTCACGAACAAGGCGAATGCTATTCCCAGAGAAATCTCAATCTAGACGCACTGAATCATATCGTACTGAGAGATCTAATGATCCTTCTTATCAACTTGGTCGGACTTCATCAGTACGAGCTACTGATTCTCAATGAAACGTCACTCTATCTCTAGAAAGGACTAGTGCTCTAGAAAGGTTAAGTAGAGTCTCTCCTTTTGATCGTTTGGGCCCTAGGAGGAACAGAAGTCCTCCTAGGATTGCGTCGAGGAACTCCCCATGACCATCCGATCTAAGGGAAGGCTCTGCCCAATCATGATCAGCAGCTCGATCCCAAGAGGCAAATTCAACGCGATCAGTTACTCGAACTAATAGGCCCGAGGAGGGAAACGACGCATGGAAGGGCTCTATTCAAAGGTTGGAGGACAGATTAGGGGAAATGGCTAAGGCCAAGAATCCTCTACAAATAACTTTTATCCAAGGGACACCATTTGTACAGGTAATTATGGATTTTCCCACACCATCAAAATTCAAAGCTCCTACGGTGACGCCTAAATATGATGGAAAAACTGACCCTGTCCTTCATATAGAACAATACCAAGTAGCTGCCGATATCTATGTAGTTCCAAAAGAGATGAGATGCAGGGAATTTTTAGGAACTCTTACCAGCTCAGCTCAGATACGGTACAATAAACTTCCTCGAGGGAAAATTTAGACTTTCTTTCAATTGGCAGAGCTCTTTATCGAGAACTTTGATTTTGGAGCGAAGCCAGTCAAACGATTAGCACACTTGTTAAGTGTTAGACAGAAGGTAGGTGAAAGTACCAGGGACTATATTACTCATTTCAATAATGAGAAACTTGAGGTAATTGATTACGAGGAGAAAATAGCAATTACTGCTCTGATGAGTGGACTGTTACCAGATAAGTTGTACTACACTTTAGCTAAATATCCCCCTAGAACCATGGCAGAACTGATGGTAAAAGCAGCCAAAATCATGAATGCCGAGGAAGATATGGCTGTAAAGAAGAATGCAGACACTAAGGAGACCAAGGTGGAAGATGGTAAAACCGAAAAGAAGGATCAGAAGAACAATGGTGGCAACGGGAAATCAAAAGGAAAGCAAGCACTGGAGCAGATGAAGAAATTTGGAAATTACACTCCCTTAAAGGTAGATATAAATCACATTCTAGAGGAGATCAAGAATAGCGAGGAGCTAGCCTGGCCAGCGAAAATGAAGGCAGATCCTGACAAAAGAGACAAGTCCAAATATTGCGAATTCCATAAAGACCATGGTCATACGACCAAACATTGCATAGCTCTTCAGAATGAAATTGAAGCACTCATCAGACGAGGAAAATTGGCTAAGTATGTTGATCGCCAAAGTGGTGGAAAGACCAATGACCGAGGAAGGCAAAGATCCAAATCTCCTCGTCGAGCAAAAGAAGAAAAGAAGAGAGACCACGAAGATGATCCAGAAGATGACCCCGATCTCCCTAAAAGACTAAGACACCCAGAGCGTGAGGTATTTTCAATCCATTTTGGGTCATTGGAATGTAATGTTATTACTGGTGGAGATACAGGAGGTGGAGATCTTACTGCGGAGAGGAAAGCTTACCTCAATGAGGCTCAAGCCTGCTCGTACATACAGCGAATAAACTTGGCAGAAGATGATCGCCCGAGGAAGGTGAATAAAGATAAACTAGTCATTGGTTTCTCTAACAACGATCTGGCAGGTGTACTATATCCTCATGATGACCCATTAGTGATCAAGATGAGAATGAAGGAAGTGGTGATTTCACGGGTACTGGTGGATAATGGTAGCTCGGCAGACATCATGTTCTACCCATGTTTTGATAGTTTGAATCTGAAATTAGCCCAGTTGGAGCCGTATCATAGACCTCTACTCGGTTTTAATGGCGAAAAGATTTTTCCACTTGGGACGATCAAGTTGGATATGCTTATCGGTATGTGGCCTGCTTGTCGAACAGAAAGAGTACGCTTTTTCGTAATGGATAAAAATGTCCAATCAGCTTACAATATCATCATGGGAAGGGTAGGTTTGAAGAGGTTCGAAGCAGTACCATCTACTGTACATCAATGTTTGAAATTCCCAACCAATTTTGGAGTGGGAGTTGTGAAAGGTGGCCAGAAAGTAGCTCGGGAATGCTACTATTCATCTGCCGAACAAGAGGAACGCGAAGAATCTAGGAAGAAGACTACTACTTATCAAGTGGATGAAATAGAAGATGCTGAAATTAAAACGTTAGACCCTAGAGACGAGTCTCAGCTCGTGAAGAGACAGGTCCAGGAGGCTACCGAAAATATCATTCTGGACGACGAGCATCCAGAACGAACAACTCAAATTGGTGCATCACTGGATGCATCAATAAAACAGGAATCGATAGCATTTCTAAGATGCAGAAAGCAGGCTTTTACATGGAGTCATGAAGATATGCCAAGGATAGACCCGAGTTTCCTGTGTCACGAGCTCAACGTGAACAAGAAAATCAAGCCAGTAAAGCAACGAAGAAGGGTGTTCAGTCCTGAAAAGAACCAAGCCATACAGGAAGAAGTAGAGAAACTACAAAAAGCCTCTTTTATTGAGGATGTCAAATATCCTGATTGGCTAGCAAATGTGGTGATGGTAAAGAAGAAAAATAACAAGTGGAGAATGTGTGTGGATTTCACTGATCTTAATAAGGTACGCCCAAAGGATCATTTTCCTTTGCCCCGAATCGATCAACTGGGATGCTACCTCGGGGTATGAATTGTTGAGTTTCATGGATGCTTATTCTGGGTACAACCAGATTAAAATGAAGCCCGAAGACAGGGAAAGTACCTCTTTTATCACCCCAAGGGGAACTTATTGCTATAATGTTATGCCTTTTGGACTCAAAAATACAGGTGCAACATATCAGCGGCTGATGAACAAGGTGTTTGCAAAGAAAATCAGTAATAACATGGAGGTTTATGTTGATGATATGCTGACGAAGAGCAAGAAAGATGTTGATTATCTAGTTGACCTAGGTCAGACCTTTGATCAACTAGAGAAATACCAAATGAAGTTAAATCCCACCAAGTGCATAGTTGGAGTGCGAGAATGAATGTTTCTCGGGTACATTGTTAATCAACGAGGTATTGAGGCAAACCCTAAAAAGATCAAGGCTCTATTGGAGCTGCGATCTCCACCCACGAAGAAGGAAGTGCAAAGCCTCACAGGGCGAGTTATAGCACTTAATAGGTTTGTGTCACGAGCAACAGACAGATGCCTCCCATTCTTCAAAACACTTCGAAAAACTTTTGAGTGGAATGATAAGTGCGAGGAGGCCTTTCAAGTGTTGAAAAAATATCTAGGGACACCTATATTATTGTCCAGACCAGTGATGGGAGAAAGACTATACTTGTATCTGGCAGTGTCAGAGAATGCTGTTAGCTCGGCATTGATAAGATTAGAGGATGGAGTGCAGAAACCAGTCTACTACACCAGCAAGGCTTTTCGAAGAGCAAAAATCAGATATCCAAGGTTGGAGAAGTTGGCACTAGCGCTGATTGAAGCAAGCAGAAGAATGATTCCATACTTCTAAACCCATACTATAGTGGTGTACACCGATATGCCATTTAGACAAGCTCTGCATACACCGTAGAAATCAGGCAGATTGATGTACTGGGCAATAGAACTTGGTGAATATGATATAGTTTATGAGCCTAGATCGTCACTCAAAAGGCAGGCAGTAGAAGATTTTATTGCAGAGTTTACTCAGGAAGATGCCTCCGAAGAACAGGAGTTGAATACAGACCAACCTGTGGATGTTACAGGATCATCAAATTTAGACCTCGACCAACTTAGGTCGGTAGACGACCAGGAGAAGATGATCAACGAGCAGCGAGAAGTGGCAGAGGAGGACAAAAAGAAGCACAAAATATTCCATCGAGGAACTCTGTCCGATTAAAAATTTGATGATGAAGTACCTGTATGGAATTTGTATGTAGACGGCTCTTCATGCACTACAGGTAGTGGAGCGGGAATTGTTTTAAATAGTCCGGATGAGATTGATGTGGAGTATGCTCTGCGCTTTCAATTTAAGGCTTCTAATAATGAGGCCGAATATGAAGCAATGATTGTGGGTCTAAGTCTAGCCAAAACCATGAAAGCGGAGCAAGTCGTTGTGTTCAGTGATTCCCAATTAATCGTAAATCAAATTCTGGGGGTGTATATAGCAAAAGGAGAATTAATGGTCAAGTATCATGCCAAAGCAATGGAGGTTGTATCGATTTTTACTCCAGTACAGTTGATTAGAATACCAAGACTGTAGAATGCGAGATCATATGCCCTAGCTCGGTTAGCATCAGCCACGCGCACCGAGCTACGAAGAACAATCCCAATAGAAATCCTGGTTGGTCGGAGCATAGAAGAAGATCTGATGATAAACTTCATTGCCCTCGACTTGGGACCATCTTGGATGGACCCCATCAGGGGCTATATTGAAGAAGGGGCTTTGCCAACTGATAAACTCGCAGCCAAAAAACTAAAGTTTAAAGCTGCTCGTTATGTATTGACCAACGAAATCTTGTATAGACGAGGAGTTATAGCAGGGCTACAAAGATGTGTCCATCCCTTCGAAGTGAAACATTTGATCGAGGAGGTTCATGAAGGGTCTTGTGGAGCCTATGTAGTAGGTCGGACACTTTTACAAAGAATAACAACGCATGGGTATTACTGGCCAATGATGAGAGCTGATTGCATAGCTTATGCTAAGAAGTGCGATAAATGCCAATATTTTTCCTCTATCCGAAGAACTCCCAAAGCATTATTAACACCCATAACGTCCCCTTGGCCATTCTCCATGTGGGGGATAGACTTCGTAGGACCACTTCCAACGACCAAGGGAAGTTCAAATACCTCGTGGTTACTGTGGATTACTTTACCAAATGGGTGAAAGCTGAGCCTCTCATTGATATGAGATACGACAAAGTCTATCAATTTATTTGGAAGAATATTATCTGCAGATATGGTCTCCCACATGCATTCATTACTAACCATGGAACCCAGATTGATAATGAGGAGTTTGCTGCGTATTGTCATCAATCCAATGTACTGAAGCTCCACTCTGCACCAGGCCATCCCCAAAGCAATAGGCAAACTGAGGTGACAAACAGAACGCTACTGAATGGTTTAAAAAATGACTGGATGATGCAAAGGCAAATTGGATTAATGAGCTTCATTCTGTGTTGTGGGCTTATCATACCACACCGCGAACAGCAACAGGAGAGTCTCCATACATGCTGGCATTTGGGAGTGAGGCTCTCATACCTGCTGAATTGGATCTACCCACGCATAGGGTGCTTAATTTCAATTCTCCTGTCAGTGATTTGATGAGAAGATTAGACCTGGATATGCTCGAATAAGTTAGGGAAGAAGCAACAATCGGGAATGCAGCATATTAACAACGAACAGCTTTGTTCTATAACAAAAGAGTGAAGAAGTGTGATTTGAAGGAAGGGGATTATGTGCTGAAGAAAGTGATCCAAAAGCATAATAAACTGGAAGCCAACTGCAATGGACCCTACAGAGTAACAGAAGTTGTTCGTCCAGGGACATACAGGATTGAAAACTTGGAAGGAGAAGAATTCAAGAATGCATGGAATGCAGAGCATCTGCGCAAGTATTATCAGTAATTGAAATTCCTATATAATGCAGTTTCTTCAACATAAATAAAGTGATGTTTTATCCAGCTTCTTTCTTTGTTGAATTTTTTTTTCGGAGAATTAGTGCTACACACTACACACCAAATTCAGAATAATTACCACCAACTCCGGTTGGTCGGGAAATCAATTACCACCAACTCCGATTAGTCGGGAACTTAATACCACCAACTCCGGTTGGTCGGAAAGTCAATTACCACCAACTCCGATTGGTCGGGAAATCAATTACCACTAACTCTGGTTGGTCAGAAAATCAATTACCACCAACTCTGGTTAGTTGGGAACTTAATACCACCAACTCCGGTTGGTCGGCAAGTCAATTATCACCAACTCCGGTTGGTCGGGAAATCAATTACCACCAACTCCAGTTGGTCAGGAAATCAATTACCACCAACTCCGATTGGTCGAGAAATCCATTACCACCAACTTCGATTGGTCGGGAATCAATTACCACCAACTTCGGTTGGTCGGCAAATCAAATACCACTAACTCCGGTTAGTCGGCATTTCAATTACCACCAACTCCGGTTGGTCGGGAACTCTATACCACCAACTCCGGTTGGTAGGCAAACTAGGCAAGAAGCTGGATGACCTCCTGGGGCATCCACTGTCTAGGCAACAAGGTAATCCATACGAGATTACTACAACTAAAAAGGAACATGGGATGCAAATCCTTCCATTGCTTAGGCGCAAAGAGTGACAAGTCACTACAATCAAACAACAAATGGGATAAGTATAGTATATACATATATATATTCACCAAGTAACAAGCAAGGACATTCTATAAATTATTTAGAAGAAAATGAAATGGAAAAAGACTAAAAATTTCTTCATTCAAATCAAGTAAAATTACATATGATATGAAAAATGTGATTCATTACATGAAAAATATCCTACTCAGTGGGTTTCTTCCCATCTGCTTTTGAATCAGGTTCTACCCCGGCTGGAGGATCATCTAAAGCATAAGGAGAATTTATAAAGTTTACATCTCGCAACATTCTAACATTCATTACGGAGGGCCGATCGAGCAAGTGCTCTGGGCGAGATATCTCAAAGTTGGCATGAAGACTGTAATCGCCGAGATACTTAGAAATCAAGCATTGAGGAATTGCACGAGAAGGAATCCAACTAATATCGAGCTTAAAAGGAGGCACGGGCAAATCGAGCACTCCAGGATCATAATAATCCCATAAGTAATGGCCCTGCTCCAATTTTAGCACACACAAAGCATTCAACCACCCTTGCTTATATCCCTCATTATTTGACTGCTGCAACCGAGCATCGAGATGGTATAAAGCTTCGTTATACCCAGCCATCTAAAATTCTCTGGGTTGTGTGTGAAACTGATAAGTTAACCTCTCAAGTTGCTCGTGGAGTTTCTTTACTAGAATTTCTTTACTTTCCATAGCAGAGCTTTGATTAGAGAGTTATTCGTTGAAGTTCAGAATCTTCTTAGACATTTCTGCCAAGGCCTGCTTCTTTGCCATCAACTAAACGGCTTGATTCTCTAAAGCCGACTGCGTTCTCGCTTCTTCAATGGTGACCCGACCAGCCCTAGCTCATCCACGAGAAGATCTTGCTCTACCGCGAGTAGATGTGGAGGGTCCATCTCATTTCAAAGTTTTTAACTCATTTCGTAAGTTAGCATTTTCTACCTCCAAGAATAAAAAACCATCATCATTTCTTGGGACCAAGGCTCCCGAAGAAGAAGAAACCGATTTGAGTTGCTTTATTTCCTCTTGCAAAGAAATGTTCTCCTTCTCCAATAACTTGGTGATATGCCTGTGCTCTTTAACTTCAAGCTTCAGAACACTCTCCTTTTTCTCGTAAGCAGAGATGAATTTGTCATACCCTTTGTCAGCACTCAATTGTTGATATGTTTTCTCGTATCCTTGATGAAAAAGGGAAGTGGATTCCTTATATTGCTGTTGGAGTTCCTCGATTGTTCCTTAGAGGTCTTCAATCATCTCATAGTAGGCCACATTGTTGACAACAGCACGATCGAGCAAGCACTTCAAGTATTGGTAAGCTTCAACTGCTCGGTCAGAAGCACCTGATCCGAGGATGTCAATTATCTGGGCCTCATTAAGATCTGCATGACCAGCTTTAAAATAGTTATTGCATATCTTCATCAATTCTGTATCATGAGCTGACAATAGCTCCATCCTGGCCATAAACTAGCAAAGAGAAGAAATAAAAAGAATCAATAATGGTGCAGACAGAGCAAGTAAAAGAGAAATTCAAGATGAACAACCAAAGTACAAATTTTTATTCATCATAAGAGAAAATATATAGTTCGAGGTTACATTCAAGAGAACAACAAAATAAAAATCCCGAATAACTTTAAACCTTCTCCTCGTTCCCTACTACTTCGTTGGATGGTTGGGATGAAGGAGTTGGTTGCTCGAAGGACAATGGCAGCTGCTCGACAGAAGTGCTAGCTGGTTGGAGTTGCTCGGAAGGCTGAGCAACAGAGACTTGATCTCCAGTCATCAAAGAAGATTCATCTGAAGCAGCTTCACCCTCTTCTTCTTCTCCAGGAAATGGAGGAGGGCCATGAGTGTGCTATTGGAATAACTTAGAATTCTCAGCAACCTTCAGCTCTTGCAAGGCTGCTACCCATCCATCCTGAAAATATTTGACACCTGCATATTCCATTTGAGAAGTCATGACGGCCAGACCCTTGTTCCAGCTTTTGTCCCAACCAGTACTGAATGGTTTTTTAACTGCAGCTTTCCTTTTTGCCTTCTCCGAGGAGGACCTTTCCCTAAGGAGCTCCTCGGTAGATTTCAGTTTTTCTTCCACCTCCATTTTTTGTCTCTCAACATCTTGAAGTTTAACAACTTCCTTTTCAACCGACTTAAGCTTAACCTCAAGACCTTTGTTTCTCTGTTCAAACTCCTTCAACTTCTTCTCCAATTCCTTGGAGGCATTCACAGCTTGATCTCTGTCTAGCTCAACAGACTTAATTTGCTTCTCCCAGGAACCTTTATCTTCCTCGTACTTTTGACGAGAATCTTTCAAAGATTGGGTCAGCCCAACAAAAGCTTCTTCTCCTCCAACCGAGGAGATTGAAGCCCTGATGGCTTCATCCTTCTTTAAAATGCTGTTGAAACACATCACCAACTGAAAAAAGAAATAACTTTAAGTCAATATATGAACATAGTATTAAAAAAATAAAGGGATTAAGCTAAAGATATGTACTGAAGAAATGTGTTGAGCAGCCAGTGTAGTAAGTTTCTCGCGAGAAAAGGTGTCTTCAATACCTTGAGATTCTGGAACAGTCCAGGATCTTACCAAGCTTACAGCAGAGCTCGGAGCAACAAGGACTGGAACACTACCTTCAACATTTGAAGGTTGAGAAACAGGTTCAGCAGGTCTCTCAGAAGAGCTTTTCTTTAATCTCCTCAAAGGAGCTGGAGCATTTTTAATTAAAGATGATGTCTTTATTGGAGATATGACAACAACATCACTCGAAGGAGAGATAGCAACAATCTTACTTGGAGCCACAGGGGGCTCTTTTCCAGCCTCTTTGGCAGCAATAGGAGGGGGTATATCTATATATTTTATCCCTTCTTCTGGGACGTCTTGTTTACTCTTTTTTGCCTCCACAATAGCAGAGGCAGATTTGTCAAAAAAGGCAGGAGCTCTTCTCATCTTCATCAGATCAGTGATAGGAATATTCGATTCAGAGGAAGAACCTTCCACACTAGTCTCAGAGGCTGGCACTTGGTCAAAATCAACCACCACTGGACGAGGACGAGCAGTAAAAGATGAAGTGTAGCTTTTGTATTGCAACAAGTAAGAGGCAAATCTAATATGCTCTTCAGCAACAGATTGGTGCAAGCTCCAGATAAGTTTTAAATGATTTATATTAACATCAAATTTCTTTGGAGCTTTTCTTTAACTGTCAACTGTAACAAACAAAATCAAATGTCAGTGATGCATTTTATCGAATACAAAGAAAACAAGATTTCAAAAATAAAAACAACCTATCCCATTGCCATAAAGTGGACACCTGGGACCTTGGTATACATCATCTCCATTTAACGGAGGGTGTTGCCAATTTTTCATCACAACCCCATGATCAAAATAATCCCTATTGACATCGGGAAGATTGAAAACTAAAGCTCTATTCAAAAACCTAATTTTTAAATAGAATGTGGTATCACTAACAACCCATCTATAGCAGTACATAATCTCTGGAATCCCTAATCGAGTTCCATGAAGTTGATTCATCCTATGTACGCCATTAACTATCCTCCATGCATTTGGAGCTACTCTTGTAGGTACAACATCAAAATATTGGCAAAACTCCAAACACAGGGGATTTGGCGAGAAAGAAAAGCCGCATTCAGCCACAAAAAGACTTGGGAACCAATGTCCCTCAGCCAAAGAATAATAATCAGAAGGTAAAGAAAGTTCTTCCAAAATAACCCACGAAGGGATTGAAAATTCAGAACGAAATTTATCCAGCGATTCAACAAGATAAACCATAATGAACAAAGTTAATAAAGGAGAGGGAAGAAAATCTTACAGAAAAAGAGAGATCAGTTGACAAATGAACGATGGAAAGAAAGAAGGCACAAGATAAAGAGAAAATGAAGAGTTCAAAGATACAGATTTGAAAAGTGAAAGATGATAGGATTTCTGCCGCGCTTAAATACTTTATCTCGAGAATAGAGAAAGACAATAATTACAAGGGAAGACGTTTGCATTTTCGGCGGCTAAAAGAAGGAAAAGGCACAAATATCGAAGTGGTCATGAAAATTCAAAATATTTATGAAGCCTGATACTATGCACTCAAAAAGGAGTTATATACAACGAAAGTTTTCCTAAAATCCATAAAAACCAAAAATCTAAGTAGTTTTCAAGAAAAATGTTCCACACTTTTCTTTAACCTCAAAACTGTGAAACATTGGGGGCTTCTGTTGATACCAAATTTAGTCTGTTGACATGGACCAATCATTTGAAGACATGTGTCAACCTATATGGCAATTACAAATACTTCCAACTAAGAACATACTGCCACCGAGCTACTCAAGCGCCCCGAGCAACTCAGACATACATAGCAGCTTGGGCATCCCGAGGAACTAAACGTACCGAGAAACTCAGGTGTACCGAGCAACTTAGGCGGTCCGACCAACTTAAGCATACCCAGCAACTTAGTCGGTCTGAGCTACTTAATGAAAAGACAGCTACGCATTAAATGCGAATTATTATCATACAGATGTATATGTCTATTGGATTACAGCGCATTATTCTTTCATATGTACAGCCTCAAGGCTATAAATACATTGTAACCTCCTCATAAGAAGGGGACTCTGAATCTCTTGATAAACTACTTATCGAGATTTCCAAGAAAACAGTCAGCAATACAAAAATAGTGGACCTAAGCCATTCTCATACGGCTGAACCACTTTAAAAATCCTTTGTCTTATTTATTTATTACCTTATTTATCTGTGATTAAATAATTAGAGATAATCTATTTTTTTACATCAACACACCCTATCAGCCCAGCCTGACATCTCCTATAAGAATTGTAGGGTCTCAAGAAAACGTCACTTTGATACCAGAACGAACGAGTGCTCTAGAAAGGTTGAGCAGAGTCTCTCCTTTTGACCGTTTGGGCCCCAGGAGGAATAGAAATCCTCCTCGAATTGTGTCGAGAAATTCTGAATGACTAAATGAGTCAAGGGAAGGGTCTACTCAATCACGTCCAAATATCAGGCCTACAGGTCGTCCAGAAAGATCCCAGGAGGAGAAATCAACACGATATGTTTCTCGCACACATAGATCCAAAGCTGAAAATGAGTCATGGAAAGGATCTATATAACAATTGGAAGACAAGTTAGGGGAAATGGCTAAGGGGAGAAATCCTCTCCAAAGAACCTTTGTCAAAGGATCACCCTTCGTACAAGCAATTGTGGATTTTTCCACACTGTCAAAGTTTAAAGCTCCTATAGTTACACCGAAGTACGATGGAAAAATGGATCATGTCTTCCATATAGAACAGTACCAAGTTGCTGCAGATATCTATGTAGTTCTTGATAAGATGAGGTGCAGGGCACTCTCGGGGACTATCATTAGATCTGCTCAAATATGGTAAAACAATCTTCCTCGGGGACAGATCACTACCTTTCATTAACTGGCAGAGCTCTTTATAGGAAATTTCTGTTTTGGTGTGAAGCTAGTCAAGAGGGTAGCACATCTGTTGAGCGTAAGGCAAAGGACAGGAAAAAGCCCTAGGGACTGCATCATTCGTTTTAACAACGAGAAACTGGAGGTCATCGATTATGAAGAAAAAATAGTTATTACAGACCTTATGAGTGGTCTTTTACCAAACAAGTTGTACTACACTTTGGCCAAATATCCCCCAAAATCCATGGTGGAGTTGATGGCTAAAGCAGCCAAAATTATGAATTCTGAAGAAGCTATGGCTGCGAAGAAGAATGGTGAAGAAAAAGAAGAGACCAAAGTTGAAGGCAGGTCGAAGAAGAAGGATAACAAGCATAATGGAGGGAACAAACATCAGAAAGGCAAAGAAACGTTAGAGCACTTAAGGAAATATGCAAATTAATACACCTTTAAAGGTGGACATAAACCATGTTCTAGAAGAGATAAAAAATAGCGAGGAATTAAGTTGGCCAGAAAAATTGAGGACAGCTCCCGAAAGAAGGGATAAGTTCAAATATTGCGAGTTCCATAAGGATCATGGTCACACGATCAAGCAGTGCGTAGCCCTCCAAAATGAGATAGAAGCACTCATCAGACGAGGGATATTGAGCAGGTTTATTGATCACCAGAACGATGGAAAAGGAAACAACAAGTCACGGTAAAGGTCCAAATCCCCTCGCCGACCAAGAGATGACAAGAAAAGGAATTATGAGGATGATCCAGAAGATGACCCCGACCTCCCAAAAAAGCCAAGACACCCAGAATGTGAGGTATTTTTAATCCGTTTTGGTTCATTTGACTGTAATATGATAACAGGTGGAGATGCATGAGGTGGTGATCATACCGCTGAAAGGAAAGCTTACCTCAATGAGGCCTAAGCTTGTTCCTATATACAATGGATAAATCTGGAGAAAGAGGATCATCCGAGGAAGGTTAACAAAGATAAAATGGTCATCGGTTTCTCCAAAAATGATCTGGAAGGTGTCTTGTACCCTCACGACGACCCTCTAGTAATCAAGATGAGGATGAAGGATCTAATCACCTCAAGAGTATTAGTGGAAAATGGTAGCTCGACAGACATCATATTCTATCCTTGATTTGATAGTTTGAATTAGAAACTTGCCCAACTAGAACCATATCATAGGCCACTCATTGGTTTCTCTAGCGAAATTTTTTTTTCGCTTGGGACGATCAAGCTGGATATGCTGATTGGGACATGGAGTGTCTGCAGATCCAAAAAGGTACGCTTTTTTATGATGGATAAGAATGTCCAATCAGATTATAATATAATCATGGGGAGAGTAGGTCTGAAAAGGTTTGAAGCAGTGTCATCCATAGTACACCAGTGTTTGAAGTTCCCGACCAACTTGGGTGTGGGACTTGTGAAGGCCGATCAGAAAGTAGCTCGGGAATGTTACTATTCATCTGCCGAACAAGAAAAGTTGTAGGATACCAGAAAGAAAACCACCACTTACCAAGTGGATGAGTCCGAAGAATCAAAGATTAAAACACTAGACCCTAGAGACGAATCAGAGCTCATGAAGGGTCAAGTTATGAAAGCAACAGAGAGCATTGTCTTGGACGATGAGCAACCAGAAAAAAAACTCAGATTGGCGTTCAATTGATCTGATAATAAATCATGAGTTGGTGGTATTTTTAAGGAATAGAAAGCAAGCTTTCGCGTGGAGTCATGAAGATATGTCGGGGATAGATCCAACTTTCATATATCGTGAGCTCAATGTTAAGAAGGAGATCAAACCGGTGAAGCAATGAAGAAGGGTCTTTAGTCCAGAGAAGAACCGGGATATTCAAGAGGAAGTAGAGAAATTGCAAAAGGCTTCTTTTATTGAGGATGTCAAATATCCTAATTGGTTAGCCAATGTGGTGATGGTAAAAAAGAAGAACAATAAATGGAGGATGTGCGTGGATTTCACAGATCTGAACAAAGCCTGCCCAAAAGATCACTTCCCTCTACCCCGCATAGATCAGCTAGTAGATGCTACTTCGGGGCATGAATTATTGAGCTTCATGGATACTTATTCCGGTTACAACCAGATTAAGATGAAACCAGAAAATAGAGAGAGTACATCTTTCATTACCCCATAGGGAACATACTGTTGCAATGTTATGCCTATTGGTCTTAAAAATGCAGGTGCTACATACCAGCGACTAATGAACAAGGTGTTCGCAGAGAAGATTGGTAGAAACATGGAGGTCTACGTCGATGACATGTTAACTAAAAGCAAGAAAGTTGCTAACCATATAGCTGATTTGAGCCAAACATTTAACCAGTTAAAGAAGTACTAGATGAAGATGAACCCGACCAAGTGTGTTTTTGGTGTACAGGAAGGCATGTTCCTTGGTTATATTATAAATCAATGAGGTATTGAAGCAAATCCAGACAAAATAAAGGCCTTGCTAGAATTACGATCTCCAACCACCAAGAAAGAAGTACAAAGCCTTACGGGGCATATAGCGGTTCTCAACAGGTTTATCTCTCGAGCAACTAATAGATGTCTTCCATTATTTAAGGTACTAAGAAAGACCTTTGAGTGGAATGACGAGTGTGAGAAGGCATTCATGGAGTTGAAGAAATACTTGGGGACACTTCCTCTACTATACAAGCCAGTATTGGGAGAAAAGTTATACTTGTACCTGGATATCTCAGAAAATGCAGTCAGTTCAGCTTTGATAAGAATAGATGGTGGAGTGAAAAAAACCGGTTTATTATACGAGCAAGGCATTCAGGGGAGCAGAGATCAGATATCCAAAATTGGAGAAGTTGGCGTTGGCATTAATTGAAGCGAGCAGGAGAATGAAGCCATACTTTCAGGCACATACAATAGTGGTATATACAGACATGCCACTTAGACAGGCTTTACACAAGCCAAAAAAATTGGACGATTGATGTATTGGGAAGTGGAATTAAGTCAATATGATCTTATCTACGAGGCAAGGTCTTCTCTCAAAGGACAGGCATTAGAAGATTTCATCGCTGAATTCACTTACCCAGATACCTCCGACCAATAGGGGTTTAACGCAGAACAACTCACGGATGTTAGAGGATCATCAAAAACTATACCCGATCAACTCCCAATAGTAGACCTGCCAGAAGGAGAAGTGATCGAGCAATGAGAATCCTTTGATAAAAGCCCAGAGTTGAAGCGAGATGAAAGGAAGCTCCAGATATTCCATCAGGGGACCCTATCAGACCAAAGGTTTGATAAAGGTATCCATATATGGAATTTGTATGTTGACGGTTCTTCGTGTACAACGGGTTGCAGAGATGGAATAATTCTTACTAGTCCGGATGCGATAGACATAGAATACGCTCTGCGCTTGCAGTTCAAGGCTTCTAACAATGAAGCTAAGTATGAAGCTGTAATTGTGGGACTCAGTTTAGCTAAATCACTGAATGCATAGCAAATTACGGTGTTTAGTGGTTCATAACTAGTGGTAAACCATATGCTCGGGATGTACGCGACAAAGGGATAATTCATATCGAGGTATTTAACTAAAGTTATGGAAGTTATAACCAACTTAGAACCTGTCTAAATGGTCAGAATACTAAGATTGGAGAATACACGGGTCGATGCACTTGCTCGGTTAGCCTCAGCCACCCGTACCGAGATACGACGAACAATCCCTATTAAAATATTGGCAGATAGAAGCATTGGTGAACATTTGCTAGTAAGGTTTATGACTCTTGGCATGGGACCTTCCTGGATGGATCCCATTAGGGTGTATATCGAAGAAGGCATTTTACCAGCCGATCAAATCGCAGTGAAGAGGCTGAAGTTTAAAACTGCCAGATATGTCTTAAACAATGGTGTTCTGTACAAAAGAGGTATCATCGGAGGATTGCAAAGATGTGTTCATCCATCAGAATTTAAAGATCTGGTAAAAGAAGTTCACGAAGGTTCTTGTGGAGCCCATGTGGCAAGTCGGACTCTTTTATAGAGAATAACTACACAGGGATACTACTAGCCAACAATGCGCGTTGATTGTACAGCTTATGCGAAGAAATGCGATAAGTGTTAGCGATTTTCCACCATATAAAGAACCCCCCCAGGCATTATTGACGTCAATCACTTCCCCTTGGCCATTTGCTATGTGGGGAATAGACTTAGTTGGTCCCTTGCCAACTACAAGAGGACGATTCAAGTACTTGGTAGTCGCTGCGGATTATTTTACCAAATGGGTGGAAGCTGAACCTCTAATTAATATGGCATATGAAAAGGTCTATCAGTTCATCTGAAAGAACATCATTTGCAGATATGGTCTGCCACATGCTTTCATCACTGATCATGGTACCCAATTTGATAACGAGGAGTTCGCTGCGTACTGTCAACAGTATAACGTTCAAAAAATTCATTCTTCTCCAGGACATTCACAAAGTAATGGGTAAACAGAGGTGACGAACAGAACTCTATTGAACAAGTTGAGGAAAAGGTTGGATGATGCCAAAGGAAATTGGACCAATGAGTTGCATTATGTGTTGTGGGCCTACCGAACAACTCTCCGAACAGTAACTGGGGAATCTCCCTACATATTGGCTTTTGGAAGTGAAGCAGTCATACCTGTTGAGTTAGGGTTACCTACTCATAGGGTTCTCAATTTCAATTCCCTGGTAAGTGATCTGATGAGACACCTGGACCTGGACATGCTCGAAGAAGTTAGAGAAGATGCAGCAATCCGAAGTGCAGCTTACCAGTAAAGAACCTCGATGTTCTACAATAAAAGGGTCAAGAAGAGTGATCTCATGGAGGGAGATTATATGCTCAAGAAAGTGATTCAAAATCATAACAAGTTCGAAGCTAATTGGCACGGTCCATATCGTGTAACTGATGTTGTTAAACCTGGCACCAATAGAATAGAAACTTTAGAGGGAGAAGAATTTAAAAATGCTTGGAACGCATCGCACCTGCAAAAGTACTGTCAGTAATGTAACCACACATACACATGTATTCTATTGCTTCAATTTGAATAAAGATGATAATTTCCCCATATTTTTTGGTTCATTTTTTTTTCGAAATACTAGTGCTACACACTACGCAAAAACACTACCAACTACGGTTGGTCAGCATATCAACAACCACGAACTACGGTTGGTCGGCACATCAACAGCCACCAACTACGGTTGATCGATACATCAGCAACCACCAACTACGGTTGGTCGGTATCCAACAAAGTTGGCACAATAATCATACAAGGCAAGGTATGTTTAATTATGGGTGACCTCAAGGGGCATCCAAAACTAGGCAAAAAGATGGGTAAAAGATCCACTGCCTAGGCACCAAGGCAATATAGATAAAATTTCTATAACTAAGATGGAACATGGGATGAAAATCATTCCATTGCTTAAGCACTCAGTCACATTAACATCCACCAACTACGGTTGGTCGGTACATTAGCAACCACCAACTACGGTTGGTCGGTATCCAATAAAGTTGGCACAACAATCATACAAGTCAAGGCCTGTTTGATTATGGGTGACCTCAAGGGGCATCCAAAACTAGGCAAGAATATGGGTAAAATATCCACTGCCTATGCATTAAGGCAATCTAGATAAGATTGCTACAACTAAGTAGGAACATGGGATGAAAATCATTCCATTGCTTAGGCACTCATGGGTGATAAGTCACTACAACTAGGCAAATAAATGGGGTAAAGCTCCATTATCTAGGCAATCAAATCAAATCAATAAAGGATAAATTATCCCTTTATAGATGTATACATATAGCATGATAAGAAAAACATATTAACATTTATTTCCAAGGAAAGAAAATTACAAAACAAATGAACTTTTCTTCATTACATAATCAATAACGAAATACAAATGTCCTATTCTATTGGTTTCTTTCCTTCAGATATAGGTACAGGATCCATTCCAGCAGGAGGATCATCTAGAGCAAAGGAGGAATTAATAAAGTTCAAACCTTGAAGCATCCTGGTATTGCTCGAACTTGGCCGCTCAAGCAGATGAGGAGGTCGGGATATCTCAAAATCCTCATGGATATTATAATCATCGAGATACTTAGAGATCAAACACTAAGGAATGGAGCGAGCTGGAATCCAGCTAACATCCAAGTTGAAAGGAGGAACGGTTAGATCAAGACATCCAGGTTCATACCAATCCCATAAGGAAATTCCTTTCTCAAGATGCATCACACCTAGAACATTCAGCCACCCCTGTTTGTATCCCTCATTATTTGATTATTTCAACCGAGCATCAAGATGGCATAAAGATTCATTGTATCCCCCCATCCAAAATTCTCATGGATGCTTATGAAATAGATATGTCAATCTCTCAATATATTGATGAAGTCTCTTCACAAAGTTTTCTTTACTCTCCAAAGCAAAACCTTGCTTAGAAAGCTTCTCGGTAAGACTTTGGATTTTTTGGTACATTTCAGCCAAGGCTTGATTTTTTGCCTTTAGTTGAACAGCTTGATTTTCTAAGGCTTATTGAGTCCTTGTCTCTTCAATATTGCCCCGACCAGCTCTTGCTCTACCACGAGAGGAAGATGTAGGTCTGGCTCTTTTTAAAGCCTCCAATGTGATAACCAGCATTCCAAAATAAGGGGTGGCCAGCTCGATACTTCAACAAACACGGAAATCATGGATGGAAATCATTCTCAGCATCACAAATATAACACAAGTATACGGGAAAAACCACCCATTAGTTCAGAAAACGGGTTGCCAAAAATATTTAATTTGATGAAATGGTTAAGTCAAGAAAATAATTTAAACAACCCATTCTAGAAGATAGTGGAATTCCAAGAGAACATATATAATACTTCCATAACGAATATACAAGAAGAGGACCGAATAGGCTGTCGGTCCACAGCTACACAAAATGAGTCACAACAGTTTAATACCATACATATTACATCCATTAAACAAGTACAAAGTTGGGCCACACGCCCGAATGACAGACCCGATAATAACTAGGATACAAAAAATGAGGGCGTCTAACAAAACATCCTGTAATATCCACAAATCTTACAGCTCCTCGAAAACATAAGAGTGGGAATATCAACACGGGCGTCCTTACGGAGGAGCACCTGGGCGGATACAATAACATGCACAACATAGAAGAATGAACGGGTCAGGGCCCGATTTATATATGATTCCCAGATGAACAACAAGTATGATAGATATGAACAGTTAATCATGAATGACGAAGATGAAAATCTAACATTCTAATCATGATGCATAAATGAGACAGTTTAACATGATATGTCTTGTATTGAATTATGCAAGAAAATTAAATTATGCATTATTAAATTTAAAAGCTTCCATTATCAATTACCATTTTCTTCCAATTTCCATTCCTTAACAGGAATATAATATCATCATTATTCTCATTTCTTTTAAATTCTCATTCCTTAGCAGGAATATAATTACCATCATACAATTGGTGGCAATAAACATATCTCAAGTCCCACTTGAGTTTAGAAAGGTTATATTCTTATACATATAACACTTCTAAGACCGCCCCTTCGAGTTTCCCCACTGGGTGCGCCCCTAAATGACTATCATCTTCCAGGGGCCTATCAAATAAGGCAGCCTGGGCACCTAACGCACGTCGGGAAGTGGCCATATGCTTGCGAGTGAGTCATAACCACACCCGGAATTACCTCACTAGCGCAGAATAAAACATATAACGAACCTGCATATGGCCGAGGACTATAGTCTCCCTGCATTCACTAGTCAGGGGACATCACCTCATGCGCGAGCTTCCCTTATGATAACATTTAGGGAGGTGTGTTTAAGTAAATTAGCATTTACTATAATAATCATATTTTTCATTTCCATTAACATATGTATGTTTCGTTTTATCTGAAACCATAATCATAAGATATTCCATTGATATTCATCATAGGGTATGCCTCGAATAATTCTCCAAGGGATCACAATCATTCCCAAGTCTTAAGGTCTTATATACCTCAATTTAGCCCCTAAAATCTCCAAGCATGGGCCTATAACCCCTATCCTCCTATTAAGACGTAAACAGAAGAGTGATGCCTGAACATCACTTTTAGACACCCCCGGACTTAACCCCGGGTGAACCTGTCCAACTCTAGGGTGATAACCAAACTCAACTAGGACTCTAAAAACCAAGGTTTACTTCATTCAATAAGGTTCCTATGCCCCTATAAAAAGAAAAGATTTAAAAGTGAAAATAAGATTTTTGGGAGGAAAACAGGGGACAGGTCGACCGGTCCCAAGACCGCGATCGACCGCGTCTCAAGTTTTTGCCTAAGAAGAAAAGCAGAAAGCTCACTTCGGCAGGACCGGTCGACCGGTGAGGGTACCGCGGTCGACCGCGCCACAATTTTATGCCTTTGAAAGAAAGCAGAGTGCCCTCTCCCGAAGGCCCGGTCGACGGATCTGAGAACCGCGGTCGACCGGTCATTGCAAACCTAGACCAAGTTTTCCTACATTTAAGCTAAACCCAAAGCCAAAATTTCAATCAACCCAAACCAACCACATTTATTGATACCAAATGATCATAAATGCTTCCAACAACATTGATTTATACCAATGAATATTCAAATCTCTTCCAAAGATACCAAAACCCATAAATCTAACAAAGAACCTAACTTTATTAAACCATAACCATTACATAACTATCAATACTAATTATTCACCTTAAACCATATAATAGCAAGTAGAAAACTTGCCTTGGGGATTTCAATCTCAGATTTTTGATGAAGAAAAATGCAAGATCAATCCACAAATCTTCAATCTCTTTCTTCTCTACAAGTTCTCTTCCTCTCCCACTCTCACTCTAGGGCTAGAAATACACTTAGGGGAAAATGAAAGACTTAAGAAGACTAAATCGTGGCCTTAATCAAAAGTCTCCAATCTTTAAATGTCAATACCGCAATAAAATGATTTCTAATACGCGATATACCAAAACCAGTCAAAAGTGCCCAAAACATCAAAATACAATATGGCACACATTTTGACTATCTCGCACCTCCCGGAACTAACTGTACCCTCCAAATTATCATTTGGAAATTTTATAACACATTTTAAGTTCCGGTCTCATTTTAAACCAAAATGTCATTTTAAATTCTTATGACACAATAAAACACTACAAGGCAATATTCACCCATACATAAGGTAAATATGCAACATTTTAGTAAATATTAACTTATCTCATTAAATTAATACTTACTCCACATAGTAAATAAATATAGAATAGGCTCTCAAAAGCGAGGGTTGTTACATCCAATTCTTCTCTCAATGCAGCATTTTCAGTTTTCAGAAATGAAAAGCCCTCATCACTGATTGGGACCGGAGTTCTAGAGGAAGAGGCAGATTTTAGTTGTCTCAATTCTTCTCTCAGAGAAATATTTTCCTCCTCCAGCAGCTTGGCAATGTTTCTGTGCTCCTCAGCCTCAAATTTCAGCACACTTTCTCTCTTCTTATGGCTAAGAGAAATTTGTCATAGCCCCGATCAACACTTAACTGTTGGTACTTTTTCTCATAACCATCATGCATAAGAGCAATGGTTTCCTTGTGCTAAAGTTAAAGTTCTTTGATTAGTCCTTGGCGATCTTCCATCATTTCATAATAAGCCACATTGTTCACCACAGGTCGATCAAGCAGACATTTTGAATATTGATAAGCATTAATTGCTCATTCTGAAGCATCAGGTCCGAGAATATCAACTATCTGTGCTTCAGTAAAATCTGCACGACCAGCTTTGAAGTAATCATTACATTTCTTCATCAACTCTGTATCATGAGCTGACAAAAGTTCCATCCTGGCAATAAACTAGCAGGGAAAAGTAAAACCAAATCAACCACTGTACGCTTAAATTGAACAGGTAAGGAAGAAAACTTAAAGTAAATGACAAAGTCCATTTTATTGATCAAAAGCAAAGAGTGTACAACCAAGAGGTACAAGATGAAAAGGAAAAAAACAAGACAAGTAAAGAACCGAACAACTTTACACCTTCTCATTGTTCCCTATAATATCATCAGTAGATTTGGAAGTGGGAATTGGTTGCTCGAAAGGAAATTGGCATTGCTCAGTAGCGGTTATCTGCTGAACTTGCTTGGAGGATTGAGGGATAGCATTAGCAGGTGTTTGTTTTACTATCAATATAGAAGATTCATCAGATTCATCTTCATTTTCTTCTTCCTTAACAGTAGGAGGAGGTCCATGAGCGTGCTTCTGAAATAGTTCAGAATCATCAGCAACATTCAACTCCTTTAACGCTGCAACCCAGCCATCCCTGAAGTACTTCAATCTTTCATAATCCATTTGGGAAGAAACTGTAGCTAAAGCTTTGTTCCATCCTTTGTCCCATCCATAGCTAAAGGATTTTTCATAACAACTTTTCTCTTCACTCTCTCCGAGGAAGTTTTCTCCCTTAAAAGCTCCTCAGCAGACTTCACTTCTTTTCTCATGGTCTTTCTTACGCCGTTCAGCCTCTTCATGATTTCCATCAACTTCCACTTTAATGGAGACGGCGATTTTCAATTTCTCCTCCACCTCTTTGGAAGCATTTATAGCTTGTTGCAAAGTTTTATCAGCTTTCTGACGAGCTGTGATCGCCTCTTGCCGAGCTGTATCAGCATCTTTGGCTGCTCCAACAGCTTATTATCGAGTTGTCTCAGCAAATCGGATTTTTTTTCCCAGGCATCCTTATACTCCTCGTACTTCTGCTGGGACTCCATTAAACACTTTGATAACCCAGCAAGGGCTACCTCCACTCCACTGGACGAGGTCGAGGCTTTGATAGCTTCATCCTTCTCCACAATGTTATCAAAGTAAACCAAAAATTGTAAAAATAAAAAGGGCACAAATCAGAGCATGAACATGGTAATGAAGAATCAGATGAACAAGTACAATGATACTTACTGATGCAAGGTGGTGGGCTGCCAAATCGGTAACTTTGTCCTGAGGAGTTAAAGTTTCGGTAGCTCGAAAGTTAGGAAGAGTTCCTGACTTGATCAATTTCTTGGCCAAGCTAGGAGTAATGATGGTCGGAGAACTAGCCTTTAAAGAAGGAATCTCAACCCTAGTAGGTTGGTTAGCACCATCCATAGGCTTTTCAGTAAGACCCCTTCTCAATTTCTTTAAAGGAGCACCTTCAATCAAAGATGTTGCCTCTCCTTGAATAATAGCAGCTTCAATCAAAGGTGCTGCCTCTTTTATAACAGCAGCTTGAATCAGAGGTGCTGTCTCTTTTGGAACAACAGGAGGCTTCTTGCTGACCTCCTTAACAGTTGAAATTGCTCCCCCAGACGGAGCAACATCTTTTTGGGTGGTCCCTTTAGCTGGGACATCCTTTTTGCTCTTCCCTGCCCCTTCAGTACCAGGAGCAGCCTTGGCAAAATAGGTCGGGCGCTTTCCTCTTTTTTGTCATCAAGTCAGCAATAAAAGTACCCAAATCAAAAGAAGATTCTTCAATAGGTTCTGAAGATGCAGGTGTTTGGTTAAGGTCAATCACCAAAGGAGGAACAAGAGAACGAGCAATTAAAGGAGAAGTGGTGTTCTTGTATCTCAGCAAGTAGGAATCAGCTCTCACGTGCTCCTCAGCGACTGATTGATGCAAACCCCAGATGAGTTTCAAGTCTTTTATATTAATTTCACTCTCCTTCGGAGATTTCCTTTTGATATCGACTGCAAAATAAAAACACACATGTCAGTGATGCATTTTATCAAATAAAATGGAGCTAATTTAAAAAACAAAAACAACCTATCTCATTGCCATAAAGTGGACATCTGCGACCTTGATACACGTCTTTCCCTTTTTGAGGGGGGTGTTGCCAATTTTTCATCACAACCCCATGCTAAAAATAATCCCTATTAGCATCAGGGAGATTGACCACTAAAGCTCTATTTGAAAACCTAGTTTTTAAATAAAATGTAGTGTCACTGGTAACCCATTTATAACATTACAAAATTTCAGGAATTCCCAGACGAGTTCCATGAATTTGATTTAACCTATGTACGCCATTAACTACCCTCCATGTATTTGGAACTACTCTTGCAGGAATAATATCAAAATATTGGCAAAATTTCAAACACAAGGGATTAGGCGGGAAAGAGAAACCACATTCCGCTATAAAAATAGAGGGAACCCAGTGTCCCTCAGGTAGAGAAAATAAATCAGAGGGGCAAGGAGGATCTTCTAGAATAGCCCAAGAAGGAATCGTAAAATCAGCCCTAAACTTATCCAACGATTAAACAAGGTAAACCATGGCTGCTAAAGCAAAGAAAGAAGAAAGAAAAGAAATTCTTACATAAGATCAAGAATTCAGCTAAGGTGGATGACAAAAGGAACGGTCGTGAAAAAAAGGTGAGAAGACAAAGACTTTATAAATCTAAAAGGCAAAAGGTAGAAGACGACTTGATTCTATCGTCTTTAAATACATTACTTCAGGAAATGAGAAAAGTAATGATCACTAGAGATGACGATTGTGTTTTCGACAGCTAAATGATGAAAAAGACACAAATACCCAAGCGTCCGTCGAAGATTCAAAATATTCACGAATTTGCCATTTCACGCTCAAAATCATTAAAAGTAACAAGCGTTGGAGATCTATAATCCAACAAGACAGGGTAAACATTCCCGAGCAACTTCTGGGCGTAATGTTCCACATTCTCATATCCAACCTCCAATGTGAAACGTTAGGGGCTTTTGTTGATACAAAAATTAGTCAACTGGCCTGGATCAATTATATGAAGACACGTGTCATCCTATGTGGTGTAAAGTATATTTACCAAGCAACTCATCTTATCGAGCTACTAAGTGTACCGACCTACTTTGGGTATCGAGCATCTAGTCAGGAAGATCAAACAGAGATCTAAGATTCATTGAACATTCTTACCATGTACTGATGTATATGTCTATTAAATAAAGGCATATTGTCTATTCATACTGACAGCCTAAGGGCTATAAATACTTTGTATATACCCCCACAAAGGGGGGATGATCATTAGCGAACTTAATCAAGGTTAAGGCAATATACCCAGCAATACAAAACAGTGGACGTAGGCCATTATCATTACGACTGAACCACTTTAAAAACCCTTTGTGTTATTTATTTATTCATATTTATTTGTGATTAATTAATTATATCAAATCTAGTTTTTTACATCAACAACGCTCTTCCCACTACAGATGTTTTATTTTCCAAGCATATCACGACGACTGATAAATGTACGCTATGTCAACAGGTGGATTTTAATTACCATTTTCTCACCTCTTGTCCTATGTTAGCTGATATTGTTAAGGGATTTGCATTGACTCCTCCAACACCTGATAAACCCTTTTAAACCTTGATAACACTTCTGAAACCGAGAATTACCTTATTTTTAACACCCCCAAAAATCTTTTTTCTTGTTGGAGGGTCAAGCATATGCATAACGATGCTATTTTTAATAATTGCCCGCTTTGATTATCTCTTTTAAAACACCATGTTCGGGACAATTGTTCTAATTATAATATGTACTTCTAATAGGAAACTAGGCATAAGGAACCCCGTCTGATGATGGAAATTCATTGGTTTCTATCTAATATAATCATGTCTAAACTTAACACGGACGGATCCTCCCAACCTTGAACACAGACGCAAGGCATTAGCGGTGTTCTCAGGGACAACACGAACACCTTTTAGTGGACCTATGCGAAACATATTGAGAGTAATAGTAATTCAATGGCGAAAATATGCGCTATCATAGACGGTTTAAATATTTCTTGTAAAAAGGGTATTCATATCATGCACATAAAAATGAATTCTATGACAACTTTTCAATTGTTGTACAGGGCCCGATATTCCAACCGGCCTATCCAAGAACTGACATAGGGTGGCTTGTCTGTTTCAGCATGTGTGGATCTCTTTTTTTACCGAGAAGCTAACGAAATAACTGATATTTTGGTAAAGACAGGGGCTATCAATCATTTTATGAATGTTATTTTTTATGTACCTCCTTAGTTTATCTCCCAATATCTTCTGCAAGATATAGTTGGTAGTGTGGTGCCCTGGTTAGTTGATAAACCTCTAGTTCGTAATACCGTACTTATCTAATCTATTAGTTTGGTTTGTTAAAAAAAAACTTTATAGAACACACCATAAATATGTGCATGCAATTATATTCATTTAAAGCCTGAAAGATTCATAAGTAGAACCATTATTGATTACTTATTGCAATTAATGCAAGTTGGTAGGTTAGCAACTGAAGGTGTTTGATAAGTGTGCTTTGGATAACTAAGTATAACCAATGTATTATTGACTAACTCAGTTGGTTTATTTGGTCAATATCATTTGAGGGTAGATATAGAATTACTGATCTTATTATAAGTTTGTAAATTCACATTTTTACATGGACAGGAATCAATCTTGATTGTGTACGAGTAATTTTCAACTGAGTAATATAGTATCAAAATCAAGCTCATATTTTTTAACCAAACAATGCATAAATGGGATTTTTTTTCTCTTCTTCAATAAAAAGTACGAATACACAAGTTAAGTCCTCCTATTTTTCAGTGGCTCGGATCCATTTGATAGTTTCTTCCACTTAGATTGACTGATATGCCCAATATAGGTCAGCCTATGAGCACATGACACATTGCCTAGAAGCCAATCACCACAGTAGTATAAGAAATAAGGCTGCAAAAGTATCCAGATCATGCCGCTGCCTGACACTCAGACAGACCATGATAGCCTTATACATTTAGCACCTTAGGGTTCACAACCTTGCCTCTGATAGGACGTGGCCTCCTCCTTCACCAGCAACACATCCCTGTCGCAGACTTAGCCACAACAGCATGACACTTACCATCTATCCATCTTCTTGAAAGATTCCATCTTCACATCACTTATCCATATGTCACATGTTGTGTACACATGAACATTCTCTAGATTCTATAAATAGAAGTGATCACCTCCTCATTTAGCATGACATGTTTGGTACCGAAGCTCTACCAAAATCTCCACTCGCTTTCTATTTCCCTTCACTTGAAAGCTTACTCAGGTCCACTCCGATCACCTGAACTACAAAGGTCTGTGGCCCTTCTACAGTTTTGTTTATGGGCCGCATTCTGCTCAGGACAAAGCCCGTATGTTCATACATTTTTCCATGCTTCTCTCTTGTACACCTCTAAAGGCAATCAACCCTTGTATTAATGCTTGTAAATAATGAGAATGGGGCACTTAAGTGGACGTAGGCTCATTTTATAACCGAACCACTCTATATATTGGGTTATATCTCTTCATTTATGCTTTATTATGTTTTATACACTTTGTGATGGTCGAGAATAACTTTGATGGAACGGTTCCTTCTTATCGACATTATGTTCGACACCATCAATGACATTTTTTCTTGAAGGTTTTTGTAAGCAGGTCTTTAGTCTAAGGACATCCACAACGGAATGACTTTATTTTGGAAATTATTTTATTATTATTATTATTGCTATTATTATTATATAATAATAATAATAATAATAATTTAATTGAGTGAAAATTAAACGTAAAATTATTTTTGATAGACATAATGGTTTATTAAAGTTGTGTCCATTCATGAAAGGTTGTGACTATTCATGAAATGGTGTGTCTATTCGAAAAGGGTGTCTACATTTCTATAAATAGAACACCTCTCCTTCATTCTTCATATCTTAATTTTAAGAGTCTATTCTATCTCCTTTTTTATTCCCTTCTTGAGTCAATCCATGAGAGAGTACAACATAGAATTTGAATTTGTTGGAATTTTATATATTGAAGTGTCGCTTATAAAAGATGAAACTATTGTTCTATCTTCGGAGATAGACGTTCATTAAACCCTGGACACCGATGAGGAGATGAATCTATCTTAAGAAAATTGTGTGAAACATAAGGCTCGGCATAAATTTCCTTCATATGGTCTGTAAGTTTTGATGTGTCAATTCTATTATTGCTTGAATTTTCATTCATGTGAATATATATCACATTTGATTAACCAAAAACACAAAAGCACATTAAATTTTTATAACACTTTATAAATACATCTTAAGGACTTTAGATGCATTGTGAGTTTTATAGTGGCCAAATGCACTTTTGTTCTCGAGGCTTTACCACGCTAAAATAGTTAATGTGGAAAATTTATTATTTATTATTATCAACACTTTCTCTCTACATATTTTAACGCGACAAGAACCCACACTAAATTATTTTGTGAAACAGAGAGGACCCCAACTAACACAATATGTCCAGCCCACTTAAATTTACATTCTCACGCACAATTGCATAATGGATTCAACACAATAAACATCCCACTGGAAATTTAAAATGTGTAAATGTTAATATTTAACCCCTTATTACAGGTGGCCTAAAAGAAAACAGTATAATCATCCTTTTCTTTTGTAATGATGGTGATAAGGACATATTACATACCTATGATGATAATAAGGGCATATTACGATCTCTGTTATATCTTATAAATAGGTTGTTCAATGATATTGAGTAAAAAGTGGTTCAGGGTAGATTATAAATATGCATATAGTTTATAGTTTAGGTAGCTTAACATATAAGTCCTTAATAGACCAATATATTTTTCCATGGTACATGTTGAAGTAAAAATCAATCCGTATTAATTATTTGACTACATAATTAATAAACGAGACCAACTGGTAAAAATCTCTATGCATTTGAAATCTCGAATAAACTAACTTATTTTAGTATGTGAATTAATATTACACATAATATGCTATATTGTGATGGTTAGTTTTATAACCATAAAATATCTAGAATTTTTTCACCACAAATGAATTTTCATTATCTTTGTTTTGTATGCTGGGAATATGAATTGAGATTGAATCAATATGGATCCGGAATTGGACGAAATTAGAGCCATCCAAAATTGGCATCCTATTTTTTGGGACACAAAAAAGTTGTATATTTATGATCGAGCGATTTTTTTATCTCAAAACAAAATCTCCTATCCTTTTAAATCACATGATATTTCCTGAATTTTCTCTCTTTCCCTACCAACATATTCAGATTTTTCAAATACATTCATAATTTACTATAGAAATAATATCTAGGACAAGTTGCATTAAAGGGGGAGGCTAAAATTGGATTCGTTTTTTGGACCCAGTTGTAAGAGTAAAAATGCTCTGAAATCACTTTGAAAGAGTGAAAGACTCTGATACCAATTTGAGAATGCTAAAATAAACGTTCTCGACAATGATGGTCACAAACAAAATACAAAACCATGTAAACCTTTCCTGTGAAATCCGATTTACCACATTTTATCTTTTTATCCTAAACATGCATCTAGGGGATAAAGTAGATGAATAAACATGTAATCATAGTACACATTGGTAAAAATCCCTTTTCAGGGCAAAATATACATTTCAGTACTTCAGAGAGTTTACAAGGTTTTCGACTTACAAACTACTTGATACAACCACAAGTATAACACGTAGTGTCTTTGAAGAACCTTTAAAGAAAATGCCTCAATACAGAGTCGTCAACAGATGAAGGTCCACCCTCGTTATCCATCTATTAGCCTTCTTCTTGAGTCGTGATCACTCAGGTCACAAGGTCATCTATAGAAAATCCTCTCCACAAGGTGTATGCAAAAATATGAAACTATCTAGGGTTTTAAAACAATTCACAAAAACTATTTGGGGATGCAAAGTTATGAATCAAAAGTGTTTTTGTAATACAAAAAGAGAACACTTATGAAATAAATATACAGGAAACGTTTTGGCAAAAGTCTTACAAATTTAGAGTCAAAATAGGTATTTATAAATGCGGCGCAAATTTCGAGACGGCAGCTCATTCGAACAAAAGTGAAACTCGTTTGAACGAGAAAAATATTTCGTTTGAATGACAACTGAGTTCGTTCGAACGACAAGGACATCTCATTTGAACCATCTTCAAACGACCTTCAAATGATGCAAAATAGTACGCCCTCGTTAGATGATCATTAGATATAGAGATCAAACGATGCTTCGAATGAGAATGTGAAGTCGTTCGAATGAGAATAAATTTCCTTTGAACGAGGTTAAAAACAATAAAAAAATATTTTAAAAACATTAAAAATACCAGCCTCATTTTTTAAATTAAAATTAAACATCATAAATTAATTTATAAATAATTTCAAACTCCTAAAAGTCTTGATACCTTCTTGAGATGTAGAGGAGTCTTGAACTTGGAGATGTTGGTGTTCGGTTCGACGATTCAGTGCGAGTCTGTTTGTAAGAGGATACGCCAAATATGCCAAAGTGCAAATAAAATAAATAAAAAGCCTAAGCTATAATATTTTCTCTTATAAATATCCTCCCTTGGCTTTTCCAGTACAAAAACTAACCGAAACCCAAAATATTAAAAAATAAAACCTTTAAGATGAAAATTCTAATATTCTTCCTAAACCCTAGAAATTGAATAACATAGAAAAACCAAGCTTTGTCTTCAATATCCAATTGTTCTTCTCTTTGACATTGTCTTTATCTGGTGTAATATGATCTTCCGGAAGTACCTACGTGGAGGAAAGAAAATACCCAGTGATGAATCGAGTTTGAAATATAAAACAAAAGAAAAAAGTCATCAAATCTCCCCTGTAATTTATTCTCGCCCTTTTTATTCGAAATAAACAAAGGAGTATACTCTAATCGTGAATTAAAGAAGCATCACACAGAAGAAATAAGATATCATCACAAAGATATGTAAACAACGCATAAGCCTCACACACACACACACACACACACACATATATATATATAACCAACGCATAAGCCTCACACACACACACACACACACACACACACACACACACATATATATAACCACAAAACTTGTGATGATATCCTTTCTTGTGACAACCGATTTACCAAATTTTATCCTTTTATCCTAAATATGCATCTAAGGGATAAAATGATGGATAAACATGTAATCACACGGCACATAAGGAAAAATCCATTTTCAGGGCAAAACTTATATTTCAGCACCTTAGAGAGTTTACAAGACTTTCAACTTACAAGCTACTTGATACACCCACAAATATAATACGTAGTGTCTTTGTAGATTCTCTAAAGAAAATACCTCAGTCCAGAGTCATCCACATGTGGAGGTCCACCCTCGATATCCATCGATCAACCTTCTTCTTCAACCGTGATCACTCAGGTCACAAGGTCAAAAGTAGATAATCCTCTCCATAAGGTCTATGCAAAGATACTAAACTATCTAGGGTTTAAAAACTATTCACAAAAACTATTTGGGGATGCAAATTTGTGAATCAAAAGTGTTTTTGTAACACAAAAATTAAAAAATTTTGTAAAAGATATGCCGGAAACGTTTTCGTAAAAGTCTTATGAAATTTGAAGTCAAAACAAGTATTTATAAATACGACACAAAGTTTGAGATGGCAACTCATTCGAATGAAAGTGAAACTCGTTTGAATGAGAAAGGAATTTTGTTTGAATGAGAACTGAGTTCGTTCGAACAATAAGGCCATCTTGTTTGATCCAGCTTCAAACGACCTTCAAACGATGCAAAAAAATACACCCTCATTAGATGCTCGTTAGATGTAGAGATCAAATAATGCTTCGAACGAGAATATGAAGTCTTTCGAACGAGAAACAAATCTCGTTTGAATGAGGTTAAAAATAAAAATTTTATTTTAAAAACTTTAAAAGTACCAACCTCATTTTGTCAATAAAAAATAAACATCCCACATAACTTTATGAATAATTTCAAACTCGTAAGAGTCTTTATACCTTCTTGAGATGTAGAGGAATCTTGAACTTGGAGATGTTAGTATTCGGTTCAACGAGTCAGTGTGAGTCGATTTGTAATGGGATACGCCAAATATACCAAAGTGCAAATAAAAAAAATAAAGCTAAAATATATGCGCCTACACCAGTGACGTGTCAAGCACATATTAGGTGAATTTGTTGTTCACATAGGATTCATTACAAACACCACCCAATGTATGCCTGATACATCACCTGATCCAAAAAAAGGTTCAAATTTTAGGCTCTTATAATATTAATGTATTCTTTATGATTTGCAAGTATCAATTGAGATTTTGGCCAAATAACCTTAATCATTTGTCTTTGCTTGTGATTGTATTTCCTTTCTTCATAATCTTAGTATTTTTTTTGTTTGGTGTGTTTATCATAAAACGCAACAAAATATCAAACAAGATCAAACAAGACAACCCCAAATTGCCTAAAGTTTTGAGGGTAAATAATTTCTAACTTTATTTGTAGCCCTAATTAATATGCTTTCCCTAATACTATTGCTCTCTTAGAATCATGTATTCACAGTATCAAATGTTAACAAACTTTTTAACGTTATTTTTAGTAAAAAGAAAAGGAGTACATTTCCTTTTTAGTCCCTAAAATGTCTCTCAAGTTTTTAAATGGTCCTCTATCTTTTCTTTGACTCAAGTTAGCCCCTCAACTATATCACTTATTCCAAAAAGAGGATTTCATCATTTTGTCCGTTATAATTTGATAATTAAATATTATGATCTCCTCACATGTCAATATTGTGAGGGTAAAATCGTATTTACCCCTTCATTTTAAATATTTGGCATCCTTGATCATCCTATATGCAAAAACCCTAGGAATTCTGTTCAAACCAACATTCCATTCAATCTTGGTCAAAATGGAGTGGAAGTTACGACGTATTGATGCTGAAGAATTGATAATCGACCCTACTACATTATATGGTATGTGCAATTTTCATGTGTTTAGCTTGAAGTTAAGTTAAGTTGAATTTATTTTCTTGTTCAGCTTGACATAAATGTTTATCATTACCTTATACACTAAAAACCGTATTTTTTTTATATTTCTGGACCTATGAAATCTATTATCTTTACATTGTATTTGGTCAATAGTGTATTAAGCAATAACCCCTTTTTTCTTATGTTAAATATGTTCCATGTCTCATAAATTTGCATTTTTACCCTTTTTCCCATTATGCATGTGTTATTACAAATGAAAGTGAACCTTATTTCACTGTTGAGTTTGACCTTGGTGGTTGTTTTCAAGATAAACCATATAAATCATATGTAGATGGACTAGTAAACTATTTTAATTTTTATGGTCCAGATATATTGTCCATTTAAGACTTATTTAAAATGCTTAGAAAATTATGATGTCATAATCCTTACCAATTGTGGTACAAGGGTCCAGATTTGGGTTTAAAGTTTGATTTGTACAAAATAGAAACTGACAGTGATTTTTGGAAATGTGTAAGTGGGTTCCTACATATAGAAAAGACAGTGCATACATGAAATGCCTCAAAATGATTTGTTCTTTGATCCTAGTGAATCGGGGTTTGATTTTGATGAAATAAAAGTAGAACATTGTGAAAATAAATATCCTAGTTCTGAATATGATAAAGATATAGGAGAGAATATAAATGAGGATGTAGAAGTTATTGAAGAGAGAAGAAAAGATAAAAAGAAGGGAAAAGAAAGTATGGCTATGGATGAGGATGTGGGAGTTAATAAAGATAACTTGGGATTTGTGTCTGAAATGGATGACTCGGATGAGCTTATTACCTTTTCTCCTTTTGAAGATGAGGGAGTTAATTCTTGTACATAAAATGTAAGATTTTTTGAGTTTACTGCAAAAAAGGATATGTTAAAGTCAAAAGTTTGCAAGTAATCATATGTATAGACCACCAGTCAGAGAGAATGCAATTAACAACAAAAAAGAGATTAGGTTCACAAAGAATGATACAAGGAGGATTATACCTAATTATGTTGCACCATATGAGTGGAGGATGTATGCTTTAAAAATTTATTTGAAAATGTGCCAAAGAAAGTACTCTAGAATATTTCGCAGATGCATGAAAGAAGTTTATAAGGTTTTCCAAAAAAGGATACATATGGATGGATATAATGCTGCCACCTAAGAATTGGAGTAGGTCACACTTCTCTACTTAGCCAAAATGTGATATTCTCATAAACAACCACTGTGAAGTCTTCAATATTTTTATATTTGATGCAAGGGATAAGCCTCTTATCTCAATGATGAAAATAATTAGAGAATTGATAATGAGAAGAATTCAAGTGAATAGAGATAAAATGATCAAATGGCCTAGTGTTATTTGTCCAATAATTGAGGAAGAGCTTAACTGCTTATTGAAACAAATTGTACGGTTTATATGTGAATGGAATGGAGGATCTCAGTTCCATGTTAAAGGACCATTTTAATTTGTTGTTGATTTGAGGGAGAGGAGTTATTCTTGTAGGGTTTGGTAGTAAAGTAAGTCTCATATCCTAAATTCATTTATGTGAACGGTTATCATTAATTTTTAAGATTTTATCCTCATTGGACTATTATAAATGCAGGTGAGGAAGGAGAAACACTAAGAATATACACAAACTCAGAGCCAACAATCCTACATGATAAGCTTGAAGTGAAGATTTAAATGTTTTTTACTAAAGCAGTAGTGTTGCATATGTTTTTTACTGAAGCAGTAGTGTTGCATATTTAACTTATTTTGGTATGCAACTATTTTCGATGTAACTGGTTTTTGTATGCAATAGTTTTGGATGTTTTTTGCTGAAGCAGTAATGTTACTTGTAACTATTTTGGATGTACCCATTTTTTTGGTGTAATGTTCCATAGTTGGAACTGCTATTAATGACTAGATGTAATGTTAGGGGTGATGCTCCCCAAACTATCCCAAAATTTTAATTTCTTTCAAAATTAAAGTGAAATTAACTAATTAAATAATTAAATTCTCACTCAAACAAAATTAATTCAATTCAAGTTCTCACTATGCCAAATAACCCAAGAATGAATATATCCAAATTAAATTAGTTGACTTGAATTAAACTAAAATTACCCAAATTTAAACTTGCACCAATTTACATAAAAGTTGCGATCTAAACCAATTTTTATATTTTTAAGCATAAAGATGCATATACGTGATTTTTCAAGATAAAAATAAAAATAATCACAACGCCACGCCACGATATATGAGGAGAATTCGTAACTGAAAAAAACTCGGACGGCCCAACCACAAATCCACTAGGTAAGGTCTTACAAAAGACAAGATAAAAGACTTACTTCTTAGACTCGAATCCCTCTCAAGACTTGACGCTTCTTCTTGCTTCCACCTCAGCCTAGTTGATAACTCTAGAATCCACCGAAGTCTCGAAATCCACCGATGGGGAAAATCAACCGTCAACAACACACGAAGCCTTTATCCGTATGCACACCACTAAACAACAAATACAGACTCCTCCGTAGGAAACTTCCTCTTTTAGCGTAGAGATGAAATCCGATGCCAACAAGATGATCTCAAATAAGTATATATATTGAAACTCGGATCATAATAAACTATATGGGTGTAAACATATTTTTGGGTAAAGATTAAATCATTTGGTTTCACAAAAACAAAAGGACTTTTGGTTAAGAATTTTTTCTCTCAAAGCATGTTGGAAAACTCCCAAAAGTCTGTCTAAAAACTATGTTCCCGAACCTTTTAAAACTGCGAAAAAAGTACTGGAAAAATGGGAGGTTAAAATAAAGAACTGACGAAAAACTACAAAACAACCCAGGTCATTCGAACGAATTTTTGATGTCGTTCGAACGACTTGGTTTGAACGAGATAACTAACGAGAAAACAAATAAAATGGGTAGAATCTTGTTCAAACTAGTTGGTTCGAACGATGTCATTCTAACGACATATCTAACGAGAAAACAGATCAAAAGTAAAGAATCCCATTAGAATGTTCGTTCGAATGAACTGGGCATCTCGTTTGAACAAAATCCCAGTTTCGTTCAAATGATTTTTCACAAAATCGAAAATTTCTTATAAAGTCCAAAAAAATTTATTATAGGATTTAAAAAGATTTTCTAAGAAAATATAAAGTCATTCTAGCAAATATTTATATAGAAACACTCATAAAAATATCCAAGACCCTATATATATTAAATGTATTCATACCTTTAGAGATGTTGGACAAATTGCAAGGTTGATGAAGATATCACAACAAATCGACAATGATGATATCTTCAATTTAAGCTTGGCCGCTACGTTTTCAACCCAAGCATCATAGGCTTGGAAGGACATAAAAAAACTTCTATCCTATGACTCAAATAGTTTTGTCCAGAATTAAGCAAACACTACAAATTGACTCAATTGGAAATTTGTCCTTATAAATCTCCCCTTTTGGCTATTCCGAGATAAAACCAAAATAAAAAATCCTATGGGCCATCAAGCTCATCTAAAAATACACAATCCCACCCCAAAATAAAAAGACGATTGACTGACACATGGAATGAGAAGCTTCGCTCTTGCTTTACAAATGTTGTCACTTATGAAAATCTGCACACTTAAACACACCATCAAACGCATAGGGAATATAAAAATATAAAATGCATAAATAAGATCTCCCCCTTTATTTAACATGACCTAGTTAAGAAAGTCACGCGCTTCCTCCTAAAATAGATCTCCCCAAATTTAAAAGGTTTGGATACCATTTGTCCCCCTTTTTGTTCAGAAATAAACAAAGTTTAAAGTGAATTAAATGACATTTTCCTCCTCAATTAAATAAATTCCCCCAAATGAAACAAGGGATAAGGAAAGGAAAAACAAGTATATCATGAAATGGTGAATAGAGTGGCAAGTACAATAAACCAACATGGCAACAAAAGAGTAGCTAATCCAAAGATAGATACTTATATCAACACAAAGCATACATGGACTAGATAGCAAGACAAAGACAAAAAAATAATGCCTTATATATATAGATACTCAAAGGATACCAATGACGTACAAACACATATATATAGGTATAAACACCGCACAAGACACAAATACAATAAATTTTCCACACTACTACGACATAAATGTGTCTAAATAACCATTTGGTAAACGAAGTGAATGGGTGTAAACTAGAGACAAAATAATTATGACCCAATCACTTGGGAATTTTTCAAGGAGTTATATTTGAATGCAAGACTTTATCAACTTAGATATAGATCCATGTGACAATATAAAGTGAACTTAAAGAATGAACATACACAATGCACTCAAGCCTAGAATTTGATGATTCTACAAACCAATAGAGTCATGAAAAAATAAGCATAACTATGATACATTGTCATTGTGCAAATCTGTTGATATATCCATCCAAACTCCCTCATAAATAATAATTCTTTTCTTTTCTTTTGAATGAACACACCCAACTAAACTGTGTAGGTCGTGGCTATTTTTGTTTAATGCCACAATTTTTAGGCCCTTTCAAACAGGTAAACAATAGGCCTTGGCATATATATATATAGGAAAATTCTCACCTATAATATGCTCTATACATCATCCATACATCACACCTAATTCTAGGCCCTAAAAAAACTCTTTTTTCAAATTTTATATTTTTCTCTTGAAATTAACCTTCCAATAAATCCATGTTCAAAAAATTAGGTCAAAATACATTTTGTAGCTATTTTTAAAAAATCCACAAAAAACTGCTTAAAATATCTTATTTATAAGGGTCTTCGCCAACAGTTTTTTGTTGATTTTTTAAAAATAGCTACAAAATGTATTTTGACCTAATTTTTTGAATATGGGTTGTTTGGAAGGTTAATATCAAGAAAAAAATAAAAAGTTTGGAAAAATGGTTTCTTGGGGCCTAGAATTAGGTGTGATGTATGGTGTGATATATACATCATGATGTAGGTGAGCCTTCCACACACACACACACACACACACACACACACATATATATATATATATATATATATATATATATTATTGATGCCACACCTTTTATAGGCCTTTTCGCGCACCCTCATATTTTTTATACAATCCAAATAAATATCACGTGACACATCCTCCATAGTCACAAAAATATGTAGATGAAAAAATTGGTAGGAGAACATCTCACTTAGCTCAAATATACATGTAGAGTTTCAAAAAGATCATGCATGTGTGAGATAACATATAAAAGAGAATCCATCAAGAAACTCAAAATCAAACTTCTCCATGCAAGCATGATGAACATTTTAAGAATTAAAATTAATAACTAAAAGTTCTATCCACATGGAAGCGGGGGAATGATATAGAATTCAAACACAAGTATATACCACATAAATGCGTAAAACTAAACTACACAAAAATCTTTTTGAGTTTTCAAAATTTTTTAGATAAATAAAAAAAATTAACTCAAAAGAAAAACAAAATCTTTTTGTATTTTTCAATAACATCGAAAAAAATAAAATAAAATACAAAAGATACACACATCATAATTATAACAAAATCTATTTAATGAAGAATAAACTATAATATGACAAGCAAACATACAACTAGAAAAAATCTATCATGAAGCACAAAATGAAGTGTATGTAAACAACACTAACACAATCAACCTTTAGATTTAGCAAGGGAGGAATCATGTATAAGTAAATGAGAATCATAAAGCCTATCATTTAAAGCCTCCAAATCGGATCTCCTAATCCATAAAAGTGCCACATGACGCTCTCAAGTTTTGGTGACCTTGGTGACTCTACCCTTCGACTTCGTAGGACCATTTTTAAGGTCGAAACAAAACCTCCTAAGATGACCCTTCCTACCACAATGTGTGCAAGTGAAAACATGGTGGGAAGTATTACCTAGGGATTGACTTTTTCTAGTGTTCTTAGTTGATTCTCTCAAAATCATGGTTTTGACTTTATTAGGGGAAACATTTTGAGCATAAAATCCAATACCACACATGTCATCTTTGATTTGGACAGTTCCTAAGATTTTATCTAATATCTCTGACCTACACTCCAAATCAAATTTGCTCCGACTTTTTTCTTTCATCTTCTCTTCAAGTTCCACTATTCTAGACTCAAGTAAACACCTACTCTCTTCAAACTCGAGAAGATCTTTCTTTATATCCTTCATTAAATCTCTAAGGCTATCTTTTTCACCTTCAACATACTCTAGCTTCTCACAAAGAATTATCTCACATGCCTTAAGATCACCAATTAAAACACTTTCATCATTAGCTATGGCATGTTCTCTCATTTTTTCTTCTAACTTCAAGTTTGCCCTTTTTAATTTCAACGAGTTCGCATACAACTCACTAAAGGCTACTCTAAGATCACTGTCCTCCTCCTCTTCTTCAATTTTACTCTCTTCTCCACTCTCTTTACAATCAAAATCACGGGATTCACAAATAATGGCCTCAGAAGTGTCATAAATTAAGTTATCTTCAACAGAAGATTTTCACTGTCGCTCACATGACTAGCCATGAACGCGGTAAAATTACGCTCAATGGGGGAATCGGGTCCCTCTTCCGGTTCACTATCACTAAGGGTGGCATTATATAAAATTGGTCTCTTTCCCTCATTCCTAAGGACACTCAAATGCCTTATGTCCATAACTCTCATAACCATAACATCTAATTTGACTCGTCACTATTAAGATCTTCATTACTATTTTTAGAGAATTTCTCGGCTTTATTATGCTTAGACTTCTCTAACTTCTTATAATCATTTTAAAGTTTCTCTTTATTAATCTTGAGAAATTTTAGAAACTTCCTAGCAAACAAAGCCATATCTTCCGAGTCAATCTTAAACTCATCATTCAAAACTGATGTTTCCTCCTTTCGGGTTGTCAAAGCTATGCCTTTATATTTCTTTTCTCATCCTTGGAGGAAAACATGTCAAGTTCATAGGTTTGTAAGTCACCTAAAATCTCCTCAAGTTTCGTAGAGTCTAAAGTGCCTAAAGAATTTAAAACGATCACGTTTGGAATAAATATACCGGGTAATGACCTCAAAATTTTCTTTACAACACGGTTATCGTGTATCTCTTCTCCCAAATTAAACATTAATTCACAATATCGGACAATCTCACATAGAACTCATCAAAAGTCTCACTTTCTAACATTTTAATGGCTCAAATTTAGTGGTGATGTTTTGGAGTTTAGAAGCATTAATGACACTTTTTCCCTCATGGGTGAGTTGGAGTATATCCGATGCCTCCTTAGACGTTTCACACGTTATAATCTGGAAAAATTCCTTCAGTGTGACCGCACTAAAAAGAGCATTTAAAGCTCGAGAATTAAACTTTGCAAACTTAAATCAATCTCACTCCATCTTTCTACGGGTTTATCCCGAAATATCCCAAAATTTTAATTTCTTAACAAATTTTAATTTCTTTCAAAATTAAAGTTAAATTAAACTAAATAAATAATTAAATTTCCACTTAAACAAAATCAATTCAATCCAATCACTAAATATGCCAAACAACCGAAGCATGAATATATCCAAATTAAATTCCTTGACTTGAATTAAACTAAAATTATCCAAATTTAAACTTGCACGAACTTACACAAATGTTGCGATTTAAACCATTTTTTATCCTTTTAAGCCTAAGTATGCATCTACGTGATTTTGCAAGATAAAAATAAAAACAATCATAACTCCGCGATGTATGAGGAAAACCCACAACGGGAAAAATCTCGGACGGCCCAGCCACAAATCCACTAGGTATGGTTTTACAAAAGACAAGACAACGGACTGACTTCCTCTACTCGACTCCCTCTCAAGCCTTGACGCTTCTTCTTGCTTCGACTCCGCCTAGTTGATAACTCTGGAATCCACCGTAGCCTAGGAATCCACTAAGGGGCAAATCAACTGCCAATAACACATGAAGCCTTTCTCCGTATGCACAACACAAAACAACAAACATAGACTCCTCCGTAGGAAACTTCCTCTTTTGGGGTAGAGATGAAACCCGGTGCTAACAAGATGATATCAAACAAGTATATATATTGAAACTTGGATCATGATAAACTATATGGGTGTAAACATGTTTTGGGGTAAAGATTAAATCATTTGGTTTCACAAAACAAAGGGACTTTTGGTTAAGATTTTTTCTCTAAAATATGTTGGAAAACTCTCAATTTTTTTTCCAAAAACTGTGTTCCTGCACCTTTTAAAACTGTTAAAAAGTAGTGGGGAAATGGGAGGTTAAAAAAGAAAACTGATGAAAAACTACAAAATTGCCCAAGTCGTTCGAACGATTTTTTTGATGTCGTTCAAATGACTTGGTTTGAACGAGATAACTAACGAGAAAACAGATAAAATAGGGAGAATATCGTTCAAACCAGTTCGTTCGAACGATGTCGTTTTAACGACATATCTAACTAGAAAATAGAGAAAAAGTAAAGAATCTCATTATAATGTTTGTTCAAACAACCTGGGAATCTCATTCGAACGAGATCCGAGTTTCATTCGAACGACTTTTTAGAAAATCAAAAATTTCTTTTAAAGCCCAAAAACTTTTATTATAAGATTTAAAAAGATTTTCTAAGGAAATATAAAGTCGTTTTGACAAAAGATTTATAAAAAAACACCTATAAAAATATCCAAGCCTCTCTCTATATATATTAAATGCATTTATACCTTTAGAGACGTTGGAAAATTGCGGGGTTGATGACGATAAACATGGAAAAACAAACCGACTATGATGATATCTTCAATTTAATCTTGGCCGCTACGTCTTCAACCCAAACACCATAGGCTTGGAAGGACACAAACAGACTTTTATCCTACAACTTAAACAGTTTTGTCTGGAATTAAGCCAACACTACAAATTAACTCAATTGGAAATTTGCTTACATGTAATTGCTTTTAATGTTCTATAGTTTGAACTCCTTTTAATGTAATGGATATGGTTGTTTTTAATGCAATGAAAATGGTTTCATAGTTGCTACATTTCATTCATTGATTGAAAAAAATTACAATAAAACACATTGATTCAAACAAAGTTTGCATTTCATTCATTGATTCAAATAAATTACAATAACACATACATTTCATTCATCACTTCACTTCACACTTACATTCCCCAACGTCATTTTCAGACAACAAAACCCAAATTACAATATCATACAACCACTCAACTACTACCTATAATATACCATAACAGTAGTTCATCTTCTTCCTTCCTTTCCTCCCCATCTCATATACAAGCCATGATTATATCCGAGAAGAACAGGAGAGAGATCTCTAAATACCTCTTTCATGAGGGTGTTTGCTTTGCGAAGAAGGACTACAATCCCACGAAACATCCCGAGATCGATGTGCCGAACTTGCAGGTGATTAAGCTGATCTAGAGCTTCAAGTCGAAAGAGTACGTTAGCAAGACCTTTGCGTGGATGCACTACTATTGGTACCTTACCAATAATGGGATTGAGTTTCTCAGGACTTATCTCAATCTTCTGTCGGATATTGTTCCTTCTACCTTGAAGAAGTTCGCTAAGCCTATTGTACGTCTAATGGGAGGACCTCTGGGCGACCATCCCCGTGGCCCACCAATATTTGAAGGGGATAGACAAAGGTTTGTTATAAAATTATAACCGTCAGGATTTTATTGAATCCACGAGTTACGTCTTTTGGCCAAACGGCCGCAATAGTAATAAACCACCATTTTCTTCTTTCAGTTGCTGCAACTTCAAGAGAATGGTGTGAGATAGATAACTTTGGCGCCAAAATGGAGAGGAATGGTGGGGGAAATAAGTTGCTTAGCTAATAACAATGTTAAATGAGGGTAGAAATGGAACTTGACATTTTGTTATCAAATTATAACGACCAGAATGACAGAATCCTCTTTTTGGGATATGTGATATAGTTGATGAACTAACTTGAGTCAAATAAAAGATAAGGACCATTTACAAACTTGAGAGATAGTTCGGAGACTAAAAAATTAATTTACTCAAGAAAAAACTTTTCATTGACGATTTTTACGTCAAAAAGAAAGAATGCTTGCGGTCCTTCTAGCCATATAGGAGAAGAATAATTTAAGAACATTTCCAAGCCATCACTTAATTTTATACGTTTGCTTGTTTTGGCTCTCCACAAAGTAGACCCGAATGTTCCTTTATTAAAAAACTTGTAAATTTAGGGGCAAAATCCTTCAAGTTTTTCAATCCTAGGATTTAGGCGGTTATATTTTTTTTAGAATTTTAAAATTTAGAAATTTATGATTGAATGTATAAAAAATAAGCTTATTCATAATTTTATAATGTTATGAACTTTATAAAATTTATTTTTCTATAACTTATATGATTACAAAACGTTTTTAAATATCCTTAAAAGGAGCGTTGTATGTATAAAAGGAGTGTTGGATGTATGATGAATCTGAATCATTTAAAAAAAAAATCATGTACTCAAAAACAATTGAAAATATAATTTTTTAAAAGATAATGAGAGTTTGATTGAATACCAAAAATAAAATGGGAGGTAAATATGAAATGTTTTTTTTTTGGGTATTCACATGATTATAATTAGATTTTATAAAAGGGAAATTTGTTCAACTAATTAAAAACAATAAATAGTTGTTTTAAGAAATGACATAATTCACTCGGCACATAAGTGCTAAAATATTTCATATTAATATTAACATTTATTTTTTATTTTGGTTGTTGACCAAATTATATAGCATGATAATTTTTATTATATAAAATATGATTTTAGTCTACAAGTTTTCTCGTTGTTTAAAACGATGCACGTGGGATTCCCCTTGACTTTCCAAATGCCCTGGGGAACTTGCCATATGCCCAAAGTTTGGGGTTTATTTTTCATTTTGATGCAGCAAAATACTATTGAATTATTTTGATGGAGTAATGAATATAATCTCATATCATTAGAATGCATGGAATTAAAATACCAACTTCCATTGAAAACATGTCACTGACAAAAGTTTAGGATAATACTTGCCTAATGTTTGTAATAAAATGACATTTTTTATGGACCCATATTCCTCAACAGTTCCCTTTTCTTTGCAGCAGAGGAGGATGAGAGTGTCAGCTGGTCACTGTCAAAAAGAAGAGGGCAAATGGGGAATAAAAAATAGTTAACTAAAGCGGAGTCTGTGGAAGTGGCAAGCACCATTGCCCCACAACCATAGAAAAATGTAGGGGTGATAATTCGTGTGCATTGTATCGCGTTCGGGTCGTGTCATGTCGGGGTCGTGTTAAGTATTAGTCAATTCTAATTCGATCCATTTAACTAATCGTGTCAGATGAGAAAACACTAACCCGACCTATTTATTATCGTGTCGTGTTCGGGTTGACCCGTATAACCCATTAAGTAAAATATAAAATAATTTTTTTCTTCTCTCTTAACCAATCATACCACTCATACGCCTACAATAACTTAAATTTAATTAATTTCAACTTCTTGCAACATATAAATAATTTATCATCCGATTCTCCATGAATTTTATAGAATCCCTATCAAGATATATAAATTATCTAATATATTCTCCATAAAATACGAGTTAAACGGCTCTATTCGTGTCATTTTCGAGTTATACGGTTTGACCAGGGTCGGCCCTGGCCATGTGCCAAGTGGACAGTGGCACAGAGCCCATTTTAAAATAAGTATTAGTATATGTATATTTTAGGGATTCAAAAATATTTTATGTATATTAAAAAATATTTTTTTAAAATGAATTTAGCTTTTTAGGGGCCCATTTTTTCAACTATAAAAAAAATGATTCAACTTCCCAAAAAAATTTCACCCAACTCATTTAAAATTACCATTTTTTTAGGAGCCCATTTTTTCAACTATCCAAAAAAAAAGAATGATTCAACTTTCCAAAACAATCTCACCTAACTCATTTAAGATTATCATTTTTTAGGGGCCCATTTTTTCAACTATCCCAAAAAAAAGAATGATTCAACTTCCCAAAAAAATATCACCCAACTCATTTAAGATTATAATTTTTTTAGGAGTTCATTTTTTCAACTACCAACAAAATTTTTTTGGTTCCCTCTCTCTCTCTCTCTCTCTCTCTCTTTCTTTTGTACGCCCCACTCTCTCCCTCTCCTCTCTACTACGTCCCTTTCTCTCTCTCTCTCTCTACTCTGTGCAAGCAACAAAACTGCAACTAATGTATTCTTTTTTCATTTTTGTAGAAGGTTTGGAGGCTATCGCTGCAATCCTAATAGTCTACACAAGACAAAACAAAGGTAAATTTACTAATGTTTGCTTTTTCAACTTGTTTTTTTTACAGCAAAAAAATATTCATAGTTTATTAGGACTAGAGTTAAAAGTATTCATATTTTATTAGAACTTTTAATCTATGAATAAATAAACAAAAGATTAAAACTATGGATACTTTTTTTAATTTATTATTTTTTTAAACATACGCTAATCTTTTTTATTATTGTGTTTTTTTAATAATTTTTTTTAAATTCATCAAGGTCTTACTAATCTGTTTTTATGTAATTAATTCTTTTTATCATGTAATTTCTTTCTACATTAATCAAGTCGATCAAATTGGTGAGGGAATAAAAGGCTCAAACCAGGTGACATTTTTCCATATTTTTTATATTCAATCAATTGAGATATTTTTAGAATAAAATTATCTATTAGATTCGTTGTTAATTGCATGTTTTATTTTTATTTATAAATTTGTAATTTTTAGAAATGTTACCAAAAAAACTAACATCCGGATATCAAAAACGGAAAAAGCAAAAAAGAATAGAAGAGGTGACACAATCTTTTAAGGGGGGGTTGATAAATTTATTATTAAAGAGAAACAATTTTTCAATGAGTTTTTAGGTATTTGATATTTTTGTAGAATATTTTTTTGGAAGGGCCCTAAATTGAGTATTGCACAGGGTACTATAAATCTCAGGACCGGCCATTTGTTTGACACTAATCCAACCCGTTTATTATCCGTGTTAGTGGGTCGTGTCATATTCGGGTTCGTGTCAAGAAATCGTCAACCCTAACTCGCTAACTTCGTGTCGAGTTATCGAGTCGTGTCAAAAATTTCCATCCCTAGAAAAATGGCTTATTATGGGCACTTCTCCTTTGTCCTCGGACATAGTGCCACAACACATAAGGTAGTTACTAATAAACAGATAGAAATGTTAAAATTTAGAAACCTCATTGTGCTCTCCTGTTCCTATGATTTGGGATTCACCGAGAGAGGAGAAAATAATATCAATGTGGAGAGTACAACGTATCGTGTTATTATTATGGTTGAGAATGAACACACAAAAATAGAGCACATAATAAAGAAACTCATATTATTTATAACTTTTAAAAATTAATGATAAGGATAAATTAGAAATATCTTTTACAATAAGTTTCACAAGTGTTGTGTTACTATTATTAATGTGGATACATGAATATAAATACAATTATACTTATTAATGTTGATAGAGTTACAATTACAATTGTGTCAACTATAATAAGTGTAACTTTATCGTTTGAACTTATCGTTAATTAAATAAGAAATTTATGAGTTTAAGATACCAAGGCCCCGTTTGGTTGCTCAATTATTGAATTATGTAAATTAGTTCAGTGTGAATTGTAAATGAGTGGATTTGAAATAAGTTTAACTCTAATTTTAGGCGAAATTCGGTAATCTAAAATTGGTGTTAAGTTTCGATAAGAAAAAAAGTTAAAAGCGAGTTGAGAGGGAGGGAGGGAGAGAGAGAGAAGCAGCTCGATGAACTTTCTCCAGCTGAGCTTTGTGACTCCTATTTCAAATGGATACATATTACGTATTTTGTGAAATGCTCAAATTTCAAATTTTACACGAGAGTTAAAATGAGCTAATTAAGGAATCATTTCATTAATGAATCAAATACAATTAATGAACCAATTTGTAAATGAATTAATTTTTAAATGAGTTTGCAATTTTGGGACACCCAAACGAAACTGACAAGATTATCGTTTGTTCTGATCATATATAAATAACTTTTTAATGGATTTATTAGCTAATGCCCCAATTGTAAATTGTCTCATTTATAAATTGTTTCATTTACAAATTGGTCAATTAATGGTGTTTGATTTTATCAATTAAATGATTCATTAATTGACCGATGAAATTAGAGCATTTAAAAAAAAATGTGAAATGTATCTATTTGAAGTAGAATCATTTCACAAATGATCATCCTCTCTCTCTCTCTCTCTCTCTCTCTCTCTCTCTCTCTCTCTCTCTCTCTCTCTTATATATACATATATATAGTACCACTCTTGTGCGGATTAGTCCACATTTTAAGAGTGTTGATCCGACATGTGACATATGACGGTAACTTAGAAACTATCGGCTAAATCATAAAAATGTTGGAAATAAAAGTTACCAAGATTGAAGAACAAGAACATGCAAGAAGAAATCAAAGGTTGAAGAAAAATCGGAAAAACTCTTAAATTAAAGGTGCAAAATATGTAAATTCTTAACGTAGATGTCCCACCTTGATTAGGAGCTTTTAGATGAATGAAATCTGAATAAAAAGAGTCCTATTGACTAAATATATAGGCTAAAGGTCGTTTAGAAGAGTCCCCAAAACATAAAACTCTTTTGACTAAAAGATAAGTACAAAATAAAAATCCAGTATCTGCCAATTTGTCACACTTAGAAAACGTGACTAATTTTGTAACGGATCTGGAGCGTGAATCGGTCCACTATTCAAATTTAGGCAGAATCTCTACTGAATTTTCTTCTCAACTTCAAATGAGCATAACTTCTTCACTGTAGCTCGGATTGAGATGCCGTTTTTTCCAGTGTTCTTGTAATTGAAAGATCTTCAACTTTTCAGTTGGTCCCACCTCCAGAATACGGTTGAAAAATTACGAAAATGCCCTTCGACTCCCCATTTCTTGGTTTCTTTCACTATTTTGAGTTCTCTTTTCCATCTTTCTTGCATGAAATACTTGTAAAGCATATAAGAGATACACAAAAATAAGAAATACTTGCCAAAAACGGCCAGTAGCATAAATATGAGCTAAATCCAAGCTATTTTCAATACACGGGATCATAAAAATACCGAAATTAAGGGGATAAATGTGAAGAATCTATGCCTAATCACATCTACGATTCAACAAAGTGATGATGAGCTATAGGATCCATGGTATGTCTATTATTATTGCAAAGATTTTGAACACTCAGACTGTTGATCTCTCTAGGCCCCTCATCAATCAACACTTGTGAAATTTGAGGGAATTATCCAATGATGGGTTCCAATTTGGTTGGCTGATCAACCTTCTAAAACTGCTAAAGGATGCTCGGTTGAAAAGTCAGAGGGAGATTTACCTAAAGCATGGAGAAGCCTACCGGGTTGAGGAAGATGCACTGATGGAGCAGATGCATTTACTTAAAATAGATAATCAATAGGTCAAGGTGGCCGAAGATGCTCTGGCCAAAGGTATGTAGAAATTGGAGGCTTTGGTCATTCAACGCACCCAAGTCCAAACTAGACTTGAAAGTTCCATCCCAGCCCAACAAACACATATTCAAGCTTCTTTGAGTCTGCCTAGGGACTTTTTCTCTTACCCAAATCTCTGGTTTCTCTTAGGATAAGGACTTTTAGTCATTTATGTGTTTTTTTTGTTCTTATATATAATTCATGGGCAGTAGTTCCCATACTTGTAAAAAACATTTCGATGCAATATATGAAAAAGATCTTTTTTTCCATATCATATCTTAAGCTATCTCACAGTTTGCTTCTGCTATATTACCATTGCACCAAAAAAAACTCTTGCAATTTACAATCCATTATTTCTCATTGTAACTTTAACTCCTTAGAAGAAAATAAAATAACAAAAAAAAATGAACTTTAATATTAATAGTGAACAACTTAAGATAAAATCCCAACTCAGGTGACACAACTGTAGACATAATAAACCTTAGACAACTTGTTATTAATCCTTAATAGTCTATCCTCTTCTATCTTTGAGATCGTGGGCCTCCTTCACTAGAAAAGGCTCTTCCTAATTTCCAGTAAACTTGGGCAAGAGGAGCCCTCGAATGTGCTTCATAGCTGACTTCAAGACTAAGTCCCCCTTCATAAATTTTCTTGGTCTCACTAAGTGTAAACACCACATTCTAGGAACCCCTAAGTCTCTCCTTAGACCCCTACCACTCCCCCTTTCCACCACAAACCTAGGTCGCACTCCGATTACCGATCTAGAGGCCATCAAGTGCCCCCGGGCCCCATTTGACTCCGGTCAACTCTTTCGTCCGAGCGAAAGCTCTTTATATCTTTAAAGATCTCCGAATAACCTTTCCAATGGCCTGCCTCGTGTGTGAATCGGAATAACGGTTTGGATGAACGGACCATTTCACTACTGACAACTGATTTAGAGGCAATCAGGCGCTCCCGGGCCCCGAATTGACCCCAATCAACTCCACCATCAAAGTGAAATATATTTAATTCTTCGAAGGGAACTGAAACCCCTTTCTAACGATCCACCCCGTATGCAAAACAACATAATCGTTCGGACGAACGATCAGTTTTCCCCCGAAAATTGATCCGGAGGCCACCGAGCACTCCTGGACTCTATTTGACCAAAGTCAACTCTTCAACTCGAATGAAACTGAATGAATCTCCGAAAGGTACCAAATACCCTTTCTAAAAAACCTCCCCATGCGCGATTCTGACCTACGGTATGGACAAACGATCCGTTTTACTCTGAGAGGTCACCGGATGCTTTCGGGCCCTATTTAACCGAGGTCAACTTTTCGAACCAAGAGAAACTCTTTGGAATGTCGAAGTAAATATTCTAACCTTTCCAATAGTCCGCCCCGTGTGCGATTTTGACTTACCATTCGGACGAACGATTCTTTTACGTCTGGCGATCTCTCATCCAAAGGACCGACGTGCGCTTATGAGCCATATTTGACCCAAAGTCAACTCCCGGACCTAGGAGCGGTCCAAAGGACACTCGAAGGTATCTGAAATAACTTTCTAACGGTATGCCCCATTCATGATTCGGATCAACGATTTTTGTGCTACAATCATTTTTTTAGAAAAGTCCACACGAGATTACCAATTGGCAGGTCTTGAACCCTGCCTATCGGCACAGTGTTAAGGGTGACCTGCCGATCGGCACCCCTATGGGGTAGGACGATCGGCACCCTCCTTTTTCCCTATAAATTAGGGCCATGACCTCATTCCTAGGACACACAGCAGACCCATAACATCAGAGACTTTTAGTATTTTTGGTCTTAACATAACTCTACCTTATTATTAATTATATATTTAAATATATATTATTCTGAGCATTAAAAATATCAAATAAAATAAAAAATAACTTATTTAACAAAATAATTGGAAAGATATCATAAATACAAAAACCACAAAAAATACAGCTCGCGATTTTCAAATGAGAATTTAGAACTTAAAAATTAAAGAATATGCAAAAAAAAGGTGTATGCAGAAACTTAATATCTAGCAAAAAAACAAAATTATTTTTATGGTTAAAAGAAAGTAACAATATCAAGATTAAAACTCAACAATTTGACTTAAGCAAATAGGGAGTACGGGTGGAGGATCCGCCTCTAATACTCTTAAAATGGGGAGTAGGTCTGGTCCACACTCTTAAAATAGGGAGTAGGGCTGGTCCACACTCTTAAAATGGACCGATCCGCCTCTATACCGGATCGATCCACTTTCCTTCAGAAACAGAAAACCACGAATCGAAGCCGAACCGAAGAGGTCTCTTTTAAAAATGAACCGATCCGACCACGGATCGATCCGCCATCAAAATTGAACCGATCCGCCTTTGATAAAATCGAACAGATTTGATTGAGATTTTTCCGTCTCAGGTTTCCCTATATAATCCAACTTTGGGGGAGTTATTTGGTAAGACTTTTGGAGACGAATTTAAGAGTCCTAATTACTCTAGTCTTAACCTTTTTGAGTCCCAAGACTCATGTTTTGATTCACACAACTTTTCATACCTTTGTGAATTTGTGTTATTGTTCAACCTTTGTGGGGAGATCTTTGCAACTGAGGGCTACGTGTCATTGCTGAGGGAGTCTCTACAAAGTTTTATGGCTGCGTGCCATTGAGGAGAGCTGCGGTTCTTCCTTTGTTGTTTGGGATGCGAGTCCTTGGAGGGTGCTGCGTGTATTCTCTTACTGAGTTCAAGACTGCGTGTCTTTGTGGGTTGGTTGCGCGTTGATCCGTTACAGATTTCTCTATGTAATTGTAAGTTGCGATTTATATATTCATAGTGAAATAAAGGTTTTACCCAAAAGGATTTTTTTCCTGAAATCTGTGTCTCAGCATATTTACTGTGTTGCATGCTTTATTTTTTATGGGTTGATTTAGATGCATATTTAGGGGCTGTATTTATTTGATTTAAAAGTAGACTCTAATTAAATAAGGGTTACTTGAAAACTTGCAAATTAAATTTCGATCATTATCACACCCCCGTTATTCAGGTTTTTCAAATTGGTATCAGGTTACGCTAATTTATCGCGTATTCCTATTTTCCGTAAAATCGTGTGATATTGATTTTTTTTGAAAAATCAGTTTTGTGAAAATTCGTACTTTTTTCTTATGGAGCACTTATATAATCAGATGCCTATTTTTTACGGGTCTAATTATGCCTACTGGACATGTGTCATCTAAGAACCGTATATATATATAACAAAGCTCTTGTGCGGACTAGTCCGCATTTTAAGAATGCGGACCGGACATGTGTCATCTAATAGTGCCCCTAGAAATTATCGCCTAAATTATAGGCACACTCTCTCTCTTTTCTAGGTTCACCGCCAGGTGACACATGTCCGGTCCGCATTATTAAAATACGGACTAGTCCGCACAAGAGAAGCACTATATATATATATATATATATATATATATATATATATATATATATATATATATATCAAAAAGTCTACTGTAAGGACTCCTTATGGTGCATATCCCAGTACATACCATTTTTTTAAAATAGTAAAAAAATGAATTTTTTGATGAAACTTCATGGATATGATCTCCATGGTGAGAATATCATCTCCAATCTTTTTCATCGAAAAATTAAATAAAAAAACCGTTGAGATGAAGTGAGATATAAAAAAATGGTATAAATATGCATTTTCAACCGTTGAAATGTTGGGTCGGCGCCAGCCGTTTTATTGATTGAATTTTTTATGAAACTTCATGAATATGATCTTCTCACTATCGAGATCATATCCATGAAGTTCCATAAAAAAATTCAATCAAAAAGTGGGTGAGATGATCGCCAACATTTCAACGGTCGAAAATGCTTATTTATACCATTTTTTTTACATATCACTTCATCTCAACGGTTTTTTTATTGAATTTTTTGGTGAAAACAATTGGAGATGATCTTCCCATCATGGAGATCATATCCATGAAGTTTCATCAAAAAATTCATTTTTTTACTATTTTAAAAAATGATATGTACCGTAGTCTGCACTACAAGGAGTCCTTACAGGAGAGGGCCTCATATATATATATATATATATATATATATATATATATATATATACAGTAATGCTCTTGTGCGGACCAGTACGCATTTTAAGAGTACGGACCGAACATGTATCACTTGGCGGTAAGCCTATAAATTATCGATTAAATTATAGACACACTCTCTCTTACCACCACACAATATATGTCCGGTCCACACTCTTAAAATGCGAACTGGACACGTGTCACCTAACGGTATGCCTAGAAATTATTGCCTATATTATAGGCACACTCTCTTTCTTTTCCGGGTTCACCGCCAAGTGACATGTGTCGGGCCGCATTCTTAAAATGTGGTTTAATCCGCACAAAAGGAGGACTGTATATATATATCTATATAATAAAGTAGGAAACTTATGTATGTCATAAGTTTCAACTATGATGTCATCGAATGAGTTTTTTACTGTAATACCCACTTTGCCCTTTCATTCTTTGATTTCCCTCTCTTTTTCTCCTCACTAATTAATTTCCATTCTTTCACTTTAATTCAAATACAAGGTTATTTTGGTGAACACGCCACAAAATCACCTTCTCACTCACCCTAACCCCCACGATCTCCCTCCTGAAACATCATTCTCTTTCCATTCTCACAAAAAATCCACGCCCCCTCCCAGACCGACTCATACGGTGCCTCCATCTGCAAAAACATTTATCTCTCTCTCTCTCTGGTAGCTTCTCTCTCTCAGGTCTCCTCAGCTTCTCTCCGCCATACTATTGTTTGTTAGGGTTTGGTGTTGCGTGTATACTCCGTATTTTTCTGTGTTGTTATGAGAAAACGTGAATGATTATTTTGTGTGGATTTATATTCATTGATTTCAGAGTGCATGCAATGATGGGTATTACACATTTCAAGGGTTCAAAATTGAGCTCACTATTAACCCTCACGCTCTTAACATATAAAAAAGGTATATTTTCCTTTCAAAATTTGTTTGGGGGTTCACCTCATTATCTTTGGGTCTAATTTAATTTTTTCTTTTCATATTAGGGATTTTCTTGGTGGTCCGTTGGGATTTTCTTCATCATCAGGTAACATTTGGGTTTCCAATTTAGGGTTTTCATTTTTAGGGCTTTCAAGCTAGGGTTTTTCTTTGCCATTACTTTTTTGTTACATACTAACATTTTTTTGTGGTATGTTGGTTTATTGTAACATTTTTATTATATATTTTTGTTTAAATCCCATTTCCCCTGTTTTGAGATTATATCCTATTTCATTATTGTGGTAATGAGCAAGTGTAATTTTTGTTGTCTATTTTTATAAATTGAATGTATATGGTGTTCAAATTTAGGTAATTATGGTATTCTATTTCATTATTACGGTAATGATCACCTTGACAGCACATGTATGTAAACATCTTAGGTAATCTCTCTTTCTACATGTTTTGGTGTCGTATTCGCACATCTGTCATTTTGGTAACTTTATATTATGACTTAATATAGGGTTTTTGATATTTTCAATTTGTATTCTCTTAAAGTTGGAAATAGGGTTATGCTACAAAAAAAAAAAAATCGGGTTGATCTCATAATTTGAGGTGTATGTACGCATTAGCCTTATAATTTTATTCAATTTAGAACTAATTTAGTAAATTTTGTTTGTTTTTACATGATGTGTGTTATATGAATGTGTGTATGCGTGTAATGCATTGTTGCAAGTTTCTTGGCGGTAATTTATTATTTAGAATTGTCTCTTGTTTTATGCATTCGAATGTCAAACTTGAGATGTGCATCAAAGTCATTGTGCATTCAAGTTCAGCGCTCTTCTCTTCAGTTAAAAGTTTTTACTATCTGAAGAAGTTGAATAAAGGAAGTCGCGTTACAAACTTTTATTTCACTTCTATTGGATTAAGAAACCGCGTTACAGTTAAAATATTATGACCAAGATTTTATTTTCGGATTAAGAAGTGTTTAAGAATTGTCTTTCCTTTCCTCATGATCGACACGTACCATTTATGTGTAAATGTGTAAGGTTTTGATTGATTAGTTTTGGATTTCTACCAAAATTAATGGTTGTGTATGTAATGAATGTTTTTTAATTCTAAACTACGATTTTGCGCGTCTCTTTTGTTCTATATCTCTAAACTTAGGATCTCAGAAAAATGTCTGGGATGGAGAGATTGCAAAGGATGTTCGCCGATGCCGGAGGTTCTTTGGGTCACCCGCCATCGATTCTCCAACACTCGATACATCCGAGCAAGTTTAAATCTCTTCACTTGCCCTCCTAAAGATGCCCAAACATGGGAGAGTTGGGTTGCCTATGGAGGTTATGGTTTTGATGTTGGGTGAGTTTTTGGATGAGTACACAATTCGTGTATTGGATGTTTTTGCTATAACTAATATGATTTCTATGCTCAAACAAACTGGGAGACCTAAGATGGTAGTTGGATGGTACAATTCTCATCCCATGTTTTACTATTGGCTCTTTGATGTCGACATTAAGACTTAGCAGAGTTTTGAAGCTGTAAATCAACAAGTTGTGGCAGTGGTGGTGGACCCCATTCATAGTGTTAAAAGGGAAGGTGGTTATTGATGCCTTCCGTTTGATTAACCCCCAAACTGTGATGCTTGGCCAAGAGCCACTTCAGACAATATAAAACCTTGGGCATATCAATAAACCATCAATCTAAGAATTAAGCAGGTATTGTTACTCAATAGCCATTAATACAGTAATAATGAACTCTAAGAGAATATATTACTCAATCTTCACAAGATCGTTCGAGAGATGATAAAAGTAGCCATCAAATACAATAAAGAATCGTTCCATTTGTGTGTTTTTATTATAATTGATTAATTATTTCATATCTTGAATGAAATTGAGCACTAAAGATATTTTGGAGCGCGTGTTATGTGTTTTTATTTCAAATTGTCATAGATTGAATTTTTATATTTGGCGAAGTATCCAAGGAAGGGTGTGCCATCGTTCCATTTCTGTATAAGCCCGTTTCATGCACATAAAAGTTATGGATGAGCTTGCATTTGGTCATAGAGGACCAAAATAAAGTTAAAATTGAAACTATCATGTCTACCATTGCGTTTCGAAAAATGAATCGTTTGAGTTTTCTCAGATTTTATTTTTTATTAGTTCATGCTTTGTTGAGTTGAGTATTGGTGCAGGTGAATGTCGCTTTACCGCCTCTAAAATGCATCTATGGTTTTATTCTATATTTTATATTCAAATTTATTATTTTTATTTAAACTCATATCATCTTCCCACTCTCTCTATGTCGCAGCCTTGGCTCACACCACCTACCACAAAAAGTTGCACATAAAAGAAATTTTTATAATTCATTTATTAACCTGTATTATAACATTTTTTTTGTTTATTAGGTTCTTGATGCAAATTTATTAGCTGCTATCCTCGAATTGCATTTACACATGAACAAGCCCCCCTGTTGTGTGTTTGGCAGAGGCGACGGAGAAGATTGAAGGATGGCAATGGATAACATCGCTGGAGCCATCAACACTGTCTTCGTTCAGCCACAAGAGTCCTAGTACAATGTTCACCAATCTCTCATCCTCTCAGTTAGTCAATTTTCTCTCCATTTCTTTCGCATCCCTCTATCCTTTACTGAATCAATCATGATTTTTTTGTTAAATTTATAGGCTATTGCCAACTCAAAAGAATCAAAGTTTCATAGATATGTTAAAATATGCTAAGAGTTTTCAAGAAGATGAGGACGATGATCTTGAAGAAGACGATTTTGTTCTGTTTTTTTTATGCAGTTTTTTTCCTTTTCTATTGTATATGTATGTCTTTTTTGTTATTTTTCATGAAAATTCTCATTGAGGAGAAAGTTTGTACATGTGCATTAATCTTGAAATGAGCTTTTCATACATTCAGTTCTGGCAATATTTTTAACAATCAGGTGCAACGTTTGTAACAATCAATTGCTTTCCATTAATATTCGTTTTGTATTCCAGATCGATCCTGTCGAGGACTATGATAGCAACCTTTTTAACAATCAGATGCTTTCCTTATGTTTGATGGTTGAGAGCAAGAGGTTTCCTGGATGGGACTTTAATGCTACAACTGGAAAATTTATTGCTTTTATTTAAGTTTGTTTTGTGCCAAATATATTACAGGTAATTGTTTTCTTTCAACTTTGCTTTCAGTGTGTCAACATAAAAGTGGTTGAAAGTCTGAAAATTGCATAAAAGTGGTTGAGTTAATGGTTGAAAGTCTAAACATATATAAAAGAATGGGTGAGCGGGTTTGGAATAGTATGCATTTGTAGTCTTGCTCTTAATGGATTTAACACTGATATTGGTATATGCTTGCCTTATGTTTCTATCTTTGATACTTTCAGTGAGCGTTATTTTATTTCAGTAATACACCTCCCCCCCTCACCTCCCCCCTCTCCTTTTCATGTAACGGGATGGCCTTATTATGCGTTTTTGACTGCTGCATCTAACCAGCTAGCTTGGCAAATTTGGATAGTGGACTTATCATCACGAGCTGATTGTAATAGAAAGTGAGTATATTTAGTTTATGTTCATTGCAAACATAGAAAATGGGTGTAAAAGGTTTTCTTGGAATGTAATTCCATATTAAGATTTTACCTGCAAAACATCATTTAGATTTTTTTATTTGCAATTTTTTTTTTGGGGTGTAAAAACAGAGTTTAATGACAGTTTATTAATCTTTTTTATTTATTATGTTACAGACAACCTTCAATGACAGAAGATGAAGATATTCATTCTTTGTGTTTTGAAGTATGTTCGTTTTATTTGGAACTTTTAGACAATAAGTATGTTCATTATCGGGCTTTTTGTGTTTGGAACTTTTAGATTTTATTTATGGTTTTTTCTTTGATGCTCATCAAAGATTTTATTTTGTTTTTAATTACAGAATTAGGGCTTTTTTCAATTTTAGTTCTGTTTTTTTGTTGGTTTCGATCTAACTGTGAGTATTTTTTGGTTTAGTTTTATAGATCTAACTGTGATTTTCGAGACTCTAGAGATACTATTATTGGAACCAAACTTTATGAGAGATAAATCTGAAAAGATTATGTTGACTCTGGAGAGGATTGAGATTATATAGAGTCAACAGAAGAGGTAAACTAATCAGAGGCGATGACCGCTAAAGTTCACAATGAGAGACAATGTTTTGATGAATGTATCTTCCATGAAATGGGTAATGAGGTTTGTAAAGAAAGTTAAATTGTCAGCATGTTATGTAGGACCATCTATGATCATTCAGAGGGTGGCATCTCTAACATACCGATTAACACTGCCAGATATTTTACACACATAAGGTTTCCACTCATATGCAAAAAAAATAAAATCTATCAAAGAATTCATATCACTTTGATAATGCAAGAATAATTATATATAACTACTTAATTAAAAATATAACAAAAATATAACACTGATATGTTTGCGGAATGGCTGTTTTCCCCATGAATATGATGCCTTTTAGAACTGCCAGATCTGATGCAGTTAGTTTGATCTAATGCAGTTGTGTGATGGTAAAAATATAACACTAACTGCCAGATCTGATGCAGTTAGTGTGTGATCTAATGCAGTTGTGTGATGGTAAAAATATAACACTAACTGCCAGATCTGATGCAGTACACACCTTTTATGTGTGATCTAATGCAGTTGTGACCCATGAATATGATGCCTTTTAGAGCACAAGTACACACCTACGTACTCACCTGCGAGATCTGATCGTGTAGGTAGAATTAGATTGATGCCAAGGTTAAAGAGTTTACATATGCTCATATCTGATCATAACAGATTTTATGTTTGCATTCTACATGTGCGCATATCTGACACTAAAGTTGAGTAATTATTTTGAAATTTCCTTTATTGATTTTGAATTTTCAAATGTTTTTGTGCAGGGCGCTATGGCCATAGCTAAATGAATTTGCAAATGATTGACCTGTAGAAGTTTGTTTGACGTTATTAAGGACAGTAACTTGAAGCACTGCTAGAAATTAAAGGTCAACAATGTTTTATGGGCCAATTTCATGAATCAAACTAACTTGACATTATTAAGGCCACTAACTTGACAAGTCTGGTATGTTATTCAGGCTTTTTACCTGCTTCTGAGTCGCACCAATCTCCATTTTCCTTCTTGATTTTATGGATCATAAGAGCATCCCTCTTGACCTTAACTGATTGATTAAAGAATTTTGAGTTGGTATCACCTTCCAAATCCCATTTTCTACTCATTTTCTGCTTCCAAAAGTCCTCTTTATTTTTTAAAGCCAAGCTCAAACTAGCATTGGCCTTATATAGATTCTGCCTTAGCTCTTCATTTTTGTGCATTTTTTCTTTGTTCCTAACTGTTATCTATATTGACATTAGTTGTAGCTCTTCATTGGCATTAGCCTTAGCTCTTCATTTCAGATGGTGCGATATTTGATTTTTCATGGTGAAATTTGTAAAGTTTCTTGCATAAAAAAATTCTATCTGAATATTATTCTTTGTAAATTTATGTGAATCAAATTAAAAAAAGACATGAGCTCGGGGACAATGTGAAGTTAAGATCTGCAAATTGATTCAGAGTGAAGTTAATATCTGCACCATTGTAGATACAATGATTAACAGAGGAGACGATGTGAAGTTAAGATCTGCAAATTTCTATCTAAATATTATGGCCTTTTGAAAATTAAGTGCCATTTTTTGCTTTATTTTTCACCAACATCTAATAAGACCTGAGCTCGACCTTTTTCCCCGTTTTGTATTGTTTATATTCCCCTATTTGATTATTGCCTCTTTGATTACAGGTAGCACGAACATTTATCATTGGTTTATGGCAGTTCTCTTCATTATCGCAATCAATTGGAGATGGTTGAGTTGGTGGGACTGGAAATTTATAATAGCAGCTAATTCAGTTGTTGCGGTAATAAAAGATTAATGACAACAATCACATGATCGAATGCAAAACTAAATTTCCAATTGTCGTTCTTTTCAGCATGATCTTTGGGTTAATTAAAATTGCCTCATATAGTATGGAAGCAAAATTGAATTGCGACGACTGCTCAACTCACAATTGTCCAATATATTCTTCAAATTGTACGTATTCACTCCTCTATCTCTCTCTATTAATGAACAAAGTGAAAGTCATAACTTCTATAAAGAACAATATTAGGAAAGTCTTTCCGTTTCTATAAAGAATAGGGCATATCTAATATTATCTTTTCTGATTTTTTTTTTTTTTGCAGATGTGGTGTTGAGTGACATCCTCCCTAACGTGCGACAACTTGATCGAGAACAATGAACATCGATAATGCTTTGCGCTTGATATGGTGTTGCGTGTAATTGACGATTTTGAGTGTCGAACACAAAGAAGATATATGATACTCTGATTCAAAGTGTCTTGAGCGATAATGTGTGAATTGGCATATTTAGTGTAAAAGATGACACATTCCTGCCTCTTTCGATTTAGTTGCTCCTCGATTGGCTCAAATTTTTGGTTTCGATTTAGTGCGGTTGGCCTCAAAATAAGATTTATGATTTACTGTGTTTTATCTTTGTATAAAAGATTAATCTTATTTAGTTGTTGTTTTGTTCTTGGATATTATATTAGTCTTTGGTTTTCGTGTGTCAATTTTGCAAATTTAGCGTTGAAGGCATGAATTTACTCGAACAAAGTGTTCACACATTTGTTTTTCGAGTATTTTTTTTATTTCTCAAACAATGTGGATAGTCCTATAAATAAAGAAAAAAATTTCCACATTTTTTAAATTGTTTACACTTTTGTGTTGTAAAGAAAAACTTTGTGACTTAAATTGTTTACATCTTCAATACATTGGAAATTTTCTTCGTGCCTTTAGGCACGTACTTTGAATTTTTTTTATCGGTTTGCAATTATCAGCGTGCCTTCAGGCACGGGCATACCCTAGTATATATATATATATATATATATATATATATATATATATATATATATATATATATATATATATATATATATTTCTATTCGTTTTTAACATTTTTCTGATTAAAACTTAACATCAATTTTAAATTATATAACAAATATAAAAATAAGTTCAAACTTACCTTAAATTCACAAATTTATAATTCACTAATTTATTATAAATTAATTTATATAATTAAAAAATTTACACAATCATATAGATGATCAATGTTTTCCTCTATCTATTTCTCTCGTGTCAGTGTTAGATTGTACCAATTTTCGTCAACTTTATCTTGGCCACAGAAACACAAATATTTGACTGGTTGACCAAAGCTTCTCAAGACCGATTAAATGTCTAACTGAAACTGGGTACAAAATTATTTGGTCTGGTCGGATGTTTGGGCAGTTATGGGTGAGAGATTAAAGAAGTGGTAGCGTCTCAACCACAGCTGTGCCCGTACTCCGCCAGCACCTCCTCTTTTTGTCCAACAATATAGACCGTTCAGAATTGAGTGCTGGTTGGAATATGTTGTCTACCATTTGAGCCACGTTATCATCAATTAAACAGGTATAATACCAAAAACAAAATAAAATCGGTATGATAACGAATAACCATTAGGGAACCGGTTTTTCTAGGAATTTAACAAGTCCATTTTCCAACATATGAATCTTAAACTTTTTATGAGAGCACTGCATGCACTAAATTGTTTAACAATAAGTTTTAACGGCTGTTTCTTACTTTTGGAGCATGTCTATCTTGGTTTGAAATAATCACTTTAACTTGCACAACGTATTGTATATGCATCTCACCATTTAACTAGGCACTGTCATCTTTGGTAATATCACCATTCATATAAAACTTTGGTAATATCATCATTCATATAAAACTTTAGGTGATAGCATCTGAGACAAAAGAGCAGTTAACTGAGTGGTAAAGAAAACTCTTTCAAGGAAAAAAAATGTTTTGTTTATTATCAATTTTCACTCGCTTGTAAGAAGACAAAGATATGCCTGGATCACCTACAAAACGAACAAAAACATTGCGGATTGCGAGTACACTTTCTTATGGGTAATAGTGCCAAGGGCACGTGTTATACAATAGGATCAAATATTAAAAAGTTTTTTAAATATTTTTTAATATATATTTTGTTCAAATTTTTTATTTTGTACAAAAAAAAGTATCTTATTCTCTTATTTTTAAAAGTAGTAAAACTTTTTTTGATATGGTGATTTTTTGGTGCAAAATAAAAACGCTTGAACTAAACGTGTATTAAAAAAAAATTGATAGACTATTTGATATATTGCCCTATACAATACCCCTTTTACCTTTTAGTTATATATATATACTAGGGTGTACCCGTGTCGATGGCACGGTGAAAAATTTACTCTCGGTTGTTTATTATTATAGTACATTCATACCCGTGTAAATGTCAGGGTAAAAAATTTAATCCCGATTATTTCGACTTTCATGTCGTGTCACCGTATCGTGTCTAAATTTAAATTTAAAAGTGTTTATTTTTAAAAAATATATATTCTAATGTGCTGATTTAAGGGTTATTTAAATCACATTTTAAATTGAACACGACACGTCTATATAAATGTCAATTTCAAATCAATTACAATGTACCGATTAAAGCAATAGATTAAAACGTTGTAAAAACGTTCCGGATAATCCGTAATGATTAGGTCTGGCAAAATATAGCGCAAGCAATAACATGTAAAAACATTGTACATATTATAGCGCACGCGATAACATGTACAATCCCAAAAATATATTTAATTTGAAATGCAAACAAAATGTATTTATGTCAAAATTTTAAGTCATGTAAGACACGTTAGCTTGTAAGTTTTTTAAATAAATTAAAATGGCAAATAAAAAAATGAATTTTTAAATAGTAAAAACACTTTTAATAATTATTTATTTAACAATTTAAATTTTCTCATATTGATACTGTAACCGTTAAAGAGTAGTTGTTAATGTTTACCTATTTAAAGTGAAACATTTTTAATCAATCTGGAGAAAAGAGAAAATGATTTTTGAGTCATCATTAAACCAGAAGCTCTGCAAACAAAATACTTTTCAAGACCCCATATTTGCCACACAATAGTCATTTGAGATAAGTTAAAACACATTAAAAAAAAACTTGCAAAACTCTTCAAGCAAAAGATGCTATAACAAAACTTGCAGTAAACACAACATTTTTCTTGTAATTCAAATTCAAAATTATAGTTAATGTTTATTGATTCATTAAAAAAAATGCATGCAAAAATCACACACCTCTTCGTTGAGATTTAAATTTTTTCGTTGGGATTTAACTTTTCTTTTAAATGACACGTGCATTATTTTTTATAATGTAGTAATATATCGTCATTAAAAATTAATAGATGTTAAAATGTAATTGTCAATATTGTATTACGGTCTACTAATAAATACATTGTTAATTTTCAACCAATCGAATCAAGAATTTTTTAAAGTGAGTTGTGTAATATTGTTGGGACAATTAATCAACAATTTGTAACAACAAGTGATTCATACATCCAAAGATAAAAAATTTAAGATTGAAATTCACCAGTTACTAAGATTGAAGATAATTGTATCAAGGTAGTAAAATTTAGTTAAATAATTAAATATACCTTTTTATAATACTATTATTAGAATTTTACCTTTCAAATATTGAAAGTTTGATCACAACTGCCACCTCTCCCCCAACCAAGATCCCCATTCTACCGACTATTAAGATTCAAAACAGTACTTGGATTTAGGGCATAAAAACATTATTTTCTATAGGTGAGCCAAACTTTTGATCACAAAGTGTAAAGAATTCCATAATTACACAAAATTAGATGAGATATAAAATGAACATTCAAATAAACACACAATAAAAATGAATATGCAATCAAATGAACACCGCATCATAAATGAGTTCTTGTATGGGTAAAAACTGAACCCGATAAACTCAAATACCCCCCCTTTTTCATTTGATTATGAACCGAGTTCTTGTATGGGTAAAAATTGAACCCAACAAACTCAAATACCCCCCCTTTTTCATTTGATTATTGAACCGGCTAAAAAGCCTATTCCTTCTCCCGGTACAGTCATCAAATACCCAGCGCTGGGCCAGGTCATTCAACTTCAAGAAGGTGATCAACGAAAGAATGTTTCAACCTCCCCTGTTCAAAATACATGATTTTTTATTTATAGTGGTGATTACGATATTAACTTGAGGCTGCTCCTCAAAAACTTATTCAGATAGATTCCTCTTGTCCAAAACCCATCGCTTTGTGAGATCACTGTGTGGATTTGGTAGAATGAAAAAGTTTAGAATAAAAGTACGGTGTCATAATACAACTAAACACACATGGCTAAATTGAACCGATCTTTATAATAATCGAAGATGGAAGAAAACAGGAGGAAGAAACCTCACAACACAAAACCAAACATAATGGCCTCTATCTCTCTCTCTTTAGTAGAGAAAAACCAAACTATAAAACTCAACACCCTTAGCAAACACACACAAAATAAAAATAAAAAAACTTGACCATCGTCTTTTCCATGATATCACCACCTGATCTACAATAGCTAAATCAATACCTGCAAACGAATAAAAAATCCATGAGATCACCACGAGATCTACTCTAGAGTACTTTCCTGTATATGGGTTTCTTCGTTCTTTTATAAAGCCGGTGTCTTCTTCTACCTCAAAACCGGCCATTGATGGTGACCCATTTATGGACGTAAACAAAGCAGAGAAATAAATCCAAAGCCGAAGATCTGGAAAAAAAAGCAGAGTAACAAATGATAAAAACGATCCAATAAATCTAAGCAAATAAATTACCAAAAAAAGCAAAAGGTTGGCATTTTCCCAAACATCTGTGCAAGGTTGAAAACACTGTCTTTATAAACTGCACTCCTGAACAACTAACCAAAAATAAAAATGAGTACTTCCTGACGATTAGAATCCTATGTGCTCCAGAAAATGCGGTCTTGGTGGCCAGGTTGGACACGGTGGCGACACGGAGACCTGAGCGGAGGGTGGTGAAGCAGGTGAGGGGGCGGTGAGGATAGGGGTGAGGGGAGTTGTGTTTTGTGAAAAAGGGATCGGGGTGAGGGGGTGGTGAGGATAGGGGTGAGGGGTGTTGTGTTGGGTGAAAAGGGGATCGGGGTTTGGCGAGGTGGTGGTAGATCATGGGGGACGTGTCCACAGCTGTGGAAAAAGGGAGGAGGGATATGGGGGTTTGTGGGATAGGCGGGCCAGGGTTAGAAGGGGGCGGAGGGAGTGGGGGGAGGGGGGCACAACAATGGAATGGTTGTTCAAGAGAGAGAGTCTTTGTAGGTTAAATGGCGTCATTGATAGAGAGAAAAGTGGCGTCTTGACAGAGAGAAATAAAGGGATACAGTCGTTGTAGCCCATTTTAGCCACTCTAGGTGGCGTGTAGGAGACCTTTTTGTGAGGGTGATTCTAAACCGTTAAGATCTAAAATCCAGCTTTCAATCTGAGCCAAACTCCTCATTCAATCCTAGCCGTGAGTTGATAAAGACCAAACTCACTAAGTTTCAATCTCAACCATTAGTTGGGGGACACCAAAAGTCCCTCCTCCTTTATTATATAGATACACACACACACACACACACACACACACGGAGCAGATCAAAGGACGGGTCCGTACGGACTAATTTATTTAAAATACTAAAAAAAAAAATTGAGTCGGTTTTTTATTTTGGTGTTTAAACATTTCAAGGTACCACCTCAAAATAATTTTTTTTACTACTTTAAAAAAAGGATCAAAATATGATAGTTTTATATTTCTTAAATATTGACATATTTTGATCGATTTGTTTAAAACAATAAAAAATTCATTTTGAGTTGATTTTTTTTCAAGTGTTCCTTGAAATGTTTAAACACTAAAAAAAAATCAACTCAAAATTATTTTTTTAGTATTTTAAATAAATTGGTCCGCACCAAGTCTGCATGGACTTGGTCCGCACTTGATCCTGCCTTATATATATATATATAGTACTGATCTTGTGCGGACCGGACATGTATCACCTGACGGTGAACGCAGAAAAGATATCCGATCCGCACTCTTAAAATGCGGGTTGGTCCGCACAAAAGCAGTACGAAATATATATATATAGGCAGACTATCTCTCTTTTCTAGGAGTCTGTCTATAATTTAACTGATTATTTCTAGGTTCACCGCTAGGTGACACATGTTCGGTCCACACTCTTAAAATGCGAACTGATCAGCACAAGAGCAATATTGTATATGTGTGTGTGTGTGTGTGTGTGTGTGTGTGTGTGTGTGTGTGTGTGTGTGTGTGTGTGTGTGTATATATATATATATATATATATACAGAGAGAGAGAGAGAGAGAGAGAGACTCATACATATTAAATATACATACTGTTAACGCAAATCATTTTTTTAAATATTAAAAAAATTATGCTTTAGTTGGAATTTTTTTGTCTTATTTAAACATTTCAAGGGGCACATATCAAAAATCAGCTCAAAATAACTTTTTTTGCTATTTTAAAAAAATCGGTCAAATTTTCATAGCTTTCAAAAGATGCAAAAGTTTGATCAATTTTTTTAAAATAGCAAAAACAATTATTTTGAGTTGATGTTTTTATATGGGTCGCTTGAAATGTTTAAACGCCACATAAAAAATTCAACTAAAAAATAGTTTTTTTACTAGGTATACTTAGTATGTCTCGGAGCCTGTGTGTGTAGGCCTGTCAATGGATCGAATTTTATCTGAATTCGAATTTGAATCCGATCCATTTAAGCGGATATATATCATGCCTAAAATTCGATTACCCGATTATCCATTTATTAAATGGAGCGGATTTTGTAAGGACATAAATTTCTAATTGAGTCCCTGTATTGTTTTGACTTAATTTCGCGAACAAAACTGTGTTTGTAATATGTCATAGGGAGATTTTTATTTTGTCACGATCCCACTTGGTCTATGACATATTGAAGAAAATTGAAGACGTTGCGACAAAGCTTCAAAGAATTAATCATGCCGAAGTTTAATTGGTGCAAGTTTAATCGTCTTCAAAGTTAATTGCATTTCGATATCACTCAGGTATGAATGCGTATAGTTAATGGTGCTCGGAATTGTTTTTATAAAAGATAAGGATGTATTTTTATAAAGAAAAATGTTTTAAAATATTTTTAAAAGTGTTTTAAGTGTTTACACTACGTTTTATTCTGATATAATCGAAATAGAGTTTGACTTATTTGGATCTCCTTTAAAAGAGACGTTTTGAACAAAAAGTCAAACTGCCACGTCACCTTATTCAAACGACTTAGGGATCTCGCTCAAACGAGATGCCTATGTCGCGTGAACGACACGTTTTTCGAGGCGGCGCTAAATTATTATTTAAAGCGAGGGTTTCGTATGTGTGCATTCTGGAAAACAGTATACGAACCAAAAACTTGTTTGCACATGTTTTCTAAGGTTTTCAAAGCTCAAACACATCCTTAGAAGTTAACAAAGATCCGAGTTATCATTCTTATATGCTTACGTGATCTTGTTGCACCAAAGAAGTTTGTTCTATCATTGAACATCAAAGGGTTTTGCAGTGAAAAAAAGAGAAGGACTTCTTGTTCGACATCGTAGACGAATCAAAGCCAATCGGTGGACACTGAGACATACGTGGACGCGTGTGTTATGGACAGGTATCGTGGAAGAAGGACTTTCTTCGTGGACACTGTGAGAGGAGTGGTTTAAGATCATAAGAGCGTCAAGACCCATGGGGATCGAGTCGTTGAGTGAGTCTTTGTCTGTTCATTGTAAATCCACATTTATAGTGATTGTCTGGCTTGGGCCGTCCGAGGTATTTTTCCCGTTTTGGGTTTTTTCCTCGTACATCCGGCGTTGTGAGTATTCTTTACTTTATTTTACTGGATTTAATCACTAGATGCATGTTTAGGATTAATAAAGATAAAATTGGTTTAAAGTAAGAATTGAGTTTTCACAACTTGGTTTGGTGCATAGTTAAAAGTTGAATAATTTTTCAGAGAAAAATTTAGTTTTGTTTAAAACACACATATTGGGCACTCTTCAAATTGGTATCAAATCTAGAAAACATATTTGATTTGTTTTGTGATCCCGTGTGTTTGTTTATCTCTCATGTGTTTGTTTTCTCTTGATTTCTCTAAGCTTTGACGATTTACATCATTTGAGTTTAAAGTTTGCAAAACGTATTGAAGTTTTGGAGAAAGAAAATTATGGATTAAAAAATAGGATTGAATATTTGCAAAATTTTCAAATTCAAGTAGATATTTTTCATGAGCACTTTAGTTCCTTGTTTAAAGATTTTAATATATTAAAATTGGGGAAAAAGAAAAGTGATGATAGAGTCCTCATTTTAGAAAAAGAGTTAGAGGATTTAAAAAATTCTAAAGTTTGTGTCGTTGAGGAAAATAATTCAATTAATGATTTTGTGGCACGAGAAAAGGCTTTTAGGGATAAGTGTGCTCACATCGAGGGGGAGCGAGATAACCTTCTAGGGGTAATTGAAAATTTAAAGAAGGAGTCCCGAAAATTTGAGGAGTCTAATCGTTTGCTTGAGTCGGAAGTTTTGAAGTTAAAAAATGATTTAAATGACTCGAGTAGTGATGGTAGCGGCTTATCTTATTCTAGTGGTTCGAATGTAAAGGCCAAAACCATTGTTTGTTTTAGAGCATCAACCACATCCGAGGGTATTAGAAAAGGTCAACCTAAAGGTCCTGTTACTCGTTGTGTTTTCACATGTTCACATTGTGGTAGGTAAGGTCACCTAAGGAGTTTTTATTTTGATCTTAGAAAAGACCCTAGGAAGATTAAATGTAGTGTCCCATTGGTTTCCAAAACCCGTTTTGTTAGGTATACACTTGTTTGGGTTAGGAAATCCATTTTGGAGATGCTAAATGCTTCGTTAGTTGATTCTCACATGCATATACATTATTCATCTCTTGTTATTTCTTATGGATAGTAGCTTACATGTTTTGTCATACGCTAGCCCTTGCATCTTGTTTATAATTTTCTAGTGTTATGACATGTTTATCTCTTTGTATTATATTTTTCACTTGTTTGAGTCTTATATGAAAAATACAAAAAGATTTCGTTTTTGAGAAAACTTTTGAAAAGCCAAAAAGATTTTCGATTTTTTATTTTTGAGTTTACATGTTTGATGTGGCATATTGGTGTGCTTGGACCCCCCCCCCCACATCGTTTCATTATCCATGTGGCTAGGACATTTGGTCATTATTATCGATGCTTATAATGATCTTAACCATTGTTTATATGGGGTTGTTTCGAAGTTGATATTCATTTTGATTCGACTTTGTATATATGCCAACATTGCACACATGCACGAGTTTGTATGGATGTTTAACTTCTCCCCTCTATCTGTGTTCCCTCACAGTCTATCCCCAGCAGGTGATGCACATCAATGGGAGTCACTGTCATCTCCCCAAAACTCAAATGGATGGTGTGGGTAGTATCCCACCACCTCTCCCCCAGAGTTCGTAGAATTGCCGTAGAACAAGGCATCTCATCTAATGTAAACGACAGACCACCAAAACCTGCTGAAGAAACCACCCAACGCACCACTGCAGGAAGGTGCTCCCATACATCTCTGAACCCCATCGTCCCCTGGCTCGTCACAACAATATTAATCTGTCAAAACAAAAGAGAGAGATTTTTGTCAAAATTCAAAGAAACAAGAAAATGCAAAAAAATGCAAAAAAGAATGCCAAAAGTCACATAGTACTTACATAACCATCAGGGTGACTCACCCTAGATGATCGATGGTGCGCAGGCTCACGCAGAAGAGTCTATTCATTGGCGGCCAACTCAAACAGATTAAAGGCATTCTCGTTGCCTAACACTAAAGGCACCCTATCCTGCCACTCCAATTGCGCCCAATCATCGACACCTAGCCATGCCATGTGGATCTCACTACTAGAATAATCGACCATTTTCTAAACTGTAATGAAGAAAGAATGTCGAAAACAATCGCAGAAGAAAGAAGCAAAAGATAAGGAAGCAAAAAGTTGTGATAATGAAGAGAACTCGCCCCTTTTTATAGGAGGCTAAGGGGTACTGTCCCTACCCCTTCCCTAGGCAGTCCAAAAGACGGCGTCACTACCATTTGGCAACCCCCACAACCTGCCGGTCGGCAACCCCCTAAAATTTTGTACAAAAAATCCTAGAAAATTAAAAAAATTCCACAGAAAATTCCTAAAATTATAGAATAAATATTAGAACGTTTTTTCACAAAGAGTATTTTTTTTTCAAGCTCCCAAATCCCCAGCCGGATTAATACCACATTTTTCCCAGCTTAAAACCCTAAAAATCAACGCACCCGCATCCTCCAAAAACTCGCTACCACTCCCCAGTGGAATCCCAAAACTTCATCGGCAAAAATAAAATGCTTCTTCAGTAGGGCTACCCAAAATTCTAGAACTAAACCTTTCCCTACAAAAAATTAAAAATTTCCCCAAGCAGAGTTAGAAGCCTTAATTGGGTATCTCTCCCTAGTAACACATTCCTCAGCAAAATCTTAAAGCCTCAAGTCATCAATTATTTCCCCAATGAGATTTCTAGACTAAGAATTTCCCTTCTCAAAAGACATAATCCCCAGACAAATGTCTCCTCCCCAGTAGAGTCTCAAACAAGAAATCCCCCAGGAGAGAAACTTCTTACCAACTTACAATCCTCATAATTGACCTCGACCATCAGAATTGGTCGTCCCCACTTAAGGTCCTCAGAATTGACTTCGACCCTCAGAATTGGTCGCTCCTACTTAAGGTCCCCAGAATTAACCTCGACCCTCAAAATTGGTCGCTACTACTTAAGGTCCCCAGAATTGACCTCGACCGTTAGAATTGGTTGCTCCTACTTAAGGTCCTCAGAATTGACCTCGCCCCTCACAATTGATCGCTCCTACTTAAGGTCCTCAGAATTGATCGCTCCTATTTAAAGGTCCTTAGAATTGACATCGACCTTCAGAATTAGTCGCCTCTAATTAAGGTCCTCAGAATTTACCTTGACCCTCATAATTGGTCGCCTCTACTTAAGATCCTCAGAATTGACCTCGACCTACAGAATTGGTCGCTCCACCAAAGGTCCTCAGAATTGACCTCGACCCTCAGAATTGGTTGCTCCTACTTAAGGTCCTCAAAATTGACCTCGAACCTCAGAATTGGTCGCCCACTTAAGGTACTCAAAATTGACCTCAATCCTTAGAATTGGTCATCCCCACTTAAGGTCCTCAGAATTGGCCTCGGCCCTCACAATTGGTCGCTCCCACTTAAGGTCCTCAGAATCAACCTCGATCCTTAGAATCGGCCACTCCTACTTAAGGTCCTCAGAATTTACCTTGACCCTCAGAATTGGTCGCTCGTACTTAAGGTCCTCAGAATTGACTTTGACTCTCAGAAGTGGTCGCTCCTACTTAAGGTCCTCAGATTGTCCCCGACCCTCAAAATTGGTCGTTCCCACTTAATGTCCTTAGAATTAACTTAGACCGTCAGAATTTGTCATTCCCACCTTAGGTCCTCATAATTTATCTTGGCCTATAGAATTGGCTATCCCTAGCATTACCGACCTGGACCCTCTGAATTGATCATCCTCATCCTTTTAGGTCCGAAGAATTGACCTCTTTCTCGAAGCATCATGTGGTGTCTATTCGATGGATTTCACTCGTTCCAAGATCACCATTCGAGGGTATCTATAGACACCACATTTTAGGACCCCCTAAGTCTCTCCTTAGGACCCTAACACCTCCCTAATTCAGTACAAACCCTAGGTCATACTTCGAGTACCAATCTAGAGGCCATCGCGCCCTTTCGAGACCATTTGACTCCGATTAGCTCTATCATCAGAGTAAAATCTCAACAAAATTTAGAAGGTCTTTCAATACCCTTTCCAACGGTTCACCCCGGGCATAAATTGACATGACGGTTTGGACGAACGGACCATTTACTACCAAAAATTAATTTGGATGCCACCGGGTTCTCTCGGGCCCCGATTTAACCCTCATCAACTTCATCGTCAGAGTGAAATCTCAATGAATCTTCGAAGGGCCCCGTGCATGAAACAACATAACCGTTCGAATGAACGATCCATTTTACCTCGAAAAAGGATCCGGGGGCCACTCCCAAGCTCCGTTTGATCAAGGTCAACTCTTTAGATTGAACGAGACTAAATGAATCTTATAATGGCATTAAATACCCTTTATAACGGTCCTCCCCGTGTGTGAATCAGCCTTACGGTATGGATGAGCAACCCGTTTTACTCTGAAACATTATCAAGTGCTTTTGGGCCTCGGTTGCCCAAAGTCAGCTCTCCAAACTGAGAGAAACTATTTGGAACATCTAAGTGCCTCACATAAACATTTCAACGGTCTATCTTGTGCACAATTATGACTTACGGTTTGGACGAATGATCCATTATCGTCCGATGATCTCCTATCCAAAGGGCCAACAGGCGCTTCCGAGCCCCGTTTGACCCAAATTCAACTTCTGGACCCAGTAGAGGTCCAAAGGACTCTTAACATTATATAAATTACCATTATAATGGTATGGCCCATGCACGATTTGGATTTACAGATTGCGTTTTATGATCATTTTTTTTCAAAAAACTCTGCACAAGACTATCAATTGACATGTCCATTTCCCTGCCAATTGGCAGTGTGTCTGGGGTTACTTGCCAATTGGTAGGGCTAGGGGTACACCGATCGACAATCTCCCTACCCTTTACAAGGAGGTCATGAGCTCACTCTCAAGCCCCACCTCAGATCCATCAATATCAGTGATCTCAGTAACATTCTCTTACAATCAGCGATGTTTCCTTGTATGAAATTCCTTTCATCTTTCATTCCCATTATTTTTCATACCCAATTTAGAAAAATATCCTTCTCTATCATCCAACATTCAAGGGAGTTTATCAAGGATCAAGATCAAGCCTCAATTCTCCAAAAAAGGTCCAAATATTCTTCTCTTTCTTTAAATTTCTTTATTTTCGCTATATTTTTCATATATTCTTAATCTAGTTTTTACTTTAGTTCATGCACATTAACATCACATCCTTTAATAGTTATATTGCACATACTTTATTTTCTATAAAAAAAACAGAACAAAGAAAAAGAGGGTTACACCTATAAATTCTGACGGGATTGTTCACCACATTTTCTCAAAACTAAATATATATTTCTACACACACACATATAATAAAATCCCATTTGAATTTATGGGATAAACCCCACCCTTGTGACACATACAAACTACGTGAACTTGGATACCCTTATAGGCTACATAGGCGTTTCGGGCTAACACCCGAGACTGGAGTCCAATTTTCCAATTTTCTAATTTTCTAATTATCCTATTTTCACATTTTCATCCTTTTTATTTTATTTATATATTACTCATATATATTATACTTGTGATTCATATTTGCGCTTTATCCAACAAATGTTGTCGTTCCATTATAATGATCAATATCTCGATAAGCACACGCATCACATTAAATTATTATTTTGGGAATATTCCTTTGGATGACTTCACTCCATCTTTTCCATGATGCGAGTCGAGCGATTCGGATCTCCTCTTATATATACATGCACACATACTTCACGGAGAAATTAAGTAAAATAGTAACATAATCTCATGAGAGACCGAAAGGGGGGGATGGGTGCCTAACACCGTACCATTCCGTAACTTAGCCCCCAAACCTCTAATTTATTTGGTTTCATAAGCATCCATTAGTCTTTGATGTCGCTTTCTCGAGGCGACTACATGTTCTTTTGCCTATTTTGTGAAAAATAGGCTAGCGACTCTATCTCTTTACATCACCCCAAAAATGATGACGATCGAAGCACCCCACGATGTAGCTATGGGTGCGGGAACTTTATCCTCCCTCTTAGCCCCCGAAAGCCCGGGGAAGGGGATGATCTCAGGATGGCCACAGCTGTCTCTTAAACTTCCAAATAAATTTTCTAAGTGCCACGTGTCTTTCGAAATGATTGTTGATGGGTGAGCACGGTCTAGCATGGGAAACTCAAATGTTTATTTGAATATTTTCAAATGGATAATATCTCCACACTTAGTGTTTTTCTTTTCTTAACTTTCCCTCGCCTCTATCTTCTTAAGAGGTTTTGGAGAGAGAAAACCATCCTTCACCATTGTTAAACCCTCTTTCAAGATTTAACCTCTGAAAGCTTCCTTCTTACTCTATTTTCTACCACTATTAGTCATTTCTCCAACACTTCAAGCTCATTATATTTCAGCTAATTACATTTCCATTATTTTCAGCACTTCAAACTTTCTCATGGTTTCATTAGACGTCCCTATTGCCCCAGTCACCCCTACCACTACCCTAGACGCCACCGGCCTGATGGTGGCACGCTAAGAGAAACTCCGCTTCTACCACCATTCTCCCATTTTTTAAGGGTGATGATTTTTCTAGTGAGTTCAAGACTTTTTCTACAAGTGCCAATTGTGATCCCATGACACTTGATGGTGAAGATGACGATCCTGCAGTTTAGGGTTCCCTGCCCCTAGAGGGAAATCTTTGATTTTTTCTTAATCGTGGGGGCTTTCCTTGATCACAAATTGATTTATAAGGCCTAGAGGTTTCCTAACACACTTTGCTGCCAAGGCCAGTTACATCCAGACCACTTATGTTAATGCCCTGACGAAGATTAGGCGTCATCGCCCTTTTTGGTTTGGGAAGTTCACTATATCAAAACACAACGCTGCTCTACAAGTGCTAGTATCTCTATGGAACATTAATACTCACATTTTCCTCTCAGCGGGGAGGGGGGTAATTCACCATTACTCTTAAATATTTTTACGAACTTCTTCGGCTTGAGCCTATAATTACAACATCTTATTCTGACGAAGCTTTGGACGATGAAGAAACTGCTATCCGTGCAGACTTAGATCAAATATGCCAAACTTGCATAGGGAGTTCCAATAAGGATGTTTCACCCCCTTAATCAGTTACTTCTTTTATGCCCCTTCTGCTAAGGAAGGATCCTCCTCTCAAGTAGTTTATGGTAAAGGCCAAGACACGCCTTTAGACTTACCTGCCTATATCTTGGGCATTCTTTATCATTTTCATTTGCCTAGGAAACCCAACTACCAACCTCGAAAGGACTTAATAAACATCTCTATGAGACTGGCAAGGGGGTTCAAGCTCCCTCTGGATGTAATGACTTTGGGGTCCCTCTATACCTAGATGGACAGGATGCATATTGATATGGAGCATTTCCTAGGTCGGTACAACATGGCCAATTTTTCCAATGCCCTACTTCTAATGGGTTTCCTCAACACTCATTTCCCTGAGATAACTCTAGCTGAGATTTTTCTACTATTTCAAGAGCAACTCAATCCCCATCGCTTGCTCTGTTTGAACAAGAAGCAAAGTCGCAAGGATATTTTGCTAATTTTTTATAAGTCCAACGATTTCTTCCTGAGGCCATATAGCGAGGACACTTATGATCATTCCTGGTCATTCTTTTCTTGTGAAGCCAAAAGGGTTGAAACTTCTTATAAAGAGCTCATTGTTGAAGAACCATCCTTAGTTGTTGTTCTTCTTCTAGCCCCAGGTTTATTGCCTTCATATACTGAGTGGGGTACTACCTTGGAACCTTACAACACCAAACGATGCTCACAACAGTTTGGTTAGGATCAAGGAGCCCCCCGCCCCATTTATCATGCCTCCTTCCCCAAGTTAACCTTCTTCAAATCTTATTCCCGTTATACTATGGCACCCCGCCTAATTAAATACCATGTGATCACACCTTTATTAAATTAAATCAGGATTTACAAATTGGTTCATTCTTAGCATCACTATTGAAAACCAAATTAATTAAACCGATGCCAAATTTTATCTTTTTATTAAATAGACAACAACATGCGGAACTAAATAAACCATACACCAAAAATCCCAATCCATCAAAAAAATAGATAAATAGAATCCTGCCGAATAAACCATCGGCTAAAACCAAACTAAATAAAATCCATTAATAATAACCAAATCCAATATAATTGAATTGAGATAATAAATCTGAAATGGGCAACAAGCTCAAATGAAACTGTAACTAGAAAATAGAGTCCTACACTAGTAATGAAGAATAAATGCGTATCCCAGCTCCGCAGCTGTACTACCTAAGCTAACTAGACAAAATCCAAAACTCTGCAAGCATCCACTTGTGCCGCAGCTGCGTATCCCTGAAGTAGAATATCAAGTCTGGCATCCTTGTGGCTGGACACCTAAAAGGTTTTGAAAATATTTTTATAGCAAGAGTTAGTACTCAAAATATTTTGAAAATATTTAGCAAGAGTTTATCACAGTTCAAAATCAGTTATTGATTACACATGTTACGTACACTCTCGCGAGTATCCTCACCCCTCAACTATTGTGCACGCCTAACATTCTCTACTTAGCCCGCCTAGCTGAACTACCCAAGCTAACTAGACATAAGTATCAACCTAGACTATCAACATCTATTTCTCGTACATTAAGAGTTCAAATTAGCATTTCATTTATTTTCTCAATTCATTGATTAAGTTCTTAATTCATCCTTTTAGATGTACACTATCTAACTCTCTACTATCACACGTAAGTAGAATATTCATGCACACATACACACACACACACACACACACACACACACACACACTCACACACACACACATATATATATAGTAATAGTGACTCTCCAATGACCACCTTGAAGATAAGGGAATTAACATTCCTACATGTTTTCAGTTTCTCAATTAATTAAGTTTCTCTACTTAATTTACTTTTAGGATACCACGTCTACTTTCATGCACAAGTAGTATATTCTCATTTTTATATATTTTACACACTAATATATCCATTACGACGTCTATTATAATGACCAGTGTTAATAAAATGCATAATCTGCTATTAAGGTCATGTATTACTCATTATATTAAGACCATTGGTTCGGGATATCACCTCGAACCCAAAATCAAATAACAAACAATGGAGGCAAAGATAGTTCTAAGTCTTTGGACTACGGACATACCTAACATACCCAAATGACCTGCCAGTCTCACTAATAGACAACAGATAGTGTGCCACCCTAAGTTCTATGTCCTGGGGCACAAATCATGTTTTCCCTGAAATCGGCAAGGTGGGATCGCCCACTGCGCGAAGAACCTCCGTGATAGCAAGCAGCGTAGGTATGCTAACTCATAATAATCAATCATATAGGTACACACATAACCTATATATAATTAGTATGCATACACACAACCTTATCACACAACCTATATATAACTAGTAGGTATATATCACTCGAATATTCACCGTACTTCCATTATACTATTATTCTCACTATCGCAATTAATTGTGTCTTATTCTCTACTCTGAGGGCCTTAGTTAACCCTTTTATGAATTCAGTAGCTAAGTCTTCCTTACCCTAATGGTTCATGCCATAAGCTCACTCATGATTTCCTGCAATTACATTCTCATTCTCGTGAATTAATTACTTTGTCATTAAATCCTGTTTAATCGTCGTCTTATTTCTATTGATGCGACTAAACTCCCATAACTCTACCATGTCCTAATACAATATAAAAGATCCCTCAGTATATTCTAACAATCTCCCAAAAGTTTTCCCGACAAAAATTTAGGAGTTCTAGGAAAAAAGGGAGATTTCACATTTTTCTGGGAACCAAACAAGTTTGCCTCTGAGCCGAAACGGTTCGCCCCTATAATCTTCGTCTTCTTCATTTTATAGATGCATTTTTCACCATTAACACCCACATAACTTACATGTTTCTTCACTAAACTTAAAACCAATTATCCCTAACCATTTCTACATGCATTAGGATGATTTCTAACGTAACTTTTGCATCAAAACATTACGAATGACATTCAAGAATGAATTTAAATCTCTAATCCTCAAGAACCCAAGGTTTTCACATTATTTCTATATTATTCCTCAGAACACGGATTTAATTCGTGGACAATTACATGTAATCTCCATTTTATTTTCCTCTACTGATATCAAATCTTTCTTGAAAAACGTAATAAATGCGGTGTGTGATACCGATTTAAATTAATTCTCAACTTTCCAATTTGGCACACTTATTTAATTAGAGTCTATTCAAACCAAATCAATTCAGCCCCTAAACATGCAACTACGCATGTGTGTGTCAACCCATTAATAAATAAAGCACGTGACACAAATATTCAGGAAAAATCCCCTAAGGAAAAAACCTTTTATTTCTAGAACTTTGAAGAATTCACAAGACCATTGACTTACATATAAATCGATAATCGCCCAAAAGTGTAACGCACGGTGTCTTCGTCAACCCTTCAAAGCAACGGCTAGAAATGTCGTCTGCTGGAATCTCCCACAAGAACTCCAGATGGTCAACAATGAAGAAGAAAATGGCTTCTCCACAAGTGTGAACTTTATAGGGACTCCCTCCACAATAACACGTAGCTCTCCGGTTGTAGAGTTCTCCCCACAAAGGTAAACAAAAGCAAAAGTGTGTTCTTCAACACCAAAACAATACACCAAAGCATATGGGATTTTTGTGAATTGTAAACAAAAAGGGATTAAACCCTAAAAGAACAAGTCAAAAAGGATTCTGCAATTCCGCAGTTTTTAGTCTTTCAAAACGTTGGGACTTCTTAATAAAAACGAAACCATTTAATGAGTATTTATAGAAAATCATGCCGCCTCGGTATTAGAGATCATTCGAACGAGATAAGAATGTCACTCGAATGAAGGACACTTGTTGCTCGAACGAGATCGCGCGACATGCCTATGCCGCTCAAACGACAGTGCTATGTCGTTTGAACAACTGTTGCATAAAAAAATATTATTTTAATGTCCACCCCAATACTTAGAAAGAATACTGATTCTCAAATTTTGACGAAAAAGTCCGCTCCAACACTTAGAAAATAATTTGTAAAAATATCCCAAAAGCTCTAAGTGTAAAGTTAAGGTATTTAAAACATAACCTTACCAAAGTAAACTTTGCGGAGATTTTTTGATGAAGAGCTTGATATTCGAATCCGTCTTCGATGCTTGAATGTTTTTGAATGCTCTTCGACGATGTTGCGGTATATGACATAATAAATTGATAACGGACTTATAAAAATATGTCCTTACAAATCTCCCCTATGTCTAGGCCGGTACAAACATAAAAATATCCAAAGTATCAAATACCAAAATGCCTATAAGAATCTACCCTCCCATGAATAAATTTGCAAGATCTCAAACTGTTCTTCAAAAAGTCTTCATGAAATCTCAAAGCTTTTCTCATCAGGGCGTGCAACGTCATAATCTCTTTGTACCTACACACATGAGATAAAGCAAATACCTTCATGATGCATCGAGTTTGAAATGATATAAGAGTAAATCAGTGATAAAACAAATCTCCCCCATAATGCAAAAACTCCCCCGTAACATGATAATTCTCCCCCCCCCCTTTTTATGATGTCCCCAAATAGACAAATAAGAAGAAACAATCAAAACATGGAGTGTCACGATAAAATTGCATAGTAAATATGAATCAATCAACACGCATGCAAAGGAGTATCTCAAAATTTTCACAAACTATTTTTGATTTTTCAAATTTTTTAAGCAAAAATAAGATAAAAAAAATCACACCATGGATTTAAACTCAAACAACCAAGTCGTGGAAACAAAATGTATGGGTGTGAACACATTCGATAGCTAAATCAAATCAATCAATCATATGTGCATGATGCATACGTGTGCTCGTAACGAATGGATATCAAATTTATCCTTAGGTGCAAAAATTGTTGAATTTAGATGACATTGTCTTATGCAAATCAACAAATCAAAGTCAAAGTGATTTCCACACAAATAACGTCCAAAACTATTTAACGTTTTTTCAAGATTTTCAAGGACATGCAAACCCGTTTTAATTCTCCATCCAAACTCCCTCATATATACTTTCTTTTAGAGGTGTATAAACTAAATTCTCAAACTTTGGAGAATTGGTGCAAAAACCTAAGTGGCCCATAATTGACATTAATTTCTTTTTATTGCCTTTAAATTTTTTCGGGCTCTTTTAAACCTATTTGGACCCCGGATAATAAAATTCCTCAATTTTTAGGTCCAATTTAAACGGTGGCTTAATCGCAAATGATAAATGATAACCTTTCGTAGCCCTTCACCGTTTTAAAATAAACCACACAAACTCACAAACAACTCTTACATGCACAACTTTCTTATCAAGTTTTATCGTGCTTGGTTTGTTTTAAGGACAAGATTGAAGAGAAAACACCCAACCAACATGTGATAAGGCAAGCACAATAATCAAACAAATCTGTGCACGTGTGCAATAAAGGAAATCATGAGTCAAACATGTAGGAAGTAACACTTAATTACATCTCAATGACTCCAAACATTATAAAGCACATGGATGAATTGACCAATTATCTCAAAACACTATCAAATAGTCACATGGATAAATGGAATGAAATTGTGACTCGGTCATCCTAAGTGTCCATTCATAAACGGTGCAAACAAAATACACAAATCTTTTTGAATTTTTTTCAAAATTTTATCAAAATAAAATCTTTTTGTATTTTTCAAAAAAGGTAAAACATACAAAAATGATACATACTAGCAATAGGAAAATAATGTCATTATGGAAAACATCCTATGCTAGTAAACAAGTCAAACCTCAATCGTTAGGTGCATAGGGGTTTTCCAAAGGTGGTGCCAATTTATGAAAAACCTCCATCAAATTTTGTGAAGTTTTGACTAAAAACTTAACTTGCTCACCTATATGTGAAAACTCTCTCATGTAGTCTCCAGGAGCATGTAAAGTATCATGTGTGGGTGCATGTGTGGCAGAAACACGTGTAGTAGAAAAATGTGACACATAACCCAACTTAAAGCAAAAATCCCTAAGGTGTACTCTCCTTTTGCAATGGGAACAAACATATATAGGCCTAGGAACACCTCTCTCAAAGACTCTAGGATGCGCTCTCCTAATAGGAATGGGACACCTAGGTGGGTTAAGGTGAGACTCACGTGAATCTAACACTAAAGTGAGAACCGACTCGGGTGCTAATTGGGAAGAAGAAGCACCGTCATGACTTATTCCTGACTTCTCACCTTTACCTTAAGAACCACCTTTGCAACCTTCTTAGGTGCATTCTCAAAATTGACATTGACCTCCCTCGCACGTTCGATATCACTCTTGAGTTGGGATACACGTGTCGTCAGACTAGACAACGTGTTGGTCAAATCACACTTCTCCTTTCTTAAAACCTAATTCTCTCTCTCCAAATCTAACACCCGATGACCTAAATCTCTATTATACTTCTTTATTTTCAAGGTCTCGATGTAAAAATCTCTAAAGGCTTTTTGGAGCTCACTTTCATCTCCACTCTCAAATTCGCTCCCATCTCCACTAGAAACACTCGAGTCATCATCAGTGCTCTCATGACCTCTATCAACGTGAGACAAAGTGGGTGCGCTCACACGAATAGAAAAAGCTACACAGATCCCATGTGCTAAATCTTTATCGGACTCATCACCCTCATCATCATTAAGTGTGGAGGGCATATCAGTCTCTTTCCCATTTCTCCTTATCCTAGTAGGACACTCTTTAGTTATGTGCCCTTTTCCCTCACACTCAAAACACCTGATCTCATCCTCATTATCACTATCTTTGGCCTCCACTTTCTTTTTATTTGACTCAAAAGATATCTTTTTATTGAAAGAATTTTACTTATTCATTTTGAGAAACTTTTAAAAAAAATTCACAAGCAAGGCCACATCATCAAAGTCAAACTCTCCCTCAGAATTGGACTCACAAACTTTTTCTTTCTTTTTCTTAAACAGAGTCTTTAAAGCAACGCCTCAATTTTTAGCCTTAATGGTTTGGGGAAACATGTCTATCTCATAGGTTTTAAAGTCTCCAACAAGTTCTTCCAACTTAAGTGATTTCAAATTTCCCAAAGAGTTCAAAACAGTGACTTTAGGAATAAAGCGTTTTAGGAGAGATCTCGAAATCTTTTTAATGACATGCGTGTTTTCACTCACCTCATCCAAATTAAAACTGGTGTTAACAATGTTCGACAAACGTGCATAAAAATCATCAAAGAATTCATACTCAGACATGGTGATAGTCTCAAATTGGGTGGCCAAATTTTGTAACTTTGATTCTTTAACCGCCTTCGTACCCTCATGTGTCAATTTCAAAACATCCCAAGCCTCTTTAGACGTGGTGCATGTCATAATTCGGTGGAACTCGTTGGGAGTGGCAGCTACAAAAATAGCACTCAAACCACGTGAATTAAATTTAGACATTTTAAAATCATCTTCAGTTCAGGCCGACACGGGTTTGAAAGAGGTGATATTTTCAATGGTGACCGTGGGAGGAGTCCACCCATTTTCACAAAGGAATCAAACACGCTCGTCAATGGCTTTTAAACTAGATTTCATGCGAGCTTTCCAATAAGCATAATTAGACCCGTAAAAAATAGGCATCTGATTATACAAGTGCTCCATAGGAAATATTACAATTTTTCGTGATTTTTCAAAAAAAAACAATATCACACAAATTTTGCGGAAAATAGGAATACGTGATAAATTAGCGCAACCCGCTCTGATACCAAATTTGTAAAAGTGGTGATTGCTTAAATTAGCTCTGATACCAATTTAAAAAATGCAATAAATGCGGTGTGTGATACCTATTTAAATTAATTCGCAACTTTCCAATTTGGCACACTTATTTAATTAGAGTCGATTTAAGCTAAATCAATTCATCCCCCTAAACATGAAACTACATGTGTGCGTGTGTCAGCCCATAAATAAATAAAGCATGTGACAAAAATATTTAGGAAAAATCACCGAAGGGTAAAACCTTTTATTTTTAGAACCTTGAAGAATTCACAAGACCATTAACTTACATACAACCTGATAATCGCCCACAAGTGTAATGCACGGTATCTTCGTTAAACCTTCAAAGAAACGAATAGAAATTTCGTCCGCTGGAATCTCCCGCAAGAACTTCAGATGGTTAGCAATGAAGAAGAAAATGGCTTCTCCATATGTGCGAACTTTATAAGGACTCCCTCCACAATAGCACGTAGCTCTCCTGTTGTAGAGTTCTCCCCACAAAAGTAAACAAAATCAAAAGTGTGTTCTTCAACACCAAAATAATTCACCAAATCATATGGGATTTTTGTGAATTGTAAACAAAAAGGGATTAAACCCTAAAAGAATAAGTCAAAAAGGATTATGCGATTTCGCAGTTTTCAGTCTTTCAAATCACTGGGACTTCTTAATGACAAAAAACATTTAACGAGTATTTATAAAAAAAATGCGCCGCCTAGGTATTAGAGCTCATTCAAACGAGATAAGCATGTCAATCGAAAGAAGGACACATGTCGCTTGAACGAGATCGCGCGACATGCCTATGTCGCTCGAACGATAGTGCTATGTCATTTGAACGACTGTTGCGTAAAAAAAATATTATTTTAATGTCCGCTCCAATACTTAGAAAAAATACTCATTCTCAAATTTTGACGAAAAAGTCTGCTCCAACACTTAGAAAATATTTTGTAAAAATATCCCAAAAGCTCTAAGTGTAAAGTTAAGGTATTTGAAAATAACCTTACCAAAGTAAACTTCGCGGAGATTTTTTGAAGAAGAACTTGATATTCGGATCCGTCTTTGATGCTTGAATGTTCTTGAATGCTCTTCGGTGGTGTAGCGGTATATGACATAATAAATTGGTAACGGACTTATAAAAATATGTCCTTACATTTCTACATGCAATTCCTACCCAAACATGCATCTAAATCAATCTTTTCTTCCTAGAATCATCAAAATAATCAATATAATTGAAACCCTATTCACATGGGTATTATAACTTCATATTGATTTGAAATAAACACCTTCCTTAGAACTATAGGGCCTGATTTCGTGGTTTGTTGTTAGGTTTGATTGTTTTCTTCTCCAATCTTCCTTCCCAAGATGTTTGTGTTCAAGGACGCATTGAAAGCTCTAAGAATTATCTCCTTTCCTTCTCTAATGGCCTCTATTAGATTTGTGAGTTTCTAACCCTAGTATCACCCTTCTATCATCTGTTATAAGGTTACAAAATTCATAGGTCTCTTTACCTTCTATTATAAAATGACCAAAATACCCTCATATAGTCCCGATTTAGCCTAAAATTTCCCGTGACTCAATTGACATCCCCGGGCATACTATTCTAACTAATTTGACCCTTCCGAACTCATCCATGACCTCAAAATCATAACTCGAGTCACTTTAAATAAATATCCCATCTCGACCCCATGTTAGTCTAAACATGACTCCCGGTTGAGATAAATTCCAATTACGCCCATATCACTGGCTATGATATAATTTCTAATCATTAACCATTTGATATTCACTCAGTAAATATAATCCATAATATTATTCTTCATTTCACTCTTGATTAATATTTAATAATTACATCATTATTCAATTTAATTCAATTACATCTCTCGCGTAATTTAAAATAAAGATCATTTAATTACTCAATTAATTAAATCTCAGATATGCAGAAAATACGGGGTATTACATACTTCCCCTCTTACAAAGGAATTTCGTCCCGAAATTAGGTCATACCCACTGTGAAGAACTCTGGATACTACTCTCGCATGTCATCCTCCCTCTCCCAAGTAAACTCATCAATGCTGTGGTGTCCCCACTGCACTCTTACTAGAGGTACCACCTTAGACCATAGATTTTGATTGTTGTAATCTAGAATAGCCATGGGTATCTCCTCGTATGAGAATTATGGCTGCAAATCAATTTGATAGAGTGGAACATGCCAGAAAGCTCTCTCACTTCTCCTGTACTTCTTCAGCGATGCCACGTGGAACACGTCATGTATACGCTAAAGGTGCTCTGGTAAGCCCAATCTATATGCTACTGGTCCCACTTTCTCGATAATAAGGAAAGGTCCCACGTACCTCGGTGCTAACTTCCCCTTCTTTTCGAACCTTATAACTCCCTTCATAGGAGACACCCATAACAACACCTGGTCTCCAACCTCTAAATCAACGTGTCTTTGATCGGCATTAACATAACTCTTCTTCCTATCTTAAGCTATCCGAATTCGTCCTCTGATAATATCAATCTTGGCAGTCATCTCCTGTATCATCTCTGGCCCCAATAACTTATTGTCACCCACCTCTAACCAGTAAGCGAGAGAACGACAAGGCCTCCTATAAAGTTCCTCAAATGGTGCCATACCGATAGTAAATTGGTACGAGTTGTTATATGCAAACTCTAATAATGGAAGGTATCACCCCCAACCTCCCTCAAAATCCATAATATACATCCTCAACAGATCCTCCAACATCTGATTAATCCTCTCAGTCCTCCCATCTGTCTGTGGATGGTATGCCATGCTCAATCCCAAGTGTGTGCCAATGGCCTCCTAAAAGCTTTGCCAGAAGTGAGACACAAGGATTTTATCTCTATCAGACACAATGTTAATCGACACCCTATGTAGATTCACTGTCTCAGTCATGAAAAGTTGCGCATAATGTCTCGTCTAGTGATCGGTGAAAACTGGAAAGAAATGGGCCACTTTGGTCTGTCGATCGACTATCACCTAAATGGAATTGCGACCCCTCTGTGATGTTGGCAGACCTATAATAAAGTCCATCAAAATGCTCTCCCATTTCCACAAGGGAAACTCCAATGGCTGTAACATTCCGAAAGGCCTTTGGTTGTCAACTTTCATAAGATGACATGTAACACACTTTGAGACAAATTCTGTTATGTCTCTCTTTATTCTAGTCCACCAATACTGTCTCCTCGTGTCCTGGTACATCTTATCCCCACTGGGATGTATCGCAAACCTCAAACCATGAGGCTCCGTCACGATTGTATGCCTCATATCCTAATACTCAACGTTTGAAACTCTCACTCCCCCTTTTCGAAATACACCAAAATTTATTAACCTTGCATTTTCTCCATGCATTCCATAGGATTCATCTCACTACGGTTATGATAGTGCTCCTTGACATACACCTAAACAGACTATCTCCTTTCTCAAACGGATTCCAGTCCATCATTTATTTCCACTTATGTTTCTATCTTGCCCCACAGGAATAACTTAACACGTTTATTTCCATAATTCCCTATCTTGGATGATTATGAGAATTAAATTAACCAGGGCGCCCATACACCCTATAATCCCGTGCATTTTTTTGTACAAATGTCACACACATTATATTTATCTCAAGTCTGGCTCTCGCATTCTCGACGTGGGTATAACATACGGATATCCTTGATCACTCCACAATTCAAAATTTAATTCTTTGACATTTCCCCACCCATTATCTTGTGGTGCAAAAGTTTTCTTAGTGCTTCATACATAGCACTACCTGGCTCCACTAGCCCTATAAAGTATTTTCTCTACACGTTCAATAATTAATATTTAAAACCGATGTACTAACATCCAACAACGTCTCACCACTCCTAACGTTCATTAAGGTTCTTGCGTGTTGCATCCCGCAACGAAGTTCAAAAGGATTATCCCATTGCACTATTTCCTAGAATCATCAGGAAAGTTCGTGTGTCCAAAGCACATAACTAGGATATCATAAACCCTGTTTCTCGACACATTAATCAATTCATCTATGCCCATGTCTACTCAAGGCATCACACGATACGGCTCTCCCACTATCACTAAGTTCTCAGTGCATAACCAACAATGAGCTAAATCTCTCCTCCCAATGGTAAACTCGATATAACCTGAATGATATAAGTAAAACTCCCCACGGACTAGGACCAAACGTAACAAGACAACTATACTCTATGAAGTCTACGATACATTATAATATATATATGTAGGCTCAACTCTCTTTTAGGTGATGCCTCTCAAAACAAAATATTCCATCCTGGCATAGCGAGTACAATAGTCTTACAATGCAGTCTACTACTTCTCAAACCCTCGGTACCCATTCACTACACAAGATAATCATATGCTCTCCTCTCATAACCCCCATGAGGAGCAAACACTACTAGATAATATAAGATATCCTCATAGTATCCACACCTTCTCACCTGCAAATGGAACCAAAGAGAACCCCTCTACTCAACGGTAAATATATACACACTATATTAATATTAACAACATCTCTACTAAATTCGTTACACATGAGGATCTTGTATTAACCAACTAATGTGACTTGCATGTGTAACATAAAACATATCCCAATCACCCCGAGATAAAACTCATACTTTCATTGGCCAATAGTACTGGAGGTTCGAATGATCCCTGGACATAACATCCTCATCCCAACTAAATCAAAACCTTTTTATAATTGTCCTCCTTACCGGGCATCCTGTTCCTATCCCCAAATTCGCTATGGACGTTATCCACGCATATTTTCCTACTCTTTTCACATAAGACACCTCTCTACGTAATTCTCCTTTCCTTGACCCCACTGGCCATGTCGGGGTTGTCCTTCTCCCAGACCTAGTAGTCTTGACCCTGATTGCTACCCCCATTGTCCCTTTGGCTCCGCTGGCCTTATGGGGCTAGTTATTGACCTTGATGGACTGAACTGAATCCACAGTCACCTGGTAGAAATTCTATAAATCTCAATAAATAAAATGGGTCCTCTTCTGGGTATCTCCCCTGCGGTGTCTCTCTCGCACCGTTAAATCGAGTATTGCCCTTTGGCTAGATTCTCCGATTCTTATGGCCCCTTCACACGGAAGCGTTGATATAAAGCTGTAAATGTGCGACATTCACAATAATAATATAATTCGGTCAAGATGGATTTCCCATCCATGCTCTTGTATTCTACTCACGAGTCCATTATCAACTTACAAACCCTTTTTCATTCTTCATATCCCCTCCATTGGGTACAAAGTTTGTTAATAAAACCAACTTCTCCATCACGATCAATCTTTATCTGGCTCACTCATGATAGATTTCAAAAATCTACTCGTATCTCTGTCTAAACAGGTGAAGGAAGATTTTTTGGTCAAATCGTACCCAAAATTTTGTTAAATCCCAAATATACATCCATATACGTGGTGACTTGCTCTCATCACTCTATGCTACTCCTATGAGCAAAGAAAATTTTTGCTCGAAATTTAATCATACGTGTCGCTACACTCCACCCTATATAATTGTCTTTGGATTATCTCCTTCCATTGGCTCATTTCACTTCCTCTCTCCCCGAATCCTTATAGGTGGGTCCTCAAAAGAGTCCCTTCGACTCCCTCTTTTTATCGTCTACACTGGGTGAGTCTGAAATCTCACCACCGCTATCTACGACAGTGCTTAGGTAAGCCATTGTTCCCGAGTCATTAGCCTATTGACAAATGTCTGAACGGTCATCATGGTGACTTCTATCGCGATTACCATTCCCAAAGTACATTATGGCTTCAGCCTCTCCTCTTCTCCTATAATTCCTTCTAACGGCCCTCGCAGGTCGTCCTAAATTTTTCGGTGTACGAAGCCCAACCAAACTCGTATGAATCATATCAATTATTCATAATAGTAGGAGAACGTAAGTCGCATATGTAGAGGAATAAAACAATCCTACTACAAGGCTCTATATCAAAGAACGCAAAGCTGAAACGTAAAAAAGCCGCACAGATCCTAAGGACACTAGAACCTGATGCTCTGATACAATCTGTGACACCGTGCCTAATTAAATACCGGGTGATCAGTCCTTTATTAAATTAAATAAGGATTTACAAATTGGTTCATTCTTAGGATCACTGTCGAAAATAAAATTAATTACTAATCACCTATTAGTTAATTAAACCGGTGCCAAATTTTATCTTTTTATTAAACAGATAACAACATGCATAACTAAATAAACTATACACCAAAAAGTCAATCCATCACAAGATATAAATAAATAGAATCCTGCAAAATAAACCATTGGCTAAAACCAAACTAAATAATATCCAATAATAATAACCAAATCCAATACAAGTCTGAACTGAGATAGTAAATCTAAAATGAGCAACACGCTAAACTGACACTGTAACTGGAAAATATATTCCTATAATAGGAAGGAAGAATAGATGCGTCTAATCCAAAACTCTGCAAGTATCCACCTGTGTTGCAGTTGCGTATCCGTGAAGAAGAATATCAAGTCTAGCGTCCCTGTGGCTGGACACCTAAAAGGTTTTGAGAATATTTTTATGGCAAGAGTTAGTACTCAAAAAATTTTGAAAATATTTAGCAAGAGTTTATCACAGTTCAAAATCGGTTATTAATTACGTATGTTACGTACACTCTCTTGAGTATCCTTACCCCTCAACTATTGTGCACGCCTAATGTTCTCTACTTAACCCGCCTAGATGTACTACCCAAGCTAACTAGACATAAGTATCAACCTGGACTATCGACATCTATAAGTCCCCGTACCGCCCATATAGTACACTAATCGAGTTAACATTTCACGTATTAAGAGTTGAAGTTAGCATTTCATCTATCTTCTCAATTCACTGATTAAGTTTCACTACTTAATTCATCCTTTTAAATATACACTATCGAATAGTCTATTGTCACACGTAAATAGAATATTCACACACACACACACACACACACACACACACATACATATATATATATATATATATATATATATATATATATATATATATTCTTCTTATTGGTATATATATAGTAATAGTGACTTTCCAACGACCACCATGAACATAAGGGAATTATTATTCCTACATGTTTTCACTTTCTCAATTAATTAAGATTCTCTACTTAATTTACTTTTAGGATACCACGTCTACTTTCACGCACAAGTAGTATATTCTCATTTGTATACATTTTACACACTAATATATACCATTACGGCGTCTCTTATAATGACCACCATTAATAAATGGCATGCTCTGCTATCATGGTCATGTATCACTCACTACATTAAGACTACTGGTTCAGAATATCACCTTGAACCCAAAATCAAATAAAAAACAATGGAGGCGAACATAGTTCTAAGTCTTTGGGCTACGCACATACCTAATGTACTGAAATGACCTGCCAGTCTCACTAATACACAACACATAGTGAGCCTTCCTAAGTTCTATGTCCCGGGGCACAAATCCTGGCCTCCCTAGAACTGATAAGGAGGGATCACCCATTGCGCGAGAACCTCCGTGACAGCAAGCAACGTAGGTATTCTAACTCATAATCATCAATAATATAGGTACACACACAACCTATATATATATATAATAAAGTAGAAAACTTATGTATGTCATAAGATGAAAAGATGATGTCATCTATATGAGTTTTTTTGCACTACCCCTTTTGCCCTTGAAAATTTTGAATTCCCCCCTCTTTGACACACTCTAAATTTCCCCCTTCTCTTGAAAATTCAAAAATAAGGCTAGAATAGTATTTTAGCATTTTGATGTCATGTTTGTTACTCTCACTATTAGTCTACAACGCATTACTTTTCAATCAAAACCCCTACTACCCTTCCCCCACAACACAACTCCTCCCAAGCTTCCCCAACCTATTTTTGACGGAATCTTTGTATTTGAAGCAAAGACACATCCAACCAAACTTCATAGCTCCCAAACCTCCCACCACCAATCTCCATCTCACTATCTGTCTCTCGAATTTGCCCCCTCTCAATGTTGATGCCTCAGTTCTACCACACAAAAGGGGGCTTCTCTGCATTTGTTAATGTGAGCCCAGCTAGACAACACCACCATTACAGTTTCCTTGAAAATTTTTGTATCGTTTCACTCTCTTTCTCTCTCTCTCCCTCTCTCTCCCCTATTTAGGTTTGTTGATGTTTATTTTAAGTTTCTGTTTTGAACTTTCTTTTGTATTTTTTTGCCTAAGTTTCAGGTGGGTTTATGCATACAAAATGTTGTTCATCTCTCTCTATAAAACTTTTGGTTTACGCATTTGTTATATGTGAGTATAACTTGGCATGATTTTCTTTATGGCATTGACTTTAATTAGTTTTCATATCTGGAACTGTAGGAAAGATGAATTAGTTCAACGGATTTTTGTGGATGAACTATTTGGACATGACTATGGTCTACTCAGGTACATTTTTGGATTTATAGTTTTGCTGATCTATAATGTTGTGCCTTTTCTAGAATCATTTTTTAATTTTTTTTATTAATTAATGTATTAAGTATTTTTTTATTAATTAATTCATTAATTAATGTATCGATTTAATTATTTTTTCTTTGAAAATATAATTTTCTCCCTAATGGTGGATGGTCGAGTTTGCAGGAAGGTATGGAAAAGCATGAAGAAAACCATTTGCAGGAAGGTATGCAAAAATCCAATGGTTGAGTTTTTTTCTTTTTATTATTTGCGTGTCTGCTAATGCTGATGGGTTTTATAGTTTGGTTTTTCTTTACTGGGGTGAGAGAGAGCAGTCATTATTTTAACACCATACTTTATCTTTAAACTTTCTCATTGGTTTTTCTAAATGTTCAACAAAGGTGAACGGTGTTGGAGAAAATCGGGGATCATACTACATTTTTTTTAGTTCCTCAAACACATCTCAACCACTGCTTTAAAAGAGAGGACAACTCGATTTGTTTGCCTAAAATACTTTTATCTTTTGTCACTTTTCGATCAGAGCACTTGGCTCAAGAAAAGGATTTATCTTAGTTATCTCTCACCTTTTCGTCTTCACTTACCATCCCTCTTTTTACTCACTATCATCATGGAGAGAACAAAGCCCCTGAGTGGGTCTCAACTGGAACAAACAATAAAATCCCTCCTTTAATGGCCAACTGGAACCAATAACCAAGTAAGTCTATCTCCATGGATTCAACTAAGTCTTCTCATTTACATGGCCTTTTCTCCCTCAAGGAAAACCCATGGCTTAGACCTTTACTAACCCTCGGTCAGAGATTTGCTGGCGACGGTGGCTTAGACCTCCTAGCTCCGCCCATAAAAGTGATAAGACGGCAGAAGGATGGGAGACTACGATGACCCTGATGAAGAGTACAACGGTGAGTTTCATTGAATTTTTGCGATTTTAATAGATTTTGATTTACTTGGTGAGTTTGATTTTAGCGATTTTAGAAGTGAAACAGTGGTGAGTTTGATTTTAGCTGAGTTTGATTTTAGCATATTGGTTCCTATTTCTACATGAGTTTGATTTTTTTACCCGTGTTTTTGATTTTTTGTTTTGCAAATACAACTATTATTGGTTTATACATGCATTTTTTGGGAGTGTGCTTATCAATAACATTTTTTTTGTTGGTAGTGAGATGAGAGTGTGTTTTTTGGGAGTGTGCTTATCAATAACATTATTGGTAGTGAGATGGAGATTGGTTAAGAAAATAATGTTATTGATAACAACAGTTGATAACTCTTAGTCAAACAACGTTATTTTAGCTACTGAATCTCTTAGTCAAACAACATTATCTTATTGTTACAGATCCAACTATTGTTCTAACAACACTATCTTTATTCTAGCTACTGAATTTCTTAGTCAAACAATGTTGATAACTGTACATAGCTGGGTTTATATATGTATTAGATGTAGCTGGGTTTACATGAACAGTGCTGAAGTGGGTTTACGGCATTTACATGAACTGGGTTTAGAACATTCTTTGTTCGTTTATATCATTTTCACTAGCTGGGTTTCTTTGTACATAATATCAAGGCTGGTATTCAAAACTGGATTTACACTAATTGGATCTACACGGGCAAATTTATAAAATGTAGAACTGGGTCTTCTTTTATAAAATGCAGAGTTTACACAATCATAAATAATATTGGTTTCTAACTATATGAGTTTTGTTACTGTACGAGTTTATGGTTGGGTTTCTAACTCTATGGATGGGTTTCTAAATAAAAAAATATTGGAAACAAAGAGATTGGTTTCTAGCTATACTTTCCATGCTTCTGCCAATATGACAGATAAAGATTTGAATGAACACGGTTCTACCTAATATATGCATCTAAGTTGTTGGTTAAAATTTGAAACGAGAAGACATTAATACTCTTTGTTCTTGCGTTAACAATTGCCATATATAGTCTGTTATATCTTTTTATGTATGTATATTGTGTTATATTTTTTTCTTTTTTGCGTTAACAATAGTCATATACACTGTAGCATTTTTTTTTCGTGTTTCTTATTAATGGTTTAAGTAAATTACAGTTTACACGGTTTACACAAAGTGGGTTTATGGATGGGTTTCTAACTGTATGAGTTTTATAAGTGAGGTAGTAGAGATAACGAAGTGGGTTTCTAACTGTATGAGTTTTATAAGTGAGGTGGTTTTATAACTGTATGTGTTTACAAGTGAGATATGGCCTTCGCCTTGCCAGTTATGAGATAGTAGAGCTGGGTTTACGCGAACCGGGTCTTCTTTAGATTTCTATTTATATTTTTAGATTATGTAATTTTAGGACTTGAAATAATATTGATTATGAATATAAGACAACAAATATTTCGTTTCCATTTTCAGTCTCTATTTTCCAATTATAGAAACATGTGGCATGCTGTTATTGGTTGACGTTTTATAAATATGGGTTCGTGTCAGCGGCTTTATTAAAAAATAGAGACTAAAACTATAAATAAAATATTTTTTGTCCTATTTCCAAAATACATATTACAATAGTTCCTAAATTTACAAAACCCATATTATTTTCAATAGTTTATATAGTTTTAGGACCTAAAATAATATTTAGTTTTCATTTTATTGATTGACGTGGCATGCGATGATTGGTTGATATTTTATGGATGTGAGTTCTCGCCAACAAATTTATTAAAAAATAGGAATTAAAGTTATGATTGAAATGTTTATTGTTCTATTTCCAGTTTACATATTACAATAGACCTTAAATTTACAAAGCCACTATTTTCAATCGATAATTCTTTCATTTTACCATTTACAAATATTCCATGCACATATGGAGTCCCGCCCTTTCTTTTTTTCTTTTTATTTTTACTTTGCATGATTTCCTCCCTCATTTTATTTTTTATTCATTCATTCATTTTATCTCAAATGTTAAAAAAAATTGAAACCCAATTTGTCACCCACGGTATTAATTTGTTCCAACTTTTGTTTGCATCATTATCATCTTTTGTGTCGTTGGTATAAAAATAGTGTTGTTTTTTACCTGATATGTAATAAAAATAGTGTTTTTTACCCGGTATGTAATATATATATATATCTATATAATAAAGTAAGAAACTTATGTATGTCATAAGTGTGATCTATGATGTCATTCATATGATATTTTTTTGTACTCTCTATTTTACCCTTTAAAATTTTGGTTCCCCCTCTTTTTAGACACTATAATTTATTTCTCCCTTTTTTCAAAATTCAAAACTGAGGGTAAGATAGTATTTCCCACCTTCTTACCCTTCCACTCAACTATCTAAACCTAGCCGTCTCATTTTTCACCCTTTTCACTCCCTCTCTCCCCTCTCCTACTCTCTCTCTCTCTCTCCCTCTCTCTCTCTCGACATTACAACAATCAACAACCATTTTTTGACTAATCTTCTTCTTATATCTCGCGGTAATTTGTCTCATTTCTTTTAATCTGTGTTCTGAAGAAGGGAAGTAAAGAGGTCTTTTAGTGATTTTGTCTTGGATTTGTTTTGGGTATTTGGACTACACAGGTGTTGCAGATCGAGTCAATGTTATAAAAGATTTGTTCGGGAATTGTAATCGGATCAACAACCATTTTTTTCGACTAATCTTCGTCTTATATCTTGCCGGTAATTCGTCTCATTTATTTTAATTTGTGTTCTGAAGAAGGGAAGTAAAGAGGTAATTTCGTGATTTTGTATTGGATTTTTTTGGTGGTATTTCTACTACATAGGTGTTGCAGATCGGGTAAATGTTATAAAAGATTTGTTCTGGAAAACTTCATCTTTGTTGGTATAGGAGATACGGATATGAGGAGAGAGAAATGGGCCCATTGGACTCTCCGAAATGGATTCTAGCTATACTGCCGAACTTCACCATAATCTCGCCGGAGCTCAGGACGCTGGTGCCGAAAAACATATGACTCCGGCCAGTGTTATGACGCAGTGGTACTTTCTTCTGGCTTCAATCTTGACTCTTTTTTCTCTTTTGCCTCTCGATTGGGCTTCATCCCCACACCGCTGAAGGTATGCTTTTTTGAAGTCGGTTTATTATCTATTTTTGAAGGTATGCTTTTTTGAAGTTTCAATAATTTATTTTCATTATAAATGTGTATTCTGACTAAAGTTAATAGAGCAGTTATAGATCTGTTTATTATATGTTAATTTGATTAATATGGTCACGTAAGTTTCAATAATATGTTTGGTGTTTTCTAATATGCCCAAGTAAGTTGCTTAGCAGTTATCTTTTTGATATCAATTGTGTGTGTATATTGAAATGTATGTTAAGTTTACTATTTACTAACTTATTTACATTTGATCAAAGGAAATAGTATTTAGGTGTCTAACCATTTCTTAACTACTCTGTAGCTATGTCTGATCATATGGCACATAGGTTTTTTAATTTTTAACCCTGTTTTACAAGAACATAAAAAAGACCCTAATTTTTAACCGTGTCTTGGCATATTACATTCACCCCTTTGAATTGGCTAATGCAGTTTCTTCTTCGTTTATAGTTTATTGTGATTATAGTGTTATATCTATTGGCTCGAAATGGAACACAAATGTTGAACATGTGAATTGTCCTCCTAAAAAATCTCATATGGAACTATGTACTCCATCAATTTGTTAATACGTTATTGATAAATAACATTTTCAAACGGAACATTAGGATTGTTGTTGTTGGAGTATTTTTTTAGTTCTTATACAAGGTGGATAGTCCCGTAAACAAAGGAAATTATGGCCATTTTTTTTAAAATTACACTTTGTTTTGTTGCGAAGCAATTTTTTTTGCCGTTTTGGAATTTCGAAATTTGGACATTTTTGTCGTTTTACGATTATGTACTTTGAAATTTTTTGTCATTTTTCTAAATTGTCTACACATTTGTGTTGTAAAGCAAACTTTATGACTAAAATTTACGGGATTCAATACTTTGAAAATTTAAACATATAATATATAAGACATTTATCATTTACATTTTACACGAGTTAATACTTTTTAAACTTTTCTACGTGCCTTCAGGCACGGGCATACCCTAGTATATATATATATATATATATATATATAATCAGCAGTTAAATCGCACATAAACACCCATAACTCTATCATGGCCTATTGCAATAATAAAGATCCCTCATTATATTCTACCAATCTCCTAAAAGTTTTCCCGACAGTAATTTAGGCGTTCTAGGTAAAAATGGAGATTTCATATTTTTTTCTGCGAACTGAACCAGTTCGCCTATGAATCGAACCGGTTCGCCCCACTGAACTTCATCTTCTTCGTTTTGCATATGCATTTTTCACCTTTAACACCCATATAACTTACATGTTTCTTCACCAAACTTAAAATCAATTGTCCCTAACCATTTCTACATGCATTAGGATCATTTCCAACATAATTTTTGCATCAAAACATTACGAATTCCATTCAAGAATGGATTAAATCTCTAATCCTCAAGAACCCTAGGTTTTTATGTTCTTCCTCTATCATTCGTCAAAAACCAGATTTAATTCATGGACAATAACACGTAATTTCCAATTCATTGTCCTCTACAGATATCAAATCTTTCTACATGCAATTCCTACCCAAACATGCATTTAAATCAATCTTTTCTTCCAAGAATCAACAAAATAATCAATATAATTGAAGCCCTACTCACATGGGTATTATAACTTCATATCTATTTGCAATAAACACTTGCCTTAGAACTGTAGGGTCTGATTTCGTGGCTTGATGTTAGGTTTGATGATTTTCTTCTCCAATCTTCCTTCCTAAGATGTTTGTGTTCAAGAACACATTGAAAACTCCAAGAATTCTTCCAAAAATCTTCAAGAATTCTCTCATTTCCTTCTATAATGACCTCTCTTAGATTTTTGAGTTTCTAACCCTAGCCTTACCCTTCTATCATCTGATATAAGGTTATAAAATTCGTAGGTCTCTTTACCCTCTATTATAAAATGACCAAAATACCCTCGTGTGGTCCCGGTTTAGCGAAAATTGCCCTGTGACTGAAATGACATTCTCGGGTATACTATTTTGACTAGTTCGACCCTTCCGGACTCATTCATGAGTCACTCTAAATAAATATCCTATCTCGACCCCAAGTTAGTTTACACATGACTCTCGGTTGAGATAAATTCCAATGACGCCCATATCACTCGCTATGATGTAAATTCTAATCATTAACCATTTACTATTCACTCAGTAAATATAAATCATAATATTAATATTTATTTCACTCTCGATTAATATTTAATACTTACTTTATTATTAAATTCAATTCAATTACTTCTCTCGCGTAATTTAAAATAAATATCATTTAATTACTCAATTAATTAAATCTCAAATATGCAAAAAAATAGGGGCATTACATATAGCATCTGAGCCACTTCGGCCTTATGTTCTGAGTTAGTGGGAAAATCACCGTTTTAGGTTCACTGACAAAAGGTAATGTATCTGCCAATTTTGTGATGAAGTTTTAGCCTATGCAGTTAGCCAAAATTGATGAGTTCATCTAAAGTCCTCCCAGTTATACCCCAGTATGTCATTCCTACCCTTTGAGCTTGGTCTCAAACGTACTATTCAAGGGATTGAGATCCCCTTTACCATTACACCCAAGGATCCTCCAATCGAGCTACCTCCTAACGCTCCTCTATCCGTTACTACTCAGAAAGCCAAGAAACAACTTGGCCCTGCTATTTCTCCTAGAGGTGCCCCTGGCGAGGGGCCTTCTCAGCCTGCCCATAAAAAGGTAAAAACCTCAAAGAGTGGAAATTTTCCCAAGTTCAAATTTTCTTCTATTGTTCCTCATACTATCATCATTCCTCATACAATGCATGTTCCCTCACGCGATGAAATCGTCGAGAAGTGTCGTGCTGAATTGGAACGGATTCAATGCCAGTTTTAGTAAGTAACCCCTCTAATGCCTGCCATATTATTTTTCCCCTAATCTCCATATCTCCCACTAAGGGATCCACCACACGGCGTAAAAGATCTAAAGGAGCACCTGACATTGGTGGTTCTTCGCAAAGAAAGAAGAGTTTAGGCATAAAAACTCAATAAAGACATGCTTATGAGGTACAACCCAAAACTGTTCCTTCGAGTTCCAAGACGTCTCCTCCTCCACCGTCCTTTAAGCCTATCTAGAAGAGCAAAGACCAGTTTAATAAGCCTCGCCGATGCACCTACTAGCTACTTTTCCCAATGCTCTTTCGAAGACCTCCTCTCTAGATCAAGAGGTAACTTCCCCTTTCATAATTTCTATGTTAGTAAAAAAACTTCCAACACTTAGCCAATAAATTATCTTCATCTTTGCAGGAACGTCAATAAGGTGGATATTCTCCTCCGGTAGGCCCATTCGTGGGGGGACAATTTTTTGAACTCGTTATACCTCCCCATTTTGTCATGACTGGGTTACCTACTCTAGACGTCCCCCTTCGTGGCGTACAAAGGAAGTTGCTCACAAGGTTACTTCATCTGTTGGCACCGATGGATCATCCCCTCATCTAGAGGAAACTTTATTATTTTTTTCCCAGACATCCCATGTGCCTGTGCTTCCTCTGACAGTGGTTCCGGTTACTTCGAATCCTCTAGAGGTAACGGTTCCACCCTCTGAATAATGTTTGGAATTTTATATTTTAAGCCTAACTATTATGTTTGCTTTATCTTCTAGGTTATTGTTTCTACATTGGCCACAAGATTTACTAGAACGTTACTTCAATTTCATCTGGTGAGGCCTATCACTGGATTTGTTCCCTTTCCTATAAATGTTGATGTAATGTTCACATCTTTGCGCATTTTCCCCTACTCCTATATTCCTATCTAATGCTTAGCTATTTTGTGCAGGCTTCTTAGGATATTTCTTTGTCCTTTCCCCCCGAGGTTCCTCAGTGTCCACAAGTTGCAGTTACTTTGGCTTCTCATTCTGAGGTTCCTTCAACTTTCGTGGCAGCTTAGACCGTTAGGGTTCTAGAAGTTCCAATAGAGCCTTCACCAATTTTATCACTTGTGCCTTTTCATGGGGACCCTTATTCACAAGGGTTTGAGGTTCCTCTATCAGAAGGTCCCTCTGAAGTTGTTAGGGGAACTAAGGGCATTGTTCCTCCATCAGTTCCTTCTACCACTATTCCGGCTGTGGAGGTAATTTTTGTTCTCCATTATTTTTCGTAAGTTAGTGTCATGCCTGTATTCAAAATAAATTGGGAAACATAACTCATACCCACTAGTGACATAGAAACGAAACATCTTGCTAAGTTTTTTTTTTCAAAATCTCACACCCAATGGGTAACTTAAGTATTAAAACTACATGTTCAGATTTTCCTCAGAATCTCACACTTACGAGGTGACTTAATAATGAAAAAGCACTTTTTAAGATTTTTCTTAGAATCTCACACTTGTGAGGTGACTTAATAATGAAAACCACTTGTTAATATTTTTTCAGAATCTCTAACTTAACAATGAAAAACACTTGTGAAGATATTTAGTGAAACTCTCTTTTATATATCTAATTTCAGGTCATGAGGGAACTCATCCCTATGCAAGGGCAACATCAGCTTGATCCCATACCCATTGCTTCCCCTTAATGAGAACCTTCTTCCTCGGATGAGTCCATCCATAACGATTGTGGTTCAATGACTAATGATCCAGCTGACAGTGAGTCCAGATGTGAGGTTATTCTGTTGGATTTGTCTTCTCCTAAGTTTTATCTCTAGGCCCTTCAGTAATATCCTCAAATTCCTATATGCCACCGAATAATTATCGAGCAACTGGTCTCTCATCGTCCAAAGAATTTTACCATTGACCATTTTGATCGAGGTGGAAACCGAGTGTCCGTGTAAATACGTTAATCTTTGTCATCAGCTTCCTAATACAATATAAAAAAACCTAAACTTTAACTACATTCTTATGGAGTATAGCAGGGAGTCTGGGTATCGAATCCACAGGGAATGTTTGATAGATTTTAATTGATTTATTACTTCAAAAATAAAGTGTAAAAGATGATGATGGGGTGAGAAATGAAAAAGGGAGAAAATAAAGAAGTTAACTAAAAGTAATTGGAAAATTAAGGTAGGGACATAATCCCCAAACTCCTAATATGTTGAACAGTACAAAACTAGTCGTAAATTAATTAATTAATCAAACCCGGTTTTCAGTACTCCCAAGCATTACATATATGAGGGATCGTATCCCGCACCATATATAATCAAGAGATGAGTAAAGCAGTGCCATATTAGCTACATGCGCGTTGCACTCTTAAGCATCCCGGTTACCTAGGACAAACGAGATCAAAAGTCCTATAACTGTTGTGATCACCATACTACATGATCTAATCAATTATTAAATTTAGAGCACTAATTTTATACCCATGCAAACCACATCGGGTTGGATTCATGCATCCCAACCTTTAAAAACCTAGCTTAACATGGTGAAATTAATGAAAACTACATTATCTACATTGCATGAACTCATAATTGCTTGGAAAGAGAGATTAAACATGAGAAATAATAATAAAAGTGCTGGAAATAAAAGTTACCAAGATTGAAGAACAAGAACATGCAAGAAGAAATCAAAGGTTGAAGAAAAATCGAAAAAGCTCTTGAATTAAAGGTGAAAAATATGTAAATTCATAACGTAGATGTCCCACCTTGATTAGGAGCTTTTAGATGAATGAAATCTGAATAAAAAGAGTCCTATTGATTAAATATATAGGCTATAGGTCGTTTAGAAGAGTCCCCAAAACATAAAACTCTTTTGGCTAAAAGATAAGTACAAAATAAAAATCCCGTATCTGCCAATTTGTCACACTTAGAAAACGTGACTAATTTTGTAACGGATCTGGAGCGTGAATCGGTCCGCTATTCAAATTTAGGCAGAATCTCTGCTGAATTTTCTTCTCAACTTCAAATAAGCATAACTTCTTCACTGTAGCTCGGATTGAGATGCCGTTTTTTCCAGTGTTCTTGTAATTGAAAGATCTTCAACTTTACAGTTGGCCCCACCTCCAGAATAAGGTTGAAAAATTACGAAAATGCCCTTCGACTCCCCAATTATTGGGTTCTTTCACTATTTTGAGTTCTCTTTTCCATCTTTCTTGCATAAAATACCTGTAAAACACATAAGAGATACACAAAACAAGAAATACTTGCCAAAAATGGCCAGTAGCATAAATATGAGCTAAATCCAAGATATTTTCAATACACGGGATCATAAAAATACCGAAATTACGGGAATAAATGTGAAGAATTTATGCCTAATCACATCTACGATTCTATAGAGTGATGATGAGCTATAGGATCCATGGTATGTCTATTATTATTGCAAAGATTTTGAACACTCAGACTGTTGATCTCTCTAGGCCCCTCATCAATCAACACTTGGAAAATTTGAGGGAATTATCCAATGATGGGTTCCAATTTGGTTGGCTGATCAACCTTCTAAAACTACTAAAGGATGCTCAGTTGAAAAGTCAGAGGGAGATTTACCTAAAGCATGGAGAAGTCTACCAGGTTGAGGAAGATGCACTGATGGAGCAGATGCCTTTAATTAAAATAGATAATCAATAGGTCAAGGTGTCCGAAGATGCTATGGCCAAAGGTATGTAGAAATGGGAGGCTTTGGTCATTCAACGCACCCAAGTCCAAACGAGACTTGAAAGTTCCATCCCAGCCCAACAAACACGTATTCAAGCTTCTTTGAGTCTGCCTGGGGACTTTTTGTCTTACCCAAATCTCTGGTTTCTCTTAGGATAAGGACTTTTAGTCATTTATGTTTTTTTTTGTTCTTATATATAATTCATGGACAGTAGTTTCCATACTTGTAAAAAAATTTCGATGCAATATATGAAAAAGATCTTTTTTTCCATATCATATCTTAAGCTATCTCACAGTTTGCTTCTGCTATATTACCATTGCACCAAAAAAAACTATTGCAATTTACAATCCATTATTTCTCATTCTAACTTCAACTCCTTAGAAGAAAACAAAATAACAAAAAAAATGAACTTTAATATTAATAGTGAACAACTTAAGATAAAATCCCAACTCAGGTGACACAACTGTAGACATAATAGACCTTAGACAACTTGTTATTAATCCTTAATAGTCTATCCTCATCTATCTTTGAGATTGAGCATTAACTTGAATCGTGAGCCTCCTTCACTATAAAAGGCCCTTCCTAATTTCCAGTAAACTTGGGCAAGAGGAGCCCTCGAATGTGCTTCATAGCTGACTTCAAAACTAAGTACCCCTTCATAAATTTTCTTGGTCTCACCAAGTGTAAGCACCACATTATAGGAACCCCTAAATCTCTCCTTAGACCCCTACCACTCCCCCTTTCCACCACAAACCTAGGTCGCACTCCGAGTACCGATCTAGAGGCCATCAAGTGCCCTCGGGCCCCATTTGACTCCGGTCAACTCTTTCGTCAGAGCGAAAGCTCTTTAAATCTTTAAAGCTCTCTGAATAACCTTTCCAATGGCCTGCCTCGTGTGTGAATCGGAATAATGGTTCGGATGAACGGACCATTTCACTACTGACAACTGATTTAGAGGCAATCAGGCGCTCCCGGGCCCCGAATTGACCCCAATCAACTCCACCATCAAAGTGAAATATATTTAATTCTTCGAAGGGAACTGAAACCCCTTTCTAACGATCCACCCCATGTGCAAAACAACATAATCGTTCGGACGAACGATCTGTTTTCCCCCAAAAATCGATCCGGAGGCCACCGAGCACTCCTGGACTCTATTTGACCAAAGTCAACTCTTCAACTCGAATGAAACTAAATGAATCTCCTAAAGGCACCAAATACCCTTTCTAAAAAACCTCCCCATGCGCGATTCTGACCTACGGTATGGACAAACGATCCGTTTTACTCTGAGAGGTCACCGGATGCTTTTGGGCCCTGTTTAACCAAGGTCAACTTTTCGAACCAAGAGAAACTCTTTGGAATGTCGAAGTAAATCTTCTAACCATTCCAATAGTCCGCCCCATGTTCGATTTTGACTTACCATTCGGACGAACGATTCTTTTGCGTCTGGCGATCTTCCATCCAAAGGACCGACGTGCGCTTATGAGCCATATTTGACCCAAAGTCAACTCCCGGACCTAGGAGCGGTCCAAAGGACACTCGAAGGTATCTGAAATAATTTTCTAATAGTATGCCCCATTCATGATTCGGATCAAAGATTTGTGTGCTACAATCATTTTTTTAGAAAAGTCCACACGAGATTACCAATTGGCAGGTCTTGAATCCTGCCTATCGGCACAGTGTCAAGGGTGACCTGCCGATCGGCACCCCTATGGGGTAGGACGATCGGCACCCTCCTTTTTCCCTATAAATAAGGGCCATGACCTCATTCCTTGGACACACAGCAGACCCATAACATCAGTGAGATCAATAACATTCTCTCGAAGTCAGCGAAATTCCACATGAGAAGTTCCATTAAAGCCTAACTACCCATACTTTTCATTCCGAATTTAGAAAATATCCTTCTCTCTCATCGACATCCATCAACATTCAAAGTAGTTCATCCAAGATACAAGCTCAAGCTCCAAGGAAGGTCCATTTCCTTCTGCATCTCTTTTAAAATCTCTTGTTTTTGCATAAACTACATTAGATTCATAATCTAGTTTCAGTTTAGTTCATACACATTAACATCTATGCTTTTATTAGTATATTACACATACTTTATTTTTCATAAAGAACCTAAAAACAAATAAAAGAGGGTTACACCCATAAATTTTGAACGGAAATATCTACCACACTTTTTCAAAACCAAAAATACATTTTCTACACGCACACACCTAATAAAATTTCGTCTATGGGATAAACCCCATCCCTATTCTAAATTCGAACTACGTGGACTTTGATGCCTTTATACGCTATGTAGGCATATCGAATTAAAATCTGTGACTCGAGTCCAAGTTTTCAATTTTCCAATTTCTCTTATTTTTCAAAATTCTCAAAATCCCTTATTTTTATACATATACATATAATATGCTTGTTCGCGTCTCAGGCCACATATACTGTCATTTTCGAATAAATATCAATATCTTGATGAATGCTCATATTCTATCTTCTACATTTGTTATTATTTTGGGAATATTCTAGTGGATGACCTCATCCTATCTTTTCCATGGTATGGGTTGAATGATTCCAAGCTCCATTATATAAGCACATACACACACTTTATGGGGATAAAGGAAAATATTAACATTTGACCATGAGATACCTAAAGGGAGGTATGGGTGCCTAACACCTTCCCATTCTGTAACTTAGCCCCCGGACCTCCGATCTATTCGTTTCCTATGCATCAGTTTGTCCTTGATGCCGATCTCTCGAAGTGGCAACATATTCTTTTGCCTGTTTTGAGCAAAATAGACTGGCGACTCTATCTCTTTACATTCAATCCACACTGACGACGACTGAAGCCCCTTTTTGAAGATAAGGGTGCGAGATCGTGGACCAGTTCTTCCTCCGAGGATCCTCCTCCTTCCCTCTGGAACGAACGCTGCGTCGATCGGGATGGCCACAGTGGTGACTCTGATGGGGACTATTTTTAATAGGGCTAGACTCTATTTACATGGGTGTTTTATTTTCTTGTATATTCCCCTATTTCAATGTTCTCGTGTATTAATCATATGTACCTCAAGCTTATATTACTATTCATACACTTGTAGAAGACTCTCCATGTACACTTCACACCACGTGCACCTAAGATCACGTATATCCACATGTTGCACACATCATTTAGAACTACATGCTTAGGTATCACCAACACACACCTCCACTTGTATATATCCATGCTAAGTTATCACACACTCACTTGTAGATAGTTACACATCACTCACGCATCGCTTATCCGTGCTTGTTATGGCTTTACTATTGGTACTTGTACTTTGCTCCCTGTTTGGCGTGATCAAGAAAAATATAATCTCTCCGTAAGATACTAATAATAAAATCATGCATGATTCACATGACATCACCAAATAGCATTGTTATTGACCAAATTTTATCCCGTTACTGGAGAGTGACTTTGTGATGGGCGCTCACAGTTAGACTAAGCGATATGACTCTCAACTTCTATTGGCCAAGTACCTTTGACGTATATCGAACGGTTCCCCCTCATCATACCGCTTTACCAAAGTCATGACGGGAGGTATATCGTAATGAACTCGTTCACGTACGTCGAGTATATCGAATTCTCTCTCACGCGTACCGTCCCCACGAGGTATATAGTGAGGCAATTCATGTACACTTAGGTATATCAAATGGCTTGTCCATGCGTACCGATTTCCCTAAAGAGAAAAACGTATATCGTGGAATTCACGCCAAAGGGGGGAACCCTTTCCAATTCACCCAACCAAACTTCATACCCGCATATAGGTGTCAAGCCTAGGACACACATGTTAGATTGTCGATTTTGACCCAAAACTCTGTCGAAATTTCGGGTTGGCCTGTCGCCCTAATTTTGCGTGATTTTTAAAATGGGACCCTACCCGTGAGCCTAGTTACAAGTCCAACCATAGCTTTACATATATTGCAAACCCGATTTTTCCAGGCTCGGGTCCCGTCCGGCACTTTATTTTGCATTTAGGTAAACTTAATACAATTGAGAACCTAATAAACATAATAATCATGCTGAGACCCGTCTATAATATTTTCCTCTCTCTTTTTCCAAAAAGTGTCCGAAAACATTTCTCCCTCTTTTATCAAAAATACCAAATATATTTTCCCTCCTTTTCCCTCAAAACAAAAAATAAAAACAAACATTTTCGTCTTCATCTTTTACAAAAAAGTTAAAAATATTTTCTTCCTTTTCCAAAAGTAACAAGTTCTCCCTTTTCTTTTCCAAAAATAAATTGCAATTTTCTCCTTCTCAGGTCGATCACATAGCCTTAGCCTGACTCCTTATTGGCTTCGGTCTTCCGTCAAACCACCCCGAAGTTTTGTTAGTCCCCTTACTTCCTTCGAGTCCGAAACTTACCCACCTTTCATGGAGAACACGAATCAAGTGCCAAATGTACAACTGAATTTGTTGACGTTTCTAGCTCAACTCACTATCAAAATTGACAACCTTCAAATCGAGGTTCATGAGATGCAAAGAAATCGAGTCCCTGTCCCCAAAGATCCTAAGGTCATTTTTCCTCGTGCCATGGGTAAGCCTTTACCCAAGCCTATTTGGGTTCTTGAAGAATACCATCATTCCCCGCGTGCTCCTCCTACTAACGGGTTGCCATAACCCAACTTCCTATACCAAACCTTGCTCAGATCGGGGCTAATTTACCTGCGACTATTGATCCGAAGGGGAAGACCTGAACAAGGTCAAGGAAGACCTGAAGATGCTAACCAAAAAATTCGACCAGGTCAAAATCTTGGGGAACTACATGTACTACACCCATATGTCTCCCTATCCTAACGTTGGGTTCCCGAAAAAATTCAAGATGCCCAATATTAAGAAGTTTGGAGGCAATGGACCCTCGATTGTTCATCTTCATAGCTATCACTGAGCCATGACTCTCCTAGGGGCTTTCGAAGAAATAATGGCTCATATGTTTCATCAGACTCTGAAAGATAGTGCCCTTCGTTGGTTCCTATCCCCTGAAGAATCTAGAATTTGTAGTTAGGAAGATGTTTCCCATGAGTTCATGTCACAGTACAAGTACAATGAGGAGCTATAGGTTACCTATCGTGACTTAGAGTTACCTAAACAGAACCCTGGCGAATCAGTCCGCAACTTCATAGCAAGATGGAGAGAAAAATTAGCTACCATGACCAATCGGCCTTAAGAAGAAGAACAAGTTAGCATTGTGAATCCTACCTTATGTCCGAGAAACCATGGGAGGAAAGTATTACCCTCACTTTTGAGCCCTTCGAGAAGCAGGAGTAGAAATCGAAGAAGGTCTTGCTAAGACAGAAGTTGAACTAAAGAAAATCTCTGGACAACTTTCTCCTAAAAACTTTGAAAAGCCTGCTAGTACCTAGTCTCTATCAACAACATCTCTCAGCCTGCGACTTCGTGGGCACCAAAAAGTCACCCAAACCCCACCCGAAAGGAATATACCGAACTTCACGCTCCTATCTCCAAAGTCTACCAAGATCTATTGAACTGAAACCTGATCAAACCACTAGACCCTCGTCCATTACCAAATCCACTTCCAAAAAATTTCAAACCTGACACCCATTGTGACTTTCAGCAAACTGCTGGCCATACCACCGACCGATGCTTCCATCTCTGAAACACAATCAAAATCCTGATTGACCTGTGTATCATCAACCCACTAGCTAATCCTAAACCAAACACTACCCATAATCTTCTCCCGAATCATACAAACACCATCTTCATAGAAAAAGACTCAGAACTCGATCCATCTACCCAAATGATGCCAAGTAAATCACCAGTCATACCCATATACTCTCCTAAACCTCTCCAAACATGCCCACATTTCCCCTTACACCCTACCAGCCTTGCCGACCAAACCTTCTCATCCCTAACAGAGCATGCATCGCTATCCGTACCTGTTATGGAGGTAAAGATATGAAATTATCAAAAGTACTGAAGCAACTCCTAGAGTTTGGGCTAAAATTTCCCTCCCAGATGACCATCGACTCTTAGAGATTCAGTGGGTTATTCTTAAAAGCTCGCAAATGGGACCGAGAGTAGAACAACTGGGTAGTTCTAGCCGACGAAGTCAGTCTAGATGACCTAGTCCAGATCATGGAAAATTTGTTTTGACAGACTGGTGAAATTTGTAGCATATATGAGCTGCTCTACGTTTTGAAATTACAAGGGCATCTGGTCCCCTCAGTCTTGCATTTCCCTATAAAATGGGAGGAATTATACGAAGAAGCCATAGAAGTTGTAGAGTGTATTGAATTTGCATGGAAAGACAATATCGTTGCCACCAGATGGGGAGACGATTCTAAAGACTCAAATGAAGAGACAGATTCAATAAAGACTAGTCTTATAGCCAACTAATGCGGAGTGATATCATTCGAGGAGCTGCTAGGAGAGATCAACCAGGTAGCTGAGCAGCCCGATATCAATGAAAAATAGGGTTTCTCTTTTTCCCCTCTTTCGTGAGCCACATAATTAGGTCAGGGAGACATTACCTGAATCTAAACTTACAACCATCAACAAGCAATAAAGGGAAAGGTGTTGAGAATCTCCCTATGCTAGAAATGACACTTGAAGAAAGTAAGGTCCTTGATCAACTGAAGAAGACTCAAGGTAACATCACTCTAATGGGACTTTTCTTGTCTTCCCCACTACACTGAAATGCCCTAATCAAGAAACTCATTGGACCTACAGTTACTCCCTCAACCACACAAGAAGAAGGAGTAAATCTAGTTGGATCCTTGACCTCTACTCAAATGCTCTCCTTTTTTGAAGAGGAAATACGTAAGACTGGTCCCAACCACAATCATGCTCTTAATATCTCTATTGAAGTTATGGGGAAAACTGTCCCCCTCTCTCTCGTTGACAACGGATCGGCTTTGAATGTGTGACCACTAAGAACCCTCAACTGTTTGGGATTGAAAGTGAGCGACCTTGCTCCAACCTCTGCTGTCGTACGTGCCTATGATAACACCCATCGAGAAGTAATGTGATTTATCAAGGTTGCAATAGGGGCTGGCCTTATAAATCCTATTTTTGAATTCCAAGTCATTGACATCCCAATATGTTTCAATCTGCTGCTCGGACGACCGTGGCTCCATAGCATCAAAGGGGTGTCTTCTTCCCTTCATCATAAATTCAAGTTCTTTCCCAATGGATAAGTTATCACCATCTTAGGAGACAATGACAACACTGATAATTCTAGAACTAGTAATTCGATACTCGAGATACAACACGGGGTGAACGATATGCTGCTATCAGGCTTTCGGGTCGAACCACTCCTACTCTCAACAGGGGACGAATTGAAGGAAATGGTTTTTCCAGAATATGATCCTCATGGAAATGTCAATGTAATCCAAATGTTCAAAAACATGCACTTCATGCATGGATTGGGGGTAGGGAAAAGACAACAAGGGATATCTGAGCCTATTATGTTGAAGAATGTCTTTCCTCCCTGTGGCTTGGGTTATCAACCATCAGAAGAAGAACTCAGATTGACCCGTCAGCCTCGACTGAAGAGAAAGTTAGAATGCGCCAGAACTATCTCGAGAGATTACCTAAATGGAAGACTCATCAAAGAGGGTGAAGATTTCCCCTTACGTGGCTTCCCTAAACCTTGGTATGACCATTTAGATAAGAAAATGAAACCAAGAATGAAGATCTTTTTTCAAGACAGCTACCCGAGGGCCGAAAGTTCCCAGCACTGTGTACAACCACTCACTAAGGAGACCATAGCTAATACCAGGGATTCCAAGGACAATAACTCTGAGGATTCTTTCAACTTGCTGATACTAGAGCTGGCACTCTGCATGATCCACTCAGGGAATACATCATCTGATCCATCCTACCTTATCAAAGATGCTGATATACCTCTTCTCAACTGGAATACTGCACCTATGCCACCTACAGATATTCAACCTAACCCTGATGTTTATCCCATTTCTCCTGTAGTTGTTTCCTCTCACTCTGATGTAATCGAGACCTCCTTTAATGAGGTTCTCAGTGTTATTTTTCCTATCAATGAAATATACGAAGATTTTGAGTATCTTGCTGTGCCTTACATTAATTGTCTTGATTTTAATCAAACTTTTGATGATGATGACTTTGCAAATGTACAATTCTTAACTGATCTAAATAAGGTTAATAACAAATAATGTAGTCGCATTCAAGTTAATAAAGATGAAATTTTTGTTATTAATCTCGGTTCTAGTAGCCAAATGCATGAGATTAGGATAAAGGCTACCCTTAATGAGCAAGAGCGCGCGCAACTTGAATAGATACTGAAATAATTAATGGTTATCTTCACATGGTCCTACAATGATATACCCGACATTAACCCTGGGATAGCACAACATGAGATTCTAACTCTCTCAGAATGTAAACAGTCAAACAGAAGCTGCGAAAGCTCCGCTCTGAATGGCCACTCAAAGTAAAAGAGGAAGTATTCAAGTAATTGAATGTGGGCTTCATTAGAGTAATTGAATATCCTACATGACTAGCCAATATCGTACCCGTGCCGAAATCAAGAGGAAAGGTTCGCATGTGTGTCGACTACTGATACTTGAATAAGGCCTCTATGAAGGATGATTACCCACTACCCGACATTGATATGATTGTGAACAACACTTCCAGTCATGCTCTCAAGTCATTAGTTGACGGTTTTATCAGATATAACCAGATCAAGATGCACCCTGATCATCAAGAGAAAATCCCATTCATCACCCCTTGTGGAACCTTTTGCTACACTCTCATGCCATTTGGTCTAAAAAACTTAGAGGCCACCTACCAAGGGGCTGCCACAACCATTATTCATGATTTGATACACAGGGAAGTCGAGGTCTATGTAGATGACATGAGTATCAAATCCAAGACTAGAGAAGGTCATGTTACCGCTCTCCGACAATTCTTTGAACAACTGCGATAGTACTAAATGCGGCTTAACCCACATAAATGTGTCTTTGGCATTACCAAAGGGAAACTCTTGGGATTCATGGTCAGTAAGTAAGGGATATAAGTAGATCTTGATAAGCTGAAAGCCACACTTGAGATGCCACCTCCCCGACCAGAGAAAGAAGTCCGAGGATTCCTTGGGAAATTACAGTACATCAGTCGATTCATCAGCCAATTGACTTTGAGAAACGTGTGTGCTCGCGTTCAAATGATCAAACCATATATAAAACCCTTTTAACACAAACAAACCCTAAACATGCAGCAGTATGTGATTGAATAAATAGATAATCTACGCAAGAACATTCAAACACATGCAATTAAGGAAAAATCCCCCTCAGGGGCAAAACCATTTATTTTCACTATAATTTGTAAGAGAACGGCTTACAATCGGATTACAATGAAAATACAAGTTGACTAAGAATTACCCTCGGGTATCGGATTCTGTAGTCGCGGCTGGAATTATCCCTTTCCAGTAGGGCTGCAATGAAGAAGAAGAACAGTCTCCTCCACAAGGGTTGAACAAACCAAAGTTGTGTTCTTGGGTTGCAAAAGGATTCATAAAGGTTTGGCAATGATGTGTGAATCAAAAAACCTAGAATCATAGGACTCAATAGGTGAAGACTTTAGGGTTGATATGCTCTGAAAATCGTGTATAAGTCTTGTGAAAACCAACTGCTGATCGTGGTTTAAATAAGGGATCGAAACCCTTCAAAATCGGCTGCACGATCTGGCAGTGATTATCCTCGCCGGATCGGTCCGGTCGATTAGGCGGATCGGTCCGGGTAAGTCGGATCGGTTCTTTTTTTGAAACCGAATCGGTCTGGTTGGCATCGGATCGGTCCGGGACTTTTGCCTTCATCGGTTCGCTATGGATCCGGTGGCTACTGGAGTCTGACAAAACGGATCGGTCCGGTAGATGGTCGGATCGGTCCGATAAACCGGATCGGTTCTTTTTCTGGACCGGATCGGTCCGGCCAGGTCTGATTCCCAAATTCTTTCTTCTTTTGATCTTCGGATTTTGTTGATGACGATGTGATCTTTTCAACCAACAATCTTGTAACGGCGTATGACATAACATATACATAAAGATGGACAAATTGTCCTTACAAATCTCCCCCTATGTCTATGCCGGAACATACATAAAAAATCCGAATTATCAAATATGAAATTGCCTATACAAATCTACCCTCCCATGAACCCAAAACTGGAAAAGGTACAAATGAATAGTCTTCATCGTTTGTTCTTTAATTCTTCAGGAATCTCAAAACTTTTCTCATCAGGGTGTGCAACATATAGATCTGCAATCTTCATACCTACACACATGAGACAAAGCAAATACCACGTGACATATCGAGTTTGAAATGAGATAACATGGATATCAATATATGATAAAAACATAAGAAACATCTCAAAAACTGCCCCAGAATTCAAACTCCCCCATAATATGATAATTCTTTCTCCCCCTTTTTATGATGTCCCCAAATGGACAAATTAGAGAAATAAATCAAATAAGCAAGTGCGGGGTGTCACTAGGATAAAAAACAACCATGAATAAACAGAAAGCAACCAAGTCAATGATAGCGTAAATGAAGTGGTGTGATCAAATTCGATAGGAAAATCAATGCATACAAACATGACATATGTGCACGATGAATATTGGATATTCCTAGCGAATGAACTCAAATGCTTCCTTTGGTGTAAAAGAGTGACAATATAAGATATTGACTCAATCAAATCAACAAATTAAAGCTCAAAATGATTTTCACACCAATAACGTCCAAAATGATTTTATGCTTTTTCAGGACTTTCAAGGAAGTGCAAACCCGTTTAGATTCTCCAACCAAACTCCCTCAGATATTGTATTGAATAGAGGCATTCTAAATTCTCAAACTTTGGAGAATTGATGGTGAAACCTAAGTGGCCCATATTTGGCATGAATTGCTTTTTATTGCCTTTAAATTTTTTCGGGCTCTTTTAACCTCTTTGGACCTCGGATATTAAAATTCCTCCATTTTTTAGGTCCTTTTTAACGGTGGCTTTTGCGCAAAGGATAGATGATTACCTTTCGCAGCCCCTCCCCGTTATACAAAAACACACAGTCTCACCAAAACGGTTTTTACGTGCATTCCAATCTTGTCAAGTTTTATCGCATATTGTACATTGTATAGACATGATTGAGATGAAAACACGCAAGCCAACATGAGATAGACAAGTGCAATAATCAAATATAGCCGTGCATGTGTGCAATAAAGGATATAGGAGTCAAACATGTAGGAATATATCACTAATTACATCTCAAAGACTCCAATCAATGTAAAGCACATGGATGAAATGATGTAGCCTCTCAAATCTCTATCAAACAGTCACATGGATAAATGGAATGAAGTTGTGACTTGGCTATCTTACATGCTCATCCATAAAAGAAGCAAAATACAAAAATCTTTTTGGATTTTTTCAAAAATTTGGAAAAAAAGAAATAAAATTTTTATGTGCTTTTCTCAAAATTTTTCTTAAAAGAAAATCTTTTTGTATTTTTTTCAAAAGAAATATAAAAAGCAAAAGGAATAAAACAAAGTTGTACAACAAAGTAATGGTACATATAAAACAGACTAGCAATAGGAAGCATATGATATGAACATGAAGAAGCATCCTATTCTAGACATAGACCAACCCCTCAGTCAACTGTGCAAATCCCTAAAGATTTCCTAAGACTCTCAAATCTAAGGGCATCTAAAGGTTTCGTGAAAATATCGGCTAACTGACGGTCGGTAGGAACAAAACTCAGGGATACGACTTTCTCTTCAACTAACTGACGAATAAAGTGCTCACGTATCCTGATGTGTTTTGTGCGCGAATGCTAAACTGGATTGCGGGATATGTGTATCGCGCTCGTGTTATCACAAGAAATGGTCATGGTGTCCTGTGATATCCCATAATCCTCCAGCATTTGCTTCATCCACAAGAGTTGTGTGCAACAACTCCCGACGGCTATGTACTCAGCCTCCGCAGTGGACAAAGAGATGGAATTTTGCTTCTTGCTCAGCCAGGAGACAAGAGCAGAACCAAAATAGAAACACCCACCAGAAGTGCTCCTACATCCATCTACATCCCCAGCCCAATCGGCATCCGAGTAGGCGGACTGACGGTCATCGGTATCAAAGGAATACCAAATCCCGTATGAGAGAGTCCCACTTACGTATTTAATAATACGTTTTAGAGCAAGTAAATGTGACTCTTTTGGGGATGCCTGATAACGCGCACAGACTCCAACACTAAAGGCGATGTCAGGACGACTGGCAGTCAAGTAGAGGAGACTACCTATCATACTCCGATATAAGGTTTGCTCTACGTCCTTGCCTGAAGTGTACTTACTAAGCTTGGTAGTGGTACTCATAGGTGTACGTGCATGCTTAGCGGAGTCTAAACCAAATTTCTTCACTAGGTCTCTAGCATACTTGGATTGGGAGATGAACATCCCATCCTCTAGCTGACGAACCTGGAGACTAAGGAAGAATGTAAGTTCACCAACCATGCTCATCTCAAACTCACTTTTCATCTCCTCCTCAAAGTGGTGAGCATGCTGGGAGCATGTGGATCCAAAGACTATGTCGTCCTGGGCAACCAAAATAGCACCGTCATCTCTCCTGACAAACAACGTCATATCTACTCCCCCTCTCTTGAAGCCACGAGCTAAGAGATAAGAAGTAAGCCTCTCGTACCAAGCACGGGGTGCTTGCTTTAAACCATACAAGGCTTTCCTCAGATAGTAGACGTGCTCAGGGTGCTGAGGGTCTTCAAACCCTTTTGGTTGTTCCACATAAACCTCCTCCTGTAGAATGCCATTCAAAAAGGCACTCTTGACATCCATCTGATACACCTTGAAGCGCAGATGACATGCGATGGCGAGCAGAAGACGGACGGACTCAAGCCTCGCAACAGGAGCAAATGTCTCCCCAAAGTCTACACCCTCTATCTGTGTGTAGCCTTGAGCGACCAACCTAGCCTTATTTCGGATTATGGTACCATTTTCATCCATTTTGTTCTTAAAAATCCACCGGGTACCTATCACATTAATCTCACTAGGTCGGGGGACAAGTTCCCAGACATCATTCTTTTTAAACTGAAGCAACTCATCCTGCATAGCAGATATCCAGTGTTCATCCTTGAGTCCTTCTTTATGGTTCTTGGGCTCGACTTTGGACGTGTAGCAAAGATGGCTAACAACGTTCTCTAGCTGAGCACGAGTCTTGACCCCTAGAGTGGGATCACCAACAATGGCAGAAGGGTCATGACTCTTGCGAACCCAAGCAGGTGTGTCCCCTAACACAGGAGTAGGGTCCACAGAGTGTGAGAGAGGAACAGGTAAATCACTGTCAGAACAATCCTCATCCTCACACTGAAGGTTAGGATCAATAACCGTCGGAGGTTCGTCATCTTGCACGGTGACGTTTATTGATTCCATAATCTTAGAGCTCTTCATGTTAAAAACCCGGTACGCTCTGCTATTCGATGAATATCCTAGAAATATTCCCTCGTCGCTTCGGGAGTCAAACTTTCCTAATTGCTCTTTATCCCGTAGGATGTAGCATTTACTCCCAAAGACACGGAAATATGCCAGGTTGGGCATCTTGCCAGTCCACAACTCATAAGGAGTGTGAAGTGTGTGTGGACGCAGATACACCCTATTCACCGTGTGGCATGCAGTAGACACTGCCTCTGCCCAAAATCTCCTAGAAACTTTACGACCTAGAAGCATAGATCTAGCCATCTCTTGGATCGTTCTATTCTTTCTCTCAACAATCCCATTTTGCTGAGGAGTTCTCACAGCAGAAAACTCATGTTTGATCCCAAGGCTATCACAGTACAAATCAACCTTTGCTTCCTTGAATTCAGTGCCGTTGTCACTACGTATTCTGTTAATAGTGACACCGTATTGATTTTGCAGGACACGGCACTTGGTCGTTAAGAAATCTACAGCATCGGATTTCTCTCTCAGAAAACCTACAATGGAGTATCTGGAGAAATCATCTACCATCACGAGAATGTACCTCTTACCACCTAGACTCTCAGTACGAGTGGGACCCATAAGATCCATGTGAATCAACTCCAGAACACGAGAGGTGGTAATGGAATGTAACTTCCTATGAGGACTACGAATTTGTTTTCCCAACTGACAGGGTCCACAAACGGTCGAAGTTGACTTTCCAAGAGATGGTAAGCCACGTACTAGGTCCTTTTTAGATAAACGATTGAGATCTCTAACGTTCACGTGACCTAGACGTTGGTGCCACAGATCCATAGGAGTGATCGTGGCGCTGTTGCAGACAAGTGAGGATGTGGGCTCAGTCCCATAGCAATTATCCTCGGTCCTCACCCCTTGCATCAATAGTATACCGGTTTGATTGTAGACTTTACACGCGTCCCGGTCAAACTTTACTGCAAGGTCAGTGTCACACGGCTGGCTAATGCTTAGAAGGTTTGCTTTCAAACCTTTGACGTACAAAACATTTTCTAGCTTAGGAAAACCCGGTAACTCGATAGTACCTCGTCCTATAATGCTAGACTTACTCCCATCTCCAAAGGTGACTCTGCCATCTTGATAATCCTCAAGAGTAGTAAAAAATGAGGCATCACCTGTCATGTGTCTGGAGCAGCCACTATCAAAATACCATTGAGAGGTATTATGTGCTTTGAGAGCAACATGAACAACAAAAGCCTTTTTATCTTTCTTAGGTACCCAAGTCGAGGTGACCTTTTGTTTGCCTTTGTTGTTGTTGATTTTAGCTGGAATGTGAGAAGCATTCACTAACGGCAAAGACATCCGTCGAAATTCTTCCATTAAACTCTGAGTCGTGGCAACTAAGAACTCAACTCGCTCTCTCAGACTAGAAAACTCATCAGTATGACGTGGTGGAGCAGTAGTACGTCGTGTCCGACCCATGCTATAGCAAGTTTCCCTAAGGTGGCCTTTTCTTTTGCAATAAGTACAAAAGAGCACTGTCAAAGGCGGACCTCGGTTTGCTTTTCTAGGTCGAACTCTCCTTCGAGGTTTTTTACGGTGACCATAAGGAGTTGTAGTAAACTCAGGAACTGGTCCAGGTGCAATTTGGGACATGGAGGCACCATCATATCCAATTCCTTGACGATCACCAAAACCTAAAACGGGGCCGAGGAGCATCTTTCCCATCTTCCCAGATCTGTCCTCGATTTGTACCTTGACTTTCCGTGCTTTCTCAAGATCATGAGTCAGCTGGGCAACAAGGGATTCAAGTTTCTTCCGAGTCTCCACGGAGGAATGAAGCTGACTCGTAAGACTAGCCACTTGCTTGATCAAGTCCCCTCTCTCTTTCTCTAGAGTACTCTCTCTCTCTCTAAACAAATTCTCATTCTCGACACAGGTAGATTCTCTCTCTCTCAGGGCGGTGCAGGTGGAGAACTCTCTTTCTCTCGCTTTCCTTAAATCTTCCTCTAGGCAAGTGATCTTAAAAACTAACGCTTTGTTACGCTTTTTAGTTTTAAAAGACTCAGAATATAACTCAGCGTAGGCGCGTTGTATATCACTCTCGCTCTCACTTGTGTCATCCTCCCCCTCACTCACATCGATCTCACTGTCGAGGTGTCCCTGTGAAGCATCATCCTCATCGTCGTGAGGAGAACTAGGAGTGCTCACTTGGCTGGCCATGAATGCGGTGAAGTTACACTCATGCGGTGACTCATCTCCAGAATCCATCGTCTCGACCTCACTGTCGTCACTAAGGGTAGCATTAAGGACAGCTTTCCCTTTCTCTCTATTCAGACGATTGGCACACTCAAAAGCTCTATGACCCCTACCATCGCACTCAAAACATCTCTCACTTTCTTTCAGAGGAGGATTTTTGGAATCTTTTCCATTTTTCTTTTCAAACTTATTTTTCTCAAATTTCTTTTTATCTTTAAAATTGACATTTTTCTTAAATTTGAGAATCCTCTTGAATTTTTTTGCGAAAAGAGCCAAATCATCTAAATCAAAATCGCACTCAGAATCTGACGTGTCAGTCTCTCTCTTTCTAGATGACTCTACCCTCTTTCTAGCTGACCCCTCACTCCTTCTCTCTTGGGCTTTAAGAGCAATTCCCTTATCTTTAGATTTAGAATTTTTAGGGAACATATCAATTTCATAAGTTTGCAAATCTCCTACAAGTTCTTCCAATTTTAGCGTATTTAAATTACCCATAGAATTTAGCACAGTGACTTTAGGGATAAAACGCTTAGGCAAAGAACGAAGAATCTTTTTAACAACTCTAGCATTCGGAATATGTTCACCAAGATTAAAACTAGTATTCACAATGTCAGAAAGTCTAGCATAAAATTCATCAAAGCATTCAGAATCATGCATGGTGATTGTTTCAAATTGAGTTGTCAAGTTTTGCAACTTAGACTCTTTCACAGCATAAGTTCCTTCATGGGTGAGTTGTAAAACATCCCATGCCTCTTTTGAGGTGGTACACGTCATTATGCGTTTGAACTCATCAGGTGTGATAGACCCAGAAATAGCACTTAGACCCTTAGAATTAAAAGATGACCATTTAATTTCTTCATCAGACCAAGAAATGTCAGGTTTCAAGTTGGTCACATTATCAACAGTCACGGTGGGAGGAGTCCACCCTCGTTCAACCAAAATCCAGACACGTTCATCAATGGCTTTTAAAGCCGACCTCATACGGGCTTTCCAATAAGCATAATTTGTCCCGTCAAAAACAGGCATTTTATAATATGACTTCTCCATTTGAACACGCACTTTTTTCAAAAATCAATTTTTTCAGAAAATTGATATCTTAGAAAAAAAAATTTGCGGAAAAAGGAATACGCGATAAATTAGCGTAACCTGCTCTGATACCAATTTGAGAAACGTGTGTGCTCGCGTTCAAATGATCAAACCATATATAAAACCCTTTTAACACAAACAAACCCTAAACATGCAGCAGTATGTGATTGAATAAATAGATAATCTACGCAAGAACATTCAAACACATGCAATTAAGGAAAAATCCCCCTCAGGGGCGAAACCATTTATTTTCACTATAATTTGTAAGAGAACGGCTTACAATCGGATTACAATGAAAATACAAGTTGACTAAGAATTACCCTCGGGTATCGGATTCTGTAGTCGCGGCTGGAATTATCCCTTTCCAGTAGGGCTGCAATGAAGAAGAAGAACAGTCTCCTCCACAAGGGTTGAACAAACCAAAGTTGTGTTCTTGGGTTGCAAAAGGATTCATAAAGGTTTGGCAATGATGTGTGAATCAAAAAACCTAGAATCATAGGACTCAATAGGTGAAGACTTTAGGGTTGATATGCTCTGAAAATCGTGTATAAGTCTTGTGAAAACCAACTGCTGATCGTGGTTTAAATAAGGGATCGAAACCCTTCAAAATCGGCTGCACGATCTGGCAGTGATTATCCTCGCCGGATTGGTCCGGTCGATTAGGCGGATCGGTCCGGGTAAGTCGGATCGGTTCTTTTTTTGAAACCGGATCGGTCTGGTTGGCATCGGATCGGTCCGGGACTTTTGCCTTCATCGGTTCGCTATGGATCCGGTGGCTACTGGAGTCTGACAAAACGGATCGGTCCGGTAGATGGTCGGATCGGTCCGATAAACCGGATCGGTTCTTTTTCTGGACCGGATCGGTCCGGCCAGGTCTGATTCCCAAATTCTTTCTTCTTTTGATCTTCGGATTTTGTTGATGACGATGTGATCTTTTCAACCAACAATCTTGTAACGGCGTATGACATAACATATACATAAAGATGGAAAAATTGTCCTTACAGACTTCCATCTGTGAACCCATCTTCAAACTCCTTTGAAAAGATTCAACTAAGGTCTGGAGTGAAGCTTGCCGAGAAGCCTTCGACCAAATTAAGAAATACCTAATCTGGCCTCCGATTCTCATGCCACCGCAACCTATTCTTCCCTTACTCCTATACCTAACCGTAACGGATACTGCAATCGAGGATTCGCTAGCTCAATACCTTGAAGAAACACACAAAGAGAAATCCATCTACTATGCCAGTAAAAAATTAAATAGTTTTGAAGTTAACTACACCTCCTTGGAAAACGCATGTGTCGCTCTTGTGTGGGTTACCCAAAAGTGATGACACTACATGCTCACCTTCCCCATCAGACTTGTATCCCTGGTGGATCCCATCAAGTACCTACTCGAGAAGCCCACCCTATCCAGCCGAATGGACCATTAGTTGATGCTTCTAGCCGAGTTTGGTATCACCTATGTCACACAAAAAGCCATGAAAGGAAGATCCATCTTAGATTTCCTTGTTGACTACCTTATGGAAGAAGACGATGTCTAGATCTCTGAGTTCCTAAACGAGAATATCCTTGCGCCTCCCAAAAAGATCTTCGATGGAAAATGTTCTTTGACTCTGTTGTCAACAAAAAGGATATGGCATTGGGATCCTCCTATTTTCCCCTGATGACTCCCACACTCCCATTGCCATCAAATTGTATTTCCTCTGCGCTAATAACATGTCTGAATACGAGGCGTGCACGGTAGGCCTCAAATTTGCCCTAAAAAAGGAATTCGATACCACGATGTCTACGGGTATTCAACCCTCATCATCAGTCAAGTACTCATGAAGTGGAAAGTTAAGGATGAGAAAATCTTACCCTTCCATTCCCACATTGAAGAACTAGCTTCCCAATTCTAAGAAATCTCCTTACACTACCTGCTTCGAACAAAAAACAACCTAGCTGACACCCTTGCCACCTTAGTCTCCATGATTGACATGCCCAAAGGAATAACCATGTCCCCTTTCATTGTCTAGAAATACAAGAAACTAACTCACTGTAACCACATCGAGCTCAGCACGGAGGAAGAACCCGAAATAGCCAATTGTTGGCACTATGATATTTTGTGCCTCCTCAAACACGGTAGGTATCCCCAGGGAGTTGACAAGAAAGATCAATAGACTCTCCGCAGACTGGCCACCCAGTACATTGTATGTGATAAAGAACTGTTTAAGAGAAACTTTGATGGAACCCATTTACACTGCATCGCAGGGGCTGACATTGAAGAAATAATGCAAAAAATCCACAACAGGGAATGCGAACCCCGCATGAATGGCCATATGCTCGCCAAAAAGATCATTTGATAGGGATACTACTGGACTACCATAGTTCAGGACTTCATAGTCTACATTCAAAGATGTTTCAAATGCCAACAGTTCTCCAAACTACATCATCTGCCTTCGTGAGAATAGTATAACATGACTTCTCCCTGGCCATTTTCCACACGGGGCATCGACATCATAGGAAAAGTTACACCGAAGAAATCTAATGGGCATGAGTTCATCCTAGTTTCTATTGACTACTTTAATAATGGGTCAAATTTGAGTCATATGTAGTTTTGAATGCTAAGAAAGTGTCCAAATTCATCAAGAAAACATCATTTGTCGATATGGGGTCCCACACAAGCTAGTATCAAATAATGGGTTACATTTTGAGGCGGAGGTTACATAAGTGGTCGACTAATATGGGATTCAAAGACATAAATCCTCTCCATACCGACCTCAAACCAATGGAGCAGTCGAAGCAGCCAATAAGAATCTCAAAGCCATCATCAATAAGTTGATCGAGAGTTGTCATAACTGGGCCAATAGGTTCCCTTATTCCCTATAGGGCTACTGCACTTCAGTTTGAACCTTGAATGGGGCTACTTCTTACTCTTTAGTCTACGGCATGGAGGCAGTCCTACCCGTAGAGATGGAAATACCCTCGATGTGAGTTATGCTTGAAAGCAAGGTTAGCGAAGAAGATTGGTACCAAAGCTATCTTGACGAGCTGTCCCTCTTAGACGAAAGGAGATTGAAAGCTCTCTGTCACATACAAGGGTACTATTGACGTATAGCGTGATCCTTCAATAAGAGACTCAAGGCTCACGATGTCTAAGAAGGGGACTTAGCCCTCAAAGAAATAATAGAGCTCATCTAGGGCCCCAGAGGGAAATTTAAGCCCAATTGGCACAGCCCCTACATTGTGAAAAGGATCATGTCGGGCAGCGCCATTGTGCTCACCGACCTCGACGAAGAAGAAATGGCGCGTCCAGTCAACCTGAACCATTTCAAGAAATTCTACCCTTAGTCTGAAATCTCAGTGCACTATTACTCTTCTCATCTCCATTCTATTCGAAAAAAAATCTTTTCTTTTTTCCCTACCCTGACCTACGTGGGCCTGATCCTCTAAAGAACATTTTCAAAAAATGAATTTCAAAACCCTCAGAGGTACGTAGGCAACTCATTCGCTTCACATGAGCCCCCCCCCTTCTTTTCACAAAACTCTATTATTTTCTTATCCCTGAGAACGATAGTTCATTTTAACATATACATGAACAAAAGGATTATGTATGCCTTAGCGATTAGTATAGATAATTCAAACTGCGAAAAAGTCATCAAGAGTTATAACTAGATGATCAAAAACTTATTTATTTAATTATCTAAAATTTCTGTACGATTACATTGGCATAAGGAGTCAAATGACTTCCCTGTCCAACACCACACCTACTAAAACCCCCCCAGATAATAACACGCCCCACTACTCCTAAAAATCATCCCCCTAATTATTCCCACAAAGCGCAAAACCACATCTGTTACAAAAATCTTCACAAATCCCTACTCGCAGATGCCAGAGGAACCAACAACATGATCACCTACATCCTGGGCTCCCCAAACCTCCCCTGCCTTAATGGAGTATTGCAGACACTCCATAGAGCGATAAGCCCAGACTATCTTAGGGTAAACCACAACGCCTCCCTCCATGGTGTTAGATATTGCAAACCACCTCTAACCAATCTCCACGGATAACATCCTGTCCACTACCTTCTTCCATAACCACTTCATATAGTCACCGAAGACATGCCAAACTCGCCTAGTAGACTGAGAAAGATGGGTCGACGAACGAAGATTCTCCCAAAGGGAACCAAGACGCATGAGCATAAGCTCTGTCAGGTCCTCCATAGGAAAGAAGTTCGGTGTCCACGATGGCCCAATTTTCTCCCAACCATATTAGCTCAGTAGCCGCCAGAATGGGCAGAAGCTCCCCCCACCAAGTCACAAACCAGTGTAAGCCTCGAGCCCCATGCTCTACAAACCAGTTCCCTCAACTCTCAATGTTCAGGCCTAAGCTAATGAAACAGCGCAATAAGAATTTTTTGCACCGCTAAAAAAGGATACTCGGGTAGGACCGCCATACAAAACCTCTTTGACAGCCACATAAACAACTTTACAGGGCTACCCCTCAAATACTCAGAATAACCCTCCCACCAGGCATCTAGGACATTCAAGGTCTCTTCCAGTATCACAGCCGTAGGATTGCGGTAGTCTGAGATCCAAGAAACAATAGCATCTAGTTGGGGGTCCACTAGAGTCTCCCCAGTCACCAACAAAACTTTTGAAACAATGCCTAGGATGACGGCCCGGCATATCCAGCATCACCCACGTCTTGCGAATGCACGGACCGTAATACTTCCGAAAGGGAAATCATTTCTCCCATAGCCAATGACGGAGCCACCAAGGCCTTCTTTCACTTAAAAATTTTAAAATAGTCTTTTTTTCCTAATTTTTCTCAAAATAAAAACTCAACAGCAAACTAAAGTGCATGTAGAGTAATCCACTAAATAAAGATAATAAAAAAAATGTGAATATCTTTTTGCATTTTTGAGTCTCTTTTCAGGTGCAAGGTCACCACATCAAGCATGCAAATGCTAAGCTCCCATAGCTAGTAATGAATCTACAAGAAATTTGAAAGGAAAGAACCAAAATTGGATGTCACCTCATCTGTTTCATAACCATCTCTCTTAGGTACTAGACGTACCCAAACTTGCACGCCGTTAACTGTCCCAGTTGTACATTCCCCCAGTCACCTCGGTATGCTGAATGGCCATCCCCCAAGGATAAAAAGGTCACCTGCAAATTCTCCAGCAAGAGCACAAGGAAAAATGGTCTCAAGGAAAGAAGAATTTCCCATGCTACCCGTCGTTCTCATCAACCCTCCACCTGCTCAAGGTACCCCAAAAGTCTGTGCCAATGCCGATTAGCACACCTCTATCCATCCCGTTTGGCACACCCTTTAAAATTTCGTACAAAAACTCCAAAAAAATACTAGAAAATTCTAAACAATTCTCGAAAAATTCCTGAAATTACAAATCCGTTCTAGCACCTTATTCACCAAGGAAAACATTTTTTACACCCCCAGCGGAATTCCAGAGAATAATTCTCCCCAACAACGTCTGCAAAAGACACTCCAAATTTTCCCCAGCTACAAAATCCTCGTATCATTCACCATTCCCCGACAGAATCAAAATTCCAATCTTTATCCCCAATGGAGTCCCCAAATTTCTCAAAGGAAAGTACACCTCTCTTAGGTCATAATTGACCTCAATCTTGGATCATCATCTTAGTTAGGTATGAATTGGCCTCGGTCCTCAGTTGTCACCTCTCTTAAGTCAGAATTGACCCCGATCTTGGGTCATCGCCTTAGTTAGGTCAAAATTGACCTCGATCCTCGGTCATCACCTCTTTTAGGTCAGAATCAACCTCGGTCTTGGATAGTCACCTCTGTTAGGTCAGAATTGACCTCGGTCTTGGATAGTCATCTCAATTAGGTAATAATTGACCTCGATCCTATATCGTCACCTCTTTTAGGTCAAAATTGACCTCGATCTTGGATAGTCACCTCAGTTCGGTCAGAATTGACCTCAGTCCTCGATCATCACCTCTTCTAGGTTAAAATTGACCTTGGTATTTGTTGGAACACGAGGCCCCAATTTTAAACTCTTAAAATAATTTATTTCCTTTTATAGAAAGATATGCGGAAGCATAAGATGGTTCACAAAATACCAAATTTTAATTTCTTCTAAATTAAAATTAAACACAAGTGAAATAAAATGTAACACACACACAATATTCAATTTCACTTAAACACAATTAATTAATCCAAGTCCTAGAAATTTGACTACGTCATATTTTCAATATTACCAAATTATCCCAAACCAATTTTAACAAATGACTTGAATTGAATTAACTTTACCCAATATTTAATTTTGCACCGAATTAAATAAGTAGTGATTAAATTTTTTTTTATCTTTTTACCTAAGCATGCGTTCTAGGTGATTGTGAAAGATAAAATTAAATAATGAACCACTACGCCGCGATGTACGAGGAAAAACCCACAACAGGAAACAACCTCGGACAACCCTAGCCTTAAATCCACTAAGTACAAAAATTACACTTACAAGACAGATGACTTACAACACTCGACTCGACTCCCTTCAAGCTTCGATGCATATTCTTGTAACCACCTCTGCCTAGAGGATAACCACGGAGCTCCACCGTGGTCTTGGACCCACCGATCGAACTTTTACGGTCACCATCAACCACACATGGTGCCTTTCACCATGTGAGAATGTCGTAGCAAAACTTCTTCTTCTTTGAGGGATGTAGAAGCAAACCCAAATAATCTTTTTAATGCAATGTAGAGATAAACCCGGTGCCAAACACTCCAACCAAGATGTATATATATTTAGAACTTGGATAAATCAACAATGGGTGAAAACTAGAGTGGTAAATGAATTTTTCTTTTAAAATTAACACTCAAAACTTGAACTTTTTCTTTTAAACAATTTTGCTCTCAAACTCTCTCTTAGAGATGGAAGGGTATGAAAAAGTTAATTTTCCAAAGTTGGTTCCCGCACTTAGATATGCTGTTAAAAGTTAGTGGGGAAAATAAGTGGGGAAAGTGGGAAAAACTGCTCAAAACTGCCAAATAACTGTTCCCACTGAAATCTCGTTCGAACGAGATTTTTGTTCGAACGAAGTCTCGTTCGAACGACCTTCTAACGAACTTACAGAGGCTAGTTCTTGGAACTCGTTGGGAAACTTGTTTGAATGACTTTTGGTTCGAACGAAAATCTCGTTCGAACGAAACTTCGAGCGAACTGACAGAAAGTTGAAAAATCTCATTTTTAGCCCAGAAACTTTATATACCTTATATAAAAATTTTAATAGAAATCTTTCTAAAAATAAACAAAAATTTTAAATAAACCTACACCCAATAAACTGTTCCAAGTTCATATATATATATGTAATGCATTCATACCTTGGGAGCATGGAACCACTGTTGATGACGTAGAAACAAGGCACATAAACTCGGCATTTGATGAAGCTTTATACTCTTTGCCGCTACATCTTCAACAAACACGTCATAGGCTTGGAGGATGATCAATATACTTTATCCTATGACACAAACATTTTTGTTCGGCATTGAGCCAAAATTACAAAGGACTCAATTGGAAATTTGTATCCTTACAAATCTCCCCCTTTGGCTATTCCGGGATAAAAACAAACAAAAATCCTAAAGGTATGTCAACCTCTACTAAACTGACAAAAAGATGTCCCACCCAAAATAAAATACAATGCTTGACTCAAACAACCCAAGGATCATAATCTTTGTCGGTGAAAGTTGCCACTTAGAATATAATTCCTGCACACTTAAGCAAACACATTACACGCATAGGGAATATCAAAATATTAAATGCAATTAAATAAATACTCCCCCTAAATTAATTCTCCCCTTTATCAAGTGTGATCTACCTAAGATGGTCACGACTCCCCCTAAGTTAAATCTCCTAAACTAGGATACGATTACAATAGGGTTAGATACCATTTCTCCCCCTATCATTCTCCCCCTTTTTGTTCAAGAATAGACAAAGGCTAAAGAATTAAAACATTAACTTTTCTCCCCCAATAAAAGAATATACCCCCTCTAAACTAAACAAGGGATAAATAGAATGGGATAACAAGCTAAACATGCATTAGTGCATAAAGTGATGAGAACATTAAAGCACATGGGGAACAAAATCATAATTAATCCATACAAATGAATGCCAACTATGATGCGAAGACAAATGATACCAAATAGACAAATAAGATTCTAAGCATGTGATATCAAACAAACTACGCAACAAACAAGGTACCAATTATGAATTGAAGCATAAATGGATTAATTAAACATGGCGAAGACATAAACAAAGATATCATATATATACCTACTCTAGATATACCAAAGATGCACAAGCATATATATATATATATATATATATATATATATATATATATATATATATAAACACAAATGACACAAAATAAGATAAGCTTTTCACACTCGTATGGAAAAAATGTGTCATATGGAAACAGAAGTGTTGAGGTGTGAACTAATAACAATTAAATTTAGACCCAATCACTTAAAACATGTTAATAGAGTTCTCAATTGATTGCAAACTTCATCACATTTGAATATAACCTCATGTGACAATATAGATTGAACTCAATGAACAAACATACACAATGTATACAAGCATAGCATATTGATGATTCTACAAACCAATAGAGTCATGACATTGATAGCGCAACTAGGATAAGCGGACATTGTGCAAACTATTGATATACCATCCAATCTCCCTCAATAAGCATATATATTTTTGAATGAATATATCAATCAAACATAGTCCTTGACAATTATTTTTCTTGTTAATGCCATATTTTCTGTTTTTAGGCCTTTGGACCATGTATTTCTTTTAGGTCCATTTCAAATGGTGGCTTACTATCGCAAAGGATAATAAATCCTTTCGGATCCCTTCCCCATGCACATTTTTATATATCATTTTTTATCTCACAAATCTCACGTGCAACAGATTTTAACATGCACTAGTCCTCCTAGGTCACAAATATGTAGATGACAAAATTGATAGGAGAACACATCACAAAGCTCAAATATAACATATGAAGTGAAATTTTAAAAGAGTTCGTGTATGTGTGAATAGAGGCATATAATAATATAATCCATTTAATCAATACAAAATCCAAATACTCCATAAAAATATGGTAAAGAACATTTTAAGGATTGGCAATCTAAACCAAAAGTTCTAGCCACATGGGAGCATTAAAGGAGGGATTCAAACACAAGTATATGCCACTTAAAGTGTGTCAAACCAAAAAACACACAAAATAAAATCTTTTTGAGTTTTTGAACTTTTTAACCAAAAAAAATATTTACTCAAAAGGACAAACAAAAATCATTTGTATTTTTCATTAAGCTTGAATTACTAAAAAGTAAAACACAAATGATAAACAAAAATCGTTTTCTATTTTTCTTTTAATGCAAACAAAAATAAAGGAAATATAATACAAAAGATAAACAAAAATCATTATTCTAGCATGTGATTAAGCATGAAGCATAGACTAGAAAATGACTACACAAGCATACTATTAGCATAATACTATAGCGTGAAGAACAAAAGCTAAAGTATGCAAATAAAACTGACACATTCAACCTTTAAATTTTGCAAGGGAGGAAGCATGTGAAAGTAAATGAGAATCAAATACCCTACTTGTAAAGCTACCAAGTTGGATCTCCTAACCCAAACTAATGATGAGTGACTATCTTGGGGTCTAGGAATTTTGACTACCTTGGTTTCTTTACGGTGGGATTTTCTACGAACTCGTTTAAGATCAAAACAAAATTTCCTAAGATGACCTTTTTGACCACAATGAGAACAATTAAAAACATGTCAAAAATTAGGACCTAAGGATTGATCTCGAAATGCTTTCCTAGGAGATTCTCTTAAAACATTGGATTTGGCTTTTTGAGTTGATTCATTACAAGTATCGACGCCTAAATCACAAGTGTCATTTTTTATTTGGACCGTGCCTAAGATTTTATTAAGTTTTTCGGACCTACACCCCAAATCAAATTTGACATTACTAGAGTCTTTTAATTATTCTTCGAATTCTAAAATTCTAGGCTCTAACAAACCATTTCTCTCTTCAAACTCGAGAAGTTCCTTTTTCAAGGATTCCATTAAACCTCTAAGCTTATCTCTCTCGCCTTCTATATATTCTAGCTTGTCTCGAAAAGATCTCTCTTGTGTCCTAAGGTCTTACACTAACGTTCTATCATCAACGACCTTGACACGCTCTCTTAAATTTGCTTCTAACTTCAAATTAGCTCTTTTTAATTTAATAGATTCTTCATAAAGTTCTTGAAAAGCATTTTTAAGTTCACTCACATCAACATCATCATTTTCATCATTCTCTCTCTCTTGTTCACTCTCACTACCATAAAAAATAAGGGAATCATAAACTTTGGCCTTGGAAGTGTCATGTGTTTGGATATCTTCATGAAAAGATTCCCTATTGGTGCTCACATGACTAGCAATAAAAGCCACAAAGTTGGGCTTAGTGGGGGAATCGGGTCCCTCTTCCTTATCATTATCACCAAGGGTTGCATTATATGAAATGGGTCGCTTACCCTATCTCCTTAGTTTAGTGGGGCACTCAGAAGACCTATGGCCATAACCCTAACAACCAAAATACCGATTTGACTCGTCCCTATTTAAATTTTCATTAATAGTTTTAGGGATCCTCTCGGCTTTGTCATGCTTAGAAGTTTCAAATTCTTAGTCATTTTCAAATTTATCTTTGTCAATTTTAAGAAACTTTCAAAATTTCCTAGCAAACAAGGCCATGTATTCCGAGTCACTATCACTCTCGCTCTCTACTACTTGTTCATCCTCATTTTGGGTTTTTAAAGCAATGCCGTTTTCAATTTTCTTTTCAGTTTTAGAGGGAAAAATGTCTAGTTCATAGGTTTGTAAATCACCTACGAGCTCTTCTAATTTTGTAGAGGCTAAAGTTGGTAAAGAATTTAAAACGGTCACTTTTGGAATAAATCTATCGGGTAGGGACCTTAAAATTTTCTTCACAACTCGGTTGTGGGGTATTTTTTCTCCTAAGTTAAAAGATGAATTAACAATATCGAAAAGTCTAGCATAAAATTCATCAAAAGTTTCTTTATCGTTCATTTTGATGGTTTCAAATTGAGTGGTGAGGTTTTGGAGTTTCAAAGCTTTAACGACACTAGTACCTTCATGAGTGAGTTGTAAAATATCCCACGTTTCTTTAGTGGTCTCAAACGTTATAATGCGTTGGAATTAATCTAGTATGACAGAGTCAAACAAGGCGTTTAAACCACGAGAATTAAAATTAGAAAGTTCAAACTCATTCTCACTCCATCTATCGGCCGGTTTGGGAACACATTAATTATCTACTAAATGAGTTGGTGGATACCACCCATTAACTACAGATAACCAAACCCTCTCGTCGATAGGTTTAAGTGTTGATTTCATACGCGCTTTCCAGTACGCGTAATTAGAACCGTCGAAAATAGGAAATTTTGAGAATGGGGAAAATTCCATTTTAGCCAAAAATTATTTAAAGGATCTTAACGAAATAATTTATCGCTTTGGATCTGATACCACTTGTTGGAACACGAGGCCCCCAATTTTAAACTCTTAAAATAATTTATTTCCTTTTATAGAAAGATTTGCGGAAGCATAAGATGGTTCACAAAATACCATATTTTAATTTCTTCTAAATTAAAATTAAACACAAGTGAAATAAAATGTAACACACACACAATATTAAATTTCACTTAAACACAATTAATTAATCCAAGTCCTTTAAATTTGCCTAAGTCATATTTTCAATATTACCAAATTAGAACAAACCAATTTTAACAAATGACTTGAATTGAATTAACATTACCTAATATTTAATTTTGCACCAAATTAAATAAGTAGTGATTAAAACCAATTTTATCTTTTTACCTAAGCATACGTTCTAGGCGATTGCAAAAGATAAAATTAAACAATGAACCACTACGCTGCGATGTACGAGGAAAAACCCACAACGGAAAACAACCTCGGACGGCCCTAGACTCAAATACACTAAGTACGAAAATTACACTTACAAGTGAGATGACTTACAACACTCGACTCGACTCCCTTCAAGCCCCGATGCGTCTTCTTGTAACCACCTCTGCCTAGCCGATAACCACAGAGCTCCACCGCGATCTCGAACCCACTGATCGAACTTTTACGATCACCGTCAACCACACATGGTGCCTTTCACCATGTGAGAATGCCGTAGCAAAACTTCTTCTTCTTTGAGGGATGTAGAAGCAAACCCAAACAATCTCTTTAATGCGATGTAGAGATAAACCCGGTGCCAAACACTCCAAGCAAGATGTATATATATTTGGAAGTTGGATAAATAAACAATGGGTGAAAACTAGAGTGGTAAATGAATTTTTCTTTGAAAATTAACACTCAAAACTTGAACTTTTTCTTTTAAATAATTTTTCTCTCAAACTCTCTCTTAGAGATGGAAGGATATGAAAAAGTTAATTTTCCAAAGTTGGTTCCCGCACTTAGATATGTTGTTAAAAGTTAGTGGGGAAAACAAGCGGGGAAAGTGGGAAAAACTGCTCAAAACTGCCAAATAACTGTTTTCACTGGAATCTTGTTCGAACGAGATGTTCGTTCGAACGAAGTCTCATTCGAACGACTTTTTAATGAAATTACTGAGGCCAGTTCTGGGAACTCGTTGGCTAACTCGTTCGAACGACTTTTGGTTCGAACGAAAAACTCGTTCGAATGAAACTTCGAACGGACTGACAGAAAGTTAAAAAATCTCATTTTTAGCCCAGAAACTTTATATACTTTATATAAAAGTTTTAATAGAAATATATCTGAAAATAAAAAATAGTTTTAAATAAACCTACACCCAATAAACTGTTCCAAGCTCCTATATATATATATATATATATATATATATATATATATATATATATATATATGTAATGCATTCATACCTTGGGAGCATGTAACAACTGTTGATGACGTAGAAACGAGGCACATAAACTCGGAATTTAATGAAGCTTTATACTCTTTGCCGTTACGTCTTCAACAAACACGTCATAGGCTTGGAGGATGATCAATATACTCTATCCTATGACACAAACATTTTTGTCCGGAATTGAGCCATAACTACAATGGACTCAATTGGAAATTTATATCCTTACAATCTTGGATCATCACCTCAGTTAGTTCATAATTGACCTCGGTCCTAGGTCGTCACCTCTTTTAGGTCAGAATTGACCCCGGTCTTGGATTGTCGCCTCAATTAGGTCAGAATTGACCTCGGTCCTCGGTCGTCACCTCTTTTAGTTTAGAATTAACCTCAGTCTTAGATTCTCACCTTAACTAGGTCATAATTGACCTCGGTCCTCGCTCGTCAACCCTTTTAGGTCATAATTGACCTTGGTCTTGTATCGTCACCTTAGTTAAGTCAGAATTAACCTCGATACTTGATCGTTACTTTTTTTAGGACAGAATTGACCTTAGTCTTGCATCGTCACCTTAGTTAAGTCAGAATTGACCTCGGTCCTCGATCGTCACCTCTTTTAGGTCATAATTGACCTTGATCTTGGATCCTCATCTTAGTTAGGCCAGAATTGACCTCGGTCCTGAGTTATCACCTCTCTTAGGTCATAATTGACCTCGGTCTTGGATCGTCACCTTAGTTAGGTCAAAATTAACCTTGGTCCTTGATTGTCACCTCTTTTAGGTCAGAATCGACCTCGGTCTTGGATCGTAACCTTAGTTAGGTCAGAATTGACCTCTGTAATTGATCGTCACCCCTTTTACGTCAGAATTGACCTCGGTCTTAGATCGTCACCTCAATTAAGTCAGAATTGACCTCGGTCCTCGATCGTCACCTCTTCTAGATCAGAATTGACCTCAGTCTTGGATCTTCACCTTAGTTAGGTAAAAATTGACCTCGGTCCTCGGTCCTCGATCGTCACCTCTTTTAGGTCAGAATTAACCCCGACCCTCTGAATCCATCATCCACATCCCATAAGTTCACAGAACTGACATCCCTTCATCATGTGGTGTCTATTCGACGACCATCAATTATTCTAAGATCACCCATTGAGGGGATCTGTATACATTACATTTTAGGATCCCTATAGTCTCTCCTTAAACCCCTAGCACTCCCTCTTGCCACCACAAACCTAGGTCGTACTCCGAGTACTGATATAGAGGACATCGGGCACCCCGGGCCCCATTTAACTCCGATCAACTCTTTCGTCAGAGTGAAACCTTTTTAAATCTATGAAAATCTCTGAATACCCTTTCTAACGGTCTATCCCGTGCACAAATTGGCATAACAGTTCGAACGAACGGACCATTTCACTACTGAAAACTGATTCAGAGGCCATTGGGTGCTTCCGGGACCCAAATTGACCCCAATCAACTCCACTGTCAGATCAAAAGCTCTTTGAGTCTTTTAAGGTTACTGAAACCCCTTTCCAACTATCATCCCCATGCATGAAACACTATAATCATTCAGACGAATGGTCAGTTTTCCACTGAAAATTTATCGAGTGGCAACTGGGCACTCCCGGACCCCATTTGACCAAAGTAAACTCTTCATCTCAAATGAGACTGAATGAATCTTTGAAGGGAACTGAATACCCTTTCTAACAATCTGCCCCGTGTGAAATTCTGACCTATGGTACGGACGAACGATCCTTTTTACTCCGAAAGGTCATCGAGTGCATTCGAGCCCCGTTTGATTGAGATCAACTTTTTGAAATAAAAGAAACTCTTTGGACTGTCGAAGTACATCTCCTAAACTTTCCAACGGTGTGCCTCGTGCGCGATTCTGACTTTCTATAATGATAAATGATCCGTTTGCATGCGATGATCTCCCATCCAAAGTACTCTCGTTGGTATCTAAAATGCCTTTCTAATGGTATGCCCCATGCACGATTTGCATTATTAGTTTGTGCGCTATAGTCATTATTCTAGATAATTCCGCTCGAGACTGCCAATTGGCAAGTCCTGAACCCTGCCTATCGGCACAGTGTCAAGGGTGACCTATCGATCGGCACCCCCATTTTTCTCTATAAATAAGGGCCATGATCTCATTCCCAGGACACACAGCAAACCCATCAACATCAATGATCTCAACAACATTCTCTCGAAGTCTGGGAAATTTCATATGAGAAGTTCCAGTCAAGCCTAAATACCCATACTTTTTCACACCAAATTTGGAAAACATCCTTCTCTCTCATCAACATCCATCAACATTCAAAAGATTTCATTTAAGATCCAAGCTCAAGCTCCAAGGAAGGTCCATTTCCTTCTCCCTCTCTTTTAAAATCTCTTGTTTTTACATAAACTACATTATATTCATAATCTAGTTTCACTTTAGTTCATACACATAAAAGTAAAAGCGCATGTGCATTAATTCATTCACCATTAATAAAGATAATAAAAAACCCCATTGCATTGCATATATATATTCTTTTGTGTTACATCAAATTTTGTAGGAAATAAAAAAAAAGAAAAAAGCAACAGGACTCAGCCCGAACCCGCATTCATTCGCTCTCTCTCACCTACCCTTCACCCCTCTCTCTAAGAGCTTCCACCCCTGCGACGCGCCCTCTTTCCCCTCCGACGAGATGACGCACCATCGCTACCCGAGCCAGAGTCCTCCCTGGACAAAGCAGACGGCACCAAGCAAAAAAAAAATGGGACCGCATCCCAAATATGGGCAGTCACCGAAGATATCCATTCTCTGATGTCCCTCAAGCAAGTGGTCGACACCCAGACTTACTGCAAGGAAAAAGGCGAAATCAGTATCAAGCAAAAGAGGGATTAAAACAGAAAAGGAACCAAAAAAAGGAAGAAGGTATACCGCAGGACGAAGGACCTCCTTTGTCAAGCCCAACTCCTCTGGATCCATAGCATGAGGACGTTGCAACATAGGCATCATCCCTCCGTCAGCCCGTCAAATATTGTATGAAGGAGTATGAAACCGCACGAAGGGAACCTATAAAGTCGCCGTCGCCGCACATGCCTATGGACCACCGCTGCTGTGGGGGGACCCCACCGCCCGACTCGAACTCGCAGGAGGGAAAGGCAAGGCACCATATATGCTGGGCGTCATCAACCATCTCGTCACAAAGTCCATTTAGTCATACGGCGCGGTTGTATTAGTGTATAGCAGGTAAGACTCGTCGATCATCACCGCGATCCTCGCATCCTCTGGTAACAGCCGCTCTCGCCTCATAGACATAGGAGGTTGTGCAGGTGGCACCACCACCTCCTCCTATGCTATCTACTGAACCACCCACTCCTCGAGATACTAAGAATGGCCGAACTTATGCGCCAGCAAACGCCTCATCTGCGCATTCACCCCGGTCGCTCCTGTATCCTGAATGGCTATCCTCCAAGGGTGAAAGGTCACCTGAAAACCCCCAGAAGGCATAAGTCAATACAAAATTAGAGCATGTCGAAACCAAGGCTGAAAAGGAAAGAGTCTTACTGTACCACTGGTCAGGCCATTCAAGACCTGACACACCGCCTCCAGAGAGAGAGAGATCCTTTTGACTGCCGATTGGCCTTGCACCATCGATACAATCAGCAGAAGTCCCCAACGGTATCATCCTTCAGAGCGATCAGCTGGGTATTGCACCCAATCACCTCATAGAACCATGTGTGCCAAAGACAGGAATTCACAATCAAAGAGAGACGCATAAGGAAAATACGAATGCATGAAAGTGATCCACCTCTATCTGCTCCCCATCACAATCCAACCCCAATACCTACTACACATATATGGGAGTCACGGTCATCTCCCCAAAACCCGAAATGGAAGGTATGGGTAGTATCCCACCACCTCTCCCCTAAAGCGACAAGATCGCTGTCGACCGAGGCGTCTCATCTAGCGCAGACGCCAACCTCCGAAAGCCTACTGATGATACCACCCAACGCACCATAGGTGGAAGATGCTCCCAGACATCCTTAAGTCCCGTCTTCCCACGGGCACGTATGTTCTTCAAAGAGATAGCAGATTGTCAAAAAAAAAACTTGTCAAAAATTCAAGAAGAAAGGAAAAATCATCAAAAAAGAGAAGAATGTCAAAATTCAAGTTACTTACATAACCTCCAGGGCTCACCACCTTAGAAGACCGATGACGTGAAGGCTTTCGTAGCAAAGTTCGCTCATCCGCAACCGGATCAAATGCATCAAAGGAGTTCTCACTCCCCAAAGCAAGAGGCACCCTGTCCCTCCACTCCACGTTCACCCAGTCGTCAATAGTCAACCATTCCTTATGCGCTGTAGTGCTCACAAAGGCAGCCATTTCTTAAAGATCGGAACGCTATAACGATTTGCATAGGAAAATTACAGAAAGAAATAAGGCAAGAAGCCATGAAAAATGAGGGAAATTCTCCCCCATTATATAGGATGACAAGGGTCATGACGATCGGCGTTGACCCCCCACCCACCGATCGGCACTGACTCCTTACCTTCCTAAGGCAGTCCAAAAGTCCATGCCACTACTGAATGGCACCCTCTGCACCATGCCGACCGACACCCCCTTAAAATTTCGTACAAAAATTCCCAGAAAATATCATAAATCCTGAAAAATTCCTCAGAAAATTCCTAAAACTCCCACGAAGGATTTAAAACATTTTCACCAAGAAAATTTTGCACTCCCTCAAGCGGAAGCCCCATTTCCCTGATGGAACTCTCAAAAACCAAGTAAAACTCCTCACAGTAACATCCCCGAAAAATCTCTAAGGATCACCTCCTATACCCCAAAGGTCTCAAACCTCCCCGAGCAATACATCCAATACTTGGGCCACATAATCACTTCCTCAGTGGAATTTACAGCATCAAACTTACCTTTCCTATTCGAAATCCCCAAAATCACAAGGATTTCCCCAGCAATTGGCTCCCCGGCTCCAAACAACATCACGAGGTAATTTCCCCAGTGAAACTCCAGAAAGTCATTTTCAATGTCTCCAAGGGACACACTACTTTTTTTCCCAGCTCATTCACTATTCCCTAGCGGAATCCAGAATCCAATCTTTATCCTCTCTTAGGTTAGAATTGACCTCGGTCCTCGGTCATCACCTCTTTTAGGTCAAAATTGACCTCGATCTTGGATCGCCACCTTAGTTAGGTCAGAATTGACTTCGGTCCTCGATTGTCACCTCCCTTAGGTCAGAATTGTCCTCGGTCTTGGATCGTCACCTCAGTTAGGTCAGAATTGACCTCGATCCTCGGTCGTCACCTCTCTTAGGTCAGAATTGACCTTGATCTTGTATCGTCACCTCAGTTAGGTTAGAATTGATCTCGGTCCTCGGTTGTCACCTCTCTTAGGTCAGAATTGACCTTGGTCCTCGGTCGTCACCTCTCTTAGGTCAGAATTAACTTTGGTCTTGGATCGTCACCTTACTTAGGTTAGAATTGACCTCGGTCCTCAGTCGTCACCTCTCTTAGTTCAAAATTGACGTCGATCTTGGATCGTCACCTCTCTTAGGTCATAATTGACCTCAGTCCTGGATCGTCACCTCAATTAGGTCAAAATTGACCTCGATCCTCGGTCGTCACCTCTTTTAGGTCATAATTGACCTCAATATTGGATCGTCACCTCAGTTAGGTCAGAATTGACCTCGATCCTCGATCGTCACCTCTCTTAGGTTAGAATTGACCTTGGTCCTCTTTTATCACCTCTCTTAGGTCAGAATTGACCTCGGTCCTCGGTCGTCACCTCTCTTAGGCAGAATTGACCTCGGTCTTAGATCGTCACCTTAGGCCCACAGAATTGGCTTCAACCCACAGAATTGGTTATCTCACCTTAAGCTCGCAGAATTGGCTTCGACCCGCAGAATTGGTCATCTCTACTTAAGCCCGCAGAATTGGCTTTGACCCTCTGAATCGATCATCCCTAACACACTCCATAGGTCCTCAGAATTGGCCTCAACCCTCTGAATCGGTCATCCTCCCTCCTTAGGTTCTCAGAATTGGCCTCGACCCTCTGAATTGGTCATCCTCCCTCAAAAGCATCATGGAGTGTCTATTCAACGGCTATCGTTTATTCCAAACTCACCCATCAAGGGGCTCTGTAGACACCCCATTCTATTACCCCCTAAACTCTCCTTAGGTCCCTAGCACCTCCCCTCATCACTACAAACCCAAGTCATACCCCGAGTACTGACCTAGAAGCCATTGGGCACTCTCAGGCTCCGTTTGACCAAAAGTCAAAGTCTTCAGCTCAACCGAGACTGAATGAATCTTCAAAGGGCACTGAAACCCCTTTCTAACGGTCCATCCCGTGTGCGATTTTGACTTAGCATGCGGACGAACGACCCGTTTTCCCTCAAAATCTGATCTCGAGACCACTGGGCACTCTTGGGCTTCATTTGACCAAAGCAAACTCTTAAGCTCAATCAATACTGAATGAATATTCTAAGGTCACTGAAACCCCTTTCCAACGGTTCACTCCGTGCGCGATTTTGACTTACGGTATGGATGAATGATCTGTTTTACTCTGAGAGGTCACCGAATGCTTTCAGGGCCCGATTGACCAAGATCAACTCTCTGAACCGGATCAAACTCTTTGGAATTTCAAATTACATCTCCTAACCTTTCCAACAGTCTTCCCCGTGCATAATTTGGACTTACCATGCGGAGGAACGATCCGTTTGCATCCGATATTTTCCCGTCCAATGGACCGATGAATGCTTCTAATCCATATTTTACCAGAAGTCAACTCCCAGACCTGGGAGAAATCAAAAGGACTTTCGAAGGTCTCTTAATTACCATTCCAAGGGTTCGCCCCATGCACGATTCGGATTAACAGTTTGCATTCTGCTGCTAATTTTTCGAAAAGGCCTGAAAGACACTGCCAAAACGGCAGGTCCCAGACCCTGCCTATCGGCAGTGTGCCTAAACTCACCTGCCGATTGACAGGAACAAGGCTATTCCAATCAGTAAGGCCCTGGGCCTATAAAAAGGAGGCGTAACCTCACTTGCAAAGGGAGCCCAGATATGATAGATATCACCCTCGACAAATCCAGAAAAACCTCTCTCAAAGTCAGCGTGATTTCTACATCCAAATCCCTTTCCAACCTTCACTTTTCATCAAACTTGGTGAATTCAATACCCTCCATCATAATCCAAGTCTAAGGGTTGCTCTCCAACATTCAAGATCAAGCTCAAGATCTTCAAGAAGGTCCGATTTTCTTAACTCTCTCCTTAAATTCTCATAAATTTGCAATAACTTGTTTTATTACTTAGCACTTTTATTATCTCATCTCACACATCCTAATATACTTTTTATTTAGTATTATTGCACATCTCTTATTTTCATATGAACAAAAACCTAAAAATAACAAGAAAAAGAGGGTTTGCTCATAAATTCAAACGGGAATTCTCATACTTTTCTCACACTTTTCTCACAACTAAAACACTTTTTTCTATACACACACACAAATAAGAGAATTTCCCGATTGGATTTATGGGATAAACCCCACCCCTTGTTTTGCATGCAAATTACATGGACTTTGATGCCTCTATAGGCTACGTAGGCATCTCAAGGTAAAACCCGAGACTCGAGTCTTATTTTTATTTTTACTTTTTCTCTCATTTTCTATCTTCTCTAGACTCCATTCTCTTATATTATATATATATATATATATATATACATATACTTGTTCTTAGTGGCGTATTATTCCACATGCATTATCGTTCCATCATAACGATCAATGTAAGGATAATTGCATAAATCCTATTTTCTAATATTTTCATATCTTCCTACGGATGACTCGTTTGACCTCTTCCATGGTACAAGTCGATGATTCATATCTCCACTATATATACACATGCACACATATCACGGGGAAAATAAAGGAAAATAGAAAAAATCCATGAGAGACCGAAAGGGCAGAATGGGTGCCTAACACCTTCCCATTTCGTAACATAGCCTCCGGACCCTTTTCGAATCATTTTGGTTTTGTATGCATCATTATGTCTTTGGATGCCGTCCTTCGGGATGGCTTCCCCTTTTCTTTTGTCTGTTTTGAGTAAAATAGACTGGCGAATCTAATCTCTCTACATTTTTACACCTCACCCCAAATGACGCTGGCCGAAGTGCTTCCGATAGGGACGCGCGAGACCTAGGATCCTCCATCACGCGCCCGCCGTGAGGATAGGATCCGGGGAGGGGATGGCCACAGCTGAGAATAAAACAAATGTTTTTCTAATGTTAGATAGTTTCACCCGTCGACACTGAAAAGACCTCCATGAACCACGAAAACCTTCTCTTTTGTTACATTTGCCAGGATGTCTACTCTTATACTTGCTAATTATGATTATATCCCTATCTAGAATGCTGCAAATAGTGGTGCTTTTAATGTTTCTTTTGCTTAGAACCTTATCAGATCCCACAGACCAACTTCTTGGTCTCAATCATTTATCTGGTATCCTACTATTGACTCTTCTATAAAGATTTTGGGTATTAGGGGCCCTCTAAATGTAATTGTTGTATTGAAAGTAAAGAAAGAGATTGACTATGTGTTTGCAATCTTCATTCACTCTACTTCATTATAATTGTTTATGTTCATGTCTTGTTACACCTATTATGTACATATGCAGATCAATGACAACGAAGCCTCAACGTCGATTGAATATGTGTGATCTCATAGGCGAGGAAAGACAACCACTCACAACCCTAGTGGAAGACTATTTAGAGAGGTATGGATCAATAACCCAATTACAAATTCATGTTTGTTTCGTGTAGAATTAATGCAATTGCACCCTCTCTAAATTTTATTATTGTGTAATTCAATTGATTATGTATGTTATATGTAGTTATATAGATCCATGGTAGGAAAGCGTCGGCATCATTTGAATATGTTTTATATCAATGCCGAGGAAAGATCACTTGAGAAACAACCATTCACAGCACCAGTGGAAGACGATTTAGAGACGCATATGTGCGTCAGACACATCACGTCGCAACTCAAGGGTTCATGTTTCTTTATTTCAGAGCCCTACATGCCAACAAACCCATTATATCGAGCAAATTAATGATCTATGAGAAATATTGATCCTTCATATAATGACTCGACTTTAGATGTTGAGGAGCCCGCAGGTATATCATATGTTAGAAATACACTTTTTTTTATCACACTCGTTTGATATTATATTTCACATAATAATAGTTTATCGAAAATTTGTTTAGGTAGAGAGAGTACCCTGACTAATGCAAAAAATGTTAGAAAAGCTTCCAGGCCTTGGATTGAATGGAATAATAATAAAAAGAAGATACTAGAATGGAATGAGCTTTGTCAACCAGATTGTAAGATTGAATGCAAATTGATGTCGCAATTAGGCTACTATGCTAGAAGTGGAATTTTTTTTCCATTGACAATGTTATATTGGACCGAGGCGAAAAATGACGCTCTTGAGGGTATTTGCAATGAAGTGAAGGTAGTTCATTAATTCAATGTGATTTATTTGTTTCATTATATATGAGTTTGTTAAATTTCTAACCAATTTATTAATTCAATATTTATTTGTTTCGTTGTAAATTTTAAGGAAAACACAAATGCACCATAAGGTTTTAAACCAATTTTCTTTGCAAGGATGGGAGATGCTTGGAGGAAATGGAAGTACCGATTGAAGATAGATCACATGAAAAGTTTCAAACCTATGAAGAGCGGTTGAAAAATACACCCCCTCGAGTCGACAAAGTTCAATGGCTTACTATAATGAAGTATTGGGGTCTAAAGAAGATAATTGTATGACAACTCATTAAGTTTAAGATGAGTTTATTTACATCTACTTCATTAGTAACATCAAATTTATTAATTTCTCTAACTTGTTTTTATAGGATATAGCGAAGCAAAACTCGAAGAACTGTGAAGGTGAATGTGCTTACTCAAGGACTAGGCGAAAGCCACATGCAAAAATTACCAAGGAGATTAGAATTCTGGTATTATAAGCACTTATAATTTTTAGTTTAATAAATATTAATATATACATTATTTTTCTTAGAGGGTAGAGGCAGGAGAGCCCGTTGACGAAATCAGCATGTGGCAAGCCACTCGAGCTTCGAATAATAAATCTTTCAATGTTGAAGATGGGTCATCAGATAGAGCGGTATGTATATATGCTGACTAAAGCCATTCATTAATTTCTAATATATGTTTAAATTAAATTCATTAGTTTTTAATATATGTTTAATTGGTAGACAATGCTCGAGAGACGACTAAATGACCTACCAAAAGAGAAACGAAATGATCCGGAAGCGAGGAATGAGATTTTTAAGGATGTGGTAGGACAAGGAGGCCATGGTTATACTTCACTAAAGGGAGTACACATTAGGCCAACATCTACACGAACAAGTTCCTCTCTTGCATTATTGGAGGATATTAATCAACTTAAGAAAGACGCCGAAGATCGAGAGGGTAGAGGTAGACAAGTCGTTGAAGATCGAGAGGCTAGACATCGACACGAGCTCGAAGAATTAGAATTTCTCCACCAACAAGCACTCCTACAGATGAAAACTTACATGAGAAGTGAAATGTAGAGTTTGTTTCAGTGTATTATCCCTAATCATTCTTCCATTACCTCAATGGCCCATACCGACTAGGTAATGACACATCTTTATTATATTTTTATATATGTATGTGATGAAGTGTTAGGTAGGATAAATGTTGTTACTATTTCGTTCTTAGTGGTTTACAGTGTTGTGGTTGTTTCTATAGTTGTTTTTGAGTTAATTTTTATGTTTAAACAAGTTGGTTTTCATGAATAAACAAAGGAGACTCTGTCGAATTTTTTTAAAAATATTAAGTGTGTAAAAGTAAATAAAATGAAGATATACAAATTTGATAAGGTTTTTAAAGATTGTCATCAATAAGAATTATTATAAAAGATTACTTCTTCGTTTATGGTAACTGAAACTGAATAAATTTTATTGCAGAACGAAATCTTTTGTGGACAAGGCAAGACATGTTTTAATGGAAATCGTTTGCTTGAAGATTGAGAATACTTATTCTAATGAGACAAGTTAAGTTTTGTAGATATATTTAGTTTGGTGGAGTATTAGGTAGGATATATGTTAGTGCCTATTTCGCTCTTAGTTGTTTACAATGTTGTGGCTGTTTCTATAGTTGTTTTTGAGTTAATTTTTATGTTTAAACAGGTTGGTTTTCATGAATAAACAAAGGAGACTCTGTGGAATTTTTTTAAAAATATTAAGTATTTAAAAGTAAATAAAACGAATATATACAAATTTGATAAGGTTTTTAAAGATTTTCATCAATAGGAATTATTAAAAAAGATTAATTCTTCGTTTACGATAACTGACACTGAATAAATTTTATTGCAGACCGAAATCTTTTGTGGACAAGGCAAGACACGTTTTGATGGAGATCGTTTGCTTGAAGATTGAGAATACTTATTCTAATGAAACAAGTTAAATTTTGTAGAGATATTTAGTTTGGTGAGTACAATGTTGAAATTGTTTATTTTATCTTTGTATGGATCTAATTTTAATTGAATGGAAAATTGTTTTATATCTGTTGAAATGGGATGCCAAAATGTCATTTATTATTTTTAAGATTTGTTGTTTAAAAGTATATTGAGTGTATTATGGAATGGATGAAATTTTAATTTTGGCGCAAAAATGATTAACGAAGAATTTTTTTTCCGTATCAATTGGATTTCATAAATGAGGACCTTTTGAGACGGTTAAGTTATCGTCTAAAAAAAGCTCTTTTGAGATGGCGCACACCGTCTCTAAAAAAAACTTCAAAAGACGGCTTTTTCTCCGTCTTAAAAGGATCCTGTAAATAATATCTTTTGAGATGGTGCATTTCCCATCTCAAAAGAACTTTTTGAGATGGTTGTTGCCATCTCAAAAAGCTTTTAAAACGGGGGTCTAATATTATGCCCATTTGCCATCTCAAATGGCGTCACAAAAGTCTTTTGAGACGGCCAGAGGACTTTTTGAAATGGCTGGATCACTGTCTCAAAAAGATTTTTTTTTTGTAGCGATGTAAGTACGATCCATTGAAGAATATGGGTCTATTTGTGTTCCTTCCTTTTCGATCTACAAACCGGTGGCGGTGGCGGTGTAAGAAGGTGTAGCATTGATAGTTCTAGCATTTGGAACTCCTCCCCCTCTTCCTCCTATGGACTCTCTATGACTTCTCTTTATTTCTCATGTAACTAACACTAACACCCTTCTCTAATCATACATATTACACTTAGAAAATTCCTAAGTATTATTTAAAAAAATTACAAATGACCAAAATGCCCTCCCGGGATGCCAGCTTGGCCTAAAATTGCCTTGGGACCCAAACTAACCCCCGTATACACTTTTCTGAATATCTCGACCCTTTCACACACTTTGGCACACTCAAAATGACCATTTGGATGACTTAAAAATAAATTACTTTCTATCTCTTTGAATTGAGTCCCGATATTACAGACACGCGCGTCCTGACTTAATTATTGTAACTATCGTATCTTTCACTTGCGATAATTTTAATAAATTCGTAATCACATATTACTTTACTCAATATGTAATATTCAATATAATTCACATCAATAAATATTAACCCTTATCCCGCTAGTTAATATTTATTTTAATTCGAATTAGTTATTAATTAATTTCCCATATTTAATTTTTAATTAATCCCACATTTAAAAATCTTTAAAATACGGGGTGTTACATACTTACCCCTTTATAAAGGAATTTTTTCCTGAAATTCGGGAAAAAAAGTAAACCTGGTAAGAATAACTTTGGATATTTTTCACGCATCTCATCCCCGCTCTCCCAAGTAGACTCCTCGATATTATGATGCTCCCACTAGACACGCACAAGTGGAACTACCTTTGACCTCAATCTCCTCTCGATATGGTCTAAGATAGTCACTGGTCTCTCCTCATACGAACTATCAGGCTGTAAGTCAATATCCTCCAGCGCAATGTGAGTGTGAGCCAACTCATCCTGAAGATACCGTCTCAGTGAAGAAATATGGAAAACATCATGAATACAGTGCAAGTTCTCCGTCAACCCAAGTTTATACTCTAACGATCCAATCCTCTCGATAATTGGAAATGGCCCCACGTATCTCGGTGTCAATTTCCCTTTCTTTTTGAACCTCATAATCCCCTTCATAGGAGATACTCGTAGTAGCACATGGTCCCCCACACTAAACTCTTGGAAGAACTGCTTAGCATCGACGTAGCCTGTATGTCTGTCCTGGGTTACCCGTATTCGACTCTGAATCATCTCCATCCTGGTCGACGTATCCTGAATCACCTCTGGTCCGAGTATCTTGTTGTTCCCCACCTCTAACCAACAAGCAGGAGAGTGGCAAGGCCTACCATACAACACCTCAAATGGAGATATACCAATAGTAAATTAATAAGAGTTATTGTACGCAAACTCGACTAGTGGAAGATACTGTTCCCAACCTTCCCTAAAATCAAGGATAAACATACGTAACATATCCTCTAGCATCTGATAAGTCTGCTCAGTCTGCCCATCCATCTACGGGTGATAGGTTGTACTCAAACGCAACTCGGTGCCCATGGCCTCCTGGCAACTCTCCCAAAAATAAGACACAAAAATCTTTTCTCGGTCGGACACAATTTCAAGGGGCACCCCGTGTATTATCACTATCTCAGCAATGAAAATTTAGGCATACTGTGTCGTATTATAATCCGTCCGAACTAGCAGAAAGTGGGCTACCTTCTTCAACCGATCCACTCTCACCCATATGTAATCATGACCCATTTCATAAGTAGTCAACCCTGTGATGACTTCCATGGAAATCCTCTACCATTTCCACATAGGAATCTCTAGCGGCTGAAAAAACCCTGACGATTTCTGATGGTCTACCTTTAACAGCTGACAGGTGGCACACTTTAAGACAAACCCAACAATGTATCTTTTCATCCCACTCCACCAATACTTCCGCCTCATATCCTGGTACATTTTTTCCCCTCCGGGATGCACCACAAATCGGGATCCATGTGACTCTATCATCACCGTGTGTCATAGATCCTCTCCCTCAGGAATAATCAGTCTCCCGTTGAAGCGCAAGCCTCCCTCGGAACTAACTGAGCAAGACTCTGCTCCCTCCGCTAAAAGCTGTCGAATCCTCTCCTCACAGAATGGATCCGCTGCCTGGGCTTGTACTACCCTTGTCACAATTTGGGGTGTAATGGACATAACTAATATGGATGATCCGGAAATCACATCCTGATGTCCCAGCTCCTTCCATTTCTCCTTCCACACCTCGATCACCTCACCTACTAGCCTGCGGCTCAATGCGTCTGCTACCACGTTATCCTTTCTCGGGTGGTACTGGATCTCAAACTGACAGTCCTTCATAAATTCGAGCTACCTACATTGACGCATATTCAACTCTCTCCGAGTGAACAAGTATTATAGTGACTTGTGATCTGTGAACAGGTGAAATTTCTCTCCCAAGACATAATTCCTCCAAATCCGAAGTGTAAACATGACTAATGCTAACTCAAAGTAATGTGTGCGGTAATTTATCTCATGTGTCTTAAGCTTGTGGGAAGCATAAGATATAGCCAGATCCTGCTGCTGCAATACTCTGCCAAGTCCCCTTAGGGACGCCTCAGTATAAACAAGGTACTCCACATCTACTCTAGGATGTGCTAGTACGGGTGCTGAAGTTAACTTGTCCTTCAACTCATCAAATACCAACTGACACGCATCATCCCAAATAAATGGTATGCCCTTATGAGTCAGATTAGTCATTGGACCCGCAATCTTCGAAAATCCTCGGATGAACCACCTGTAATTACCGATCGACCTCAAGAAACTACGCACATATGTTGGTGTCGTGGGCTGTCCCCACTTCCTCACCTTTGATATTTTGCTCGGGTCCACTGATATCCCCAATTTGGAAATGATATGCCCCAAAAATTATACCCCACGCAGCCAGAACCCATAATTCGCATACTTAGCATACAACTGATGCTCACGTAGTATCTATAGGACCTGACACAAATGCTCGACATGCTCCTCCTCCGTCCGTGAATAAATCAGGATGTAATCTATAAAGATAATGACAAACTGATCTATGAAATCTCTAATCACCCTATTCATCAAGTCCATAAATACAGCAGACGCATTGGATAGTCCAAACGGCATAACTCGAAACTCGTAGGACCCATACCTCATCATAAATACAATCTTAGACACATCTTTCTCCCTGATACGTAAATGGTAATATCCAGATCTCAAACCTATTTTAAAGAAGTAGGCTGCTCCTCTAAGCTAGTTAAATAAGTCATCGATGCGAGGCAACAAATATTTATTCCGTATCATGACTTTATTCAGTTCCCAATAATCCATTCACAGTCATAAGGATTTATCCCTCTTCTTCACAAACAGAATTGGGGCACCCCAAGGTGAGGTACTCCTCTAGATGAAACCCTGTCTCAACAACTTCTCAATATGAGCCATACGATAAGGCACACGGGCTATCGGTCGAGTGCCCAACGCTAAGTCAATCACAAACTCTATTTCTCTACTCGATGGTAGTCCCGTTATATCCTGAAACACATCAGTGAACTCGCAAAAAACATGAATTGAATCAAGGGAAATCACCACTCCTATCGAGGTTTCTTCCTCTATATAATACAAATGGCCTTATACGCGACTAGCCAATCCATGCTAATAATGGTGTCGTACTCTGACATATCTAATACAAGCATATCATCAGGTGAAATGAGACTCCCAATATCCATACTCACACCCCATCATATAAAGAACATAAGCATCCCATTACCTAACGACGAGTCTACACAAGTAACCGTACTATCAGTCGTGTCTACCAACCCTGCAGCCTGCGCAAATCTAATGGATACAAAAGAGTGTGAGGCCCTCGTGTCAAATAAAATATGCCCAATAGTCCCATGAATTGAAAATATACCCTCAACTACGGGCGGTGCCTAAGAAACTATTTCCTGGTGGACGTTATAAACACGCCCATACTGCAACTGCCCCTACTGAGGTGGGGCTGCTGGAATAACTGGTATAGCAGGCATCTGAGGTGGTGCTGGGAGAGAGGCTGGGAACATAGGCCTCTATGGCTCTTGGTGAGCACCCTGTTGTTTTTGAGACTTTGTCTTATCAGGGCAATCATGTTTCCTATTTCTTGTGTCCAGTCTTGCCGCAAGTAAAACATCGGCCTACGAAATTTCCTCCTCTTTGGCCCTGCTGACCTCGGCCCTGTTGGCCATTGCCACCCCTCCCTTGGCCCTAGTGACCCTGCTGGAGTTGTTGTTGGCCCTAGTGGCCCTGTTGACCTTGATGGACATGTCTGTAACCTCCTTGACCCTGTTTGAACCCTCTGGATTGGAACTTGTTAGAAGAATCCCCCTGTTAGGAACCCTGGTCACCCTATTTAGGCTTACTCTGAGCTAACTATGCCCCACTGGCACTACCACTCCCTGTCCTGCCCAACTGGATGAACTCTCCTCCTCTTTTGCTCCCCTTAACATGGAAGCGATGGTCCCAACAGTTTAGCAAAGCAAGATTCAATACATTGGTATAGGTCTGCAACGAAAGGTTACCGAGAAGATGCTGTCAGATCCTCCAGGTAAAGCGATCCATAAACATCTTAATCCTTTTCTCCTCAATAGGTACCTCTCATGGTACCAGATTAGTCAGCCTTGTAAACTCCTCCTCGTACTCTGCAATAGTCTTCCCCTCCTAGGTGAGATCCAACAATTTCTGCCTCATTTCAGTCTGGATGATGGAAGGAAAGTATTTACTGTCAAACCTCATCCAGAAGTCCTGTATAGTCATGTTGTCTCGCTCCTTTTCAATGGTAGTGGACCCCCACCACTGTAATTATGCCCCGAATAGCTTTAAAGTAGCTAGTATCTTCCTATGTACCTCTATGCACTCATACATCCTCAGATGTCTCTGGATGTCTTTCTTCCATTGGCTCACAACTACTACATTAGAATTCCCCTGAAACTCTGGGGGATGTGCCTTCTGAAAGGCATCTCTAACTTTCTCCCCAGCAGAAGGGAATGCCTGAATCTATGCTGGAGCCACCACTAGTGCCTGGGGTGGGGCCTACTGTACTACTGCTAATGCTACATTCACCGACTATGCAACAATGGTAACTACTTCTACAGCATTCATGGTGCCCTGCGCCAGGGCTGGATGTGGAACTTGAGGGACTCATTGTGCATGTCTGGGAGGCATCTGAGATAACTAAGAATTTCTATAAGTCCTCAGTTCAATAAATCCCAAAATAGTTGATGACGTAAACACATAATCATGAATGCAACATTCCTAATAATAGGGATTTATATCAAAGAACGCTATGCTGAAAGCATAATAAGTCGCACAGATCCAAAAAGACTCTAGAACCTAATGCTCTGACACCACCTGTGACACCCTGCCCAATTAAGTACCAGGTGATCAGTCTTTTATTATATTAAAATAGAATATTCGGTTGGTTCATTCTTAGCATCACTGTCGAAAAACATTTACCTTATTAATCACCTAATAATTAATCAAGCTAGTGCAAAAACTTTTAATATATGAATTAATTTCCAATAATTTAACCATTCACCACATTCACCATTCTCATGAATAAAATAATACTAAATAAGAAACCATCTGACTGAATAAATAAGATTGGAATAAACGTCCCAGTTCAAAAGTCTCAAATACAATAATTCATAATAAAACATAATCCCATCAAACTGAAATAAAAGAGTACATTATCTCTAGAAAATAAATGATAGCTGAGAATGGGCAACATGCCCTAACTGGAATAACTAGATTAGGAACTGAATGAATGATAGTGGGGGCATCCAAAACGAGGGTCTTCAACTCCCACAATAGATTCAACACAACAAATCATCAGATAGTCAACGCCTGGCATCCCTGTGGCTGGACACCTAAGGGAAAATAAATTTGCAAGAAAAGGGCCAAAGATCGAGTGAAAATAGTTTAAAGAAGTTTAGCAAGTATTTAAAATGCTTAAAAGCAGATATTATATACATGTTAGTTGTGCGGACTCTCTCTTGAGAAATCTCACCTCTCAACTAGTGCGCACGACTAACGTGCCGCTAAACCATTCTAGTTAGTGATGTCACCCCTAACTAGTTCAACCTCATTAATTTTCAAATCTATTATCTCATAATAGCTCCCCGTATTTCCCACGTAATACGTTAATGAATATTTTCACATCTTTTATAGAGTTGTCACATTCAAAGTTAAGTGTTCACGTACTTAGGTTATTTTAGATTTCACTATCTATCTTATCTACTAAGCTCATATAGTAGAATATATCACAAGTATATATATTCAACACTCTATCACATATATATACACTAATACGTAACCTCTAGACTCAGTTGCGGTGCATGTATACTCTTCTATCATGTCCTGGTACATCTCGCACTGTATAAAGGACTGTTGGTTCGGTATCTCCCTCGAACCATAAATACAAATCACATATATTGGAGGCGAACATACTCCCCAGATAAATGGGTCATGCATATACCTACTCTCCCATTCAACCATCGAAATATCACACTCTCAAAAAGTACATTTCTAAGGTTCTATGTTCAGGGTACAAGTCTAAAATCCCCCCGAATGGGCTCATCAGGATAAGACCGTCCATGACGCAAAACCTCCCCCCGATAGCAAGGAACGTAGGTATTTCGTACACATAAAGATCATACAATCGGCATACGCACAACCCATATATTCATATCATTGATATAGGTATACACACGTCCCATATCATAAGCCTCATACGTAGTATATTTATATCCCAAATATCCCATGTATTAATATATTACAACTTTACTTCTCATCGTACGCTCCCGAGTATCTCTCACCACTCTAAGTGTATCCTTTATTTCATACATAATGTCAGTAGGTAACTCACTCACATCCTACTGGTCTAAGTCATCGGTTTCCTCAAATTCTTGTAACCCAAATCATTCACACAATTAGGTATTTCTCTCTATTAAGCCTAATTAAATTTAGTTCTTTTTTCCTCTTCATAGGACCGGGCCTATAGGCCTACTAGGACTTCAATATAATTCCCATTATATTTAAAATTAAATTCCACCAATGAATCCCAAACGATTTCCAAAGATTCTAAATAAAAGGGAAAAGGTGGCCAAAACTGGACAGTCAAATCGATTCAGCTCTGATCCGAATCGATTTGGCTCGCCACTACAGATATCGAAATTTTGCATTTCTCAAGCTACGATTTTCATCCGTAATCATCACCAAAACTTCCATTAGATCATCCAAAATTCCCAAACCATTGTACTAGATGTTATACCAACCTAATGACATGAGTTCTAACGTACAATAATCTTAAATTCATCATGGGGCATCAAATATTGGGATTAATTCAAGATAATTTCATAAAAACGTTAGTTTCTTAATTTCTCTTCAAGAACATAGAACAACCCAGATTTCTTACCAATTTAAATCTCCTTAAGTCATAAATTTCATTCTACATGCAATATAGAGTTATACCTAACATGGTTCTTCTTCAACATCATCAAATTCACTTTCCAATTCAACCCAATTTCAACATAATTATGTGAAGAATGTTCCAACACTAACATGGATATTTTATGTACTCAAAATTTAGCAATTTTAAACACTTGCCTTTGTATGTAGGTACGATCCATTGAAGAATATGAGTCTATTGGTGTTCCTTCCTTTTCGATCTATAATCCGGTGGTGGTGGTGGTGTAAAAAGGTGTAGGATTAGTGGTTCTAGCCTTTTGAACTCTTCTCCTCTTCCTCCTATGGCCTCTATGTGAATTATCTTTGTTTCTCACTTAACTAACACTAACCCCCTTCTCTAATCAAATATATTACACTTAGAAAATTCCTAAGTATTATTCCCCCAAAAATACAAATGACCAAAATGCCCTCTCGGGATGTCGGTTTGGTCAAAAACTGCCCCAGGACCCAAACTAACCCCCGGATAGGCTTCTCTAACTATCTCGACCCTTTAGACACTTTGGTACACTCAAAATGACCATTTTTATGACTTAAAAATAAATTACTTTCTATTTCTTTGAATTGAGTCCCGACATGACTGACACGCACGTTCCGACTTAATTATTGTAACTGTCGTATCTTTCACTCGTGATAATTTTAATAAATTTGTAATCACATATTACTTTACTCACTAAGTAATATTCAATAAATACTAACCCTTATCTCGCTAGTTAATATTTATTTTATCCCGGATTAATTATCAATTAATTTCCCATGTTATTTTTTTAATTAATCCCACATTTAAAAAATCTTAAAAATACAAGGTGTTACAGGTTCTCCAGGACTACCTCCAGCACATCCCACTCATGCGTCCAAAATCTCAAAGGCATCTCTGAGCGCCATAGCACTCATAAAATCCCCTAGAGCCTTTACCTAGATATCTTTGTAGCACGTGTTTTAAAACTCAAGCTCAAAAAGAGGAAGAGAGGAATCCTCACCGGAGCCAGCATCGTCAAAAGTCTCAGAGCTCTGCTCTGCCTCAGCGGGCTCACTGACTGGATCCTCCATAAGGTTAAATAAAATAGGAGATAAGTCACAAACAAATAAGGATAGATTGTTGAATATCTCTACTAAAAGAAAAAACGAAGACTACAAAATCTTACCCTATAGCCTAAATGGGTCAGTATGTTTTCGTCAAATTGAGGAGGCACCACGCGACTCTGAGCACTGGCCTAACAGAAGATCAGTAGAGTTAGTATAAATAATTTTTTTTGTGAAAAAATGGAAAAATACTAACTTTAACAATCAAAAGTAAACTAGGTATGATAGTCTAATACTTGGGGAGTTTACAGTGCAACACTCACAGTATGTCCCACAAAACTTGGGACGACCGCCTTACTAACCTGAAAACAAGGAAATAGGGGTGTGAGGGTGAGCCTACTTACATAGTAAAAGCAAGAAGAAAAGGGGAAATAGAAAGGAGAGTAGGATATAGAAGTATAATACCTCTCTCACAGTGACATCCCATAGATGTTTCATAGCTATCGGAACAGCTGCAACACTAACCTGAAAATAAGGAAATAGTTTAGTGTTAAAAAGCACTTGTGCAGAGATCCTACAGTGGCAAGAATAGGTGCGACACTGACCTGCGAGATGACAAAGCAGTGAAGTGTCAGTAAACTCTTGCATAAAAATGTAAGTTAACGAAAAGAAAAATACATAGTGTTGTACGTACCGAAGAAGTATCCTTCGGGATGCTAGCCAAAGTCTCCTCAAGCACAGGAGCTCGGACAGTGCTAATCTCCAAACCCAACCAACTATAGGTCCCGTAGATAAAGATACCATAGCTATAGATATGTGAGAAAACTCTTTAAAATTCTCATACATATAAGAAAAGGAAAGAATGAAAAGTATAATAAATAGGGGTGCAAAGATTAGCGTACCCATGAAGTCATTCTTGCAGAGCTCGAAACAGGCCCCTCAGAAAAGGGAACTTCAGCTACATTGGCATATAGGCAAGAGAGAGTGGAAAATGAATAACCAAAAAAATATCACAGAAACAGCTACTCGTATATAAGAAAATCCTGATATATGTGGAAATCAAAGGAGGACCTACAGATGGTGCCGGAGGAGCTACCTCTGTGACACTCACCATAGGTGCCATGGATGAAGAAGCCTGACTAACACCAACCTATAAATAAAGAAAGAGTAGAAGTGTTGATAAGTTTCCCATAATAGGGAAGAAAACATATAGAGAAGAAACAGAGTCAAGTTAAAATAAGTACCAGCAGAGGTGATATGACGATGTCTCCAACAGAGATAATGGAAGTAAGAGCCTCCATAGTCGCAGGAGCTACCAAAAAAGAAATCGAAGAAGCGATTGATGAGGTAGTAACACTGTCCAACTGAAACATTAGTAGGTAGAAATAATACATGAGGGTGAAATCTCAATGATAAAGTAAAGTGAGTCAAGAGGTGAAAGATTCGAAAATAGGTGTAGTTGAATTCCCTCAAGGAAGAAATATGAAAGATGAATGGCGGTGTAGCCGCAGAAGAAGTAGTGGCCTAATCATCATAAATTTATTAAGAACCAAACACAGATACAAAAAAAAATTGAGCCTAACAGGAATAAGCAATACGCGAGAGGAAGTGATAGCCTGCCTCATTGGAAGCGATGGTAAAAACTGGCTGAGATGGTATGGTCTAGATATGAAGCCTACTATCTATAGGCATGAAGACTTGGGAGATAGCAATCCTCCTGAAAGGTGACAAGTCCGGGATAGTAACTCATGTATGTTATGCCATTTCCCCAGTAAAGGAAGGGCTACATGAGGAAAATCCCTATAAAGAAGAAAGATAAAGACAATATAATTATACATAGAAAATGGTAGTGAACAGAGAAAGATGGAAGAAGTGACAAGTTCAAAATACCTTGGGAAACCCGACAAAAGAACCACTCACCGCAGCTGAGGCGGGAAGTAGGGAAGTATGGCTGGGATGAATGGTCACCTATTAACACATAAAGATAAAGGCATCAAAATATGGTTAAAAATATGACAGTTTAAAGCAAAAGAACTCAATGAGTTGGTAATTACCTAGATAGAAGAGGACGACACAAAAAAGGCCCTCGTGGTCATTGAAAATGCAGAAGATAGGTGCAAAGGCAAAAACGAAAGGAGTTGTGTCAGTGAAAGAGAAAAGGAAAGAAAATAATATATGAATAGGGGTGGAGTAAGAAACCTCTCTAGACAGACTCTAAAAAGATATTAGAATGGAATTCCTCGCTCAAGTAAAGGGACCTCGAGCAAGAGGCGAATGTGAAGGATCACTCGTCGCAATAAAAGTGCCTTATAAATTCCACAAAGACAAAGATGAACTAAATAGGAGCCATAAAAATTTAACCAGATAACAAGTCATGTAAAAGAAGTCAAGAAAAAGGACTTACAGTGGTCGTGCGGGCAGTTTGTCCATACAAAAAATGTCTAGTGGTAGGATTACTGGCGGAAGGAAAATCTATCATGATCTCCTCACTAGAGGACTCTCTCAAAACTATGAAAAAAAAGTGTCAAGATGATGATCACCATGAGGGTCAATGGCACTCATGTCATTTGAAGAAGAAATGTCATAATCATAGGAAGGAGTGCTTCTATAATTTACTAGTTCCTCTTCAAATGATGGAGAAGGGTAACCAATAAGTGAAACCCCATGAAATCCAGTGTCACTAAGTAAAGGGGAGTTCATTAATAGGGATAGAAGTAGCATAAGGCTCCTCAAAAGATAATCCCAAGCCTTCATAGCCTTGATTGCGAACACTCCGATAGGTTTCCGTTACTATAAGGTCATCAGTATTAGACCCCTGGTCTGGTGTAGGAGAGGGATTAGGAACCTCAACATTAGCCTTCTTTTTCTTCTTGCTTGCCCTAGTTCTTACATGCGAGGGAGGGAAAGTAGGGGTAACGACAGTGATAATAGCAGCAGCAGGTGGAGAAACAATGGATGGTATGAAGTTGGAAACATCAACATTAGGATGCTTCCTCTTAGAAGCAGCAGTCGATTTTGCCTTGCCCTTTCCTTTAGGCTTTGCAGGTTGAGGCTTAGGTTATTTGGAATAAATGTATTCATCGAGCAAGGGCCTCACCAAGATTGGGATGACTTGCTCGACAGGGGTCTTGGAAATAGTACTATGGTGCCGTAACATCTTTTTGTCCCTCTTACCCAAGTACTTTTCATTATTGGGGAGCTTAGTGGAGATGGTCTCATAAGGGGCATCCTTCACATAATTTTGAATAAGGAGGACCTGCCTCTACTAAAGGGTAAACCAAGAATGGGTAAAGGAGGGCAGCATTCTCGATAGGGAATAAATAAACCTCCCAGATAGCTGACCCTTTGAACTACCCCCTCAAAAGTAAAATTAGTAAAAGCCTCAAGGTATAGCTCGGAGAGGTAGGTGTTATAAGGATAGAAAGGTGAATGAATACCTTGGTCAGAGCAGAGTGATAGAACTCCACAACCTGGCCCAGATCAGTTAAAGAAGGTAAAGTATATGGCAAAAGCATAACAGCTACCTCAATGTGATTGCAAGTGGAAACAACTCAGCATTAGTAGAGCAATAAAAGGTACCTCCAATGGATGAGAAGGATTCCCAAGTGAAAATACCACCCACTCTTCTGTAGTAAGGCCTAAAGCAGAACTCATCAATGTTATCTATCAAAGGCCCTAGGGAGGCCTTGGGGACCGTCTTATGCCACCTCGCAGCATGAGCATCATCACTCTGCTAGGACCTTACCTCTGGGGCAAAGTTAGGGCATCTCTCAAACAAAAATGACATAAGGATGAAGGTGTCGGTGAGTTGATGGCATCATGGCATCCAAAAAACTTGAGCGACCAACTAAGGGGCAATAGACTATGGTGCTGAAGTAAACTAATGTCGAATAAACCCGAATTACCTACGAGTTTTTATAGATTATTCAAGGGGGACCAGTTTAAACTTTTAATTAAAATGATAACTATAACTCAAACTGAATAAAGTTTAACAAGTTAATTAAAGTCCTAATTATTATCTTGATTAAGAAGATAAGAATCAATTCAGTTTATTTAGCTGCATTTCTAGACTTAAGTCCTACTTTTTTGAATGAGGTGATTAGGGTAGAAATTAAAGCACGCGGTGTTTATTTTACGTCGCAAAAACCCTTCCCTGGGAAAAATGACGGACCCTCTACAGTCACCTAGTCTACTAAATCCACTAAAACAAAATCATCATGGAACAATTCACAAACATGCAACAAGACTCAAAGCAAGATAAATCAGAACAAGATATTACCTATATCGACCAAGCTTCTCTCTGTGTTATGGTTGCTTTTTCGCAATTATCCTCACTATGAAGCTCTTGTCCACTTTGCTTTCTGCACTTCTTAGCCTTCCCTCTAACTTCCTCAGTGCAGTTTAGCTCAATGCCTATTTATTCTAATAGTGACTAGTGGTAGTTCAATGCTCTTGTGACGTGTCCTATTATATATGATACACTCACCCTTAGTGTTACAAATCTAATGAATCTGCAACATTTTTCGATCTCCTAAATATTAGTAGCAAATATTTTGTTCTTTCTTTCTTGTTTAAATCAAGCTATCTTGATTTAACACAACTTTCTACAAAATTTCGTCCCCAAACTCAGAACAATCAGATTTGATCTTGATATGTACACAATAATCAGTGCCTATGTGAATAGTGGTGTACAATGTGTGTGATTCATAAGTGATATGCGAATGATGTATCAACGATCCTAAAACGTCACTTAAGATTAAGTAATCATATACAGTTTAACACTACTCAAAAAAATAATATAGGACTGCAAATATACATACAATATAAGCACAAAGTCAGATATATACAAATTGTTTTAAAGACAAGTTTAGATTAAACCAGATTTAATACCCTATTTAAATTCCTTTCAACAATTTATTTTCTGATTAGTCCAAATATGTCAAGAATTTTAGCAGTCCAAGTTCTTGATATTAATTCTATATGAGTAAGTCCTCAATATTTTAGGTTTAACTTCCTAAAGCTTAAATCGGATATGAATGAGATAAAAAAACAACTTTACTTTATTTTTAATTAATATAAACTCAGAATGCACAACAATTTTTGTATGTGAAAAGTGTTTAAATTAGACTACAAAAACAGATCTGAAAAATACACACACAAAAAAGTGAGTTTTTCTTTAGATTTTAATTACAAGAAGTATTATCCAAGTTTTATATACCAAAATATATCTAAAGTCAAATCTAAAGAAAAAAGACAATGACGAGACGAGTCACTTACAAAATATTTTTACCCTTGAAAAACGTAATTGAAAAATAGTTCGAGAGTAATCCAATCTTCATTTGTTAATATGATTTATGAAAGAAAATCAAATCTTTGAAGAGAACAAAATGTGTAATCTATTTTATATACTCTCTCTCTCTCTCTTTAAAAATGGGCAGAGTTTAGGTGCAATTTTTATTTTCTCAGTTTAATGAAATAAGGAACCCAATGTCTTGTATTTATTGAGTGCTCAAGGGTGTTGTGATTGGTGCACAATATAATCAAAAGGATTTAATAAATATCAACACAAGCCGTTGATAAAATTTAATCTAATGCACAGGAAATAAACATAAATGGGTGCATTAAAATCAGGACATGTGTTATGCAAGCTGTTACACATAAACCAAAAACGTGAGAAATCTCTATCTCTATCTCTATATACTATAAAATGCTAAACAAGCATTTAATGACAGCTTCTTCTAAGGCTATCCACGTGGCACATTCGTATTTGCATCTCAACTTCGTTTCTCTCAACCCCATGTTAAGTTATTTTTTTTTCTATTTCCCTTAATATCTTACAACTTCTTCCCATTCATCTCCTATCAGCGTCCATGTCTCTTCCTTTTCCCAAACAAATATCAATTAAGGTGTCCATGTGGAATCATCTAAATTTTTTATTCACTTAAGCTTTTGAGTGTTTTCAAGTGTCCACGATGCAACCCATTCCTCTTCTTCCAACCATTCCTTTTCTCTAATTAATGTCAATTCTTCCGTCCATTCCTCTTCTCTAATTTACATTTACAAAAGTCATAAACAACATCTCTATTGCGTCTTCCTCTCTTTATCTTTTCATTTTCTTTTTCACTACCCACCTGTAACTAATTCGGTCTCTTCTCCTCCTTGAAATTTCAAGGGTCAGTCTCATATCTCATCGGTACACTATAAATTAAACCCCCACATAACCGATTGGAACCATCTCGCTTACCGAGTTAAAACCCAGACACACCGAGCGGAATGATCTCACTACCTGCAATTAAGGTGTTTATGTTTACTAAGAAGATATGGGTGCCCTACGAAGTGGTGATGCAGATGAAGCAGCTGGGGAGGCTGGTGGTGGTGCAGTTTGCGACGCGAGGGGGGGGGGGGGGTGGAGACGCTGGCGAAACCATCTTTGATGATGCAAATGGGGTGATTGTGGGGTCGGGGGCATTCAAGAGTGGGGAGACAAACTCCATCTCCTCTCAAGAGGAGATGATGCTATTGTCAAATTTTGGGATGTTTCATCAGAATATGTTATTACCATTCTCAGTGGACATACGAATTTGGAGAACGAGGGGGAGTTAGAGTTTTTGTAAAGGTATGATACAATGTCGCGACAGGCTGGTTTGTTAATGGGTTTAGCGAAGAAGGTTCTTGAAATGAGAGTTGAGGATGTCAGGTCTTTTGACGAATTGAGAGGATGAGATTAGGATACAAAATTCCCTGCAAGAGATTCAAGGTATAATTTATCCTATGCCGAGGATTGTTGGAAGAAGATGAGCCCTTAACAGTAACCGTTTGTTTTTTGTTTTATCTTTATTTATTGATTGGTTTCAGGATGAAGGAAGTTTTGCAGTTTTGTTTATGAGAGATAAATGTAAGCCTTTTGTTATTGTTATGTTAATTTGTTGTTAATGAGCAATAGTGATGTTTAATAAAAAAAATATCTAGGTTGTGGACCTTTTTGAATTAATACTTAAAGAACATATTATTATTCTTGAAAAAAAATATATGTACAAAGCAAGGAAAAACCCATATCTTAATGGTATTTTTTAACTCTTTATTTTATTGGTGTCATAATTATTTTAGACAAATATTTGCTACTTGATACTTGCATAATATCTTGAACGGTCAATCCAAAATCTCATTGCTTATTTTCCTTTTAATTTAGTTAAATTTTAATTTACTTTCATCAGGAAAATACAAACTTTTACTTATTGGATATAGTTTTTTGGATCCTTTTATAAAAAGTCTTTTGACATTTTTCAATAACAACCCACATGTCATGAAACTAAGTATGTATATTAAAAAAATTAGGGACATATACCAAATAGTCCCTCAAACATTTTTTAATACTCATTTAGTCCAAGTCTTTTTATTTTGCCTCAAAAAGTCCTTTGCCACATATTTTGGAAAGGGAGTGCCGCTGGCGCGGACCTCTAAAAATAAGAGAATATTGAGTGCTTGAGGAACTAAATGGGTTAAACTAAAAATATATGTCATTTTTAAAAAATATATATTTATAGTAGGGACTATTAAATAATTGACCCAAAAAATTATTATAATTTAAGAGTATGATACCTTGCAATTGAAATGGTAATTTATTTTTCAAAAAAATGTATATTTTTAACCACGGCTACATAATCAAATCGCCCGCACATTGTGCGGATTTACTACTAGTCGTTCATAAAACCCGATCGTTTAAAAACAATTCCAAGCCATCTGTTACACATAATGAAACTTACCGTTGCGATAAAACTACGTCGTTTTTAAAATAGAAACAAAGAAAGTTTTGAAAACCGTGAGTTGTTTAGTCAAACACCATGGGCTGGTTTAAAATAAAACTAGGACTGGAAAAATAATACGTCATTTTAAAACTTCTACAAGCCAGTAGTATGACACCTGTAAAACTTATCGTTGGATACACATCGTCGTTTTTACAAGATGTATAATCCCAGTTTGGTTTTCAAGAAAAAAAATGGGATGTACAAGGATGGTCAAATCGATGCCATATCCAGGATATGATATCCTAATAATATATCAACTGTTATGACAACGGCTAAGGCTAGACCTAATGACATAAAACGGCCAGCTAAGAGCACTATTACCCTAGGATATAATGAGAGATATCTCATTTACATTATACAAATGAATATGTAAAGTAGGCAATAGGTATTAAACAATAAAGACTAGCTATACACGCACATAAGACATTCACATATATAAAATAGTATACAGAAAAACATATATCCATTCATACGAGTTAATAAAAAAATATTTAAGCTTTAAAATTAATTATAAAATTTATTTTCAAAAGAAATATTTAATCATATTAATAAATTTCAAATTAATTTTAAATTGTTTTAAAAATTCTTTTTAATTCAACTGACTCACATAATCATAATATATGATAAAATGCAATGCAGTGTCTTAGGTGTCCTCTGTGACAGTAAAAATAATCCTATGAGCCATAGATTAGGGTGTGAGATACAACCTTTTCTCGAAATGATAACCGAGTCGAATTCTGAATTTCTAAAATGTGCAGTCGACCGAGCAGTGGCCTTGGCATAGGTAACTAGACACGACATACTTACATGAAAAATCTTGTCAAAATTAAAGTCCAACTAGCTGACGATCTATATAGATGAAGCACAAAAAACAAACCATGGGAGTGCTCTATATAGGGATCTTCAAGACCGCTCAGCATATACATGATCATGGTCAAATCAAGTATAGAGGGATCCCAATATTGGAGCTACGAGGGGAACTGCCCTCCCTCGAGAAAGTCTCACAGATTGCTTGAAAAGAAGTTCACGAAGGGAGTCATCTGGTCTCCCTGGGAATAACAACCTTTCCAATTGTGAAGACGAGTTAATCTTTGGGCCCTTCATACTTCTTAAGGCCATGCTAGAGCTCCATCCTTTGGGCAGCTGCTCGAAATCCTTAAACCAATACTTTTGCCATTTGCTAAAGGAATGCTTGGTAGTACCAGTTTGATTGATGGAAATGTATTTAGAGTACTCACCTAAGGTTGAGTGGATCACTTCTTCTATTCTCTCCTCAACCTCATCCTAAAAACCATTAGAAAACACATGTCCTCCCAAGTAACGAAGGGCAAGAAGATCATAGATATCTTCCATGGTAATGGTGAACTCACCCCAGCCAGTGATAAAAGTATGTGAGTCTCTACTCCAACGAGAAGCTAATAAAGTAAAGGTGTTACCATGTTTGGAAATGGAGCAAGACTTTAGAGTGTTAATAATAGTGGTAAGGACCAGTCCCTCGATAACAACCTTGTGCGAGAGGGTGAAAAAGACATAGTCTACCAAAAGCCCCCACTCAGCTAGGGTACCTCCACCAACCTTAACCTCAATGTTGGAATGGGGAAAATCACCCCTGTCCACTCGCACATTAAGAATTCTCTCAGGAAAAATAATAGGAAGGTCAGAGGACTCACTCAAACCCACACGGGGATGTTTGTTGATCTTGGCTACGAATACCTACTCGAAATTGGAGAGGGAGGACATGAAAGTATCCTCAGCACCAAAATAAGGGTAAGGCGATAGAGGCCAAAATCCTTCTTTGAGAGATTGTCCAAGTACTCCTTCTGAGATTTGGAGTAGGCGATGGACGAGGGACCCCCTCTGGTGGTGACCTCAGCAGACGAACCACCCAAGGAAGAGGTGGTGGAATAAAAAATAGTGGAAGTGATGGTGGTGTCTCTGGTGGCCAAAATCGTAGAAATGGTGATGGAAATAGGCACCATACCCACTAGCACCTCACTAATGGTGGTAGAAACAGTGGAAATAGGGTTGACAATGGAGGAAGAGACCATTTCGATGCTAAAAACAAAGGAAAAAGATGACGAACAGAGGCGGCAGTAATGGCGGTTTTGAAGATTTATTTTATCTCTCTCTCTCTCTCTACAAAAACACAACTCAAATGAAATGAAGAAGTAAAAGGAGAAGAGGGTTTAAAAAAGCCTTTTATACTGAAAAAGGCCCACACGTTCCTTCCAATAAAAACGGGAGAAAATCATTTCTCAAATGATGGGATGCCTGTTCTCTCTTCAACATGTGTCACCTCGAGACCCTTAATGTGGGCAGATGTGATAGACCTATTTAATGCCAACAGTGCCATGATGAGACTGAAATAAACTATTCTTATTCCAATATAAATTGAATCATTGCATACAAAAACCTTTGGTCTACCCAAAATAAATATTTTTGTATGAAGGGGCTAATGTAGAGGGGTGTTCATTCATTGGAGGAAGGCCCAAGGCGAGCGGGCCCATATAGAAGGGACACCTCTGCTCAAATTATCAATAAAGGTTTAAAGCAAAGGGGATTACCTGAATTGAGCCCCCATGATCAAATGGGACACTTGGACAAGGGGCCTCACCATGAGCCCCCCCTGTACGAAAAGCTGTAGAAAAAAAGACAAGAATGAGGGGGGGGGGGGGTCATCACGAGCAACCCCTTGTAGAGGATGCTAAGGCCAATGGGGGAGGCCAGTTGGGTGAGGAGGGTTCACCACGAGCAACCCCTCATTCCAAAACCCAAGTACCATTGATTAAACAAGGACAAGGAGGGGGCATCACGAGCAGCCCCTCGTTCCAAGACTAAAGCCACAGATAATAGGCAAGGACAAAGAGGCCTCATTACGAGCATCCCCTCGTCCCAAAACTCAAGCTACAGAAAAAGGTAAGTTTGAGAGGGCTCACCGCGAGTGGCCTCTCCAAATAAGTTAAGGCCACAGAAAAAGGCCTAGGCAAGGGGACTCATTTGGATTAACTCCTTTTTCCCTAATTCACATATCACATAAATAGAGGAAGGGTGAGGAGGTCTACCTAGAGTGTCCCCTTTGCCCCAAATGACTTAACACAGAAATGATAGAGGGCAAGGAGGTCCACCTAGAGTGGCCTCCTCCCCAAGATTTGTTACCAAAAAATAACAAAGTACTAATATTTACTTTCTTGTACAGGTAGCCTAGTTGAATAAGCAGGGCTCAAAAAGGCCAGTTAAGATCTCCTGGGAGTTCTAGCTTAGTGGCTGAGAGACAAGTTTTGTTGAGCAAGATCAACCACTTAGCACTTTAAGATATAGACAATACTAGTAGTGAGACCCTAGGAGTCACTCAAGTCCTTACAAATTTTACACTTAGTCATAACTGAAGTGAGTAGCCAAGAGGCTGCTCACAAGAAATAATCTTTTTACAAAACGATTTTAGAGAGGGTGGCCCTCGAGGCCACTCTCAAGTTTACAAAGTTTGTACAACAAGTTTTCGTTTTAAAATATATTTACCAAATTAAATATTTTGTCTCCACTAGGAGACATATTTTATTTTTGACTTTGGTTTACACCTGGTGTCATCTATTAAAGGGGACAGGCGGCTGCAAACCTAGTAGGAACAAAAGGTACATTATAGACCTTCTCCCTCTATATTTTCCCTCTTTTTTTGGCACCCAAAAGGCCTAAACTTGCCTTAGTATTCACTTATAAATAGGACCATTGGTGAGTTCAAATTAGATATCAGAAACTCAAGTTAAGACCTTACTTTGTCAAAATCATACCAGACCACCTAGTATTCTCTCTCTGCTCTCTCTCTAAGTGCTGAGTGCTTGTTTCTTCACTCGCACCTTTACAACCATCATTCTCAGGATATTATTTTCTCAAAATTTCTATTATTATTTGTGAAGTTCATCTTCTTGCAGGGAGTGGTTCTAGTTTTGACTCCATTTTTACCAGAAAAGGAAGGTTTTACCAGGTGCTGCTTCTGAAACTTTCTGCAGACCTTAGAGGCAGAGTCCATTAGAGTGGGTCCCACCTCAACCATTTCAGTTTCTTATCAGACCCCAGTCACACTACCCTACTACACAATAATTTTTTTTTAATAGAAATATATTAGAAACCCAATATTTTATCATATGCAATATACTCTTAAATTTTAACAATAATACTACTAATACACAAAAATAGAGTCTTAAACTAAGCACAACTTTTCCCACCTCAAATGGATCTCCAACAATGGTAGGAATGAAATGTCTAATAAAATGGAAACCTACCACCTCCTAAGGTAACCTCAAGGAGGTTGCCCAAATTAAAAAGAATACTCCATAAAGCTTCCAAGGAAAAACCCTATTTAAACCCCATTAATCTTTCATTTCCATCTTCAAAACCCCCCAATAATAGCTCCATAAATTCGTAACTCTCTTTATCCTTCGTGGAAATGGCTATGTATGGTTCAAGATGGTGGAATACATAAAAAAATATGGGGATATAAGGTGGAGGGGTGATGGCGGCATGGTCGTTTGTGGTGGAGAGAGGTGAAAGAACACAAAAAAATAATGGAATACCCACCCCTCTATCTCTCGTCTTACAACTCCAATGACTTAAAAAACCCTTATAAAACCCTCCAAGACTTTCAAATCCCTTTTTTCCCAATCTGCGCTCACCAGAGCTCGACAGCTCATCAATCCAATGGCCTAGAATAAGACATCACACAAGGGCAACCCTGTTTAAAAATCTGAATAGCCTCATTCGAATAAGATTTTCCCCTCATTCGAACGAGAAAGGCATATCATTCGAACCTCGTTCGATCCAACACTTCAAACGGCCTTCGAACGACCCGGACATGTTATGCACTGGGATCTCAATTGAAGCTCGTTTGATCCCCTGCTTTGAACGACTTTATTTCTCTTTCAAACGAACTCCACTTCGTTCAAACAAACCTTTTCTCTATTTTCTCCAAATTTCCAATTTGAACCCTCAATCTTCCCACAATTAACATCAAGCCTTCAAAGCAGTTAAATAAGAATATAAACCCCATCATAATAATCCAAATACCAATGCCTTTATATTATTACAACTTAGCAGGGAAAATAAATAAAATATTAGGGCAGGGTATTACAGTTACATTTCTTTTTTCCTATTTTGAGCAAAATTGGGTGGCGACTCCATTCTTTCATGTTATCCCCTTTTGACGACGATCGATTTATATCCGAGGCCTCTCACAAAAATACCAACGCGAGTAAAGGAAAGAGGATTCCCTTATCCTCGAATCACACGTACGCACATGGTGGGAAGAGAGGAAGACGATCTTCTCCATGTTGTTGACCTCTCATCCTAATTTTGAAGCCAGCCTACGCCAAAGGAATATGACTTGGATGGCCACACAAGTATTTCTAAACTTATCAAATCAACTAATAATTACACATCAAGTATTTCTAAACTACAAACCTTCTTCTACAATACTAGTTGATATTTATACTATATATCAACTACGTTCACTAATATTAATTCAAGAATTTATGCTTAGCTCCTAAAAGGTTGGTGAACTCACAACTTTATTGACAACTGATTTGGGTTTGCTTAAAAATATTATGACCGAGAACATTTTAAGGGATTGCGAAATCAATTTTTTATTTTCCCTTTTTATTTTAATGAGACAAGTGAGCTTTATGCAATCACATAATGTGAACTTTATTTTCGTTTGTTTAAATGTTTCACTTCAAAATTCTCAAACATCTCTTTCTATTTTCAAGAACTTTTTGAGGAAACTAATTCGGGTTTCTCTTTTCATGAAGGTCATTGGGACCATATGCTTATTGTTTGCTCTATCGCCTCAACTTGCACTAATATTGGGAGTACTTCTATTTTAGTTGGTAAAAAAAATTCTCCTGCATAGTAATGGTGGTTATGTACTGTATTTTATGCTTTACTCTTTTACTTTATCTTTTTAATTTTTCTTTTCATAGAAATTAACAAGATTTTTAGCCCTCTTGCTCTTCTTGGCCCTCAAAAAGGTAAAAAAACGAAGAAAAAATTACAAGCTTCATACTTACGTACTTAAAAGTCCATTGTTTTCCAAGTCCATTTCACGTTGTGAAGAAAAAGGTCGAGAGTAGAGTGAGAAGTGATCTAATCGGAGGAAATATATATAATTATTGTTGCTACTTAAATAAAATATTTATTATTCATTGAAAGAAAACATCTAAACTTTATAAGCCTTCGATACATTTCTAGATGACCTTATAGTGGGGGCAAAGCCATGCCCAGGAAGAGAAGGGTTTTTGCCTCCCATATATATTAAATTTTGTGAAGATCTCTACAAATAATCTCAAAAGTGAGTTAATGCCCCTCAACTCCAATCAACAACTAATGAAATATGTGGTTAGTGGGAACATATGCATGGGCTCTAGTTCGTTGTACACTGAAAATAGAGACTTGTTGTCTTCCATTTTTTTAGAAAATATGTTGAATTCATGTTGTTCTCACGTATCTTTTTTAAACTGTCAATTCTACAAACATCAGACCCAACTCGACATGTAAACCATTTAGAAACATTGAAATCGATTTGATCGCAATCTAACCAATTGACTCAGTCCAGTCCCCCCCCCCTACCACCACCCATAATATCTTCACCCTTGCCTTATAGGCTTCTATATTTCTTACGAAGGAAACTATAAATTAAGTAATTTAATATTTGTTGAGGTTTGGATGCAAGTTGTTTCCATGTATTTCATTGATGTCATTTGGTCTACCTTTTTTTTAATACTGCTATTGGACTATAGATAGATTCCTTTTTGAAAAACTAAACATAATAGGATAATTCTAATTTTCTTTTTTCAAATTTCAAGCATAAATAATTGGGCCTGCAGTGAAGGGAGCACTTAATGTACTTAGATCATGTGCAAAAGTTCCATCTATCAAAAGGGTAGTACTAACATTATCAATTGTCATTATTTCAATCACTAGAAAACCATAATATATATCCTTATTTAATACTTCCTTAATATTCTAATGTGGATTATTTAGATTGTCAAAGCAAATGGGCACTTGAAATTTCCGGTTGACATATTTTTTGGGCTACGGTTCTCCATAAATGGCACATTTTTGTAAGTTTTCTAGTTTATTTATTTAAGATATGGATTAGATTGGATGGTTTTCCTAGTTTATTCATTTAGATTAGATTTTTGTATGTTTTTTACCTTTCAACTGACATAAGTCTCTATATGTTTTCTTAATCAAACAAAAAATGTTATATTGTCTTGACCACATCATAGCCTTAATTTCAGTACCCTAGCTTGTGAAATGATCTATTATTTTTTTATTATCATAAGCACAAGATCCACTAAGAATAAAAAGATGCAAGATTGGACAATTTATCAAATAAGATTGATACATAGATGACTCTGAACAACCATTAATAACTTGTGACTAACCAAAACCTAGAAAAGACCCTCTGAAACTGACAACGAGATAAGCATGATGGTTTTGATGAAACAAAATGTGCTCTTGATTTTAGAAATCCTGGTACTAAACGCCTCAATATTATCAATAAGTTAAATTAAGTCAACTAGGTACTAAACATCCCTATATGCATATTGTTCTTATTTCTACTAAAACTAATGTTTCTCTACCATCATGAGAATAGAGAGGAATTTACTCTCTATGTTCATAGTATTTTACTGATTCATTGTTTTGTTTTTATTTGCTGAATTTGATATTGTGAAATTCCTCATTAATTGTCTATATGTGGCATTATAATATGGTTAAAACCCCTAAGATATTTATAGGTTTTTATGAGATTTTATTCCTGTTGTTATTAAATAGGTTGAGGTTTGTAGTTGTGTTGGTAATAAGAGTGTATTAGAATTTACTTTGTGTTTGTTTGTGACCCTTAGATTATTGTATACAATGGAATTTATGTTGATTCATTATTTGTTTTCATACGCTCTGTTACCTTTCACTTAAGCAAATGGTTGTTTCATATGATCACATTCAACTCATTCATTTATTCATTTAGAGGAATTATTGCGGATTTTATAATGTTGCTTATCATTATAAATAAGATTAGTACTATATACCATTCCATTTATAGACTAGTTAATTAAATCCATTGTGGAAATATAGACTATTTCATGCACCTAATAATAATGGACTCTTATGTTGGGATAGGAGAGTATATTTTATTGATATTGAAGATCTGATGATTAAGTTGTCATTTCAATTTTAACGAGATATGATTGACATTATATTATCATTGAAATATATAGTTCCTGCTTCGTTTATGCAATGATTGTTATAATAGGAACTGAACTTCTACCCTATTATTGTTTGAGATACTTGCATTCATTTTTTAATTGTTTGTAGGTTTTTTGCTGCTTCTTTGGGTTTTTTAAGAATTGAATTGAAGGTTGATACTTGAGGAGCAGAAGCAGAAGAACTTCATTAGTTGATATGTTGTAGAACTTTTAGTTGTATTGCAATTTTTTGTCACAAATTTTATGTTATAGTTTATGATCGTAAAGAACTTATTTTATTAGTGTTATGGAAATTGAATGTCATTTTATTAGTGATTAATATTTATTAATTTTTCCATTTTAATCATTGTTGTGGTTATAATAAAATATTTTTTTTTTTTAAAATTCATCAATATTAATAATGGACCTATACCGTTAGAAAACTTGACATATGTTACAATATTTTGTGTTAGAAATGTGTTACAAAATGTTGGTAACTATAAAATTCCATTAGGATTTGAATTAATTTATAAAATTTTGTAATGGTAGGGATATGTTACTAATATATAATTTAGTAACGGTAAAAAGTGTTAGTATTTTTCTTCCCCGGTCCTTTTTTGTAAAGGTAATTTAGTGTTAGTAATTATTTTTGTAATACTACAGTACTGTTACTAATAGATTGTTTTGGGGTAGTGGGCCCCCTAAATTATTTGGGCATAGAGACTTAAAATCGAACCTTAAGGGGTCCTGAGACCTTAGGCTTAATATTCAGACTCAAACTTTCTAAATATGAAGTCCTTATAAGGGTCCTAAGACATTTGAACTATAACCTAGAGTTCCACAAATGGTCATGAGATCTTTGAACTTAGGTAAATGTGAATTCAGAGTCTCGCAAAAGGTCATATGACCTATGGACTTCAAAAATTTGAAATATGAGGTCCTTATAAGGGTCTGAGATCTTCAGACTTGGATACATTTCAACATGAAGTCCCAAATAGGGTCATAACACCTCAGAATTTTGGTAACTTGAATTATAAGTCCCACAAAAGGTCCTAAGAGCTCTGAACTTGGAACGTTTTGTAATTTGAAGTCCTTATAAGGTTCTAAAACCTCTGAACTTAGAATTTTTTAACTTGAAGTCCCACAAAGGGTCAAACGACCTCTGAACTTAGGTAAACTTGAATATGAATTCCCACAAATGGTCCCAAGACTTATAAACTTAGAAAGTTTTGTAACTTGAAGTCCTTATAAGGGTTTGAGACCTCCAAGCTTAAAAAATAAATTAACTTGAAGTCCCACCGAGGGCCTTAATACATTTGAACTTAGGTAAATTCGGAAACTCATGTGCTTGTAAGGATCTGATACCTTCGGACTGGAAAATTTAAGGGTTGTATTGGGATGAAAATCCTCTGTAACTTAGCCACATGAGGAGGATGTTCGAAGGTTCTAAAAAGGGTCTTTATGAGTTCTGAACGTTGGGCCTCACACCTTTGCATTAAAAAACTAGATTTTTGGACAAATTTTAGTATTTGACCACATACCCCAAAATTTTTTGAAAATTTAAGTTTTTCTTAAAACTTAAAAAATAAATTAACTTTAAGTCCCACAAAGGGAAATAATACATTTGAACATAGGTAAGTTTGGAAATTGATTTCCTTATAAGGGTCTGAGACCTTCGTATTGGAAAATTTGCGGGTTGTATTGGGCTGAAAAGCCTCTGGACCTTATCCATCCATGGAGGGGTTCGTAGGTTCCGCAAAGGATCTTTATGATCTCTAAACATTGGGACTTACACCTTTGCATTAAAAAACTGGATTTTTGGACAATTTTTGTACTTGAACACTTAACCCCAAAAAATTTTGAAAATTTAAGTTTTTTTAAACACTTTCTAAGAAGTTAGGTATGAGGTTTGTAAGGTTTAGACATTTTTTTTGTATAACTCAGTGGTAAAGAAAAGGTTTTGATGTAAAGAAATAGGTTGTTTATGGGTCTTTAGACCTCAACTTTTTAGAAGTATGAATGAAAATAGTAATAATCCCTTTAGTCTTTTATGGGTCCGAAGATCTTTGACTATGATTTTTGGGCTGGTTAAATCAAGGACTGTTGTCTTTTTAGGTCATAAGACCTTTAACTATTAGTCTTAATACAAGGTTGAAATCATTGTATCTTAATTGTTGGGTCCTATGACCTTATCTTAAACCTAGATCCATTGTGTAATCATTAAAACTCTTTATTTTATGCCCTTAAACCTTTATTTAAGTTTCGATAAAAGACCAAAGTCCGTGCAACTTGGTTTTTAATAAGACCTTAGTTCTCTAGAAACAAGGTTGAAGTCCTTGTAGACATTACTGATACTTATGTTGAATGTATCTGTGGCCATCCTCGATCCTCGCCATGCGGGCGAGCGCATGAAGGAAGGATCCTTCGGGTCCCGCGCGTCCCTCTCGGGAGCACTTTGGCTGACGTCGTTTGAGATGTGGTGTAAAAATGTAGAGAGATTCAGAGTCGCCAGTCTATTTTACTCAAAACAGATAAAAGAAAAAAAGGTGAAACCACCCCGAAGGATGGCATCCAAAGACATACTGGTGCGTGCGAAACCAAAATGATTCGAGAAGGGTTCGGAGGCTTAATTACGAAATGGGAAGGTGTTAGGCACCCATTCCTCCCTTTCGATCTCTCATGGATATTTGCTATTTTTCTTTATATTTCCCCCCTTGATACGTGTGCAAGTGTATATATAGAATGGAGGTAGGAATCCTTGACTTGTATCATGGAAAAGATAAAGCGAGTCATCCGTAGAAAGGTATAAGAATAATATTAGAAAAATAAGATTTACGCCATTACCCCTACATTGATGGTTATATTGGAACGATAACGCATATGGAGTAATACGTCACTAAGATCAAGTATATATAATATAAGGACAGTGGATTTAGAGAAGATAGAAAATGATAGAAAAAGTGAGAAAAAGGACTCGAGTCTCGAGTTTTATCCCGAGATGCCTACGTAGCCTATAAAGGCATCAAAGTCCACGTAGTTCGCATACAAAACGAGGGGTGGGGTTTATCCCATAAATCCAAATGGGTAATCTCTTATAAATGTGTGTGTGTGTGTGTGTGTGTGTAGAAAAAGTGTTTTAGTTGTGAGAAAAGTGTGGAAAAAGTGTGAGAATCCCTATTTGGAATTTATGAGCAAACCCTCTTTTTCTTGTTTTTTGGGTTTTATGAAAATAAGAGATGTGAAATAATACTAAATAAAAAGTATATTAGGATGTGTGAGATGAGATAATAAAAGTGCTAAGTAAGAAAACAAGTTATTAGGAATTTAAGAGAATTTAAGAGAGAGTTTGAGAAAGTTGGACCTTCTTGAAGATCTTGAGCTTGATCTTGAATGTTGGAGAGTAGCCCTTGAACTTAGGTGATGAGGGAGAGTGGCTAATTCACCAAGTTTGATGAAAAGTGGAGGTAAAAAAGGGATTTGGAAGTTGAAATCACGCTACCTTCGAGAGAGGTTTTTGGGATTCGCTGAGAGAGATTTCTATCAGATCTGGAATCTCTTTGAAAATGAGGTGAAGGCCTCCTTTTATAGGCTCAGATCACTGTCGATCGGCATAGACCCGTTACTGCCTATCGGCACCTGCCGATAGGCAGGGTCTGGAACCTGCCATTTGGCAATGCGCTTCAGGCTTTTATGGAAAAATAGTTGCCGAGGGCAAACCGTTGGTTAGAATTACGCACGAGATAGACCGTTGGAAAGGTAATTCAGAGACCTTCTAAAGTCCTTTGGACCGCTCCTGAGTTTAGGAGTTGACTTTGGGTCAAATATGGCTTGGAAGCATTTGTCGGTCTATTAGACGGGGAATCGTTCAGACGCAAACGAATCGTTCGTCCGCATGGTGAGTCTGAATCACGCACGGGGCGGATTATTGGAAAGGTTAGGAGAGGTACTTCAACATTCCAAAGAGTTTGACCCGATTTGGATAGTTGACTTTGGTCAACTGAACCCGGGAAGCATTCGGTGACCTCTCAGAGTCAAACGGATTGTTCGTCCGCATGGAAAGTCGGAATCGCGCACAGGATGGACTGTTGGAAAGGGGATTTAGTGACCTTTGAAGATTCATTCAGACTCGATTGAGATGAAGAGTTGACTTAGGTCAAACAAATCCCGGGCCCGGTGGCCTTTAGGTCAAGTTTCGGACGCAAACGGATCTTTCGTTCGCATGGTAAGTCAGAATCGCGCACGGGATGGACCGTTGGAAAGGGTATTCAGTGCCCTTTGAGGATTCATTCAGTCTCGATCGAGATAAAGAGTTTGAATTTTGGGTCAAACTGAGCCGGGGAGTCCCCAATGGCTTCTAGGTCATACCTGGGACATGACATGGGTTTGTAGTGATAATGGGAGGTACGAGGGACCTAAGGAGAGTTAGTGGTAACAGAATGGGGTGTCTACGGATCCCCTCAACGAGTGAGTTTGGAATAAATGATGACTATCGAATAGACACCACATAATTCTTTTGAGGGAGTATGACCGATTCAGAGGGTCGAGGCCGATTCTAAGGACCTAAGGAGTGTGTTGGGGATGATCAATTCTGCGGGTCAAAGTCGAATCTATGGGCTTAGGGTAAAGGTCTAATAACCGAGGTCAATTTTGACCTAAGATTGGTGACGATCGAGGATCGGGATCAATTCTTACCCAACTCAGGTGACGATCCAAGATCGAGGTCAATTCTGACCCAAGAGTGGTGACGATCGAAGATCGAGGTCAATTCTGACCTAACTTAGGTGACGATTCAAGACCGAGGCCAATTCTAACCTAAGAGTGGTGATGACCGAGGACCGAGGTTAATTCTGACCTAACTCAGGTGACGATCTAAGATCGAGGCTAATTCTGACCCAAGAGTGGTGACGATTGAGGACCGAGGTCAATTATGACCTAACTCAGGTGACGATCCTAGCCTGGGGTCAATTTTGACCCAAGAGTGGTGACGACCGAGGATCAAGGTCAATTCTGACCTAACTCAGGCGACGATCTAAGACCGGGATCAATTCTGACCCAAGAGTGGTGATGATCGAGGTCAATTTTGACCTAACTCAGGTGACGATCCAAGACCGGGGTCAATTTTGACCCAAGAGTGGTGACGACCGATGACCGAGGTCAATTCTGACCTAACTCAGGTGACGATCCAAGATCGGGGCTAATTCTGATCCAAGAGTGGTGATGACCGAGGATTGAGGTCAATTCTGACCTAACTCAGGTGACGATCCAAAACCGGGGCCAATTCTGACCCAAGAGTGGTGACGATCGAGGACCGAGGTCAATTCTGACCTAACTCATGTGATGATCTAAGACTGGGGCCAATTCTGACCCAAGAGTGGTGACGACCGAGGTCAATTCTGACCTAACTCAGGTGACGATCTAAGACCAGGGCCAATTCTGACCCAAGAGTGGTGACGACCGAGGTCAATTCTGACCTAACTCAGGTGACGATCCAAGATCGGGGCCAATTCTGACCCAAGAGTGGATAAAGATTAGATTTTGATTCTTCTGGAGAGAGAGAGCTTTATAATTTTGATCTGAGTTGGGGAGCTGATAGCCTGGGAAGCTTTTGAGGAGACCTCGCAGGGGGAACAACCTAATTTGGGTGCTGTAGAAGAATTCCGCTGGGGAAGTGATCAGGTGATCCTTAGAGATCCTACGAAATTTTTTCGGGAGGAGTTTCACTTGGTTTTTGAGGATTCCGCTGGGAGAAGAGGGGTTCCACTCGAGGGAATGCAAAATTTTCTTGGTAAAAATGTTCAAAATCCACCCTAGGATTTTTAGGAATTTTTTGAGGATTTTTCGAGGCTTTCTGGTATTTTCTGGGAATTTCTGTACAAAATTTAAGGTGGGGTGCCGGTCGGCATGGTATGAAGGGTGCCATTCGGCAGTGGCACAAACTTTTGGGCTACCTCAGGAAGGCAAGGGGTCAGTGCCGATCGGTATGGTAAGGAGAGGTGCCGATCGGCATGGCGCTTGGCATCCTATATAAAGGGGCGAATCCCCTCATTTTTTCACAGTTTCTTTGCTTTCTCTCTCTCTGCGATTCTTCTGTAAATCATTCTAGCGCTCCGATCTTCAAGAAATGGCACTTTTGTGAGCACTACAATCCACCTGGAGTGGTTTACCGTTGATGACTGGGCGAATGTGGATTGGAAGGACAGGGTTCCCCTTGCTTTGGGGAGTTATAACTCCTTTGATGTGTTTGAGCCTGTTACGGACGAGCGGACCTTACTGTGGGATCCATCGCATCATTGCTCTTCGAGAGTGATTCCCGACGGTTATGTAAGTAATCGGACCTTTGGCATTCCTTTCTTTTCGGGTGATTTTTCTCTCTTTCTTGACTTTTGATGAGATTTTTTCTTTTTGCCAGTCTGATATTTCTTTGAAGAACATGCGCGCTCATGGGACAACGGGGCTCAGGGATGTTTGGGATGGTATCATCAGCGGGTTTTGGGCGATTGGCATCGGCACTGGATGAGACGTCTCATTCGACAATGGTTTTGTGCGGTTTGGGAGAGAGGTGGTGGGACACTACCCACACCTTTTATTTCGTCTTCGGGGAGATGACTGTGACTCCCACAGACATGTAGTAGCTGCCGGGGCTGTATTGTGATGGAGAGCAGATAGAGGTGGATCGCTCTTTACGGGTGAGATTGGAGGCAGTGCATGCGGCACTTGGTGATGTAAGGAGGATTGGTTCTGGGGATTCTATCCGGTTATCCCTGCTAAAGGATGTTCTGCTGAGCAGGGTGATTGATGTGGAGGACGGGATGCAAGTGAGGCAGATGGCCCGGTTATTCATTCTGCTGGTATTGGGAGGTTTCATGGTGGCGTCGAGCGGCGACATCGTCTATTTATGGTTTCTGTCGTACTTGAGGATGTTTTCGAACATCCCTTTCTATGATTGGGGGAGTCTGACCTTGGCGACCCTTTACTCTTCTCTGGATGCATTCAGTCGGTGTTGCCGATAGACTTTTACTGGGGCCGCGTACCTTCTTGAGGTATTCTTTAGTTTGCGCATTTCTTTTCATGCACTCGTATTTTCCTTTCATGCATTATCATTTTTCTTTCATGCATTCGCATTTTCCTTATGCGTCCTTTTTTGCTTGTGAATTCGGACGTGGTTCTATGAGGTGATTGGGTGCAATACCCCGTTGATCGCTCTGAAGGACGACACTATTGGGGACTTCTGCCGATTGTATCGATGGTTAAGGCCAATCGTCAGTCGAAGGGATCTCTCTCTTTGGAGGCGGTGCGTCAGGTTTTGAATGACCTGACCAGTGGTAGGGTCAGACTCTTTCCATTTTAGTCTTGGTTTTTTCACCTTCTTATCTTGTATTGATTTATGCTCGCTTGGAGATTTTCAGGTGACCTTTTATCCCTGGGGGACAGCCATTCAGAATGCAGGGGTGACCAGGGTGAATGCGCGGATGAGGCGTTTGCTGGCGTATAAGTTTGGCCATTCCTGGTACCTCGGAGAGAGGGTGGTTTGTCAGATTTCCGAGGAGGAGGTGGTGGTGCCACCCGTACAGCCTCCTACGTCTATGAGGCGGGAGAGACTGCTGTCGGAGTATGAGAGGATCGCGGTAATGATTTGAGAGTCCTACTTGTTGTACACCGATACGGATGCGTCGTATGATTATATGGATTTTATGACGAGCTGGTTGATGGCTCCCAACATATATGATGCGTTGCCTTTCCCTCTGGCGGGTTCGAGTCGGGTGGTGGGATCTTCCCACAGTGGAGGTGGTCCGTCGGCATCTGCGGCAGCGGTGACCTCGGAGGTCCCTTTTGTGCGGTTGCATACCCCTTCGTACAACATTCGACGGGCTGATGGAGGGATGGTACCTATGTTGCACCGTCCTCATGTGATGGATTCAGAGGAGTTGGGTTTGACAGAGGAGGTCCTTCGACCTGCGATATAATTTTTTGTTCCTCTCTTTCTTTCTTTTCTGTTTTGGTTATCTCTATTTTGATATCGATTTCGCCTTTCCTTACAGCAAGTCCGGGCGTCGACCACTTGGCTCAGGGACATCATAGACTGGATATCTTCGGTGACCGCCCATATTCGGGATGTGGTTCCTGCTCCTTCTTGCTTGGTGCCATCTGCCTCGTCTAGAGAGGACTCTGGCTCGAGTAGCGGTGGTGCATCGTCTCGCCAAAGGGGAAAGAGAGCACGTCGCAGGGGTGGAAGCTCTTGAGGGAGAGGGAGGGAGAGAGAATGTGGGTTCGGGCTGAGTCCTATTGTTTTTGCCTTTTCTTTTTATTTCCTGCAAAATTGATTTAACACAGAACACAAATATATTCAATGCAATGGAGTTTTTTGATTATCTTTTATTAATAATGAATGAATGCATGCACATGCGCTTTTTACTTTGCTGCTGAGACCGTAAAAAGGAATATTTTTGGAATTTTTTGAAGGAAAGTTTTTAATTAAAAAGGGAAATTATATAAGGAGAAAAAGGGATTTATTGAGTTTTCTGATTTGACAAAAGAGGAAAAAAGGGAAATTTCCAAAAATGGGGTGTTGCTGATCGGCAAGCACCCTGACTTGCCTATCGGCAGTTCAATCCAGTCCCATCAATTGAGGGCTTTGAATGGTACCCTCTTAACCTTTGGTACCTTGTGGGGTAGGATTCCTTTCGATTTCTGCAGGGATTATGTCCCTTGTGAGGGTTTTCAAGTATAAAAAGGGGTAAGGGTGGAGTGTTTTCATCACACCTTTGCATTCTTACCCACTTGCCCATTATCTTTTAGACTTGCAAGATGGCTCTCCCTTTTAGCACCGAGTTTGCCAACTACCTCGAAGCCTTGGAAGCTATGTTCTCTAATAATGTCGATTACGAGGCTTTCAACATGCGTCGAGTCTCCTTGTGGTGCAATCGTCCTCTTGAGTGGAACGTGCTAACGGCGGCAGTACAATTCTGGTACCCCGAAGACCATGTATTCCGCTTTGGGTTGGAAGAAGTTTATCCTACCTACGAGGAATTTTCTTCCATACTAGGTGTAAACGCCAGTGTTACTATGGCTTTGCCCGAATTTTCCCGCTCTCCCAGGGATTTGTTGGCCGGTTTTCTTCATATTTCGCACTCAGCGACTAGATCATTGGTTACTAAAGGAATGATCTCCCTCCTGGCGGTGCTGCAGTCCGTGCATTTGCGGGAAGTAGGTGATGATGGTTATGCTGGAGCTATTGTTCTGGGCCTGGTTTCAAAATTATTGATGGTGACTAGGGAGGTACAAGTGGACCCACAAATTGCAGCCATTACCTCATGGATGTCATATCATCTTAATCCTGCGGCGGTGATACTGGCGGAGACCCTGAATGGCCTGGATTCATGGAGAGAAGGCCGTTCTGACATTTTGAGCGGTAACCCCGTGATGCTGTTCATGTGGTTGTCTGAAAGATTCCCCTTGGCGACTCCTCCAGAGTATCCTTTGTCGGCCGCACCCAACTTCTTTTCACACTACTTCATCAGCGTTGGCCTATATGTTGAGAACTGGGAGAATTGGCTTGTGGAGCATGGGGCTCGTTGGCTATATTGGTCAGTGCCTTGGTGGGGACAGTTGCAGCATGTTCTGGAGCTAGGAGAGTATTTCTATGTGCGGCTGGTTGGTCTTAGACAAACCTCTTTTTATTTCCCTTGGCGGCTTCTACACCAATTTGGCTGGGCGCCGGTCGTGCCCCCTCGGACCTCAAATTTCTTTTCGATAGAAGATTTGACTAAGCACCTGTGTCTATTGCTTGGGTCTCTGTGGGAAAATCGGCGTCCGTCGACTCGTCCCTCTCAGTCTGTCGGGAAGGTTTGGCATGTCCCCAAAGATTATATGAAGTGGTTATATAGGAAAGTAATCAGCAAGATGTTGACAGTAGAGACTGGACAAAGATGGTTTGTTTTATCTAACACCATAGAAGGGGGTGTTGTGGTCTTTTCGAAGATGGTTAAGGCTCATCGATCTATGGAATGTTTACGACACTCTATTCAAGCGGGGGAAACTTGGGGACCTCCGGATGTAGATGATGAGGGTGCAGGCTCCTTTGCTAGCTGTGGGTAGGACTCTTGGAGAGTTTATTTATGTAATAGGGAATGGATGTGGGTATTTTATTTTGCTTTTTATGGTAGTAGGGGGGAAGGGAGTTATCCGCTTCTTTTCTTATGTAATCCGTACTGTAATTTCTTATTAATTAAATACACGAGTTTCTGATCATTCTGTTGTGCCTTTCAATGAATTTTGTATTTTGAATTATCTATACTGATCCCTAAGGCATACATAATACTTTTATTCAAGTATTTTTAGAATGAACCGCCGTTCTCGGAGGTAAGAAAAGAATAGTATTTTGTGAAAAAGAAAGGGCCGCACTCATGTTAAATGCATGAGCTGCCTACGTACCTCTGGGGTTTTTGAAAATGTTTTTATTTGTTTGCAAAATAGTTTTTTTTACAGAGGATCAGGCCCACGTAGTTCTGGGTATTGGGAAATGAAGATTTTTTTTAGAATAGAAGGGGGATGAGAAGAGTCGTAGCGCGCCAAGATTTCGGACTAGGGGTAGAATTTATTGAGACGATACAGATTGACTGGACGAGCTATCTCTTCCCCACCTAGGTCAGTGAGCATAGCGGCACCGCTGGATAAGATTTTCTTCACAATGTAGGGGTCGCTCCAGTTGGGATTGAATTTTCCTCTGGGGTCCCAGATGGGTTCTACTATCTCTTTGAGGGATAAATCCCCCTCCCGGACACCGCGATCCTTGGCTCTCTTGTTGAATGATCGCTCTATTCAGCGATGGTACCCCTGTATGTGGTAAAGTGCTTTTAATCTTCTTTCATCTAAGAGGGTCAACTCATCGAGACGGCTTTGACACCAGTCTTCTTCACTAACCTTGCTTTCGAGCATGACGTGTAGCGAGGGTATTTCCAGGTCCACAGGTAGGACTTCTTCCATGCCGTAGACCAGAGAGTAACGGGTAGCCCCAGTAGAGGTTCAGATTGAGGTTCAATAGCCCCAGAGGGCGTACGGGATTCGATCGGCCCAATCCTTATAACTTTTGGTCATCTTGCTGATGATGGCTTTGAGGTTCTTGTTGGCGGCTTCAACTGCACCATTGGTCTAAGGTTGGTAGGGAGAAGATTTGTGTCTCTGAAGCCCGTACTTGTTGACTACTTTTGTGACTTCTGCTTCAAAATGTAGCCCGTTATCTGATACCAGCTCGTGCGGGACCCCGTATCGGTAGATGATATTTTTCTTGAGGAATTTGGCCACTTTCTTAGCATTCAATAATGCGTATGACTCAGCTTCGACCCATTTGGTTATGTAATCAATGGTGACTAGGATGACCTCATGTTCGTTTAAGGCCCTTGGCGTAACCTTCCCTATGATGTCGACACCCTAGGTGGAGAACGACCAGGGAGAGGTCATGTTATATAATTCTCGAGGAGGCAAGTGTTGAAGATTGGAGAACTGTTGGCATTTGAGGCACCTCCGGACATAGGCGGTGCAATCCTGGATCATGGTGGTCCAGTAGTAGCCATGTTGGATGATCTTTTTGGCGAGCATATGACCATTCATGTGGGGTTCGCATTCCCCGCTATGGATTTTCTGCATTATTTTCTCAATTTCGGCCCCTGCGATGCAGTGTAGATGAGTTCCATTGAAGTTCCTCCTGAGTAGAGCTTTATGACAGATGATGTATTGGGTGGCCAGTCTTCAGAGGGTTATTCGATCTTTCTTGTTGGAACCCTCGGGATACCTACCATATTTGAGGAGGCACGAGATATTATAGTACCAATAATCGGCTAGTTCGGGATCTTCGGTGGAGACAAGCTCAATATGGTAGCAATGGGTCAGTTTGTCTTGCTTTTGAACTAGGAAAGGGGTCATTGTTATTCCTTTGGGCATGTCGACCATGGAGGCCAAGGTGCCGAGAGCATCGGCTAGGTTATTCTTTGCTCGGGGTAAGTGATGGAAGGCGATACCTCAGAATTGTGAGGCTAATTATTCTAATTGGGCATGAAAGGGCTAAAGTTTTTCGTCCTTGACTTTCCACTTTCTGAGCACTTGACTGATGATAAGGGCAGAATCCCCGTAGACGTCAAGGTATTGAATATCTTTCTTGAGACCAACTTTGAGGCCCACTGTGCATGCCTCGTATTCAGTCATGTTGTTGGTGCAAGGGAAATCCAATTTAATGGCGATAGGAGTGTGGGAGTCATCTGGGGCGATCAGAAGTATCCCAATGCCATATCCCTTTTTGTTGGCAGCGCCGTCAAAGAACATTTTCCATCGAAGGCGATCTTGAGTGGTGCAAAGGATATTTTCATCTGGGAATTCGGAGATCCGAACATCTGCTTCATCTGCGGGGTAATCAGCGAGGTAGTCAGAGATGGCTCTTCCCTTAACAGCTTTTTGTGTGACATACATAATATCGAACTAGGTTAGGATCATCAACCATCAGGCCATTCGACTGGATAAGGCGGGTTTCTCAAGCAGGTATTTGATGGGATTCGTTCGGGATACAAGTTTGATGGGTAAGGCGAGCATGTAGTGTCATAACTTTTGGGTGACCCAGACAAGTGCGACACATGCCTTTTCCAAAGCAGTGTAGTTGATCTCGTACCCGGCCAATTTGTGACTGGCGTAATAGATGGCTCTTTCTTTGCGAGAATCTTCAAGGTATTGGGCTATCAAAGCCCCAGCTGCAGTATCGGTTATGGTTAGGTATAGGAGCAAAGGGAGACCAGACTATAGTGGCATGAGAACTGGAGGTTGGGTCGGATATTGTTTGATTCGGTCAAAAGCTTCTTGGAAGGCCTCATTCCAAACCTTGGTTGAATCCTTTCGGAGGAGCTTGAAGATTGGTTCACAAATGGAGGTTAGATTGCAGATGAACCGACTGATATATTGCAATTTCCCAAGAAAACCTCGGACTTCTTTTTCTGTTTGGGGTGGTGGCATCTCAAGTATGGCCTTCAGCTTTGCAAGATCATCTTCTATCCCCTTTTTGCTTACCATGAATCCCAAGAGTTTTCCCTTTATAACGCCGAAGACACACTTATGTGGATTAAGTCGCATCTGATACCGTCGTAGTCGTTCGAATAACTTTCGAAGAGCGGGAACATGACCTTCTCTAGTTTTGGACTTGATAATCATATCATCCACATAAACCTCGACCTCCTTGTGAATTAGATTATGCAGGATGGTTGTGGCTGCCCTTTGCTAGGTAGCCCCAGCATTCTTGAGACCTAATGGCATAACGGTGTAGCAAAAGGTTCCCCGTGGGGTGATGAATGCGTTTTTTTCTTGGTGGTCAGGGTGCATCTTGATTTGGTTGTATCCGACGAACCCGTCGACGAATCACTTGAGAGCATGACTGGGTGTGTTGTCCACGATCATGTCGATATTGGGTAGAGGATAATCCTCCTTTGGAGAAACTTTGTTTAAATCTCGGTAGTCTACACACATTCGAACCTTCCCTTCTGATTTCGGCACAGGTACAATGTTGGCTTGCCATGTGGGATATTCGATCAGCCGAATGAAACCCACGTTCAACTGTTTGACCACCTCTTCTTTGACCTTGAGCGACCATTCGGTGCGGAGTTTTCTCAATTTTTGTTTAACTGGCTTATAATGTAGGAGAGTGGGGATCTCATGCTGAGCTATTTCAGGATTAATGCTGGGCATATCATCATAGGACCATGCGAAGACATCTATGAACTACTTCAGCAATTCTTCGAGTTGTGCACGCTCATGCTCATCGAGGGTGGCAACTATCCCAATCTTGCACAGTTGGCTACTAGAATCGAGATTAATAACAACAGTCTCTTCTTCATTAACTTGAACGTGGTTATGTTGTTTATTATTAACCTTATTTAGATCAGTTAAGAATTGTTCATTTGCAAAATCATCATCATTAAAAGTTTGATTAGAATTCAAGCAGTTAATGTAAGGCACAACAAGATACTCAAAATCTTTGTTTATTTCATTGATAGGAAAAACAACATTGAGATCCTCATCGAAAGAGGTCTCAATTACATTTGAGCAAGGATAGACAACAGAAGAAGAAACAAGGTAAACATTGGGGTTAGGGGATATTTCAAGAGGTAGAATTAGCGCAGTATGCCAGTTGAGGAGAGGTGTATCAGTAGCTTTAATCAGACGGGATGGGTCCATTGATGTAGTGCCTGAATGAACCATGTAGAGTGCCAGCCCCAGTGTCTGTAAGTTAAAGGAATCTTCAGAATCACTTTCCTCAGTCTCTTCGATATCTTTGATGAGCGGTTGTACGCGGTGTTAGAAACTTTCGACCCATGGGTAGCTATCTTGGAAAAAAGATCTCCATTCCCGGCCTCATTTTCTTGTTTGTGTGGTCATACCATGGTTCTGGAAAATCGCAAAAGGGGAAGTCCCCGCCTTCTTTGATGAATCATCCATTTAAGGAGTCTTTTGAGATAATTCGGATGCAGTCTAATCTTCTCTTTAGTCGAGACTGGAGGATCATTCTGAGCTCTTGTTCTGATGGTTGATACCCCAAGCCACAGGGAGGAAAAGCTTTCTTCAGTTCGATAGGCTCAAGTATCCCTTTCTGCTTTTGTCCTATCCCCAGTCCGAGCATGAAGTGCATGTTTCTGAACATCTGAATCACATTAACATTTCCATGAGGGTCGTATTCCGGAAAAACCCTTTCTTTGAAACCATCCCCTACCGGGAGTAGGAGTGGCTCAACTCGGAATCCTGATAGGAGCATATCATTTGACCCGTGCCGTATCTCAAGAATTGGATTGCTGGTGCTTGCACCCTCGATATTTTCTTCGTCGCCCAAAATGGTGATGACTCGCCCTTCAGTGAAGAATTTCAATTTCTGATGGAGTGAGGAAGACACACCCTTGATATTGTGGAGTCAGGGTCATCCGAGCAACAGGTTGAAACAAGCTGGGATGTCTATGACTTGGAATTCAATAATAGGGTTTATAGGGCCAACCCCTATTACAAGTTTTAAGGATCCCATCACCTCTTGGTGGGTATTATTGTAGGCACGCACAACGGCGGAGGTTGGAGAGAGGTTGCTTTCTTTCAGGCCTAAACACTTGAAGGTTCTCAGTGGGAAAACATTCAAGGCGGATCCGTTATCGATAAGAGAGAGAGGCACGGCCTTTTCCATAACTTCGACGGAGATGTTGAGTGCATGATTGTGTTTTGGCCCAATTCTGGGGATTTATTCTTCAGAAAATGATAGCATTCGGGTAGAGGTCAAGGAACCGACCAGATTTATCGCTTCTTCTAGTGTGGTAGAGGGAGGAACTATGGGTCCTGTGAGTAATTTGATTAAAGTATTTATGTGCAGCTGGGAAGACATGAAAAGTCCCCATAGAGTGATGTTAGCTTGAGTTTTCTTCAGTTGATCGAGGATCTTGCTCTCCTCAATGGTCATCTCTGGTATAGGAAGGTTTTCAACGCCCTTCCCCTTGTCATTTGCTGGTAGTGAGTTTGGAATCTGGTAATGTCTCCCTGACCTGGTCATATGATTTACTGAAGAAGGAAAGAACATGAATCTCATTTCCTCGTCAACCTCGGGTTATTCTGCCACCCTGTTTATTTCTCCGAGGAGTTCTTCAAATGAGATCATCCCACATATATCGACTACTGGGCTAGTTCTTCCTAAATCTTGTTCTTCACCCGAATCTTTGAATTCTTTCCCCCATCCGGTGGTAACGATTCTGTCTTTCCATGTAAAGTCGATGCATTCCACAACTTCAACGGATTCTTCATACAAGTTCTCCCATTCTGTGGGGATATGTGTGATTGAGGGACCAAACGCCCTTGTAGCTTCAAAGTGTCAAGTAACCCGGTGATACTACAAATGCTGTTGGTTTGCCTGAATAATCCTGCCATAGTCTGAACAACATCATCTAGGCTGACTTCATCGGTTGGTACCACCTACTTATCTGAATCTCGAACCCATTTTCATGCTTCCAAGAATTTTGTACTGAACCTCTGGCAATCGATGACCATCTGTGAGGGAAATTTCAACTCTAACTCTAGGAGTTGGTTTAACACCTCTGACAATTCCATACCTCCATTTTCAGAACGGGTGCGAACAGCGATGCATGCTCTGGTAAGGAGTGACAGTGCCTGATCAGCGAGGCTAGTAGGGTGTAAGAGGAAATATGGGCAAATTTGAAGAGGTTTATGAGAGTATAGGGGTGTGATTTGAGTTGAGGGATCGAAATCTGAGTTTTCTTCTAAGAAGGTGGCATTGGCATGATTTGGGAGTGGATTGTGAGTAGTGTTTGGCTTAAGATTGGCTGGTGGGGAGATGGTACCCCGGTCAATGAGATCTTGGATTATGTTTCAGAGGTGAAAGCATTGGTCGGTGGTATGGCCGACAATTTGGTGAAAGGAGTAATGAGCATCGGTCTTGAACTTTCTTGGGAGTGGATTTGGCAATGGACGCGGATCCAAGGGTTTGATGAGGTTTCGGCTTAACAGGGCTTGGTAAACTTTGGAGAGGGGAGCATGGAGCTCAGTGTATTCCCTTCATATGGGGGCAGGTCGGCTTTCTGGTGCCCATAATGTGGTCGGTTGAGAGATGTTGTTGATGGTCAAAACTGTAGCATTGGCATGCTTGTCATACTTTCTAAGGGTCAACTGTCCGGACACCTTCTTCGGTTCAACCTCTGTTTTAACAAGGATTTCCTCGATTTCCACTCTAGACTCACTAAGAGCTCGTAAGTGGGGATATTATTGTCCTCCCATCATCGCTCGGATATGGGGCAAGAAGTTCCTCTTCACTATGTTGACCTGCTCTTCCTCGAATGGCCGATTGGTCATGGTAGCTGCTTGCTCCCTCCACCGGGTTATGAAGTTACTGACTGATTCTCCAGGATTCTGTTTGAGCAGCTCTAAATCACGACGGGTGTCCTCAAGCTCTTTGTTGTATTTGTACTGCGATATAAATTCTTGGTCTACATCCTCCCAGCTACGGATTCTGGATTCCTCAAGAGATAAAAACCATCGGAGGGCACTATCCTTCAAAGTTTGCTGAAATAGTGGGCCATCACCTCCTCAGAAACCCCTAGTAGAGTCATGGAACGATGGCAACTGCGAAGATGAACAATAGGGGGTCCACTCCCTCTGAACTTCTCGATATTTGGCATTTTGAACTTCTTAGGTAACCTTGCTTTAGGATAAGGAGACATGTGGGTGTAGTCCATATAATTCCTAGAGATCCTGACCTGGTCAAACTTCTTGGTGAGCATTTTGAGATCCTCTTTGACTTTACTCAACTCCTCCTCCTTTGGATCAGCGACCATAGGCAGGTTAGCCACAGGCTGGTCAATATTGGGCATTGTAAGCTGGGCAGGCGGCGGCCCATTGGCAGGAGGGGCACGTGGAGCGTGCTGATATTCTTCCGGAACCCAGATAGGCTCGGGTGGACCCATAGCACGAGGGAATAGGGCCTCAGGCTCTTGAGGAATTGGAACCTGGTTTCGTTGCATCTCTCGAACCTCAGTTTGGAGGTTGTCAATCTTGGACACGAACTGAGCTAGGACTGTCGTCAGATCTGGCTGTATGACTGGTGCTTGATCTGTATTCTCCATAGAAAATGGATGGATTCCGGACTCGGAAGAATTATTAGAGGAACGGATGAAACTCCAGGGTGATTTGAATGAAGACCGAAGCCGATGGGGAGCCAGGCCAAGGGTTTGCGATCGACTTGAGAAGGCATAGGATGAGATTTATTTTTGAAAAAAAGGAAGAACTATTTTTGGATTTTTGATAAAGAAGGGAGAAATTTTTTTGGATTTTTAATAAAGAAGGGAGAAATGTTTTTGGAGACGGAACTCAGCATGATTATTACAATTATTATGTTTTCATTTGTATTTAATTCTCCTAAACGCAATGTCGGACGGGACTCGAGCCTGGAAAAGTGGGGGTTTTAGTATATGCAAAGCTACAGCTGGACTTATAACCAGGCTCATAGACATGGTCCCATTTTAAAAATGCGCAAAAATTTTGTGGCAGATCGACCCAGAATTTCTGCAGAGTTTCGGGTTGAAACTGGCAATCTTAAGTGCATGTCCTAGGTTTGACACCTATATGCGGGTATGCAGTTGGTTGGGTGAATCGTCATGGGTTCCCCCCTTTGGCGTGACTTTCACGATATATGTCTTGCTCTTGCGGGAAATCGGTACGTGTGGACAAGCCATTTGATATACCTGAGTGTACGTGAATTGCCTCACCATATACCTCGTAAGGACCGTACGTGTGAGAGCGAATTTGATATACTCGACGTACATGAACGAATTCCCTACGATATGCCTCCCGTCATGACTTCGGTCAAGCGGTATGATGCGGGGGAACCGTTCGATATACGTCGAAGGTACTTGGCCAATGGAAGGTGAGAGTCATATCGCTTAGGCTATCTGCGACCTGCCGGACCAGCGCCCATCACGAAGTGACCCTCCAGTTACTGGGTAAAATTTCGTCAATAGCAATGCTCTTTGGTGATGCCGTGTGAATCATGCATGATTCTCTTATTAGTATCTTATGATGAGAATACCTTTCTTGATTATGCCAAACAGGAGCAAAGTACAAGTACCCAAGGTACACCAAGTATGGATGGGTGATGCGTGCAACATGGGGATATATGTTATCCTAGGTGCACGTGGTGTGAAGTGTACATGGAGAAATTACTACAAGTGTGTGAATATAAGCATAAGAATGGGATACACATGGAAAAGAGGAACATGCAGATATGGGCGGAAATATAAACAAATATAGCATTCATGTAAATAGAGTCAAGCCTTCAAAGTAATCACAAGTCCCCAGCATAGTCGCCACTGTAGCCATCCCCGATCCTCGCCATGCGGGCGCGTGGAGGAAGGATCCTTCGGGTCCCGCGCGTCCCTCTCGGGAGCGCTTCGGTTGGCGTCGTTTGAGATGTGGTGTAAAAATATAGAGAGATTCAGAGTCGCCAGTCTATTTTACTCAAAACAGACAAAAGAAAAAAAGGGGAAGCCACCCCAAAGGATGGCATCTAAAGACATACTGGTGCGTGCGAAACCAAAATGATTCGAGAAGGGTTCGGAGGCTTAGTTACGAAATGGGAAGGTGTTAGGTGACCATTCCGCCCTTTCGGTCTCTCATGGATATTTTCTATTTTCCTGTATATTTCCCCCTTCATATGTGTGCATGTGTATATATAGAATGGAGGTAGGAATCCTCGACTTGTATCATGGAAAAGATAAAGCGAGTCATCCGTAGGAAGGTATAAGAATAATATTAGAAAAATAAGATTTACGCGATTACCCCTACGTTGATCGTTATAATGGAACGATAGCGCATATGGAGTAATACGTCAGTAAGAGCAAATATATATATAATATAAGGAAAGTGGATTTAGAGAAGATAGAAAATGAGAGAAAAAGTGAGAAAAAGGACTCGAGTCTCGGGTTTTACCCCGAGACGCCTACGTAGCCTATAAAGGCATCAAAGTCCACGTAGTTCGCATACAAAATGAGGGGTGGGGTTTATCCCATAAATCCAAATGGGGAATCTCTTATAAGTAAGTGTGTGTGTGTGTGTGTGTGTGTGTGTGTGTGGAAAAAGTGTTTTAGTTGTGAGAAAAGCGTGGAAAAGTGTGAGAATCCCTATTTGGAATTTATGAGAAAACCCTATTTTTCTTGTTTTTTGGGTTTTACGAAAATAAGAGATGTGCAATAATACTAAATAAAAAGTATATTAGGATGTGTGAGATGAGATAATAAAAGTGCTAAGTAAGAAAACAAGTTATTGAGAATTTAAGAGAGAGTTTGAGAAAGTTGGACCTTCTTGAAGATCTTGAGATTGATCTTGAATGTTCGAGAGCAGCCCTTGCACTTGGATGATGATGGAGAGTGGCTAATTCACCAAGTTTGATGAAAAGGATGATGAAAAGTGGAAGTAAAAAAGGGATTTGGAAGTTAAAATCACGTTGCCTTCGAGAGAGGTTTTTGGGATTCGCTGAGAGAGATTTCTATCAGATCTAGGCTCTCTTTGCAAATGAGGTGAAGGCCTCCTTTTATAGGCTCAGGTCACTGTCGATCGGCATAGACCCGTTCCTGCCTATCGGCACCTGCCGATAGGCAGGGTCTGGAACCTGCCATTTGGTAGTGCACTTCAGGTTTTTTAGAAAAACGGTTGCCGAGGGCAAACCGTTGGTCAGAATCATGCACGGGATAGACAGTTGGAAAGGTAATTCAGAGACCTTCGAAAGTCCTTTGGATCGTTTCCGGCTTCAGGAGTTGACTTTGGGTCAAATATGGCTCGAAAGCATTTGTCGGTCCATTGGACGGGGAATCGTTCGTCCGCATGGTAAGTTCAAATCGCGCACGGGGTGGATCGTTGGAAACTTTAGGAGATGTACTTCGACATTCCAAAGGGTTTGACCCAGTTTGGAGAGTTGACTTTGGTCAACCAGGCTCGGGAAGCATTCGGTGCCCTCTCGGAGTCAAACGAATCGTTCGTCCGCATTAAAAGTCAAAATCGAGCACGGGATGGACTGTTGGAAAGGGGATTCAGTACTCTTTGAAGATTCATTCATCCTCGGTTGAGCTGAAGAGTTGACTTAGGTCAAACAGAGTTCGAGAGCGCCCGATGGCCTCTAGGTCAAGTTTTGGATGCAAACGGATCGTTCGTTCGCATGGTAAGTTAGAATCACACACGGGACGGATCGTTGGAAAGGGTATTTAGTTCCCTTCGAGGATTCATTCAGTCTCGGTCGAGATGAAGAATTTGACTTTTGGGTCAAACTAAGCCGGGGAGTGCCCGATGGCTTCTAGGTCAGTACTCGAGACATGACCTGGGTTTGTAGTGATGAAGGGAGGTACTAGGGACCTAAGGAGAGTTAGGGGTAAAAAAAATGGGGCATCTACAATATCATTTGTAATAAAAAAAGTTTATTTTTCATTTAAGAAGAAGAATACATGGTTTATATTTGTTATATTATATGACATGCATCTTCTGAGGCTTCTGCTACCTTCATTTGGACTCTTAGTTAAGGGCCCAACTGCCCACATATTATGGGGTGGAGGTACCCAAACTCATCAGCTCTATGCCCAGGATTTTTAGAGGGAGATCAGACATTGGTAGTGGTGGAGGTAAGACCTATGTTAAGACCTTAGAGATCTTCTAAAGCTTTATCGGACCTTTTACCAAGACATATGGAATGATGAGTGACTTCTTCTTGTCTTTCATAGAGGTGATGTAGGACTCTCAAGATTTTTTCTGGTCTCAAGAGGTATATCCTAATCCCTTAGAGGTTAGGAATCTCATCACTAGTCTGTAGGTTCAGATAACAACATCCAAATCATTGAGTGACAGCCAGCCCAAGATGATATTATAATCTAAGGGGAGGTCCATCACTATGAACTTATTCCAAATGGTTATGTAGCAGTGCTTGGCACCAAAGGTGAGGGAGAGTGTGATGTATCCTAATTAATAAGTCCTCTCTCTATTGAATCCAATTATAGGGGTGGTGACGGGTTGCATGTGCTTCACGACAAGGCCCATGGCTTCAAAGTCTTCCATGAATAGTATATTGGCGGAGTATCTCTTATCAATCATGATCCTCATGATATTGGAATTTCCCATGATTGTTGTGATCACAAAGGGATCATTATGGGGTTGTCAAACCCTCTAGAGGTTAGTTTTTGGGAAGACCATCATTGGGATCCCCTTAGGGGCTTGATGTGGAAGAGAGACATGGTTGATCTGTACCCCTTCCTATTGGATGCTGCTGAGGTAGGCATTTTTGGTCATGGAAGACAATGCACCTCCAGTGAAGCCTTCGGAGATACATTGGACATCTATCGAGGAACATCATCTTTATTTTTCATTTTGTTGTCATGCTAACCTTGGCCTGCATCTTTAGACATAAATTCTTTGAGGTATCCCCTCTTTAACCCCCTTTCAGTTTGAAGTAGTCATTTGTGTCATGGCCATGATCTCTGTGAAATCAATAATACTTGGACTGGTATTTTTTACCATCCCTAGTTCTCAAATAATTATGTAGAGGCAAGATGTCTTGATTTTATGCAGATGCAAGGACCTATTCCACGATGGTTGTGAGGGACGTGAAGTGTTTGGCCTCTAAAGGGCCATTTTTCTTATCCCCGTCCTTCTTATTCTTGACCTCAGCTACTCCCGAGGTCTCCCCAAGTAGGAGAAGATATATTTTATCTTTATCTACTCGAGAGAAGATATAACATGTCCTGGTGAGATAGCATCCTCATAATTCATATACTTCTAAGCTCTTTCGAGCAGCTTGATCATGGACTTTTGAGGTTTCTTACTAAAGGACCTCACCAAATCCTATGATGTGAGGCCTGAGATAAAGGAGGTCATATAAATGTTATCGTTAAGATCATTGACTTGGAGGTCATCCTGGTTGAACCTTTTGGTGTATTCCCTAAGGGACTCTCCAGTGTTCTGTTTGAAGTGGAAGAGGGAAGTCACAAGCTTCCTTATCTTATGATTCTAATAAAATGAATAATAAAGGATCTTCCAAGCATCATGAAGCTCATAATGGTCCCTAGTTTGAACTTAGAAAACCAGTGCCTAGTTGTGCTCCATAAGGTAGCAGGAAAAGATTTGAATATGACCTCATTTGGGGTGTCTTGAAGGAGCATCAGCGACCGATAAATTTACAAGTGATCAATGGGGTCCTTGGACCCATCGAATGGTTTAATATTTGGCATCTTTAACTTTGGGGGAAGAGCGTAATGCTGAACATAATTAGATAAAGGTGACAATATCATTTTAAGTGCAAACTCAATGATGTTGGGAGTTTAAGTCTTGTACTAGTTATGGGTATTCCCTAACCGTTCTTGCGTCTTCTTTATTGTGACATCTTAGGGCCTAGCTGTCCTGGAACCTCTTTGGGACTGATCTCTTGGGAGTGATAATATATCCTTAACGGGAAGTCAAGTGAAAGATCGCTGGAGGGACCTAGACACATCATCTGGATCATTCTTCCCTTATAGTTGTAGCTCATGGTTTTTCCCGATAGTGCTATACTCGGGTACCACTAATTCCTCTACCACCTAGGGTAGAGGGAGCCTACTGAGAATAGCGACCAGTTATTCTTGGAGTGTTTTCTACTGGGCCTCGATCTCTTTAAAGGAACGAGCTAAAGAAATGTTAGTAATTATCTGAAAGGATCAAGGTGTGTATTTGACAGAGATGGAACTTATCTTTCCTATAGACGGTGCCAAGCTGATGAGTGTTAAAATCGTTAGTGACTTTAGACCCATGGGTGATGCCCTCTAAACCGTAGACGGGTAAGAGGTGAGAAGTGTCAAAGTAAGAGACAATGCTTTAAAGTGGTTCAGACCTCAGATAAGGGTCCTACGCCCACGATCAAAGGTGTAGAAATAGTTTATTAGATTGTAAATGAGTTATTATAGTCTATGAGACCTATTGGGCTTTGTCCCAAAGAGTATAAGATCTTGAGGCCTTGATCAATAATACAAAGGACCTTAGAAAGTAATTGAATGACTTCTATAAGGGTGTCTATGTATGTATTTAGGTCTCGACGAGATATACAAGATATATAAATAATGGAAATGATCGAAGTTACAAATATAAGGTCACAATAATGGGTTATGAGTGTGCAATGAAGTGTAAATACTTGTGTATGCTTAGAACTCTTTCAATTCTAGTTGCTTAAATGCTTATATCCTCTGAATGCCTGAGATCAGTCCCCTTTTTCATTCCACCAGATTCCTATTTATACACAAATATAAAAAAAGTAATGAGTGGATAGGCGCAGCATGGATGGTTTGTCTTCAAGGTCTATCTATGTCATCAAGGTGGTGGAGTGTTGCAAAAAAATATTTGCAAATGGTGTAATTTGGCTGTTGAGTGAATTTAATGCTGATGGGAGAATTCAATGCAAGAAAAGATTAGTAGTGGTGGTAGGTGGAATAGTGTTTTGATTCTCACCTACTCCGTCAGACTGCTTATAAGAGCTTTATCGAAGGTCCAAGGGATCTAGAGAGTTCATGGAGTTGTTTGAAATTGATCCTCGAGTACTAGGTACTTTCACTTCCTAGTATTAAAACCTGGATGACCTTAGAAGGTCATGTTACATCAATTCAAGGTTCGTTCTGAGCACAAGTCATAATGGAATCTGAATGATGTGGTTTTTAATCTTGCTTAAGGAGGTATGTTAGAACTGCTAACCTTAATAGGAGGAAGAATGCCCAGCTTAGATCTACTACAGTACGATGACTCACCCTTGAGGGAAGTGGAGGTTTTATAAGGCAAGTAATGGTCTGTCTGAGGTCTTGGGGTAGCCTTGGGATCTCTGATATACCTCAGAGGTAGTTGGGGGTTTGAGGACCTTCTAAATACAAAGTGTAGAATAGGGTATCATCAACTTAGACTATTCACCAAGTAAGCTTATTGAGCCCATCCTTTTCTTTTTTTGATTTTTCGATTTCACCATTCATATCTACTTCACTAACTTGTATTTTTAATAAAATTATTAAAGTGTGAGTATCAAATATTGTCTTGATGCTTAGCTAAGCATACCTCAGGTTCCCCAACAGTTGCTAAAGCGAAAATTTCAAACACCACTAAACATATAAAGTTTAGTTACCTTATTAAAATACTAATTCAAGGAGTAAAATAGGTAACAGAGCATGCTGGCATATCAAGAAGTCTGATCAAGTGAACAATCCATTTATTGAGATTTTTATCAAAACCCTAACTCTGTTATAAGAATATTCATAGGTAGGTGTGTCTTTTGGGGTAACCCAAAAATCACTTTTTATTTCGAGGGACTTGCATCTCCTGATCTTATCAAAGTTTGTGATATCAAAGCCAAAGGCTTTAGAACTTGTTGCGAAGTGTTCTGGTGTACACCCTTCAAACGAAAAGTAAGTTATGGAGGCCTCTCCTAAGTTGTCTAAGGGGTCTCCTTTAAATTGAAAGATCATATTATAGGTTTCCTAAAAATATACTAATGGGAATGGGACCTCAAACAGGGATGAGGACTCGGTGAAAAAGGATGAAGGAGTAGAGTTGAAGTTCTCGGAAGAAGAGCAATACTCCCAGTCCAAATCCTCTATAAAAAGAAACACATATTCCTCTATTGTTGAGGCCTTGACCATGTTGACAAAAATAAACTTATGTGAGATTGTCACTATCTTGAGAAACATAGGAATGAAAGCTAACTCTATAGACCTTATCAATATTCTTGGAAAGTTATATTTGTCTTTTCATATTCTTTGAGACTGGTATCTCTATTGTTTTACCTCTACTTATGTTCTTGTTTCGTTTTTCAATCTCAACACCTTACTGAGGATCTCATGGTCAATTCCATGGCTAGCCTAATGGCTTGGAGGAAGCCTTGTTGATGGATGGAGAGTGGTACCGATCCAAGTTTGGGGCAAATGAGCTATTTTCTTCCAAAGGTTTGATATAGTTACTTTCGAGGATGAGGGGGAGAATTGGAAGGCCCAAATAAAGTGCCTCTAAAAAACTCAATCATTTATAAGGAGGTATTTAGGTAAAGCAAAACCCATCTTGCAGTGACTCGAAATTCTTTGTCAGGGCACTAGAAATCACATAATGAGATCTTGGCTCTTTAAAAAAATATTGGTGAGAACTTTCAAGGTGAAGTGAAAGGAATTAGGACTGAGAGAGAAACTTCTCCACAAAGTTGAGGTTGTGGAGCTACTAAAAAAGTAGGTGTATGACATTATCCATAAAAACTAACTGTCATTTGGCCTAAAATTTGGAGCTTGAAGAGAAGTTCTCTGATCTTCAGGTTAAATAGTATGAGCTTTTTAGCAAGTTGGACTCCATGGTAAAGCATAATATCACTACCTATCTAGATTCTGGCGCCTATAAGAAGTTCATCTTTCACTATTATTCCTTCGATTTTGAATATTGTAAGGCAACGGTCCAGTCCTTTTACCCTGATATTAACGTTGTGTCCATTCCAGTCCCTCGTCGATGGTGAGCGCGCTTACTCTCTAGGCTGCGGTGCTCCCGCGCATGTGATACAGCGTGGGCAAAAAGATATAGATATTCTTTGTCGACAGTGTGATGTGTGTTAATGTGTATACATTAGAGACGCCGACCTATTTCACTTAAAGAAAACAAAAGAAGGAGCTACCTCCAAAGAGATAACTAAAGGACGACTAGTGTATGAGAAACCAAATGAGATATGGGCTCAGAGGCTATGTTATGGAGTGGGAAGGTGTTAGGTACCCAACCCTCTCTTTGGATCTCTCATGGGTTATAAAATATGTTCTTATTATCCTAAATACATAAATATGTGTACATGTGTAAGATGTGTTATGTGTGAAAAGTTAACAAAATGAATATATGCATGAATGTGCAAGTGCGTGTCATCATATCCACATTATGATAAATATGGGAATGAATCTTCCTATGGAGATAAACTAACTAAAAATGATAAGTGAAATGTATGAAAATGTCTAAAATGTGAACAACACGCCAAAATTGTAATTTCACTATTGAAATGTGTATACGTGTATATGGGATCGCTAAAATGATAATAAATGCAAGAAAACTAACAACATGAATAAAAAATACTAGCTACATGAGTGAGATGGTATTATATGGTTATAAACTATATGAAAATAGTAAGTACGAGCTTGAATCCAAAAGTAACATAAATATGCCTACTTAGTCAAAAATGGCATCAAAGTCTACGCATTTCTTAGTATGAATAAGTTGAGATCTAACCCGTAATCCAAATCTAGGGTGTCCCTTTTGATTTATGAAAAGTAGGTGAAATGTGGTGGAAGTTGATAAATGTGTGAGAACATTCTAAATTGGGAATTATGGATTAACCCCCCTCCCCTTTTGGATTTTTTGGTTTATAAAAATATACTTGAAGATACAAATTGACTAAATATGCTACAAATTGAATAAGAACACTAGAATATGCAAAATAACAATTATGAGACTAGTAAAACATAAATGTTTTGGACCTTTAAGAAGTTTTGAATTTTATTTTGAGATCGTTGTTTGTTGTACTTTAATGTATGGATGATAGTGGTTGAGTGGTGATTAAAGGCGCAGGAAAGTTATATAAGGGAATGTATAAGATAATGTAGTGAAAGTGATGTATAAATTCAAAATGGTTGTCGCATTGAAATTGAGGTCCTGTGCAAATGGGGTAAGGGTTTCCTTATATAAGATAACCCCAAAATGGAAAAGGATAATTATTCCCCCTTAGGTTAGACTGATTTATTGATGAAGTAAACCTAGTCATCCTATAGGTGGGTGAGGTGTCCTATTTATAAGCAGGCAACAATGATTTTTTTGCCATAACTTATGAACCGTAAGTCCGATTCATGCATGAAGGGTATCGTTGAAAAGAGAATTATGAGCCCTATGATTTTTTATAGGTAAATATTGGGTTCAAGAGTTTACCAATGTCAAACGAGCTCAAGAAAAGTTATGTAATTCTCTAAATAGAGTTTTGAGTGCACCGGGGGGGTCGAGATTGAAGGGACTTTATTTGGACCCTATGGAAGAGTGTAGGAGGTTCTAGAATAAAGTTTATATAGACATCTATGGATGTTACACTATGGGGAGAGGAGATTTAGAGTGAGGATATCGGAGATGATGGTGAAGTTAGGGAGACTTAAGGCTCCGAGATTAGAGAAGAATCTCCCATTCGTCCTGCCGTGGAGACAAAACTTTATGAGATCTCCCCGTGAATGAATATGATAACGTTGATAATGATAAACCTTCTGTAGATTAAAATTTTTATTTTCGTTTTGGTCGCAGTGGCTTTTGTGTTTGAAATTTATCAATATAAATTCTAGTGTTTATCCTTCACTCTTGCTTGTTGTGTGTTTGTTTGCTTTGTCAACAGAAAAAATTTACATTTCTTTTGAAATTTTGTTTATTTTTTTAGGTATATAAGGTGTCCCCCATCCCCTTTTATTCTCTTAATAAAGAAATGATGACAACAAAAATTTCCACCATAGGTGAACTTCTTTTAAAGGTCCTAAGACCTCAAAAAAAAATTTAGGATGAAAGCCTCAGCAATGCTTTAAAATTTTGTCCTGTTAAGGGTCCTTAGACCTCATAACTTGTGAAAACTAAGGATAAAAGTCTTAGATTTTTTTTTGGAATTTTTTCCTATTAAGGGTCCTAAGACCTCATGACTTGTGAAAACTAATGATAAAAGTTGTAGTGTTTTTTGTGGGAATCTTGTCGTTCTAAGGATCCTAAGATCGTAGGACTTGTGAAAACTTAAGGATAAAATACTTGGGTTTTTGGAATTTTTTCCTGATAGGGGTCCTAAGACCTTAGGACTTGTAAAAACTTAAGGGTAAAAGCCTTAGATTTTTCTGGAATTTTATCTTGCTAAGGTTCCTAAAACCTCGGGACTTGTGTAAACTTTAGGATAAACGCCTTAGGTTTTTTGGAATTATGTTAATTTCAAATTGTAGTTTTCATTTATACCTAAGGTTAACATGTGGGATCTTTGTTGGTTTAAAATCTAGAGTTTGAGAATTTTTTATAAAGATGTCCCCCCCAAAAAAATTGTGAGAGATAAGAGTTTTAATCTTGGTTTCTTGAGTCTTTGATTTTATGAATTTTTAAAATCCTAACTCTAATATTTTTTAGGGGGAAATATCTTTTCTTTTGGTGAATTGTTCTATGGTTAGAGTCCACACTGAGGTGATGGACCTTAACATCATGATCCACACCAACAATGTCTGAGTGGCTCCAAGTTGTCTCCATTCTCTTTCAAAATTTGAGTTAGATCCTCACTAAGTGAGGAACTGAGACCACTTTTGATTTGAAAGAACTTAGATCCTTTTGTTTCATCGATGAAAAATCTAATGAGGTCCTTATTAGGTTCTCCCCATTACTCTTTCTCTTCATCCTAAGGAGCTAAGACGTCCACATTCAGCAATTCTAGGCATAAGCTTTCCTGAGGAAGCTCTAAGGACTCTAAAAAGGTGGGAAGAACCTCATTTAAGATCTCAATATCCTTTACAAAACTGTTAAGAACCTCAAGAACCTTTTGTGACACTTAAAAGGGTTTCTTTTTCTACATTATAGATGTGTTATAACATTTTCTTGCTTATTTTTAGTCAATTTGGACTTCTCCCACACTCTAGGGGTTGGGAACCTCATTATCACCCTCGAGTAAATATGACAACATCTAACTTGTTAAATGAAGGTTTGCCCATGATAACATTATAGGGTGAGGTCATGTTAACCACCAAATGGTGGAACAACATTCCTGGGAACCCACGGTATGGCGAAGTGTGATATACACCATAGAATAGGTCCGCTCTCCATCGAAAGCGAGCAAGGGAGTCATGATTGGAATCATGTTCTTCATAGTTAGACCCATAGCTTTGAAAGTGTCTATGAATAAAATATTTATTGAGTTCCCTCTATCAACTAATACCGATCTCATATTCGTAGTGCTTATTCTGACAATGATGATTAGAGGGTCATTATGTGTAAGAGGAATTCTTCTGAGGTCTTTATTAAGTAAGACCATCATAGTGACCTCATTAATTTAATTTCTCTAACAATGTACATTATAAACTTGAAATCCTCCTTATGTAAGATCCTAAGGTGAGTCTTTTTACAATGGATGAGGATTCACCTCTTAGACCCCCCCTAAAATGGTGTTGATATAAATTTGTGGGTCTTCATCCTTGTTCTTATTGTTATGTTGATCCTTACCAACATACTTGGTAATGAAATCCTTGAGGTACCCTCTCTTAATAACTCCTTCAATGGATTCTTTTAGATGGAATAACTCTTTGGTGTTATGCATGTGGTCTTTATGGAACTGATAATGCTTGTACTTATCTATTTTGTATTTTTGGGACCTCATGAGATTTGGATAAGGTAGGAGATCTTGTAATTCCAAAACTGAGATTAATTCCTCTATGGTTTCCATGAGAGATGTGAAGTGTTTTGGCTCCGTATCCTACTTTTTTCCACCATTCTTCTTCTTCTTGGTCTCTGAGGCCTTAAGAGCTTATCCAAAGCAGGAAAACACTTCCTTCATTTTCCCTTACTGAGGGGGATTCATCATACGTATGGTAGTGATTACATATTCAACTTTATGTACTTTTGAGCTCTCTCTAGCAACTTTATTATGGACCGAGCGGGTCTTTTGCTGAATGATCTCAACAATTCCTCTGAAATGATCCCTAAAATGAAAGAAGCTACACAGATGGTGTAATTGAAGTCATCAACTTGCAAGTCTTCTTGATTGAATCTCTTAGCATACTCATTGAGAGCCTCTTTAGTTTTAAAATTGAAATGGATCAAAGAAGTGATGGATTTCCTCATTTTCTGGGCTCTAATGAAATGATCAATAAAGGACCTTGCTAGTTTGGTGAAGTTTCTAATCATTCCTAGTGTGAGCTTAGAAAATTAGTTCTTAACTGTCCCTTAAGGTAGCTAGGAAATCTCTATAGAGGACCTCATTAACTATTTTATAGGAAAATAAGAGATCTATAAGTTTCCAAATGGTTGATAGGATATTTGTTTCTATTAAAGCGTTCAATATTAAGCATTTTCCACTTAGGGGGAAGAGCATAATGTTGAACTTCATTAGAAAAGGAGACAGAGTCTTTTAAAGTTCTAACTCAATGGTATTGGGAGTTTGAGTTTTGCATTTGTTGATAAAATTTCCCAATGCCTTAAATTTTCATGATTTCGTCATCCCTAAGCCTTTCCACCTTAGAACCTCCATGGGACTGATCAACGAGGAGTGACAAGCGATCACTAATTAGGATGTGAATCACCAACTTCTGAGGAATTTGGGTTATTACTTCATTATCATTTTCTCTTTTAACTGGTGGTTATGGTTTTCCACTATCTTATTTTGATGGGATCTAGTGGGCTCTTGTACCACTGGGTAAGGGAAGCCTTTTGATAACATCATTCAACTGATCCTGGATCTCTTTTTAGAGAGCCTCCATTTCCTTCAAAGAGGAAACCAACTTGACATTCCTTGTCATCTTGACAAAGATAAAATTTATATAGGATTTCTAATTCAAGGAACAATCGTTCCTATAGACGATGCCAAACTGATGGTGTTCAATTAGTGAGAAGACATCTTTTCTCTTTATCTACTAGGGAGAAGATATAACATGTCTTGCTGAGATAGCATCCTCATAATTCATATACTTCTAAGCTCTTTCGAGCAGCTTGATCATGGACTTTGGAGGTTTCTTACTAAAGGACCTTACCAAATCCTCTGATGTGAGGCCTGAGATAAAGGAGGCTGTATAAATGCTATCGTTAAGATCATTGACTTGGAGGTCATCCTGGTTGAACCTCTTGGTGTATTCCCTAAGGGACTCTCTAGTGTTCTGTTTAAAGTGGAAGAGGGAAGTGGAAAGCTTCCTTATCTTCTGAGTTCTAATAAAATGAATAATAAAGGATCTTCCAAGCATCGTGAAGCTCGTAATGGTCCCTAGTTTGAACTTGGAAAACTAGTGCCTAGTTGTGCTCCATAAGGTAGCAGGAAAAGATTTAAATATGACCTCATCTGGGGGGTCTTGAAGGAGCATCAGTGACCTGTAAGTTTCCAAGTAATCAATGGGTTCCTTGGACCCATCGAATGGTTCAATATTTGGCATCTTACACTTTGGGGGAAGAGAATTATGGTGAACATCATTTGAGAAATGAGACAATATCATTTGAAGTGCAAACTCAATGGTGTTGGGAGTTTAAGTCTTGTACTAGTTGAGGATATTCCCCAATCGATCTTGCGTCTTCTTTATTGTGACATCTTAGGGCCTAGCTGTCCTGGAACCTCTTTAGGACTGATCTCTTGGGAGTGATAATCTATCTTTAATGGGATTCTAAATGGGATTCATAAACTAGAAATGGATCCACTTCCAATGAACTCAATGGTCCATTTTGAACCAATCTTTGAATTCCGTTTAGAATAAAACAACCTAAGTGTAAAAGCAAAAATTATGTTTTGTTCAACCAATAAGGAAAGTTTCTCTTTATTGATTTCCCATTAACATTATTCATTTAAGTATTTAGTAGTATTGGTGAGACAAACCTTATAGCGTATTAATTCTTTTCCAATATACCAGAACAAATAAAAGATATCCCAATTTTAATTTTTAAAAAAAATTGAGTATCTTCTCTAAACAAATTTATAAACCGAAGCCTAGTCTAAAACCAAGCATATTGAATAATTTACCAATATTATCCTTATATCATCACCATAATCTAAAAATATATCCTACTTCTAATATTGTTGCCTCATTCCTATTTCTCACTAATAAAAACAACTATTTTTTTTAAGTAATTGTCAATTACTTCGAACCTCTACAAAGAGTTGTAGTCCTGATTTATGGTTCCCGACTTTACACTTTAGGTTGTTGTAGATCTGACCATAAATCATGTTATGAGAAAAATCATTACCATGACCTTTTCCTTATAAAACTTGGAAAACCATAGAAGTTGCTATAAAAATTCTAACTACTTGTAGTGAAAACATCCCCTTTCGTCTTTTACATTACTACCAAGGAAATTGTAATACCCCACATTTTGTGGATTTTAAATTTCATAGTTTATTATTTATTTTCCTGTCGTGACATGTGAGATGTCACTTAATATATTTTTATTTATTTTTATGTGAATTGTGTTTGTGTTATATCAATTCACACTCTTTGGAAATCGTTATAATACACGGTAATACACTAATTCAATATTTTAAGTAAACTAGTATTATAGGAGACTATGGAATGATCATGGACTAGGTATCAGTGGTTTTTTTATTTGGATTATTCCCTCTGTATCGGGTCCCATCGATCGTGAATTAGTTTCTCTTAACGTCGAGATGCACGTAACTAATTAATAATTAAGTTTTAAGTTAATTGACTTGTATCGGCTAATAAACTTACTGAGGAAATTAATTTATTAATATATGTTCTATTTTGTGTGATTTTGGGGATGCTTAGAAAGTCTATTTTTTACTTAAAATAGTGGAATATAAGTCAATTAGGTTAGTATATGGTTTGGGCCAAGTTTTAGGCCATTTGGAGCATATGTTTGGTCTAATTAAGTTAAGGCTATTTTTGGGCCTAGACTAAATTTCAGAGTTGGAGATTTGAATTAATTAATTAGGAAATCTAAGATACTCATAACACATTAGAGACAAACCCTATAAGATAAGGAGGTTGAGAGGGAAATAATAGATTAAAGAACTTGAGGATTTGGGACTCCATTCATACAATCAGTCATAGAAAATTTATTTTGATTAAGAATTTAATTGAGTTTGTGTTATGGTAGTAGTCTTTCATTGGAATTATAACTAAAACTCATGTAATCTCAATTTAATCATCTAAAAAACCTAATTTTTATAATTCATGTTCAAGCCTTAATCACATATCGATTAACGCGTGTAGTTTTTATGTTGAATCCCTTAATTGAATCACAAAATCATGTAATATGATTGTAATAATGTTAAATTTAAATCAAAGTAATGAAAACTTGTAAAATCCCTCATGGTGAATTGATCATTTAATCGAATCAGAAATAAATTGGATAAACTTTAAGAAAACATTCAACTTAGGCTTCAAAACTTGTAACCTAAAATTAAATCATGAATCCTAGTTATAATCATTTAAAACTTGTCGTTATACGTTAGTAATATTGTTAAGTATGTTATACTCGAAGGAAAGCATGTATTGGAATATTTAAAGTCCTTAAACTGAGGATTGAGGTTATTAATAATCATTTTTGCACTTTGGAGAAGAAATCATCTGCATGGATCTCGTTTGAATGAAATTGGGACCATTCAAATGAGATAGGAGTTTCCATTCGCACGACATGAACTTTTGGTTCGAACGACATGGGCCTCTGGTTCAAATAATAGGGATTTTTCGTTCGAACGGCTTATGGAATTTGATTAGAACGAGTTAGAGAAAACTTTTGAACGAATTTATACCAGTTTGGCTTTTAATTATTAATTGATTTAGAGATAATTAAGACGAGATTCGATATGCTATTATGGGAAATCCTTAGTCTAGGAGTATTTTTTTTCTTATTTGATTTATGTGAAAGCATACCTTGGGTGTATGTGCTCATGAAGGACGTAAATAGGAGGGATTTTAATAGGGCACGTATGATGTTGACTTCCTTGATACTCAGGTGATTGCGACGGGTCTACCTTGGTCTTTTTTACCCTGATCTTACTATAGACATACCTGTATCTTGAGTGGGGGAAATAGGGTTGTTATTTTCTATATCCTTGGGTATGGAGTCTATACAATAGACGGGAAGGCGTAGTGATCTTCCCTTTGTGTTGCATGGAGGTCATAGGGCTCGGAGGACCCATAACTATACATAGTACGCACGAGTGATACCCAAAGGTAATAAGGATTTTCCTTCGTGCTTTTATTTATGGGCTTGTGCATAAACCATTTATTTGTATTTTAGTGGGGGCGTACTCACTTTAATATTTGACTTATATGATTCCAGTTCTTTACTGAGAATTATTCAAGATCTATATATATGAGATACTAGCTTATGGAACCTTGTAATTATAAAAAATTGAGAAGAGTGATAATTATGTAACATTGGGTTCACTTAGGCTTTGAATTAGACCTTCACGCTATATTTAGGTTGTTTGGGTTGGATTTACATGAAAATAACTCAAATATAAGAATAGGTTGCATTATTGTTACTGTGGACCAAATTTAGTTAGATTTTTACTCACTGTAGACTTTCTAGGTTTAATCCTATTTTTGGAACGGTTTTTCAGGTCCATAGTAGGAGCAGCAGCCAAAACGTTTGTATGTATTGCATTCATTCTCAGTTCCATCTTCCAGTTCTAGGATGTAGATGTCGAGCATGCGTACTCATCTTTATTTATTTCATTTTTAATTCAGTATATGTCGAGTTGAATTATTATTACTTGGAGATATAATGTTGAAGTCTCTTTTATCTATATTCAGAGATAGATATTATTTTGAGACGGTTATTTATTCTAGTGATAGAGTTTTATTTATTATGTTTTGGTATTGGTATCAGAGTTTTAAATTTTTACTTATGTTATCATTGTCACCTTATTATCGTTCTATTTTATTTCAGCCATTCTTAGAATGATATAAATTGTTTTGACTCATGTATTATTTATATTTAAAACTGATCAATCTAGTTATGGATTTTATATGGTGTCATAGTAGGCATCAGATCATTTTAGGTTCTAGTGTCCTAGGGTCTTCAGTGTGTCCATCACTTTTTTGTGTTATGTTCTTTGATGATTAATAGTTATATTGTTTAGGATTTTGTACTCTCATCTCGTATGATTAATGATACGTTTTTGTTTATTGTCTTTCAGATGGTGAACACTAGGAGAGGACGCATACATTATCGATTACATGATCAAGATCGATCACTTACACCGACAAACTTGACAACTATTATAGCACAGATAATAGCAGTTACTATGGTCTCCATGCGCTAGGATCAGCCACCACCACCACCACCCGTGGCTATAATTGCCCCTCACACTAATTCTACTTGACAAATAGCTAGGAGTGCCTTTAGTAAAGGCAAGCCACTAGGGTTTATAGGATCTACAGACCTTATTATCTTCGTATAATGGAAGTGAGATATCTAGAGGCATATATATATTTTAGAATGATCGAAGGTTCAGAAGAAGATGTTTGCTAGTTTGAAGATAATAGGGGATGTGCTTCAGTGGTGGGAGTCAGTCACGACTCATAAATAGAGGTCAAGGATAACCATACAATAGTTTTAGGTCAAGCTTGAGGGAAAGTAATTCCTACCCTCACTTTAGTAAAGCATGAGGTCAAAGTTTTTTAGGATACTGTAGGAGGATCGTACAATAGCGGAGTACGAGTGGATTTTACCCGCCTTGGTTTTTTTTACCCCCGATGAGGTTAATAAGGAGGCAAAAAAGATGAATCTTTTCATCAGGGGTCTCATGTGGAGGATTATACAGGTGTTGCATGGCAACTCATCCATATCTACTTATATTCAGCTAGTGGATGCCACATTGCCCCATTGCTAATACCACTATGACTTTAAAAGACACAAGTCTCTGAAAAAGGACAAATCTAGTACTGGCTATGGGCCGAAGAATGGGGACAATAGTGACTCGTCCCATGCTTAGGGAGGTTCATAATAGCACAGTGGACCACCATAAGGACAATAAACCCATAGGATATTAGGATTATTGGATTATTAGTGCCCCCAAGGTGGCCGGGGATAGACTTCACACAGCCACCTGAGTTAAGGGCATCATGGTTAGCATGGACAGGAACGTCAGAGCCAGTAGATCCATGGATAAAGAGGGTAGGGGCAGGGTTATCAGGACAGATCCTAGTATCAGGGCTAGGAGGGTCACCCATTTAGAGGTGCATGTTATACATGTGGTGAGTAGGGCCACTCATTCAGGAGGTGCCCAAGTGCAACCGTATCGGTAAAGACCAGTTTTAGCAAGTTGTGCCAGGCCCACCTCAGTATCAGGTATCCACGCCGTTAGTGCATGATAACCCACAATTACATTATGGACATGTGTTCCACGTTTATCAACAGGATTAGTAGGCTACCGATGTTTTCATACACGTGGATACCCTAATGGGTAGGGGTGTTTCCTTACGTCATGTTTATAGGGACGTGAAAGTTGATATTAGTCAGTTGTGTTTTTTGGCTAATTTATTAATTTTAGACATGCAGACTTATGATGTCATTTTGGGTATGGACTGGTTAGCACAGTATCGCATGCACAACGCTGCAGCGGGAAGGATTTCACATCTTCCATTCCCGGGCAGGAGATGTTTCTTATAGTTATGCCTAGGCTCGAGGGAAGGTCTAGCACTCACATGTATTATACCGACGTGTGTACATCAGAGTACGTCATTGTATCATTAGAGTCGATACTAGTTGTCCATAAGTTTTTAGACGTGTTTGATGAGGTTCTGGGGCAATCACCAGCACTAGAGATAGACTTTGTTATAGACATGGCGTCGAGAACCAGACCCATAGCAAGGGAACCATACAGGATGGATCCATTGGAGATGAGGGAGTTGCGAGACCATATTCAATAACTTTTGAGTTAGTGCTTCAATGGAGGAGTACGTCTTCATGGGGAGGTCCAGTGTTGTTTCTAAAGAAAATGGGTGGTTTACTAAATCTTTGTGTGAACTATCTAGAGATGAACAAGTTCAAGATACATAAAAAGTATATATGGCTACATATTGATGACATCTTTGTTCAGTTTAGGGGCACGTCAATCTTTTTAATCATCGAATTGCGCACGAGATATCATCATCTACGGATTCAAGAGGAGAATATTCTGAAGATGACCTTTATGTTGCGTTATCGATCTTATAAGTTTCAAATCATGACACTAAAATTATTAAAACACTATCATTGTTCATGGATTTTATGAACAGAGTATTATGTCCATTTCTTGAACATTTTGTCATCGTGTTTATTGATGACATATTTGTATATTCTAGATCCCATGAGTAGAATGTGCAACATAGGAGGAAACTTTTCCAAACACTTTAGGAGCATAAGTTGTATGCTAAGTTTTCCATGTGAATATTTTGGTTAAGGGACTTGAAGTTCTTGGATCATATGGTATCGGAGGGTAGGATTTTGGTGGATCCTAGAAAAGTATTGATCATGATAGGGAGGTAGCCCACTATGCCTATAGATGTTAGGATTTTCTTAGGATTGGTTGGGTACTACGGGAGGTTTATTTAGGGGATTTCTAAGATTGTTAGGCCACTGAATCACCTCACCCAAAAGGGAGTACCATTTGTTTGGAGAATTGATTGTCAAAGAGATTTTGAGGAGCTGAACGAGTGGCTTATGATCATGCATATACTTTCTTTACCATGGGTGGAATGGAGTATATGGAATGCACAGATACATCACTTAATGAGCTTAAGCAGTTATGATGAGGGAGGAGAGGCCCACAGCTTACGCTTCCCTTAAGCTTAAGCCTTACGAGGGAAATAATACCATTCAGGATTTGGAGTTAGCGATTATGGTCTTTGATCTTCGTACATGGGACATTACTTGCTCGGCAAGAGATTTATGTTTTTCTCAGACCACAAGAGTCTTTAGTACTTTTTCACTCAACGAGAGTTAAACATATGGCAAATGATATTCTTAGATCATGTAAAGGACTACCACTTCTCAATTTGGTAGCATCCGTGGAAGGCAATTATGGTAACAGACAACTTAAGCCATCAATCAACCATTAGTTTAGTATCCTTGTGATCATAGAATGGGTATGATTTATCTACTTTGTGGGTTGAAAAGTGGAGTACATTGCGTACAATCGAGGTGTCGGTGGCATATTTGCAAATTATTGCTATTACACCCGATATTATGTCAAGGGTTATTCAGGCCCTGACTTTGGAATCCTTGTGTCAGTAGAGAGTGTGGGAGCCCTTATCTAGGGGAGTTCCCTTATTCTTTATTGGCTCAAATGAAGGATTGACACTTCAGGGGCGTTTGGTTTTGTAGGAGGGCCCTGAGCTACGGAAAGAAGTTTTGTCTAAGGCCCATGGTTCGTGGTTCAGTGTGCATCTCATGGGCTATAAGATGTACTGTGATTTGAGGAAACTATACCGGTGTGCCAGGATGAAGAAAGACACATTCGAGTTCATTTCTATGTGTGCCACCTTCTATTTAGTAAAGGTGGAGCACTTGATACTGGCAAGGGAGTTGCAGCCATTGGAGATTGACGTGTGGAAGTGGAAGAGAATCTCTATGGATTTCATTACTGGGTTGTCGAGGTCCCAAAGGGATATGATTATATTAGGGTCATCTTTGACAAATTGATGAAGGTGGCCCATTTTATTCTAGTGCAGACATATTACATCGCACAACAGTTATTGAGATTGTGCGTCTTCATAGGTTACTACTTGATATTGTAACCGGTAAGAATAACACATTTATTTCTTGATTTTAGGGGAGCTTTGAGGAGGAGATCGGTTTATAGTTAAAGATGAGTACTGCATTTCACCTCAAACAGATGGTGAGACAGAGCGGGTGAACTAGATATTGGAGGATATATTATGGGCATGTGTCTTGGATTTCAAGGGGAGCTAGGATCATCACTTTCCACTCCTGGAGTTCACTTATAGCAATAGTCACCATAAGACTATTGGTATGGCACCCTATGAGGCATTGTATGGATGATTGTACCATTCTACGAGTTGTTAGCTGGAGATAGATGTTAGCAAGATATTCAGACCGTATTATATAGGGGACACCTAGGAGAAGGTGAACCTCATTGAGGAGTATATAAAGAATGCCCAGATCCGATAAAAGAGTTACGCTAATAGGAGGAAGCGTAAGCTAGAGTTTCATATGGGGGATCAAGTGCTTCTGAAGGTATCCCATATTAAGGGAGTTATGAGATTTACATCCAAGAGAAAGTTAATGACCTGATACATAGTTTCTTTAGTGATCTTGGATAGGGTGGTCCTGATGGCATATCATTTGGCTTTACCTAATCATCTTTATCGGGTACACAATGTCTTCCATGTGTCTATATTAAAGAAGTTTTGAGAGATGAGTAATCCTATTAGAACATTCTTTACTGGAGAGACCACACTCTACAACTGAATGTCATTGCATTGGTTAAAGTCTACTTGGGGGAGAGAGGACGATACGCGGGTGAAGTATCCTGAGATCATCGAGTCCGTTATATAAAAGTCAAATTTTGAGGACGAAATTCCTTGTTTCAGGGGGGAGGAATATAATACATTGTGTTTTCATGCATTTAATTAAATTTTTTAGTTAACTATTTAATTTCCTATCATGACACGTGAGATTTCATTTAGTGATAGTGGATGTGCTCGAAACCAAGATGAACAAAGAATACCTAATTAATTTTTTTTTGTTAAAAATAAACAAAGTGTTTCGTTTAATTTATAATTTATGGTTATGGGTGAAATAAAATCTAAGTTCTATGTGACAAATTATTTACCAAATAGATTATAACAAATCAAAGTGACAAAGAGGTAAACAATATAGTACAACACCAATGCATGCCAGGATAAATTCGCAACGAAAAAAACCTCGGGCTGACAGAACAGCAAATATACTATGGTAGAGTTTTACAACTAGAAAAAATAGACTTACAACCACATAATTATATAACCGGATAGACACTCTTTCCCACCATATCCTCCGTAAAGAGCGCCAATAATTGGATTACGTTACACAACCGCGATCGATTTTGATCCGCAACTAATCTCATAAAGTCCCTGTGCCATCAAGATCTTTGGTTTAAGTTTGAAGAAAACTTTGTGCTCCAAGTATTGGAACAAAGATGAGAACCCAAAAATGTATTTCTACTCCCTAAGATGTGATATTCCCAAAGGTTGATGGAAGTTTTAAAGTGTTTGAATAAACAAAAATAAACTAACAAGTATTTTTTAGATATCAAAAATATGAAAGTCTCCCAAGAAAAGATTTGTCAAAAGTTTTTTCAAGTCTTGAGAAGAAGATAAAAAAACTTCAAATGAATTTAAATGGAAATAATAGCAATGGATATCTCAATAGCATTCAAAGAATCTTGAATAAAAACTCCTATGAACAGTGATTTTCAGCATATGTTTCTCTCTCTTTAAAACTCAAGCTTTCATAAAAAAAACATGTGGTCATCCCGAGATTTTAAAATGGGGGAAATCTAATACGGATTCACAATGAAGGAAAGGGTCTCTAGATCGTGAAGAATGGGGTCAACGAAGATAGATTCTATTTCCAACACTCGCATGGTATTCATGGGATCCCATGGACATAAATCAGCCATCGTCGAGGGGTAAGAATATAAATGATAGAGTCGCCAACTCATTTTTCTCAAAACTGGCAAAAGATATCATTGTCCCCGAAGATATGACGTCACAAGACAAACTTATGCATACGAAACCAAGTAGATCAAGGGTTCGAGGAATAAATTATGGAATGGGAAGGTGTTAGTCACCCATTCTGCTCTTTTCGGTCTCTCGTGGGCTATGATAATATTCTCCTTTTTCTCCAAGATTCAATTTAGGTTTATAATTTGTGCGTAGTGAAATGGGTGAGAAAAAAAATCGTTTACCCATGTCATGGAAAATATAGGGATGAGTCATTTTGAGGAGTATAAATAAAAAGAAAGAAGATAATCTAAAAGGTAGCTTAAATGTAAGAAGCACACCGGATCATAATCCATCACAAAGAATGGAATATAAATGTCTGAAGGGGACGCTAAAAATATAATAAAGAGAAAAGGTTACACTATATGTGATACACCAAATCATAATCCACTAAGAGGAAATGATATGCTTGTCTGACGGGATTGAAAAAATGAAAGAGAATAAAAATATGAACATATAATATAATGTGAGCAACACATCAGATCATGATTCACTATGAATAAGTGAATATGCATGTCTAACGGAGTTTCTAAGAACATATAAACTAGTGTGTGTGTGTGTGTGTGTGTGTGTGTGTGTATACATATTTATGATACTAATAAAAACGAGAATGAATAAAGTGAAAAAATAAGAAAAGAGGAGTCGAATTCCGAGGTAAACTCTAGACGCCTGCATAGTCGAAAATGGAATCAAAGTCCACGTAGTTCGAAAATACATAAGGGTGAGATATAACCCAATAATCCAAAACTGGAATTTGCTTATCTTGATTTGTTGAAAAACATTCACAAGTAATATAAATGTAGTAAAAGGGGAGAAAAATATCAATTTGGGGTTTAAGGATTAAACCTGTTGGAAATGACGACCCCCCAAATTTCAAATTTTACAAAAAGTAATTTCCTTTTAGATGCGGAATACGGATGGTTGAAATAAAGGAACTAACCTATGCAAGATTCAAAATCAAAATATTACAATTTTAATCTTTCCAAAATTAAAATTAAACTAAACTGGATTTTAATTTTCTCAAAATTAGAATTGCTCTTGAAATCAAACTTGTGAATTTTTACTTTAAGCCCCAAAATCAATTTAACCCAAGACTAGAAATTTGCCTAACAAATAATTAATTTTAATTGCAGAAATTAGGCCAAACCAAATTTTATTCAATAAAATAATGACTTGAATTAAATTAATATTTACCCAAATTAAAATAGCACCAATTTAATTTAGTGTGACAATTAAACCGAAGTTTATCTTTAATTATCTTAAGCATGCGTTCTAAGTTATTTTGCAAGATAAAAGTAAATCAGTCACACTACGCCGCGATGTACGAGGAAAACCCACAACGGGAAAAACCTCGGACGACCCTAGCCTCAAATCCACTAAGTACGGTTTTACAAGTACAAGACACAAAATACTTACAACACTCGACTTGACTCCGTCCAAGCCCCGACGCTTCTTCTTGTACACACCTCTTCCTATCGAATAACCACGGAGGTCCACCGCGGTCTCGAAATCCACCGATCAGACTTTTTCTGGTCACCGTCACCCGAATAAGGAGTTTTTCTCCAAGTGGGTATATCATAGAAAACAAGCTTCTTCTTTTATGGGATGTAGAAGCAAACCCAAACTCTCTTTTACGATAGAGATGAATCCGGTGCCAAACAATCCCTCCAAGAAAGATGTGTGTGTGTATATATATATATATATAGAGAGAGAGAGAAACTTGGATTAAAACAAATAATTGGGTGTAAACTTGGTTTTGTTCTTTGACTAAATCAATTTGACTAACAAACACTAAGGGAACTTTTTATGAAAGAATTAACCTCACAAAACCTCTCTAGGAGATGGAAAGAGTTCTATTAAAAAATCTAGTCCCGAAGTCATTAAATTCTATGAAAGAGTAGTGGGACAAAGTAGTGGGAAAGTGCCAAAAAACTGTTCCCGCCGAAATGTCGTTCGAACGAAATATCGTTCGAACGACATTTCGTTCGAACGGACTTTCGAACAAAGTTCCAGTGGCAAGTCATTGGCAAACCTCGTCCGAACGAAATTCTCGTTCGAACGACAATATCGAACGAACTGTCAGAATGTCATTTTTTAATTTTAAGCCCAAATTTTTTTTATTTAAAAGTTATAAAATAAATTTCTGAAAATAAATTTCATTTTAAATAAAATTACTCCCTTTATAAAATTATTTCAAGTATCCCTATATATATATAGAGAGAGAAATGCATTCATACATTTTGGAGACTATGGAATATGATGTTGATGACGTAGAAACATGGCACTTGAAACTTGGCAATGATGAAGCTTTATAAGTCTTGGCCGATATGTCTTCAACTCTTGCATGTCATAGGCTTGGAGGATACTCACTCAATACTATCTTATGACACAAATGTTTTTGTCCGGAATTGAGCCAACACTACATTAAGACTCAATTGGAATTTATGTCCTTACAAAACCCTCTTTTTTTTTTGAATTTATGACACTATTTTTTGTGTATATGAGTAATAAAAAAGGAATTATTAAGGGTGGGAAACTAAAACTAAAGCAAAAAATATGCTAAGAGTAATAAAGTGCGACAAATGACACTAGTTAAATGAGTTTAAAAAGGATAGATTTAGACCTTCGATGAAGCTTTACTCCTGATTTTTGAATTGATGTAGACAATTTTTTTATGATGATAAAGTGGTGGTGAAATGGATGGTAAATGTGGTGTGAAAATGATGTAAGAAAATGCGAAGAGAATTTTTGGAAAATGATGTTTTTAGAAGGAGGTGTATTAATTTCAAGGGAGGAGCTCTCGATATTTCAAGAAGGGGTACTTGAGAATGGGGTCATGGCCTCCTTAAATAGGAAAGTTTTAGGGTTAGGGGGTATGCTTATCGAAATATTCCTAGGCATGCCTATCGTCATACCCCCTGGCCTGATGGATAAGTAAAGTACCATCGTGCAGAAAGACAGAAGGCCAGGAATGCCTATAGGCAGTCCAAAATGGACATTTTTTGAAAAATTAGGCATAAAATACAAAACATAAATTCGAATCAAGCACGATTAGGACCATTGGAAAGGTTATTCGGATCCTCATGAAATACATAGAGACACTCTCTATTACAGTAGTTGACCAAAGTCAATAGAGCTTGAAAGTGCCCGATGGCCTATAGATTAGGGTTTAGAGTAAAAAGGAAAGTATACGCCAACCGTAAGGTCAATTCATGCAAGATATGGACTGTTGAAAAAGGTATTCAGATCCCTAGGAAAGTTCATGAGCTACTATCAATTCCAATAGTTGACTAAATCTAAATACAATTTCGTAAAGCCCAGTGACCTCTGCGTCAAGGTTTGGTGTAGGTACTATGGTCTGAGAGTGAAAGGGATGGTGTTAGGGACCTGAGGAGGTGTTTGAATGGTGTATCTACAGAGCCCCTCAATGGGAGAGCTTAAGATAAGTGAAGGCCATCAAAATATAAACACCTTTATGGATTGTTACGAGTATGAAGGGTAAAGGTATGATTTTGAGGACCTAAAGAGCACAATAGACTAATTCAACAGTCGAGGCCTCAACTAGGGATTTAGGGTAACCTTGTGGGCCTAGAGAGTTGAAAATGACCGATTCGATGGGTCGAAGTCAATTATGAGGATCTAAAAAGTGAAAATGACTTGATTCAGAGGATCAAGGCTAATTATGTGAGCCTAGGTTAATTTTTAAGGACCAAAACGGTGAAAGAGATCTAATTCAGAGGGTCGAGGATAATTATGCATACCTAAGCCAATTCTACGGATTTAAAGAGTATAAACGACTTATTTTAGAGGCTCAAGTCTAATTATATGGGCCTAGATTAATTTTTCGAACCTAAAGAATGAAAGCGACCTAATTCAGAGGGTTAAGGACAATTCTACCAACCGAGGTTAATTTTGTAGACCTAAAGAGTAAAAAGACCTTATTTAGAGGTTCGTGGCCAACTCTGTAGGACTAGGTCAGTTATTTAGACCTAAAGAGTGAAAATGACCCGATTCAAATGGTCAAGGCCAATTCTATGGGCCTAGGTCAATTCTACAAAATAAATATTGAAAGTGGCCTAATTTAGATGGCTGAGGCGAATATTGTGGGCCTAGGTCAATTATGCAGACCTAAATAGTGAAAGTGAGCTCATTCAGAGGGCCGAGGCCAATTCCGTGGGACTTGGTTAATTCTTCAAACCTAAAGAATAAAAGCGATATGATTTAGAGGTTCGAGGCCAATTATGCAGACCTAGGTCAATTTTGTGGAACTAAAGAGAGAGAGGCATATTTTAGAGGATCGAGGCAAATTTGGGGGGCCTAGGTTAATTCTGCATACCTAATGAGTGAAAGTGACCTGATTTAGAGGGCCAAGGTCAATTCTGTGGGCCTAAGTCAATTATGTAGACCTAAAGTGACCTAATTCAGAGGGTCGAGCCAATTCTACGAGCTTAAAGAGAAAGCCACCTGATTCAGAGGGTCGAGGCCAATTCTACAGATTCAAAGAATTAAAGCAGCTTCATTCAGAGGCTCGAGGCTAATTCTATGGACCTAATCAATTATGAGGACCAAAATAGCGATATTGACCAAATTCAAAGGGTCGAGGCTAATTTTAGGGATTAGGCCAATTCTAAGGGTCTAAAGAGTGAAATTGACCCGATTTAGATAATCGAGGCCAGCTCTATGAGCCTAGGTTAATTCTGCCGACCTAAAGGGTGAATGTGACCTAATTCATAGGGCCAAGGCCAATTCTATGGTCTTCAGTCAATTTTGCAGACCTAAAGAGTGAAGGCGACATGATTTAGAGAATCAATGCTAATTCTAAAGGCCTAGAGCATGAAAGCGACCAGATTTAGAGGGTGAAAGACAAAAAGAATTGTGGATGTTTTTTGCGACAATGTGGTATTGATTAATTTTTGAATGCTTTTTATGGAAAAGATTATGATTTCGACGAAATTTAAGGTTTTGACATTTTTTTACAAATGTTATGGGAAATTTTTGGATTTTATTGGACTTTTATGACAATAATTAGTGAGCATGCCGACAAGTATATATAATGGTGTACCTATCAATACTGGGTATGGAATCCTTCGCTTCGCGGGGAAGGCGAAAGGGTTCGATAGGCATGACCAGGGGATTGCCGATCAACATACCCCCTAGTTACTTGTAAAAAGGTGGTCTATCATTTTTCACACTTCCAAAAAACAAAAGTATCTCCCTCTCTAGAGTGAGAATGCATATGATAGATTCGAGATCATAACTAAAGAAGGGTTCTTGCTGAGGAAACCTAGGCATCATCCCTCCTCGAGGGAGAAGAATTCGAACGGTTATATGAGTGTTTGCACTAATTTTTTTTAGTTTATTTTTCATTTGATTTTTATTTTTTTCTAGGGATTAAAGGATTTTTACTTGTATGCAGGTGGATGTTTCTTCTTTGAGCATTCTCTCTAGGCATTTGATAAGGATTAGGAAGGTATAGGAGAAGCTCCCTGGGGTAGTGAAGTTAATGGTAAAGGCTATTGGGTTTGGTCCTCTGGTTGGGGCCTTGGATGAGACGTCACGATCTTCAGTGGTGCTATGCACTTTGGGTGAGAGGTGGTGCGACACTACTCACATATTCAATTTTGGATTGGGAGAGATGATAATCACTTAATTGGATGGGCATCAGTTGATCGGGTTGGAGTGCGAGGGTCAACAAACCATAGTGGACCAAACATTATGCATTTGTAAGTTTGCGATTCAGGATGCCCTGGGGATATTAGGAGGATTATTTTTGGGAAATTGGCCACGATATCAGTGTTAAAGGACACTATAATGTACAGAAGGATTAATTTTAATGATGGGAGGCAGGTGAGACAGGCATCCCATTTGTTTATTTTGCTTTTACTAGGGGATTTGTGATGGCGATGAGCGGTGACATCATTCATTTATGGTTTCTTCCTTTTCTATGAGTTATCTATGATATTCACTTGTGTTACCTGGGGATCTTTACGCTGGCATCCCTCTATGATTCTCTGGATGCTTTTAGTAGGTGTCATTGACAGATTTTTATGGGGCCCACGTACCTTCTGGAGTTAACTTTTAGATATCGATCTTATTTTTCTACTTTTCTTTTATTCTTTGAGATTTAAGAAAACTTTGTGTTTCCCTCTGCAAATGTGATTTTATGAGGTGAATGGTCACAACATTGGGTTGGTGTCTCCGAAAGTGAGTCAGTCGGGGGAGTTCCTGAGGATTTATCAGTGGAGGAAGTCGAAGGAGTTCCTAGCCTTAAAGGATGTAAGGGTGGTGTTAAGCATCCTGACAAGTGATCAAGTTTGTCTTTGGTTTTTTTATTTTTTGGATTTTGTGTATTATTTTTCATTTAATTATATTTTTGATGACTGGCTTTTATTTTGTGACAGGTAACGTTCAATCCTTGGCATTTGGGCTTGGGGTTGTAGGGGTTATGAGTGTTCATGTCCAAATGAAGATATTGATATTGCACAAGCTTGGGTATGTCTTGTACCTAGGAGAGAGGGTGGTGACACAAGTGATGGGTGGTGAGGTAGCGGTTCCACCATCAGTGCGTCCTAAGTGCGTGAGGAAAATAAAAGAGACGTCAGATGAGGTGAAGGAGATAGCGATGGCAGGTGAGCCCTATATTCTCTACACAGATGTGATAGCATGGTATGATTATCTAGACTTTACGACCAGTTAATTGATTTCGCCACCTATTTATAATATGAAGGATGTTCCCCCACCGTCGGCAGGACCAGGGAGGGGTAACAATGTTTCCATTTCTTCAGCATATAACTCGAGGAGTGGCGTGACAGCGGCGATGGAGGGTATTCTCATTTAGCATTTCTTCATTCCTTCTTACCACATCCAATTGGGTGGTGGACACGTTGTCTCAGAGCCTCATTGCCCAAAGGCGACGATATATAGTTTCCCTCCTTTATTCTAGGAGGTCCTTTGGAGGGAGGTATGACCATACCTTTTAGTTTTGCACTTCAGAGGGAGGTATAGTTTTCCTCCTCGTCTTTTCTTGATTTTTCTCTTTTGCATATTGTGTGTGTCTTATCATCTTGGATGCGGGATGTTCGAGATTTGATGGATTATGTGTCCTATCACGTGAGGAAGGCGGATAGATCTTGCATGGTGCCACCGACAACTTCTAAGTAGTGTGAGGAGAGTTATGGCTCTAGGAGCAGAAGGTCCACTGCTCGTTGTCACAGGAAGCATGTTCGCACGGATCTTTGAGGTAGTGGGTTAGCTTGCAAGATTTTGTAAAATTTGGGTTATGTCCCTACAATTTTGGTCCTTTTACTTTTTTCTTCTTTATTCCTGAAAAATGTAAAGGCAACAACGAATAGATATAATGCATTTTTCATTTTCTTGATTTATCTTGAATTAAGTGACCTAGTCTACATGCACTTTAATTTTCCTGGGGGTTTCACTTATGAAAAAGTAAGAAAGATGTTTAAAAATTAAAATAAGTATTTTTTGAAAAAATATTATAGGAAGAAATACCTGGAAAAACCTTTGTAAAAAGGTTGTTTTGATAGAAAGGGGATTATTTGAAAAATAAAAAGGGGGAAAAGATAGGGAAAATCCCAAAATAAGGGATGTGTCAATTGTTATGCCCATTGGCCTACCTATATTTATACTACTCAGGTCAAAGTTGCTTTTTTATCAATGATTGTCCTTTTCTTGCATTTTTGTGTACCCAAAATCAGTTTTTGCGATAGCTGACTAATTCTTTCATCTTTTGTGGAGGATTTTAAGTACAAAGGGGCCTTTAGGGTGGAGCTTTGAATCACAACTCAACTTCTTCCTTTCTAATTGTTCTACAAAGTTTCTTGCTCTTTTGAGATGGCAGTTCTCATGACTGAGGCTTTTTCTTCCTATCTTTATAGGTTGGAAGCCATGGGTTTTTACAACGTCAACCACGAAGCATGCAACTTACGGCCGGTTACTTTTTGTTGTAATTGTCCCATTGATTGGAATTTTCTAGAAGCGACTTTGTAGCTTTGGTACCCTGAAGACCATATTTTTTTTTTTGGATTGGATGAGGTGTACCCTAGAATACGAATCTTCCAACATTATTGAATTATGTGTGTTAGAGAGACTACACTAAAAATGGCTTTGTTGGTGTCATATCCTTGGGATTGACTACCACGATGATCTTGGTGACTAGCGATCTGACGGAGGACCCACATGTGTCCACGACTGTACAATGGATGTCTTATCATCATTATTTGGTCTCTACAATATTAGCAGAGGCATTGAATGGTCTGGATGATTGTAAAGAAGTTCGGGCCAAATTTTCACGAGACAGCCCCGTGATGTTGTTCAGGTGGTTGTCGGAGATACTTCGCATAGAAATTCCCCTTGAGTGTCCTCTGAATGGTGCCCCAAACTTCTTTAGGCGATCCTTCATAGCTTCGGTCCCTCTGTGGAGAGTTGGTTTAACGGGCTCATAGAGCACGTGGCTAGACACCTTCGTTGGGCAGTGCCGTGGTGAGGCAAACTGCAGCATGTCCTGTAACTGGGCGACTACCATTATGAGGCGAACTGCAGCCTGTCCTACAACTGGGTAACTATTGCTATGTTCGACTGGTATACCATTACTAAACTTGTTTCTACTTTGCTTGGCCCCTTCTGCATTAAGTAAATTAGGGGAAATTGTTCCTCCCAGCATAACCAACTCATTTCCTATGGAAGATTTGCCTGAGTCATTAAGAATGACTTTGGGGCCTTTGGGGCTGCACCACAGGCTAACTACCAGCTCGTCCCAATCTATTGGGGAACTTAGGTTTATATCCTAGGATTATTTAAGATGATTATGCGGGAATGTGATCACAAACATTTGTGCTGAGGAATCTCAACAGAGGTGACTTTCAATGTTTGATGCACAGGAAGAGGGCATTGTGATTTCATCAAAGTTAATCAAGGAAAAGAATCACATGGAGCTGATAAGGAAATTCTATCAGGACTAGGATTCTTGTGGTCCTCTAGAGAGTGGTGATGATGGTTATGACGATGAGGCGAGCCCATGTAGTAGTTGAGGTAGGTTTTGTGAAGGTATGCGGCGAGTTTAGTAGTATGTTTACTGCGCTTGGGTAGGCTAGGCCGTAGGGCTAGTATGGTTACGAAGGTATTTTGGGACTTCCTTGTTATAATACCCCGTGATTTTTTAAAACCTTAAATAACTCGTTTTGAAAGAAAAATCGAAATAATATTTTTTGTGGGATTTAATTACTTTTACTAATGAAAAATGTTGGTTTGATTTTTAGAAAATGAGAATTTCGATCGGAATTAAAATTGGAGACTATAACCTTTTTATTAAACTCGTAGCAAAACTGGGTCGTTCAGGATATCTGAAACGGTTAAGATAGATTGGTGAACCGATTCGCCTAGTTTGAATTTCGAAAGCTCACTGCTTTTGACGAATTTGGGTTGGGTTAAAACACTTCCACTTAATTATATAAAGGTATTTAGATTTTTTAAAGACACATTTACATAAAACCTAAGAGCAGTAAACTCCTATTTTTCATCTTCTTCCATCTATAAAACCCTATCCCCATTTAAACGAAAGATTCAACCCAATATTTGGAGGTTCAAATTGGATTTTCTCAAGATCATCCAACATTTTTGTCAACTTCTCGAGAGGAACGTGACCATCAATTAAGAATTTTTGAAGGATTTTTTAAAGTATACTTATATTCTTTCTCTTTAGTATTATGCGTTTTAAATATTGTCTATTTATTAATTATCACGGCTCTCTTAAAATAAACTAGAAACCTTAATTAGGGAAAGTGAAATCTATGTTGGAATTTTTTTTTATGAAAAATCTTAATATGAATTAAGACTTGTAACCCTTGTATGATTAGGGTAGAGAGTGGGCTATCATTAATATGGATGTAGATTTGTGTGTTAGAAAATCATAGTGTAATACCCCGTAATTTCAGAATAAAATATTACGATTTAATTAAATTAAAAAATTTAATATTAATTTAGGAATAAAATAAATCGGAGGATTTAAATTACATGAGTAACATTTTAAATTAAAATAAATATATATTAATGATTATATAAATACAAGACTTAATTTGGCATGATGAGATCACCAGTTAAAAACAAATCACTCATAAAGAATTTTACGGATGCGTGTCATTTAAACGTAATAAAAATGTCTAAGTGAAATACAAATGATTGGGACGCATTTAAGGAAGCGTTAGAAGCTCGTTTAGGTGTTTTAAACCTTTAGAAATGGTCATGGATCATAGGTATATAATTGAAAAAACTTTTCGGCTAGTTTGGGTATGGATTCGGGCCCATTTGGGGGTCCAAAAATGGGGTTATATGCCCAACTCGGGAATTGGGTTAAATATAAGATTAGTAGCAAGAGAAATAACTCCCCACTATTAATTAACATAACCCTACAGCCCCACTTCAAGAGATGGAGGAACAAAGGCCTAAAAGGAGGAAGAACAAAGAATTCAAGAAGGAAATCACCCATCACCATAACCAGGCAAGAATCTTCTTGCTTAATTTATGTATTCAATATAGAGGTTGATTCATCGTAGTAAAAGACCTGTGATTTTTGGGTTTTTCTTAGAGTAAAGTTGATGATTAAAAATGATAGGAATAAACATCATGTATGTAGAAAAGAACAATCAGATATTAGGTGATTTAACGCAGGAATTAGGATGATTGAAATTTAATTTGGATAATAGAATTCATGCTTTAGGAATTCTAAATTATATTGAAAACTCTTGATGTATATGTAGAGGATTTGAATCCATGATTGAAGGATAGAAATTGTAGAGAATTACAACTCATGTATTATGTTAAAGTATGTCTTGAATCTAGATGTATTAATAGTAGAAATTCTGGACTAGAGTTATGACTAATGATTTAAATTTCTAGGAAATTGAGACTCGATATTAATGTCATTTTATATCATTTAATCTTATAAGATGGAGTACTAAGTCTTAGAAACCTATTTTTAGGATTATGGAATCAAATTAACCATTAGAAAGAACTTGGAAAAAGATATAGAATTTGCGAGTTGGAAAAACCGCAGCAGATCTGGGCTTCTGTCCAGGTCCGAATCGATTCGGCCAAGGACCGGATCGATTCGTCTTTGGGGGCAGACCAAGTTTGGGTCGGGGAAATGTTGGGGCTGGTTTTAGAAATCCATGCGAGTTGATAAAATCATGTTTGGGCATCCAAGGATTTTATTAAAAATATTATATTGTCACCCTAGATACACCTTGGCAGGCAGCCAAAAACACCAACCGCCCTCAAGAATCTCTCTCAAGTATTCAAAACTTCATAATAAATGACAATGGTGGGTGAGTTACTCTCTGACAAGTTACTTCTAAGTTCATTACTACCTTCTGAGTTATATACGAGAGATTTGTGAGTTCAAACTGAGTCTATCTTCATTGAGTCATGTTTGTATGTCATGTGGTTAATCAATAGTGTCGATATTTAACTTATCATTACTATACTCAAAAAGTGGTTACGCCTCCATCTTATCTAAACTACCCTCTTACAATACCGATAGCCTTTGTCGCTGCTGGGTATGGGTTGTGAACTGGTATCTTGCGTAGGGACCGCCCCCAACTTATGTGTGTTTTGTGATGTACGCTTTGGGATGAGAGATTCCTTCGAACTTGCCAATAGAGCACGAATGAGACACCACTGGTAGATGCCTTTGTGTATCGCATATATGAAAGAACACACACACACACACACACACACACACACACACACATATATATATATATATATATATATATATATATATATATATATATACTAGCGGAATGCCCGTGCCTGAAGGCACGACAAATATTTTCAAAATACGCAAAAAATTTATCCCCCCCAAAAAATGTGTATTTTTAAAAAAAATGGCAAAAATATCATTTATTTATAGACTTATCCAACATGCTTAACAAATAACAAATAAAGGTTTTGAACTTACCGAACGCTTTACGCACCTCCATTACGGGGTTTTGTACCAATCAAAAGTTGACTCATGTCCAATAAATTTTCAAATGGATGGGCACAAATGTAATCATAAGTAAGATTAATAGCCAATTCAATATAACAATGCAGGAAAAAAAATAGTAGTGGAAGAATAATAAAACACTGTTGAAAAAAGAACCAAATTCAGAAAAAGGAAGTGGGAAATAAAACTCAAGTTGTGAATTTTGAATCGTAGTACAAACAATATTTGGGTAACTAAGAATTATGAATAATGTACACATCACAAAAAGTAATTAACAGAGCCAAAATTTTGAACAATTCAATGACTTATTGTTCCATTGCTGAGAAATTAGGAGTAAATCCACTCCTCATAGTATTCCATTAGAGATGAACTGACTGTGGATGAAGAAAGTTTGGCTTACATTGGAGAGATTGGACAGGAAACAACATTAAGGCATGCAGTTCAACTATTATCACCTGCCAGTATTGTGTCAAAAATGAATGGCCAACACAGTTTTTGCAAGGCGGATCTTGAGAAAGTTAGTTCTCTATATCTGCATGCAAAATCTTCGGCAAAACTACTTCAGGGGCAGAATGATAGATAGGTATGATAATGAACTGTAATTTAGTGTGTTTTTTTCGTGTTTTTTATTTTTAGTGTCTTTCCAAAACATAGTACTGAATGAATGTACAACCACACGTAGGATATGAATGTTAACTGCAATGAATCCAAAACATAGTTCAATACCTATAGAATGAACTGCTATAGGTATTGAACTGAACTTCTAACATATAACAGAAAACATAACATCTTTTATTAGTTGGTTTAGTACTAACATTGAACTGAATTGAACTTCTATAGGTATTTTTCATGTCTTGGTGGTGTAAGGTCAACAACCACATTGGGCCTGGTCTATCAAATTATACCAGTTTTTATTAGTTGGTTCAATACTAACATTGAGTACTAAGAACTGTTAAAACTCACCAAAGTTCTTGACATCTTCATAAAATGTTACCCACATCTTCCTATTAGCCCCTGGCATATGTATCTCCCTATGAAGTGTGTGTCCACGCTTGCGATCTAAAAACAAAAGAAAATACTAAATATTATTTGCCAATTAGTTATTCAACTTCAATATCACAACTACCAGTTTAAAATTAGCATAGACATTACAAAGAACCATCACTCGAAGCATAAACATAATAAATAATGTGGTTGTCGTTACCTGTAGGTTGGAGAGTAGATGATTTCTTTACATTACGGGTGCCTATCAATTTATTAGTTTTTCAACTAATATTAAATAATTTGTTTATCCATATGGCAGTCGTTTCTAAAAATACTATCCAGATTCATCTTAAATGAGGTGGATGTGAATTCATTTTTGTTCAGGCATTTAACTCCGTTCATTTTGCAGTGTAGTGTAAGTACAAAAGATACAGGGTAGTAGGTATCAAACACATTAAAGTTGGTACAAATTCTAGCAAATCAAAAACAGGTATAGCAGGTCAGTTCTTCATGTATGTAGAGAATGGTGGAATAAGAAACAACAAAGTCAAGAGCCTTACACCTACAATCCTGGACCCTCTCAAACCCCCATTGATCAGTCATCCCCTCCACTATAATAGATGAAAACTAATAGTATATCAAAATGAATTACACTATAATACATCTTACTATAATACTACATGGATAAGAGCGGAAGAAATATACTTTTAATTGTAGAGGGATAGAGTGAATGTGCCTTCATCCCAACAGTCCCACCAAGTTTTAATGTACGATGCCAGAGAAGAGTGCCACCAACTTTCTGATGTAACATACATAATGCTTACCGATAGACCACAGATAATACATAAAATAAAATAAAATAAAATGAGCTATGTCCTGGCAATGACTATTGGAAATGCATCAAACACCTCAAATTTAGGACAACCTTATCAGTTTTCTTCCCCAAGTATCCTCTCACCCATCCAATGTTGCTACCCCCACAGTGGACATCATAGAGGCAATGCTTCCTCTTTTAACATCTTCGCATTCAATGCCTCTACTTAATAATATTCCCGAACTAAACAGCTATTGCCCCGAACTAAAAATTTTACTCCTTGTCCACCTTCATATATGCCTAATGCTCCTCCTCTCTAACCTCCATGCTTTTGTGGTTGCAAGTGATGCCTCTGTATTACCTGTAAAGGATATAACCATTGCCAATTATAAATAAAAAGGGGCATAAAGAATACAATCATTTCCATGAATGAAACTTTTTATACAAACTCGATCACATGTATCCACTAATTGATCAATTACAAAGTAGGTGATTTTTGGAGAGACAACCCAAAACATATAAGCACAATATAGAAATTTAGATTTACAATAATCAATACATAAAAGTACCGAATCATCTATAATTCAAGTTAGTTTTTTTCAACACAAATGTGTAAACAATTTAGAGAATATGGACAAAATTCCCTTCGTTAATAAGACTATCAACCCTATTTACAAAATAAAAAATACTTCAACAACAAAAAAAGGGAAAGCACAATTATCTTAAATTTTCTTCAATCTCATATAAAAAATAAAGTGATAATTGAGGTCTTGAACATCAATTCTTTTAAGTTCCAAGTTCACTAAATATAGGATAATGTGTTATAACAATAATTCTAGAACCCTATTAGGAGGGATCATGGCTTTTCCTCTTTCTAGAATTCATCATCCTCTAATTAATCCGTTGAAAATTCATTAGGATTGGATCTTTAATATAACTTTGCAGGGCCCCAACTGGATGCACACAATCTGAGCCCTTTTCTTCTGTAGTTCCCTTGAGAAAAAAAAAAGTAAAGTGTTAGAAAATTAGGTACTTCTTGTGCCTTTTCGCAGATCAGCTATACAGGGACATTCTAAGACTTTTTGAACCCTTTCATCAAGATACATTCTCATCTTCATTGACAAATGATGCATCTTAGGAAATCAATGAGTATTTGATGAACCAAATTAACATTGAGGCATGTTTAATAATAAGGAAAGTCTCCTCCTATTTCATCAGTATTTGACGACCCCAGCTCTTTTGAAGTTAAACATGTCTTGGATTCAATTAACCAATGGATTAATGCCATTTTAGTCCCAGAATAAAATTTAAGTAACATCACTACCCTTGGAAGCAAATAAGTTAAGCATTAAGAAGCTAAGCTCCCCAGATAAAGTGCATAAATTCTGTCTGAATCAGTTCTGTTCAAATGAGGAAGCAGTTTTGCCCAAATCACATTCATTCCCAGAACCCAAAAAACGTGTCAATATTGATAACCGTGTATAAGAGATGTCTCTTTTCGATTTGAGAGGCTCGACGCTTAGTGTGTGTAAGAGATGTCTCTTATCGGTTTGAGATTGAGGTGACATTAAATTAAATTGAAATGATATTGAGGTGTAAAACAAACCCAAACCCAAAAAACGAATTTGACCAACTGAAACCGAAACCTCTCAAACCACCATACCCACTTTCCACTTCAAAAAAACTCAATACCCGATTCTTCGTTTTTGCTTCTCTCTTTCCCCTACTTGTCTTTCTAACCACAAACATTAAAATGAACAAACCATTAAAAGTTAACAATGTTAAAATACCTGATAGTTTGATATCTCAGAGAAGATTCTTCTTCCATATGTAAAGATTAAAAGTTAACAAACCATTTTTTTTTAAAGTGAACAGAAGCATTTGCAGAACAAACGAAGAAAATTGCAAAAAAAAAAAAGAATGGAATAAAATAAGACAACATTAGAATGGAAAAAGATACCTCAAATGACATTATAATAGCAAAATATTAAGATGTATAAAATTATTTGAAGGAGGAAGAGAAAACCTACCTTGAGAGAGAACAATTTGAAGAGGGTGAGAAGAGAGAGGAGAGAGAGAGTTGAATGGAAAAATCGGCAGAACCACCTCCTACCGCCGCGACGGTCATCTCATCACCGCTGGATCCATACCTGGCAATACACACTCCCCCTTCTACCACCTCAAAAGTCACACCCTACCCAGTTTCTGGCTGAAACCCAGTTAAATCCATATATACCCAAATCCCAAATCAAATATAGAGAAAGTTATGTACTTGGGTGTGAAACTTTTGGTTTCAAACGGATGAGGAGAGAGGGGAGATTTCGTGAACCGACTTATGTCTTTTGCTTTTGGTTTCAAACTTCAAAGTGATGTACTCTGTTAAATAAAATTCTCGAGCCTTGTGCTCTGTTAGCGTGTGAAATGAATGACCTCGAGTCATGTGCTATGATGAAATGTAAATGGCCTCTTTGTCCCAATGATCCAACCGTTGTTTTTTGCCTTGATGGCTTACATCTAAACCGTTAAAGATCTTATCTCTTATAAAACAGTAAAAAGACCCTTGTAACTTATTATATATATATATACACTACCCAAATTTAAATGAAAGTAATTCCATTGTCTAAGAATGTATACAAATATTTACAGACCCTTATGTTATGCAATAAATTAAATTGTTGTGGTTTTACATTTATAAGTAATAGGACTAGGGTAATTTGGGCATAAATAAGCTGGGAGTAGACAAATACGGTTCCTCATGCTAGTTACACTTAGTACTTCTTACATTAACTATCTCTGTCCCTATTGAAAACTTCAGAATTTATTTTTAGTACTTGGGAAATATCATATTTTAGTTGAGGGGTGAGATATTTACCATATGTGAGTGACGATGGAAGCCTGCTCACATTGAATCAATAGTACAATTGTATTTTAAATTAAATAAGTTTATTATTGCAACTCTAGGGCGCTGACCCAAAATATAATGTCGCCCCCCTAGGTTTATTCAGATAGGGATAGCAGGACTGAAGGAATATCAAACTTGCTATCAAGAGTTGTTCCTCAAAGATCCATTGATTCTAGATTAGGTTGTTACTTTTCTTTTCAGCCATTATTTATTTTGGATTGCTATAAGGGCATAAGCCTGGTGTTATTTTTATTTATGACTTGAGATAGTATTTCATTCATGATGATTTTGATTTTGTTGCATGTGGATGTTGGTTTCGTATATTATTCTCTGCTACTTAGTTCTATTTTAATTTAAATGCAATTTAATTATGAATGTTGATTATAGTCATTGCTAAGAATGATAGAAATTGCATAACAAGCGCCATCTTCGGCATATCATTCTTGTCCATCCTTTACATGAGAAAATGGGGGTTGTTACACATAATAGCCTTATTGATTGAAAGTGACTTTTGAAATCATATAAATTATGTAGGTGTGATAAAAGATAAATTATTGTTGTGTGCACCATAAACTTGGATGATGATGAAATTTTATTAGTTGCATAAAATAAGTTGTTTAATTATGAAGAATGATGGAACAAATGAACTTAGATTAATTTGTGATCTTATGAGAAATTGGTATAATTGTTGATAATATGCCTTATGTGATTTATTGATTTAATTATATTTGACACCGCAGGGACGATGGGATTTTCAAGTAATTATGCTCTCACCTTAATTTTAAGAATGCTTGCTAGGTATGGGACTAGTAAGTATGTCTTAGTAGTAGTTGTTAACACTTTCTAGGGGACTAGTTAGTGTATATTCCTACGAAGAGGATATTCCGGGGTGGGGCTAATTTTTTTATCGTTTCGTTAATTTAATCGTCTAGACGCAAGACTAGGAGTTACTTGAGAGTAGAAATTTATCCTATATGATAGGATAGGATGTACTTTTGTTTTGGAGACCTCTAGATATGAGACTATGGATGATTTTGAGGATTTACACTCGATAAAGGGGTGGGGCTAATAGAAATAATGAGAAATTGAGAATTATTGCCTAAGATAATAAACGGGTATTAAAATGGAATTTGCGTCCTCAATAAGTGTAGGGCTGACAGAGTACGGATTGGCTAACTATAGCGACATGGGAATTTGTAGGCATCATCAATAAGTACAGTGTTGACATAATATGGGTTGGCTGGCTATTATGGCGTGTCATACATGGAAACTTGTCAACAAATGCAGGACTAACGAAATTGGGTCATCTGGCTATAGCGAGGGAAATGTGTGTGGCGTGGAACTTTCGGCGGGCCCGAATAAGTGCAGGACTAATTGGAAGGTCAGTTGGCTATGACGGTGTCGTTATAATCATAATAAAATTAATTGAAAGGGATTGATCTCTTTAATAAAACTAATTGACCGAAAATAATAATTGGACTTATAGGTTGGTGGCCTGTTTATATGGGTAAATAGTGGTAATTTATTTTACTCGCATGTTAATTTATATCTCGTTTAAATTGAAATACTATATTGCAACGTTTATCATGTACAATGCTTTTGTTTGGGTTCACATGCCCTAATTGAGAAGAGTAGCTAGTATTCATGCGGTAGGCTCTGAACGAGTGCGTTGACTATCATGTAAGGTATATTGCTGGAGTAGTTGCACAGGAGTGATTGGAGATATTTTTGGAGATGCAGCTGGAAAATTATTTTTAGTCGCTTTAGTAATTTAGATTTACTTTCAATTCCATCGTATTCATTAGGAGACTTTTATTTATGGATTTGGTGGGCCAATCAGTTCCACAGTTGCTTATTCTTTCTATCAGATATTTATAGTTGGGTTTTTTCATTTGAGTTATATTTTTGGAGTTGGATTTATTTTTGAGATAGCATGGAGATGGATTTTAATATTACATGAATGGTTATATTTGTTGGATAAATGTGATTATTATCGCGTGGAATTTTTAAAATGTCTCATATATCTGTCACATTCTAATAATGATAACTTATTTAGTGACGTCCGATGTAGTTTGGCGGTGGTGGGTGGCAACCTCGTTACCAAAATGAACGGGGTGTTACAAATGCTATCAGAGCATGGTCTTAGGTCTCATAGATTGTGCTTACATTTAGCTTCCGCGTTACCGATCTTGATCCACTTTGTTGATTCGTATTCCTTAAGGTATTGGGTCTAGCATACGTGTTAGTTGTGTTTCTTGGAGTTAGGGAGTTTTGTCTTAAGGACGTTGTTGGAATTGAGGTTAGAAATAGTAATCTTGATGAGAGGATCCTTAGAATTGATTTTGGAGGCGATATTCATTTTGTAGATCGTTGGCATAAATTTTGTGTATATCTAGTATCGATGCAGTGATCTGATTTGATTTGAAGATTTAAGTGTGGCGATGACTTTTGGAGATAGAATCAAGTGGCGATTCATGGGAAAGCATGGTACGTCGTTATTTTCATAGATATGTTTATATATATTGTTAAGATATATATTGTATTTTGTTCACGGGGTAGGTGCATGTAGGATTGGGTGTATAGGCACCCAATCGGGGCATTCTATAGGTAGGCATATGTGAGCCTTTTTTATTTTGCGCATTTACAATTCGTAATTTTGAGGACGAAATTTACGTTCTAGTGGGGAAGTATGTAATACCCTGCGATTTTTTAAAACCTTAAATAACTCGTTTTGAAATAAATATCGAAAAAATATTTTTTGCGATATTTAATTACTTTTACTATTGAAAAATGTTGGTTTGATTTTTTGAAAATGAGAATTTCGATCGTAATTAAAATCGAATTTAAATTGGAGACTTTAACCTTTTTATTAAACTCCAAGCAAAATTGGGACATTCAGGATATCCTAATTGGTTCGGATGGACTGGCGTACCGGTTTGCCTAGTTAAAATTATGCCAGCTCCCTTCTTTTGATGAATTTGAGTTGGGTTAAAACACTTCCACCTAATTATATAAAGTTATTTCGAGGCTAGACTTTTAAAAACACATTTACATAAAACCTAAGAGCCTTAAACTCCTCTTTGTCATCTTCTTCCATTTATAAAATCCTAGTCCCATTTAAAAGAAAGATTCAACCCAATATTTGGAGGTCAAACTGGGTTTTCTCAAGATCACCCAAGAACGCATTTTTGTCATCTTCTCGAGAGGAACGTGACCATCAATTTAAAATTTTCAAATGATTTTTCTAATTCATGGATACTTCTATTTTTTCTCTTTAGTATTATGTGTTTTAAATATTGCCTAAATATTAATTAGCAAGGCTTTCTCAGAATAAACTGTAAACCTAAATTAGGGAAAGTGAAATCTATGTTGGGACTATTTTTTTGAAAAATCTTAATATGAATTAAGACCTATAACCCTTGTATGCTTAGGGTAGAGTATCGGATTTCGTTAATATGTATGTAGATTCACATGTTAGCAAATCATAGTAGCCTTATTAATTGAAAGTGACTCATGAAATCATATAAATTATATAGGTGTGCTAAAAGAGAAATTATTGTTGTGTGCACCATAAACTTGCTTGATGATGAAATTTTATTAGTTTCATAAAATAAGTTGTTTAATTATGAAGAATGATTGAACAGGTGAACTTAGACTAATTTGTGAACTTATGAGAAATGGGTAGAATTGTTGATAATATACCTTATGTGATCTATTGATTTAATTATATTTGACACCGCAAGGACGGAGGGATTTTAGGGTAGTTATGCTCTCACCTTAATTTTAGAAGTGATTGCTATGTATGAGACTAGTAAGTATGTCTTAGTGGTTGTTAACACTTTGTACATGTGGGATTAGTCAGTGTAGATTCCTACGGAGGGGATATTCCGTCGTGGGATTGATTTTTGTGTCAGTCCGTTAATTTGATAGTATAGACGCGAATCTAGGAGGTACTTGAGAGTAGAAATTTATCCTACATGATAGGGTAAGACGTACTTTTATTTTGGAGACCTCTAGGTATGGGACTAGGGGTGGTTTTGAGGATTTCCACTCGATAAAAGGGTGGGGCTAATAGAAATGATAAGAAATTGAGAATCAATGCATGAAATAATGAATGGGTATTAAAATGGAATTTGCATCGTCAATAAGTGCAGGACTGACAGAGTACGAGTTGGTTGGCTATAGCGAAGTGGGTGTGTGTAGGCATCGTCAATAAGTGCAGGGCTGACAGAATATAGGTTGGTTGGCTATTATGAAGTGTCGTGCATGGAACCTCATTAATAAATGCAGGGCTAATGAAATTAGGTCAACTGGAAATTGTGAGGGGAATGTGTGTGGTGTAAAACTTTAGGCAGGCCCGAATAAGTGTAGGACTAATAGGTTTGGTCGGTTGGCTATGACGGTGTCGTTATAATCATAATTAGATTAATTGAAAGGGATTGATTGCTTTAATATAACTAACTGACCAAAAAAAATAATTGGACTTATAGTTTGGTGGCCTGTTTATATGGGTAAATAGTGGTAGTTTATTTTACTCGCAGGTTAATTTATATCTCGTTTAAATTAAAATACTCTATTGCGATGTTTATCACGTATAATGCTATTGTTTGGGTTCACGGACCCTAATTGGTAAGAGTAGCTAGTATCCATGCGGTGAGCTCTGACCCATTGTGTTGAGTAACATTTCAGGTATAGCGCAGAAGTAGATGCATAGGAGTGATTGGAGATATTTTTGAAGATGCAGCTGGAGATTTAGTTTTATTCGATTTAGTATTTTAGATTTACTTTTCATTCCAGCATATTTATTATATGAGACTTTTATTTATGGATTTGGTGGGCCAATCGGTTCCACATTTATTTATTATTTTTGTCAAATATTTAGAGTTGGATTATTCCATTTGAGTTATATTATTGGAGTTGGATTTATTTTGGAGATAACGCAGTGTTGGATTTTAATATTGCATGAATGGTTACATTTATTTGATAAATATGATAATTATCGTGTGAAAATTTTTAAATGTCTCATATATCTGTCATCTGTCGGGAATGATAACTTATTTAGTGATGCCCATTGTAGTTTGGCAGCGACTGGCCACCTCGCTTGCCAGAATGTGCAGGGTGTTACACTTGTCACTGATACTTTATGTAATTGTTGTATTTTGAATAAAAGAATGAAGTGATACTTTTACATATTTTGTTGTGCCTTTGAAGAGTCTTATTTTTGTTTAAATTATCTATACTGATCGCTAAGGAATATATAATTATTTTGTTCATTTATGTGATCAGAGAGCCTAATGTTGTCGACGAGAGAGGATAATAACATTTTGTGAAAATGAAAGGATCGTGCCCAAAGTGACTTTATGGGTTGCCTATGTATCTTTATGGGGTTTTAAAATTGTTTTGTGAGTTTTTTTTAGAAGGAGATTTTGAGAGGATTAGGTTGTACATAGTTCTGAAAATAAATGAGAGCATAGTTGTTTTTAGAATAGAAGGGAGGTGATAAGAGTCATAGTGCGATGAGAGTTGGACTAATGGTAGAATTTTTTAAGATGACCCAAGTTAACTGGATGCGCCATCTCTTCTCTATAGTGGTCTGTGAGCATAGAGACGCCACCTGTTACAATCTTCTTCATGAGGTATGGCCCACCCCAGTTAGGTTTTAATTATCCTCTTGGGTTCGATATGGGTTCTATAATTTCTTTGAGAGCAAGATATTCTTATCGTATATCGCGATCTTTGAGTTTCTTATTAAATGATCTCGCAATGCGACAATGGTGCCCTTTCATATGGTATAGAGCGTTAAGTTCTCTTTCATCAAAAAGTGAAAATTCATCGTAGAGATTTTGCTACCAATCGATTTTATCGACTTAACTTTCGAGCATGAGCCGTAGAGATGGTATTTTGAGTTTAACTGGTAGTAATACTTCCATGCCATACACTAAGGAGTAGGGGTAGCTCTAATGGGTGTTCTTATTGAGGTGCGGTAGCCCCAGAGGGCATATGGGATTTGACCTTCCCAATCTCTATAACTTTTAGTCATTTTACTAATTATGGATTTGAGCCTTTTAGCAACTTTGATAGTCCAATTGGTTTGAGGTCGGTAGGGAGAGGACTTGTACCTTTTAATCCCATACTCGTCGACTACCTCTATGACTTCATCTTCAAAATGGATCCCATTATCTGATACCAACTCGTGGGGAACTCTATAACGGTAGATGATATTTTTTCTAATGAACTTGGCCACTTTCTTCACATTCAACACTTCGTATGATTCAGCTTTAACCTATTTGGTGAAATAATCAATGGTGACCATGATGAATTCGTGAACATTTGATACTTTGGGAGTGAATTTCCCAATAATGTCAATGTCCCAAGTTGAGAAGAGCCTTGTACAGCTCTCGAGGAGGCAAGTGTTGTAAATTAGCATATTATTAGCATATGAGGCACCTTCTAACATAAGAAGTGCAGTCTTGGACCATGGTGGTTCAGTAATATCCTTGATGGATGATCTATTTAGCAAGCATAGAACCGTTCATTTGGGGTCTGCATTCCTCGCTATGGATTTTCTGCATCATGTCTTCCTCATAAGCCCCTGCTATGCATTGCAAATGGGTTCCGTCAAAATTTCTCTAGAAAAGTGCTTTGTTGCAGATGATGTACTGGGTTGTAAGCTTGTGAAGAGTCACGTGGTCTTTCTTATTAGCCTTCTTGGGATATTTACCATACTTGAGGAGGCACCAAATATCATAATACCACAGTCTAACTATGTTTAGGTCTTCTTATATTATGAGCTCGAAGTGGTAGCAATGAGTGGGTGCAAATTGATTTTGGACTAAAAAGGGAGCCATTGTTATTCCCTTGCACTACACCAAAATGGGAAAATTGTCACCTTTCAGCCGGCCAGCCTTGTCAAGGTCATTGATCATGACAAAAAAACACGCGTTTTATGTCACGGTCATTGACCTTGACACGACCGTGACAACGACTTGTCACGGTCATTGACCGTGACAAGCCCGTGACAATTCAATTTGTCACGGTCGTGTCACGGCCAATGACCGTGACAAGTCGTGTCATGGTCAAAGACCTTGACACGACCGTGACAACTTTTCCAGCAAAAACCCTACCCCCCCTTCTTTTTTCCCTCCCGTGCCCTTCCCTCCCTCTCTCTCTCTCTCTCTCTCTCTCTCTCGACGCTGCTCTCTCTCTCTCTCAGGTCCAATTTCTCTTTCTCTCTCTCTTCCATTTATATATATATATATTTGTCTGTATATTTATGTGTGTATGTGTATATATATATGTGTGTATGTGTGTGCGTGTGTGCGTGTGTGGGGAGGGATGGGGGTAGGGGGTGGTGGAGGGGGGCAGGGGGTGGGGCGGGGTGGGGCAGTGTGGGGGAGGGGGTGGGGGGTATGTGTATATATATATGTGTGTATGTGTGTGCGTGTGTGGGGGGTGGGGCAGGGTGGGGGTAGGGGGTGGGGCGGGGTGGGGCAGGGTGGGGCAGGGTGGGGGATGGGGGTAGGGGGTGGTGGAGGGGGGCAGGGGGTGGGGCGGGGTGGGGCAGGGTGGGGGAGGGGGTGGGGGTGGGGCAGGGTGGGGGAGGGGGTGGGGGTGGGGCGGGGTGGGGGAGGGGGAGGGGGTGGTGGAGGGGGGCGGGGGGTGGGGCAGGATGGGGTGGGGTGTGTGTGTGTGTGGGCAGGGGGTATTTTTTTATATTAACTTTGAAATCCTTAGAGAATAAGAAGGCCTAAGAAATGATTACAAAAATCAAATTGTATACTCATTATAATGTGTATGATTACAATAAATTAATGTGTTATGCTACAATTGAAATCTTGGAAATTTGGCTAATACACGAGAAACTGATAATCGTAAATATTATGAATAAAAATGGTACTTTCTTGGAGACTATAAATTATTATGTACAAACTTTGGTTCTAGACCTATGTTGTTAGATTTGGATGTTGGGTGTTGATTAGTTGGTATTATTGGGAAGATTGGGTTAAGTTGAAGCATATGTTGTTGGAGTTGAAAATTATATGTTAATTCATTATTACTATTGGGGGATACAGTGTTGAAAAATATTGGTATTTATCGTAGATAGTAGAATTGTTTAGTAATTGGTATCGTTGAATGTTAAAAGATTACGGGTTGTGATATGTGCAAAAATTATGGGACTTAATTTGTTGAATGATAATATTTGTATTAGATACTTGCGTGGTTTTACCTAACTTGAATGAATTAATAAATGTTTCAGTAAAGGTTGAAGTGGACAAAAAACGTGTGAATTGATTAATATCCATAATGTAAATAAAAGGTAAAGTAAGTGTGTAAATGGGTGGTTGAGCAAGCTAAGAGGTCTAACCCATATTTAATACATAGGTGTGTTATGAAAGGTTTTCAAAGGGTAATTAAGTATTTTCAAATAATGACCCCGAAACATAGAAATTCAATCTCAAGCAATTTAATTTCAATCTCTACAAATTTATGCATTTATTCAAGGGATTTATGAAGGATTAATATTAAAATTCAATTCCTATACATAATCTAAAAATTATAACTCAGATTCAACTAGAAATAAACCAAACCAAAGTTAGTTAAATAAACCAAAGGATTAATATTAAAATTCAACTCTATTAGTTAAATTATAAATGTAATAGAATTAATCCATATAAATCAGATTTTAATCACAATTAGGTTTTAGAGTTACATAGATAGGCATAATCTAAATCAATTTCAGTCCTACAAATATTCTAATTAACTTGTCTGGTGGGTAGGGGTGGGGTGTGTGTGTGTGTGTGCGTAGGTGTGCGTGTGTGTGTGGCGGGGGGAGGGGGAAGGGGTGGGGCACCCATTTAATAACTCTTTAAATATTTGGAAAAAACATAATATTACAAAAATTTTATCTGTACTAATAACATTTTTTTATCTGTACTAATAACATTTTTTTTACAGCAAAAATGTCTCCTTCAGATGTTAGGGCGAAGATGATGATGCTGTTTATGATGATGTCGTCGTCTGGGTTCGGTGGTAGCGGAGGCGACGAGGGCTCCTCCGCCCCTAGGCTCCCCAAATATCGAAAATTTGGGATTACCGTCGAAAACAAGTCGGAGCTTTTAGCGAGATCCCTCGAGCTGCTAAAGACGGTCATCGGCCCGGGGTTTATGAGTTGGAAGGAGGTGCCGTATGAGCTCAAGTTAGGTGTTTGGGCGGCACTACAGGTAATATTTATATGAATATTTCAATTTCAATTTATATTTATATTTCAATTTCAATTTATATTTATATTTATATTTATATTTATATTTATATTTATATTTATATTTATATTTATATTTATATTTATATTTATATTTATATTTATATTTATATTTATTCGCAACTAACATTGTATTTGTTGGACAGGAACAATTCAACTTGGATTCAAAGCTACGCGATTCCGTCTTGGAGCAGTTGAGGGAGCAACACAAGACGTGGAAAAAAAATATGCGGACACGGTACTTTGGAAAAACACGAGAGTCCATTTTACAATGGCGCGGATCCGTCCCGCCCAAGGAGCCGATCTCATTGGCACAATGGCAAAAGTTCATTGACAATGAGATCGAGGATCGACAATTGGCATCTCGCCAATCGGGGAGGGAAAATCGGGCTAAAAAGACGGACGTGCACTACTCCGGCCGGACCTCTTACGCTGAGGTGGAGCATAGGATGAAGGTAATATTTAATTTATCTATAACTACAGAAATATATTATTGGATATTATTTTACTTTGCGGGGCCGATACTAATTTTACTTTACTTTACTTTATTTTATTTCAGGGGGTAGGGAGTGGGCCAGGGGGTAAGCCACATAGGCTCGATACTTATGTGGCTCTTCGGACGAAGAAGGGGAAGGACAAGGAGGTGTCCCCGAGCGTCGCGGCCACGATTATAAGTAATCCGACAGTTTAATTATTGTTAATCATGTTATAATTTTTTAGTTTACTTATTTTACTAATCATGTGCTTTTTGTCGTTTCAGGCAAAGCTTAAGGAAGTGCATGAGTCGCAGTCTGATGCCGACAAGGCATCTTTGTCCACAGACGCACTCAGCCAAGTGCTTGGCTCTGATCGCAAGGGGAGGACAAGGGGAGTGAGCTCGCGGGTGGCCAAATCTAGGATCATCGGATTGGAGACGAGCGACACCGGGTTGGCTTGAACGGTGGATTCACACGACGCGAAGCTGTTCCGTTTGGAGGCGACGGTCCAAGATATGTACGCATTCATGAAGCGTACGTTGGGTGGAGACCGTAAAGAGAAAGGGAAAGGGAAAGGGAAGGAGAAGGCGGTGGAGGAGGAGGTGCGGGAGGACGAGGAGGTGCGGGAGGACGAGGCGCAGGATGACGAGGATGTGGACCTCGCTGCTTCATCACCGACACGTTCGTACTTCGACGATCCACTTCCCTATTTGACGCCCTCCAACAGACCATTATCGACAATTGGTTGGCCGAGCGTGTTCATATTGGACATATTTGATGGCCAGCGGATAGGGAGGGGGTTGAGGGACCCGAATATCGTCGAGGGTGGAATAGTCCATGGATGTGTGCTTCAACAGATGGAGTCCAGGGTGCTCGTCACGCATGTCATACCCGGGAAGGAGAACTCCCTATTGTGGTTGCGCGAATAATGCGACACGACGTATATTAGTGGGTGCGTCAATTCGTATGTCGTGTGGCCTACTCACCTCCTCACATTTACCCAAGACATGTAGTAACATTATTTTTAAGTTTGTCCATTTTAATTATATTTGGATTATATCGTCATGTATATTATTTTTACTTTGAAGATTTGGAATATACTATCATGAATATATATTTGCATTATCTTTAGTTTGTGTTGGATATATGATGTTTGGAACAGGTACAACGTTGCTATAACAGGTACAAATATACTGCTGGGCAGTGGCAGTGGCCATACTGCCCAGCAGATTTTTTTTAAATTCTGTCCAGAATTGTCACGGTCAATGACCGTGACAATTTTTTTAAAAAAGGGTCACGGCTTTGTCACGGTTTATAACCGTGACAAACGTGTCACGGTCATTGACCTTGACACGACCGTGACACAAAACGCGAGTTTTTTGTCAAGGTCAATGACCGTGACACGACCGTGACAAAAAAAATTGTCTCGCCTCGAAATGTCACGGTCATTGACCTTGACAAGGTGAATTTGTCAAGGTCAATGACCTTGACAAATGGGCAGATTTGGTGTAGTGTTGGGCATGTTGGGCATGAAGGCTAAGGTTGCCAATGCATCGACAAATATGTTTCTTGATTGGGGAAGGTACTAAAAGGTGATACCCTCAAATTTGGAGGCGAGCCTTTCAAGGTGAGAGTGAAAGGGTAGGAGTTTCTCATCTTTAACTTTTAACTTTTGGAGGACTTATCTTATAATGAGAGTTGAGTCTCCATAGACATTTATGCATATGATTCCTTTGTCGTTGGGAAGTCATGAGACCTACAGTGCATGTTTCATACTCTGTCATATCGGTGGTACAGGAGAACTCCAACTTGATGGCGATGGGAGTGTGATAATCTTCAGGGGTGATTAAGAGCATCCCAATTACATATCCCTTCTTGTAAGCATCTACGTTAAAGAGCGTCTGCCGTCGAAACTCTTCATGAAAAGTATAAAGAAATTATTCATCAGGAAAATCAAAAATTCATGCCCCGTCTTCTCCCATGGGATTATCGACAAGGTAGTTATAGATGGCTCTTCCTTTTATGGCTTTCTGAGTGACATGTGCGATGTCGAATTAAGCTAGTAACATCAACCAATGATCCATGTGATGAATAGGGTGGGATTGTCTAATAAGTACTATATGGGATCCATTTGGGACACTAACTTGATGGGAAATGCAAGCATGTAATGTTGGAGCTTTTGAGTGACCCAAACTAAGGCGACACACGCCTTTTCCAATGTAAAGTAGTTTACTTCTTACCCTTCTAGATTTGGACTAGCGTAGTAAATGGATTTATCTTTGTGTTACTCTTCAATGCAATGGGATAGCATATCTCCTGCCGTAGAGTCAGTGATAGTGAGGTATAAAAGGATGGGAAAACCCTTTTGTAGTGGAATGAGCACCGAAGGTCAGTTAAGGTACCCCTTGATCTTATTAAATGCTTCTTGACATGCCTCGTTCCATAATTTGGTCGAATACTTTCAGAGAAGTTTGAAAATAGGTTCATAGATTGAGGTCAGCTGGCTGATGAACTAGCTGATGTAGTGGAGTTTGCCTAGGAATCCGTGGACTTTTTTTTCCCTCCAAGGTGGCAGTATTTCGATATTTTCTTTATATTTTGGTAGGGTCTGATTTGTTCCCTTTTATCACTAACTATGAAACCAAGGAGTTTACCTTTCATGATACTGAAGATGCATTTTTACAAATTGAGATGCATCTAATATTTATGCAGTCGCACAAACAATTTCCTTAAGGCAAGGATGTGACGTTTTTGAGTTTTGGACTTGATGATCACATCATCAACATACACTTCGAACTCTTTATGGAAAAGATCGTGAAAAATGGTTGTATCTGCCCTATGATAAGTATCTCCTATATTTTTTATATCGAACGATATGATGATGTAGAAAAAGGTTCCCTATGGGGTGATAAATGTATTCTTCTCTTGGTTATCGGGATGCATCTTAATCTGGTTGTACCCAACAAAACTGTCAACAAATAACTTAAGGGTATCACTGGAACTATTATCAATAATCATGTTTATGTTGGGTAAATGGTAACCATCCTTTGGAGATGTTATATTCAAATCCCGATAGTCGATGCACATGCGAACTTTTCCTCCCAATTTTAGCACTTGGACGATGTTCGCAAGCCATGTAGAATATTCGACCACAAGGAAAAATCCTACATTTAACTATTTGACTACTTTATCTTTGACTTTAAGGAACCACTCAGTCCGAAGATTTTTGAATTTCTGCTTGACAGGTCTGCTTTCAGGATGAGTGGTAATTTCAAGATGTACGATCTCTGGGTTGATGCCAGGCATGTTGCTGTAAGACCACGCGAAGATGTCCCTGAATTCTTCTAAGAGTCCTTTGAATCGCGATTGCTTATGCTCAATAAGGGTGGCCCCTATCCTAATCTCGCGCATTGCTACTAGAACCGAGATTAATAACAATAATCTCATCATCATTAGAGTGAACATGATTACATTATTTAATTTTTTTCCTTATTGAGATCGGCTAAGAATTTTTCATTCATTAGATTATATTCGTTAATTGTTGAATTATAATCAATGCAATAAATGTAAGGCAGAAGAAGATACTCAAAATCATTCATTTTATTAGAAATATTTTTTGGAAATATAAAGGCCTCATTTACATTTATATTAGTAACAAAAAAAAGGAAGGATAGAATTAGGTTCATTTTGCAGAGGGTAAACAACAAACTTTAGCCTGGTTAAAGATGGTTTGACAAGAACACTGCACCTATTGTGGGGCATCTTTTCAACAGTGATGATCTTTATAAATGGGTCAGATGGATCAGCATTGGTGTGGATCATGCAGAGATTCATCCTAGTGTGTGGAAACCAAATGACTCATCGCTATCACTTCTCTTAGAACTTTTAGTGGTTTCAATGCTTAAAGAGATTGAAACTACAGGTTTGATGGTCAGGGGTTTCACCTCATGCTTCGGGTCTTCAGTCCAAGTGATCTTGTCTTTAAAGAAGATTTCCAATATGAGTTTTAATTTCTTCTCAATAGGGTCGTACCACGAATTAGGGAAATCACATAGGGGGAAATCCTCGCCTTCTGGGTGAGGATTTCCAATCGGTTCAAGAATCCTTTGTTGATGGTGACCTAGACCCATTATGGGCATGAAATCCATACTCTAGAACATCTAGATGACATTGACATTGCCATATAGTTTTTTCTATGGGCATACTCTATATTTGAAGTTGATCAGTATTGAAACCTGAGAGGATCATGTCATTAGCCCCATGCTCTATTTCCAAAATAGGGTTATTTGTGTCGATGCCATTAGAGTTGTCGTCATCCCTGACCATAGTGATGACCTAATTACTTGAAAATAATTTAAACTTTTGATAGTGGGAGGAGGACATGCCTATGATACTAAAAAGCCAAGGATGACCAAGGAGCAAGTTGAAACAGGCTATATCGATGACATGAAACTCAGTTTGGGGGCATATAGGGCCAGCCCCTAGTGTGATAATTATCGAACCCAAAACTTCTTAGCAAGTGTTAGCGTAGGTGATCACAGCAGCGAAATTGGGGTGAGATCAGTGACTTTTATCCCGAGATAATTGTGAGTTCTTAATGGACAGACATTCAAAGAGGACCCATTATCAACAAATGCCAACAAAACTATCTTTCCCATGACATCTACTGAGATGTTGAGAGCATAATTCTGGTTAGGACCGATCTTAGAAATGTTTTCATCAGCAAAAGATACGAGCTTCATTGTAATCAGAGATCCAACCACGTGGATGGCTTCTTTAAGGGTAATAGTAGGAGTAACTCTAGGTCATGTGAGTACTTTGATCAAAGAATTTTTATGCAACTGGGAGGACATGAAACCCCCCCCCCCATAAAGTGATGTTATCTTAGGCCTTCTTGAGCTTTTCAAGGAATTTACTTTCTCTAATCGATATATATTGCATCATGCGTTCTTTAGCAACACATTTCTCTTTATCTATACGTCTACTTATTGATGAAAGAATAGGGTCCTTATAGTATCACCCTGACCGGATCATGTGATTTATGGATGTTGGGGACGAATAGAAACATTGTGTCCTATTCCCCTTCTAGCATGATGGATAGTTAATTAATTGTCCATAGAAGGTCTTCAAAAGAAATCATTCCACATAAGGAGGCAACTGTGTCGATGTCCCTACTATCTGGTTCATTATCTGAGTTATCTTAAGGGTGTGAGTCTTCACTCCAATCGATGGAAACAATATTGTCTCTCTATGAGAAATATATGCATTCAATGACCCCAACTTCTTTGTTTTACAAATCTTCCCACTATGCGGAGAAGTGTTGGGAAGAGGGAACCAGGTATCCCTTGAGCCTTAGGATGGTGAGCATTCGGGAAGTTGTACATATTTCTCTCTCTTTAACAAACTCATCGGAGATGACCTGCACAATACTATCTAAGCTGAACTCCCTTATTGACAAAAAATAATCGTTTGATTCTCGAGCCCATGCTCGAGCCTATATATATAAGTCATTGATTCTCGAGCCCAACCTTGGTGGTAGTTTCATCCCAACGTCTATGAGTTGATTCAAAATAGATGGTAGCTCAGTGTTCCCTATTTATAAGCGAGTTCGGACGACAATGAAGGCCTTTATCATGGAAGATAAGACTCAATCTAGTACATTTTCTTAGTGTAGAAGGAAAGAGTGGAAAATTTTAAGAGATTTAGGGGAACTAGTAGATAGATCATGTATATTGGTGAGTCAAATTTTGTTGAATGATAAATATATGGATTCTCATCTAGAAGGGTGTGTCAGTACAGGTTTTTGAGTAGTATAGGGTTTAGGATTGGCTGGGGGAGAAATGAACCACTTATAAATGACTCCTTGAATAACGTTCTTTAACTGGAAACATTAGTCAATAGTGTGACTGATAATTTGGTGGAAATCACTATGAGTGTCTTGATTGAAGCTCCTTGGAAGTGGGTCTGGAAATAGGTGAGGGTCCAAAGGTTTGATGAGGTCTCGATACAGAAGAGCTTGGTAAACTTTTGAGAGGGGATCATGGATCTCAGTGTATTCCCTTTACTATTATAGGACGATCTTTAGGCACCCATGACATAGCATGTTGAGAAATATTATTTATGGTTAAGACAGTAGTGTAGTTGGTTTGTTATACTTATGAGGAATGAACTGCCTTGTGAACCTCTTTGGCTTAGACTTATCTTTTTTATTGATAACACCTTATTCGATCTCAACCCCTGAATCTTGGGAGGCTCTAAAATGAGGGTAGTACTGGCTTTCCATAAAGGTTAAAATATGAAACAAGAAATTTCCCTTCATAATGCTCACTTGTCCTTCCTCAGAAGGTCCATTTATCATGGTAGCATCATTATCTCTCCATATACTGATAAATTTGTTGGCTGTTTGCCCAGGATTCTACTTGAGTAGCTCAAGGTCTCATCGAGTGACTTCTAACTCCTCATTGTATTTGTATTGGGCCATTAATTCTTGGGATACATCCTCCTAACTACAGATTCAGGATTTTTTTATTAACAAGAACCATTAGAGAGCTCTCTATTTAAGGGTCTGCTGGAACATCTATGTCATTATTTCTTCAAACGCTCCAAGTAGAGTCATATCGCTATGAAGTAATACTATGGTAGGTTCGTTACCTCCAAATTTTTTGATGTACGGCATCTTGAACTTTTTCGGCAACTGGGCTTTCAGTAGGGAGACATATGGGTGTAATCTACGTAGTTCCCTAAGATCTTGACTTGGTTAAACTTCTTGAATAAAAATCTGAGGTCTTTTTTTACCTTATTCAATTCTTCCTCTTTAGGATCAAAAGGAATAATCATTGGAAAATTAGCCCTAGATGGATGAGGTTTGGCATTGGCAACTGAGTTGGCGGTGGCCGATTAGCAGGTGGCACTCGCGGGACATAAGGGAATTTTTAATACTCTTATGTAACCCATTTCTGTTATGATTCTTGTGAACCAAAGCTCAGGGAAAGATGATGTCAAGATAGAAAACCTTGGGTGTCTGAACATTGTTTCGATGTATCTCTCGAACATATTCCAAGAGATTATCAATCTTGGCACTAAGATGAGCCAGTGTTGTTATCAGATCTGGTTGAACATAGGCATTATTATCAAGGTTCTCTATGAAAAGTCTTTTGAGGGACTGTTCAATTTCTGTGGTGGTAGAAGAGGAGGTGGTAAACCTTCTAGGTGGCTTGATAGAAAATTTAAGCCGATAGGGAGCCCAACTAAAACTAAGGTAATCGCATCTGAGTGGGGAAGAGGGATATTTTTGGTATTTTTAGAAATAATGGTGAAAATATTTTTTGATAGTTTTATTAAAAGGAGAAATGTAAATTACCCAATGTAGTTATTATCATTAGGTTTCACATGTATTATGTTCCTCCTGAGGTCTAACTGAAATGCCTAACAAGACCACCCAAGTCTAGGAAAAGATAGGGTACGCGATGTATGACATGGTTTGACATGTTTCTAGACTCATTAACAAGGTCCTATTTTAAAAAAGGATGAAATAGATTAAAATTCTGGAGGCAAGACAACCTAAAATTTTGGTAGACTTTCGTGTTAACTAGCAAACTAGGCATGAGTGTCCTAGGGCAGATGCCTATATGAGGTGGATGCATTAGGAGGTTAGTGGAAAATTTCCCCCTTTGTAATGACTTCCACGATAAACCCCTTTTCTATAAGGGCAATCATTAATTGGTACGGGTGGATAAGACATTTGATATACCTGGGTGTACATGAATTGCCTCACAATATACCTCGTGGAGACGTACGTGTGAGAGATAATTTGACATACTCAACATATGTGAATGATTTCCTTTTATATACATCCCATTGTGAGTTCGGTCAAGAGGTGTGATATGCGGGAACCGTTTGATATACGTCGAAGTCACTAGGCCAATGTACGGGACAATTTTTGGTTAAAATGTAGTGCTTACGTGACATAGTGTGCAAAATGAATGAGTCTTAATTAGTATTTTATGGAGAGTTTTATATATTCTAAACGGGAGGAGTAATACTAAGCATGAGGTAACATGGAAATATACATGATTGGCATGGGATAAGGGAGCTAAGCAAGGAGAGTAAAGCTTGTGACTATGTACATGAAGCATAGTGCATATACAAAGCATGATGGTATATACAAAGTGTGAGACATGTGAATATACATAAGAGGGATAAAGGTATGTGAAAAGTGAGAGTGATATGGGAATATGTGTAAGCAACGAACATGCATTTATATACAGGTGTGAGTAATGTGGAAGTGTATGTTATTGAAACAAAGTATTGATATCTACAAGTGGTACGAGATGTATGTGAGTAAGCATATGGCTATATACAAGTGAGAATCAACATGGATATCTACAAGTGATATAGATCATGGGAAAATGTAATTAAGTGGAGTGAAACATGGTAACTATATACAAGTGAGTGAAGCATGAATCATGGGATTGAAAAAATGATACATACATGTGATAAGAGAATAAGCCTGATGGAAAGAAGAATATAAACCATGTGAGCATGAGAGTAGGAAGAACTTAGAAGTGAAAATCTATACACACATGTAGAAAATAGAGAACAGGGAGAGAAAGAAAAATAGAAGACATATAAATAGATTATATTCCTCTGAAAAGAAATCATTTATCCCTAACAGAGTCACCACTGTGGCCATCCCAGGATTTTAAAATGGGGGAAAATCCGATCTGACTTCACTTAAAAGGAAAAGGTCGCTAGCTCCGAAGAATGGGTTCAAGGAAGAGAACTTCCATTTCCACCACTCACGCTGAATTAGCGGGCTCCCACGAACATAAATTGGTCATCATCGAGCGGTAAGAATATAAAATATAGAGTAGCCATCCTATTTTACTCAAAATAGATAAAAGATATAGTCATCCCCAAAGACACACGACAAACTGATGCATATAAAAACAACTAGATCACGGGTTCAGAGACTACACTACACCAAAATAATAAGATGGTCACGATAGCCTGGTCACGGTCTTGATCCAATACCAATTGGTCACGGCCCAAAGCACAATGAAAAAACATATGACCAGTTCCATGACCATAGATTGCCATGACCTTAACTCGAGCTGGTCACGACCACGGACCGTGACTCAGTTGGGTCACAAGTGTAATCCGTGACCATCATCGTGGCAATATTGTGCAAAAATTCCCTCCAACTGTGGTCACGATCTTTGTCTATGACCATGTCCATGACCATGGCCAAAATTCCCTCCAATGTTGTCACGACTTTGGGCCGTGACCATTTTGAATTAGTTACGATAGTTGGCCACGAATCAGGGCCATGACCAGTTCTATTATAATTATATGGTCACTGATGATGATGTGGAAAAAAGGGTCACGACCCTGAGCCATGACCAGCCTCTTTATTTATAAACCCCCAAACCCTTTAGTTATTTCACACAGACTCATTCTCTCTCTCAAATCGCAAAACCCTATCTCTCTCTCTTCGGCTCCCTCTCTCTCACTCTCTTAGGTAACATTCTATCTTTATATGTGTATTTGTGTATGTGTAAGTGTGTTTGTTTATCCGTGTGTGTATGTGTATATGCATATTTATATGAGTATATGTGTAAATTAGTGTGTGTGTGTATATATATCATGTATATTTATGTGTATATATTGTGTGTGTGTGTATATATGTGTATTAGTGTGTGTGTGTATATACACGTATATATGTGTATATGTGTGTGTATATATGCAATGTGTGTATATGTTTATATGTTTATATGTGTTTATTTTAACCCTAATTAAAATTTCCCCTAAACCCTAATTTAATGAGAAACTATCCTAATTTTCAATTTAAATTTTTCCCAACACTCCATATTTAAAATTTTCATTTCTTAAACCCTAATTAGTTGAAAATTTGCCCCTTTTTTTAATAAACTAAATTAGAGAAAAAATACCTTATTTACTAAATCCTCATTTAAAACTAATTTAGTGCAAAAATACCCTAAACCCTATTTACTAAACCCTAATTTAGTGAGAAACTACCTTAAACCTAATTTAATGAGAAACTACCTTATTTTAGGGAGATATTGATATTATTGGTATATGCTTTATCATGTATATGACAAAAGGGGTACGGGATAATCATTGGTTATTGCATAGTAATGTTGGATTGCTTGAATTGATAATACACATAGACTTTCAAACTCTTTTTTTTAGCGAAGAGAGACAATACCCCCAAAAATTTTATTAAAAATCAAGCCCTAATAGGCAATATATCTAATATAATAAAACTAGAGGTTGATCCCAAAGCTCTAGTTTTAAAGCTAAAAAAGAGGGGATTTATAAACATCCCCTTTACAATCAGATAAAGAAAGAAAAAAAATTGGGATTTTATAAATAATCCCATTATAAATTTTTCTTTTTTATTTGATGGATCCCTAATCTATCCATTTTAAGAAGACCTCTAATTATAATTGGAAGATAGGAGACAGATCCATGGAATTCTGACATTTTTTAGGAAGCTGCCTTAGAAGCAAGGTCATCTGCAACAGTGTTAAGCTTTCACTAAAAATGATAAATCTTAAGTTGATGAAAAGTTGAGATCTTGTCCACTTGCTCCTGAATAACCCAAGGAGGTTTACCTCTCTTCAAAATCAAATCAACCATTATTTTAAAGTCATATTCAACCAACATATTTTCAAGATTAATATTGAGGTTCCTGCATAACTGAAGACCTTCAAGAATAGCCTTGGCCTTGGTATAGATAGAGGAGTTAACCCCCAAAGCTATGCTAAAGCCTTCTATGAAGATGCCTTTAAAATCCATACTTACACCACTAATACCACTAGGGCCTAGATTACCCTAGAATGCACCATCAATGTTCAGTTTAAAAACTCCTTCAGGAGGCTTAAACCACATACATATCATTAGTTTAACTTTAGTAGGACTGATTCTCATCTGGAACCAAGAGATAACAAATTCATCTTCTCTTTTACACATGTCTTTAAACATATGAATGGAAGCCAAGAAGTTAAAGATCTGAGAACATTATTTATAATATTTTACTACTTCCACAGTAATATTCTCAAATAAATTTCTAGACTTCCAAAGCTCCCACATAATCAGCTTAGGGAGATTAAAAATGATGAAAGCTTGATGATCTTTTGATGGCATGGACATCCACCAAGACACGATAAGGGATCTACAGTTCTAAAATTTCATTGCAATGCCAAGTTTGATACTAAAGAAATGCCAAAATTCTTGAGCAATATCAGTGTATTCACTATGTGATTCACAATTTTTTCATTTAGATGTTAATCTAATGCCAATGTTATAAATGACCACATCTGTGGGAATAGTATCATTCAAAAATTTCCATATAAAAATGCTAATTTTAGATGGACAATGGGGTCTCCAAATGAACTTCCAACTTTGAGCTGTAGGTCTAGATCTTCTAATGACTTTATAAGAAGACTTAAGAATGAAATCCCCTTATGTGGAAAGTTTCCATAATTATTTGTATTCATCTATTAGATCGGTTTCTTCTTCTTGAATGACAGATATTCTTTTGAAGGCATGGGATCCTTTAGCAAGAACAATAGCATTTTTGAATTTGTTTCTCATAAAGATCCCCCACAGACCATTATCAAATATCCATTTCCAGTGAAGTTTAAGAGTAGTAGCTTTCATGATACCATCCAAGTTTCTTATATTTAGACCTCCTTCCTCTGTTGGGTGGAAAATATTTTCCTTAGTAGTCCAATGGTGATGCTTTACCTTTGAACAGCCTCCCTACCAAAACTTGTTGAATAGAGAGTTAATTCTATTTAACACTGCCATGGGGGGATATGACTGATAATATGTGAAGATGGATAGATGCCAAAACATGTCTGATAAGAATCAGCTTACGTCCATGAGATACGAGTTTTGCTTATCAACTGAATATCTTATTCCTAATATTATTAATGAGCTCAGAGAAATGCGGAATTTTCTTTCTTCCTGGACTTAGGGGACACCCTAGGTACTTGATAGGGAAATACCTATGCTGGAAGCCTGTAATAGCTTCAATTTCTTTTATTATTATCTTCTTGATTTTCTTTGACATGAAAAAAGCACTTTTCTCTAAATTTACAAGCTGCCCAGATGCCTTTTCAAAGTCTGCAACCACTTTCAAAATATCTTTTAAAGATCTCTTACCTGAATTGCTGAATATGACTAAGTCATCTGCAAATCCCAAATGACTAATGAGGACACTTCTAGGAGGGTGATAGAATGGAGTGACCATATTGGAATGATATAAACGATTCAATTTTCTTCTTAGAACTTCAGGGACCATTATGAAGAGACTTGGAGATAAAGGGTCTGCTTGTCTTAGCCTTCTAGTGGAACTAAAATAACCTGCACTTTGACCATTAACAATTACAGAGAACCAATTATAAGAAATAAGTCTCTAAACCAAGTCAATAAAGATCTCATAAAAACTAAATTTCCTTAAAGTGGAGCACAAGAATGGCCAATAAACCCTATCATAGGCTTTTTCAATGTCAAGTTTGAAAATAATGTTGCCTCTGTGAGATTTCTTGCCCAATGATTGAATCATTTCTTGGGCTTATAAGATAATATCTTAAATGTTCCTTCCTTTGATAAAACCACTTTGGTTGGGAGATTTGATGGAAGGAATAATAGGACTAAGTCTATCACAAAGAATTTTAAAAATAACTTTCTTAGGGAAATTACACAAACCAATAGGCCTAAAATTTCAGCATTTGATGGGGTTACGAACCTTTGGGATTAACATAATATTGGTACTATACCAACTTCTCGGCATCTCAGTGCCATTAAAAAAGCTTTGAATAGCTTTTGTGAAGTCTTTCTTTATACTCTCCCATAAGTTAGAATAAAACATACCTCCAAATCCATTTGGATCAAGGTCAATATCACCATTAAGGCTTTGAACAGCCTTGGAAATTTCATCTTCATCTAGAATAGCAGCACTTATTACATTCTCTTCATCTTTGATGGTTTATGGTATAAAGTTCAGGTATTCTTCATTCATATTAAGAAAATCTGATTTCCCTAGATTTGAAAAGTGATTGATGAAAGTGTTGTTGATACCATCTTTAGTATCTTCCATAGACCCCTCCTGATTAAGAATTTAGTTGATAACTAAAAGACTTCTCTTAACCTTAACTGCAGTGTGAAACAATTTTGTGTTAGAGTCCCCATCCTTTAGCCATTTAAACTTGCATTTTTATTTCAAGAAGCTTTCCTCCATTTTTAAGCCTTGGTTCAACTGAGCCTTACATTCTTAAAGATCACTCCTTGTAAAGATAGATGGATCAGCTTCAAATTTAGCCTCTTTAATTAACACCTAATCTTCCAAGTCTTTAACTTTATGGAAAATATTTTTAAAATGAGAAGAATTCCATTCCTTCAATTTATTCTTGAGATTTTTCAATTTGATTGCAAAAATGTACATAGGGGAAGCAGTGACACTAATATTCTAAGCTTTTTTAACCACATTCTCAATTGTATCATTCATACACCACATGTTGAGGAATTTGAAGGCCATAGGACAATCATCTATGGCAGTTTTAATACATAACAAAAGAGGGTTGTGATTATAATAGTGATTGTGAAGGTGAGTAATACTAGACTGGGGGAACTCATTTAACCACTAACAGTTAACTAAGCTCATATGCAGCCTATAAAATATGGTACTTAACATCTTGTTGTTTATCCATGTGAATCTAGATCCCTTAAACCCCAGGTCTGACAACTCACAAGAAGCAATCATATCTTTGAAATCTTGGGAGTCATTAAAGTGCAAGTCATTTCCTCCAATCTTGTCCTCTTCGTTAGCTACCACATTGAAGTTCCTAATCATCACGAGGGCTCGGGATTTGAGTTGAATGGAAATGTCCTCTAGCATCTCCCAAAGAGAAGTTCTTTCAACAACAATGCGTTTGGCATAAACTAGAACAATGAACTGAGTTTTATTGTAGCTAGGCCAATTAATTTTCAACAAAAGCAATTGATCTTCATCTCTAATAACTCTGATAACAATTTTACTTGACCAAATAAACCAAATTTTATTGGATAAATTATGAACACTGTTGGTAAAACCCCATTCATTCTTAAACTTGAGAATTTTTAAAGAATCCACTTTAGGTTCTAAGAAGGCAATTCCTAGGACAGAATGGGTTATCTTAAGTCTCTTGACTTTTCTATTAGTAGCTTTACTTACTACACCTATAATGTTCCAATAAACAAAATTAATCATTGATTGAATGAAGAAGGATTTTGATATTTTACCTTACCACTTGACCTGGTCACTCTTTTGAATAAAGGATCAAAGTGAAATTTCGAGGGATTTTTGGGGATTATTCTACTTCTCATTAAAACTAGATGAAAAATATTCAATTCTTCTACTACGGGGACTTGATTCTTGTCTTTTCCAGTGTCTGGTTGATTTTCCTTCTCAAATTCTTGATGTTTCTCATAATTAGGAAGGTTTGTACATCTTGGGGAGATTTTGTAGTTATTAAGAACAAGAGCTTCATCAGCAATGATCTCATAATGCTTGATTTTATTTATATGATTCTGAATAGTTGTAATCTTTTCAGGCAATTAAGAATTATGGACATATCAGACCTTTCTTGAGTGACTTCTTCGAGAATCAAGTTTTCTTGAGAGGGTTCTTACTCTTATTATTGATTGATGTTCTTCTTATTTTTTTATATAAACAGTAGTATTGGTCTTCTACTTTCTTGGTATGTTCTTCTTAGGCTTGCTTTGAGTTGGATTTTTAAATATGCATTTGGTCTCTTCATGTCCTTGCTTCTTGTAGAAAGGGCAGTAATGAGGTACGTTTTCATAAGAGACTTATTGCCAAAAGCCATTTTTACCATATCCTATCCATAATCTTATAGTCTTTGATCTAAAAGGTTGAGTTTGACACACATCCTTTTAGTGCTTGGTCTAGAGATTGTGGCAATAGATGAATCCATTTTTAGAGGCTTACCCACCAGTTAGCAAAGGAATAAAAAGGGGACTTGGCATAGAAGTGGATAAGAAGGTTTGCGAGATTTATCCATACTATAACAAAGGTGATTCTTCATCAGTTCTAAACTCAGTAGACCATTTAAAAGTTATCATGGGGTATTTGCTTACATACCATTGATCTATGAGACAAAGTCTAACATAATCTTCTTCGTAACTGAGCTGGATAAGGATGTGTTTGGTGTCAATCAAGCCTATGGAATAGGCTGCCTTTAGGGAGAAAGTTTGGAAAGTTTTACGAATGGAATCCAGGGTTGGTCGTCCAGGGATAATTTCCCAATGATCGAGTGTTTAAAAGGTTCAGAAAGGGACACGATTTCTTCATCAGTGACTGTTGTTGTTTTCAGTCAAGTTCTTTTTTAGTATTGTTAGATACAACACTTGCAAATGATCTTGACCAAGGGTTTTTCCAGAGGTTTGGGAATGGGGGGATCTTGAGAAGTTTATGTCATGGAAGCCATGCAAACCCTAGGTCGCCCTAGGGGGAGAGAGAGTTGTTATTTAAAGTTCATAGACTTTCAAACTCTTTTATAATAAACCCTAACAAAATGTGTCTTAAAACTTACGGCGGGTTCTTATTTAGATTTAACCTCGGAGAGATCCAACGCGCATGGGGTTAAGAGAAGGGTAGCGATGAATCAAAGCCTTAATCAAACTAATAAACCCTTATACCTCATGTGCTAAAATAAGATAAACTTAAACTGGATCGGTTGAAAGAGAATAACTAGGTATTGATTAATTAGATCCATTATTTATAAGACTCATATTCATTCTCTCACATATTTTTCTCAAGAAAAATGAAGCACGGTGATAATCACTGGCAACAAGAGTACGAGACGTTGCAATTGGACAGAACTTATACCTCTTTTATTAGTGCACGTAATTTAGAGGGTACTCCTATTTATAGGTATGGGAATAAGAATATCGAACAATTTAACAGACTTGCAAATCTTGGAGTTGAAATCCACTAAGAGCAACTGTTTGATCGTATTCTATTTTCCTTACCAGAAAAGTAGGATGATACTATAGAGAATATGTTCAACGTATATAATCCCGATGTAGACCTAGCCTTGCTTATGTTGTTAGAGAAGGTAGAAAAAAATTCGCTCGTTATGGATATAACTACGTACAGAGAGCATTGACATAGACTGTGATGTCTCACGATATATGCCCATTAAATTAAATCTTGCCAATAAGTTGAAGAAGATGGAATTATGTGGATAGCGAAGTCCATGACATGGGATGCTCGATGCGAGGTGGTTGTGAATCTGATGCGTCATCCGATTGATTCACTCATCTGGAAAATTTCAAACGCACGACACCCTGAATTTGCAAAGAAACAGCACAACGGTCGTCTTACAATTTCAACTGATGGGTTTAATCCTTTCGCTAATTTAAGGACTAATCAAAGTTATTGGCAAACAAACCCGTCAGTTGCAGTGACTAATCAAAGTTATTGGCCAGTGAAGTACAAATTCGATGCAGTGACCCAAGATATGATTTTAATATATTTTAAAATGTAAAACAAGTCTTTTAAATATACAATATTCTCTTTTTGATGTATTTTTATACAAGAAAACTATATGGCGTATGTATACGGCAAAATTTAAAACACCTCCTCAAGCACACACACACTAGTTTAGCACATTTTTGCCATTATAGGAAGATCTATTATGCGTTATGTTAAACCATGGATGTACTATGTCATCTAAGTACATTAACTTTCCCTAAAGTGTCATTCTCATGGATGTGGAAGGGAAATGATGTCAGGATGAAGTTGATTAAGTCCATTGAATAAGTCTTGACTTAAAGCTTTCTGGAATGACCTCTTGGACTAGGAACACAAAGATGATTTTGATCAATAGACTAAGACAACTTAATCTTACTGGGAACTTTGAGTATTATCAATACTCTTACAATATCCCCCTTTGTATATTCCATGATAAAACACACAAAAATAAACATTACAAAAAAATTAATCAAAACTATCACCTATGACACGACACACCCGACCAAAAGGCATAAAAAGATCGAAAGACACACTTGAATGAATAACAAGAGTCCACAACAATTTGAAACTCTTGTACCTATTTTCTTTCAAAAACCTAGCAAACATATCAAAATAACAACGTGTAATAAAATTACACTGAAATATAATAAATAAGATGAAATAAATAATAAAATAATGTTAAATAAATTCATCTATTTACTAAAAAGAATATATACCAAGTTTATCAAATGTCTCTGATGATGTTGGAAACAGCACCACCCTTCATGGTGTTCGCAAGCTCAAATTAGTGATAACAATGGCAGCTCAAGTATATACAAGTATAAGAGATAGAGATGAGGAGAAGAGAATGAACATAAATATTTAAGTGGTTCAGTCAATTAGGCCTACGTCCACTGTGTAAGTAAGTGAGTAAGGTCACTAGAGTAAGGCACTAATAGCCATGGATACAATTTCTTAAGCTCTCTCTCTCTACTTTATAATTAAACAAAGTTTCGGCTAGGGTTGTTATATTTAGATCCTTCTCAAGGTAGGAGAAGACAAGTATATATAGTGTGTGGGGGGTGTAATGCACCCCCCATGCATGCAATGAGCATGTACGTGTTGATCTAGACAATCTAATGAAGACATCTGTCACTGTCACATGTAGATAATGATGATGAAATATTCCCCCACGTGAGGGGATTGATTCGATTACAACTGATTTTGTCCACATGTTCGTACCCTTGCATATGCTTGTCAATGCTCGGCTGTCTTAGCTTGATACCAACCTCGGCTTGGGTGAGTACGAGGTTGGTGGAGTACGACCCTTGACTTGTTAGAGATCAATGTTCCATGAATACCTCGGACAGGATGTCCGGTCGAGGTTGGATATGAGGTGTAACGTCGATCGTAGCCGATGATGACATGGTTCTTGTTGATTGATCTTATAAGTCTTTTACTGGTCTTAGATGATACTCGTAACGTCAGCTGAGGCCGACACCATGTGTTTGTGGTCATATGTAGGGCTCATTTGAGGTGATGCTAGAAACGTCGGTTGTGGCCGACCCTATACAAATTGAGACCAAGTGCCTAGTTAATCTCGGTTGATACAATGTAACATCTGCCCGGGTCAATGTTGTGGATATATGTCTGAACCCAGATATAAGCCTTGATGATGAGGTTATTGTAACGTTTGCCAGAGCCGACCTTGTGAGGGACGATATTACTGTTGGTCACTATGAGCCTCTACCACCTCAGTTTTGAGTCAGGCCGAGGTTAGCATCTTTGAATGGAAAGGTGCATTTTGGGCATATCAATCACCCCTAGCCCTTCGTTACCTATGTGAGTAGGTGATTGAGGGTTATATGAAAGGCCGAGGCTAAGTTTTCTTGTGTGCCAATACTATCTTGACACATGTCACTTGCTTAAGTGATTAACATGCATTCATGGTTTGTACCTTTGGGTTCCCAAGGCAATGATGAGCCTGGCATACGCACCAAAATGATTATGGGTTTAAAACCCCCTTTCCTTCTTTTTTCTTCATTCCCTCTTCTCTTTTCCCGCCAGTGCTTTTCTCTGCAACTTCATTCTCTTCAAGAGCTTTTGCTGCTACTGCGAGGTGCTTGTTCTATTATCATCTCCTTCCTCCTATTCCACGGTCATCCAGGTATCCTCTCCACCTTGTCCTACCATTTTCTAAATTTTAATTTCCATTTCTGTAATTTTTGGTGTGAGCTTGGGTTTTTCGGTGAGAGTTTGATTTTTTCGGTGACATATAAGAGTTTTTCGATAAGAGTTCAAGAGCTTTTGGGTGACATTTAAGACTGTTCATACTTGTTCTTGTTCAAAAGTATCATTTATATCCTTCATTAGGTTAAGCCAAGTTGTTTGTTTGTGTCCTTGAGTACCAAGTGTAGTCTCGTCTTTACATGCTCATACCTTTATCCTAACTTTTAGAGGATTTCCCCTCTCTTAGGGAGAAGACCTTAGAAATGATTAGGCAGATAGAGCAAGCTCAAGAGGAAGATCGTAGGGCTGAGGCCTTCCCCCTCAGACCTATATTTCAACCCCCTCTGAAAGTGATATATCCTGAGCCATCTGTGCCAGCAGAGGTCCCAGTACAACCCTTTCCGATGTCTGAGTCTGAGTCGTCAACCTCAGACCTTATGTCTGTGGATTCTTTTCAATAAGCCATGGATTATTCCATCAGGATGGATTAAGCCCCTGACCATGCCGAGGTTTCCAACCGTGCCTCATCTAACAAGAGTTCTAGCACTTCGCACTCTTCCTTCGATGTCTAAATTTTAGGACCTAGCATGGCTATTCCCCCAATATTTGATGTTATTCCCCTGTAGACCGCTATAAGGGCTGAGTTCGCTCAGAGATTCCCTGATGGTGCTCCCACCCCTGCCCAAGCCGACGTTGCCCGGGATGAGGATGATGGTAGCGAAAGTTATGTTGACACCTCAGAGGCAGCCGAGATAGAGAGCATTGTCAGCAAACTCGACCTCCTAGTTTTCAGGCATCTTTATTCCATAGGTCCCTCCATAAAACTTAGGAAGCCTCTGAAGGATGAGAGGGACTTTGGCGACCGAGATGGTGAGATCTTCTTATATGAGCAGATGTTTAAGTTAGGATTTCATCTTCCCATTCATCCAATAATTAGAACCATATTGTCCTATATTAACTTGTCTCCATCCCAACTATCCCCCAATGCCTGGAGGGTGATGATTGGGGCTATCGTCTTATGGAGGGCAGTCCATCATTCATATATTCCCATCCAAGTCTTCATAGGGTGCTACGTGCCCTCCTCTGCTAGGAATCATCCGAGTTACTACCATTTTTTAGCTCGGAAGTCTAATAAGAAGATGTTGTTGGTTACCCTGACTTCGAACCATAACTGGAAACCACGATACTTCTTCGCCTTAGGGGCATGGGAATTTGGTCCCTGTGCCACCTCTTCATCCTTAAAGTCAAGAATACCTCTGAGATGGGGAAAGGTGTCAATGGTTGTTAGGGCCGACCCGGGGTTAAGACAGAATAACTTTCAGAAGGTCAAAGACCTTCAAGATCAGGGGGAATATGGTCTATTGGTCAAGTATGAGCATTTGATGACCCCCTACTACCTCTCTGAAACTGGCCTTGGGGGGAGTCCTCTAACCGAGCTCCGTAAGTTACTTTATCATTTCAACAAGTTATACCTCTGATTTTGTTATGTCTCTAATCTTCTAACTCAGACCTTTATTTTTACAAAGCGCCCGGAAGGAATATCAGATGGTATCTGGGAATTGGCAACCCCAGCCTCACGAAACTAGTTAAGAAAGCAGGCTTGAATGCGCCTCCTCCTCCTCCTACCACTTCAAGGGCCTATGCTTCTAAAAAAGGAAGTCTAATGACCTTGACACTAAGGATCAGAGGCAGAAGAAGAAAACCTCAAAGAGGGATCGTTCGATCCCCATCTCCTCTGAGGATGCATTAGCTGCTCGTTTGGAGAAGCTAAAGATTGGTGATAGCCTTATTGGCCAAAGTATGAAGGCCTTGGACGCTATCGGCTCTGTGATGACCGACGCTGACGAACGGTTATGCCGTTCTCTGAACACCCCTTTGTTGGTCGAGTTCTGCCTCCACCGATCTATACAAGTAAGATTTTAGTTATTTTTATTGGGAGTGTAACATCGGCTTTGAATTTCATTGACTCTTGAACTCATGTGTCTGAATGTGTTTTGTAGGGTATCATCACCATGCACCAGTTTTTTGACTGGACTCTAAGGAAGCTCCCTCTGATTGAGAAGGGCAGAGAGGCTTAGAAAATAGAGTCCGCTCTGCATGCTGAAGTGGAGCGTCTGAAGGCTTCGTTAAAGAAGTCTAAAGCTAATGTTAAGCAGCTGTAAAAGGATATGGGCAAGCTTAAGAAGGATCACAGCTCTTCTCTGAAGACCCAGGTTGACTCTCTTCAGCACAAGGTTGATGTCGCTATGAAGGCTGCTTTGGATGAAGCCTCAGAGAAGATCTTGGAGGATTACAAGGTCTCGAACGAATTCGTCAGCTTTGGCTTTGAATAGCTCGAAAGGGGTGTTAAGGCCACTAGAAAATGGGTTGCAATGAAATATAAGGAGTCAGGGAGCCTGGCAGCCTCAGACTTCGTTGGTCTGGGCTATGCTGATCCTCGGTTTGCTCAGGCCTTTCAAGAGCTCGAGGAGGAAGGAGGTGATACGACTGCCGAGACTTCTAAACCAGAAGATACAAGGACTGAAGATGTTAATCCTCAGGATGATGGGGTGGAAGTGACCAACATCGGCCAAGGAAGTGGGGGCATTGCCACTAACCCTGAGATTGCAGACACTTAGGACGTATTTTGTGAAGCTCTTATCTGTAATTTTTTGTTTCTGATTTATATCAGTTTGTAACCTCTGATAACATTTTCTATTAGCTTTTGACTTTTAATTCTAACTTCTTTGTGTTATACCATTCTCTGAGGAGAACTTTTCTTCTCTTTCCTTCGAATGTTTTTATGTGTCGTGCATCAGTGTCTTCATCACTAAACTATGTTGTTAACCTTGTAGCATTTTACCAAATTAATGGTTATTAGCTCTGAGGTCATCGACTAAGATGTTACCCCCATAAATTTTTCACCAAATTAATAATGTTTAGGGTCTGAGGTCATCCAAGTATGATGCTCACCTCAGACCTTTTCACCAAATTATGATGTTTTGAGGTCCGAGGTCATCAAACTAAGATGTTACCCTCGTAAATTTTTCACCAAATTAATGATGTTTAAGGTCTGAGGTCATCCAAGTATGATGTTCACCTCAGACATTTTCACCAAATTATGATGTTTTGAGGTCTGAGGTCATCAAACTAACATGTTACCCTCATAAATTTTTCACCAAATTAATGATGTTTAAGGTCTGAGGTCATCCAAGTATGATGTTCAACTCAGGCCTTTTCACCAAGTTATGATGTTTTGAGGTCTGAAGTCATCAACTAAGATGTTACCCTCATAAACGTTTCACCAAATTAATGATGTTTAAGGCCTGAGGTCATCCAAGTATGATTTTTACCTCAGGCCTTTTCACCAAATTATGATGTTTTGAGGTCTGAGGTCATCCAAGTATGATGTTCACCTGAGTCCTTATCACCAAGTTATGATGTTTTGAGGTCTGAGGTCATCAACTAAGATGTTACCCTCATAAATTTTTCACCAAATTAATGATGTTTAAGGTCTGAGGTCATCCAAGTATGATGTTCACCCCAGTCCTTGTCACCAAGTTATGATGTTCTAAGGTCTGAGGTTATCAACTAAGATATTACCCCCATGATTTTTCACCACTAAAGCATAATGAACCAATAATTGATATAGGAGATGATCTTCTCATTAATAATCTCTTCATAAGTTGATACATTTACATAAAAACCATTGCAACATCATATATAATATTTTTTCAGATGATCAGCATTCCATGGATTGGATAAAGGTTCCCCTTAGAGGTTTTCCAGCCTATAGGTCCCGGGTACAACCTCCTCGATCACTTTTTAAGGGCCATGCCAATTTGGGTGAAGCTTGTTTGCCTTCTACAACGTCTACTTCAGCAATAGGTCTCCTACTGCTATGGGCCTCTATTTCACCCTTTGGTTGTAGAATTTTATTATTCTCTGCTGGTAGGCGGCCTGTCTGATCTCAGCGTATTTCCATATTTCCTTAACCAAATCTAGGTCAAGTTTTATCTCTTCCCCATTCTTCTTAGGGTCATAGGTCTGAACTCTGTGAGTGGGGAGTCCTACCTCTGTTGGTATGACGGCATCTGAGACATGCACTAACATAAATGGGGTCTCCCCCGTTGGTGTCCTCGCCATTGTTCTGTAGGCCCATAACACAGCATAAACCTCTTCAGTCCATATCCCCTTAGCTTCTTCTAACCTCTTCTTGATCCTGTCAAGGATTATTTCATTCATGACTTCGGTCTGATTGCCTAAGGTCGACCAGGAGAAGAGAAAAATTTCTTGATCCCAACTCTCTCGCAATACTTCTCCAAGGAAGAATTCTTAAACTGAGTTCTGTTGTCTAAGATGATGGTGTTAGGGAGGCCATGTCTGCATATGATGCTCTTCCAGATAAACTGGAATGTCTTATGTTTAGTGATCATGATCATCGGCTTGGCCTCCACCCACTTTGAGAAGTAGTCAATCGTTACTATCAGAAATTAGTAATTGTTCGCAGCCCTTGGCAATGGACCCATGAAGTTAATCCCCCATAATGCAAATGGCCAAGGGGAACTGATTGACGTCATAGGTTGATGAGGTTGATGGGGGGTAGAGGAGAATATTTGGTATTTTTCACACCTCTTCACGTAGGCTGCAGCATCCTTGGCCAAGGTCGGCCACCAGTATCCCTGCATAATAATCTTCTTGGCCAAAGGTCTTCCCCCTATGTGACTAGAGTAAGAACCCTCGTGTACCTCCTGTAGGACGCGGGGAACCTCTGTGGGATAAACGCATCTGAGTAGAGGTAATAGAAATCCTTTCTTATATAGGACATCTCCTACTATTAAGAACTTTACAGCTCTATACCTCAGTTTCCTCCTCTCTAGCTTTGATTCTGGCAGTTATCCCTCTCTGATATATCTGATGAGGGAGTTCATCCATGAGTCCCCTAGGTTCAAGTTGAGGCAAGGTCTAGCAACCTCTTCTTCCTCAATGGTCAATTTGAGTAGGATCTCGACTGGTACTGTCCTCCTGATATCTGTCATTGTTGCTGAAGCCAACCTTGCCAGTGCATCTACGTGGCTATTATTTTATCGAGGTACCCTCTTCAATTTCACCTCCTCAAAGCCTTCCAGCATCATTCTTACCCTCTTTAGGTATCTGGCCATCCTTTCATCCTTGGCCTCATAAACTCCGTACACTTGGTTAACAGCTAACCTCGAGTCGCTATGAAGTAGGAGTCAACCAACCCTAAGGGTCTTTGCCAAGGAGAGGCCTGCTATCATAGCCTCATATTCTAACTCGTTGTTTGATGCCTTAAAGTTAAACCTTAGTGCATATTCAACGTTGGTACCATCCAGAGCTAAGAGTGTCAGCCCTACACTGCTTCCACATTTGTAAGAAGACCCATCAACGAAGAGGTTCCATACGTCGTCATTCAAAGAGAAGCTCCCCTCTGACAGGGTTCCTTGCTTGAAGAGGTACTTATCCTCTTCATTCTCGGCTATTCCATTTCTGGCTCTGTTGGGCACAACCTCTTCTAGGTCTTGGAAGACGTTACTATTTGGTCCCTCTGCGATCACTAGATTGTTCTCAACTTCAGTCTCTTCCCACGTGAACTCAGCAATAAAATCTGCAAGTTCCTGCCCTTTAATGGCCACCCTAGGTTGATAAGTAAGGTCATACTCTCCCAACTCAATGGCCCAGGTCATCAATCTTCCTGAATTCTCAGGCTTGTGGAGGACCTTCCTTAATGGGGAGTCAGTGAGGATGACTATAGAGTGTGCTTCAAAATAGGGTTTCATCTTCCTCGAACGTGTATCAAAGCGTAGGCCAATCTCTCCATTAGAGGATAGTTTTGTTTAGACCCCTGAAGGGCCTTACTATTAAAGTACACAGGCCTTTGCACCCCAACGTCTTCCCGTACTATGGTTGCACTTCTAGCTGACTTAGAGACTACTAGATAAACATACAACTTTTCTCCCACTATGGGTCGAGATAAGAGCATGGGAGATCCGAGGTAGTACTTGAGCTGATTAAAAGCCTCATCACACTTTTTATCCCATTCGAAGGCCTTTCTAAGCACATTAAAGAACGGAAGACACTTGTTCGTTGCTCTGGAAACAAATCTGTTGAGTGCAGATACTCTTCCAGTGAGCCTTTGAACGTCCTTGATAATTCTTAGTGTCTTCATGTTGAGAAAAGTCTTGATCTTCCCACGGTTCGCCTCTATTCCCCTCTGATTGATAATGAATCCAAGAAATTTTCCAGCTCCTACTCCGAAGACACATTTCGCGAGGTTGAGTTTCATTCTTTACATGTCCATGGTATCGAAGGTCTTTTCTAGGTCTACCACGTGAGTGCATGCCTTTAAGCTCTTCGTCAACATACACCTCCACAGTCTTGCCTAGTTGATTTTCAAACATCTTATTCATAAGATATTGATACAATCCCCCTGCATTTTTCAAGTCGAAGGGCATAACCTTATAGCAATATGTCCCCTTGTCGTTGATGAAGGCTATCTTCTCTGAGTTTTCAGCATCCATTAAGATCTAGTTATAGCCAGAATACGCGTCCATAAAGCTCATGAGCTCATTCCCTGTTGTGGCATCACCATCTGATCGATCCGAGGTAAGGGATAACTGTCTTTAGGGAAATACTTTTTCAGGTCCATGAAATCTACGCACATCCTCCATTTTCCATTGGCTTTGGGCACAATGACGGTGTTTGATAACCACTCTGGGTATATAACCTCCTAAATGAATTCTGCCTCTTCCAATTTCTGACCTCTTCTCTGATGACGTCATACTTTTCCCTAGAGTAAACTCTTCGTCTTTATTTGATTGGCCTAGCATCTTCTGCCACGTTGAGTTTGTGGCACATAATCTCCGGGTCGATGCCAAGCATGTCTGCATGGCCCCAATGAGTTTGATTAGAAAACACCTTGGGGTTTATGGCTTAAATGAAGATAATGAACTTCACCGACCTCTACATTTAATGAATAGGGAAAGTTCCAGCAGTCAACCAAGGCTTAAAGATTTGGGGATGACAATTACCCCTCATGCATTGGATATACCACCGGATGGTTTTGAGAAAGTACCAAGCGAGCAACCTTGTTCTCGTTGATAACTTGTTGTGTTTTTATTTTTTTTGCTTTATAATAACTTTTCATGAGTTATAATGGAAATTTACATCTTTCTTTCTTTCGTGTTAACTTATTGAATGTTAGTTATTTAAAAAGGGTTTACTAGTATTTTAGTCTTATGATTATATGGTCGGTTGTTTCCTAACTAATCTACCTTACTAGTTACAAGTATTGGACAAACCTGGGTTGTCCGGTCTTAAGTTCTACTAATGTTTAATCTAGCTTACTGGTCATATGAACGGATCTTATCATCTTGACCAAATGTTAGCGTTACTTAACAGAGATGGCCAAATGTGATAAGATTTGTCCTTACGTCTAGCCAGTTATGGTTGGACCTTATCATCCCTATGACTGCAACGGATTTTCTAAATTTGGTAAACTTTTTATCTTTGGTTTTCCATAGGGTGAGACCATACATGAAGTTTGGAGCTTCTTGTTCTTAACCTTATGGGGTCATACTTGAAATTGGTAAACTCCTTGTTCTTGACATTATAAGGTCGCACACAAAGTTTGAAACTTCTTATTCGTGACTACATGGAGTCATACATAAAGTTTGCTATTATATTTGTGCATTAGTTTGTATAGTCGAGATGTTTTTAACACATTTCCCCCATACCAATGAAAAAATAAAAAGGAACGATAGCATCCATGAGGAATTAATAATTTTTATTGATCACTGTAAATGGGTTATAGGGAAATGATAATACTTTACATTTTGTTACTATTGGTAGTACTTCCTCAGGTGTTCGGCATTCCAAGGGTTCTTAAAATGTTCTACTTCTAAGGTTCAATTTTGTAGTCCCTGGTTGGACAGCAGCAAAAATTCTGTATGGACCATGCCAATTGGTCTCCAACTTATTCCCTTTATGAATGACTTTCTTCATCACATAGTCTCCCTCATTCAGAGTGCCTTGATTTGCCATTTTATTATAAAATCGAGCAGTTTTTTGTTAGTATACTGTCACCTCAGGTGTTCCATGTTCTCTGACCTCCTCTTCTAGATCTAGATCTAACCTTTTCATTAGGTCGCTCTTGGGTGAGTCAAAATTAAGGGCGGCGACTTGGCATACTATTTTTTATTGGGACTACTGCCACTGTTCCGAAGGCTAATATGTAAGAAGTCTTGCCCATTGTTGTTCTTGGAATTTTCCTACATGCCTAGAGAACACTTTGTAGTTCATTGATCCAGTTTCCTTTAGCATCTTCTAGTCTATTTTTCATTCCATCAAGCAGTGTGTTATTTGTTACTTTTGTCTACACGTTGCACTATGGATGACAAGGTGCAGAGTATAGCTTCTAGATTTTATATTGAATGCAATAGTTTTCGAATTCTTGATTATTGAACCGTGTGTCGTAGTCGGTGATAAAGTCATATGGTGGAAAATAATGTTCTTCCAAATAAAATGGAAGACCTTCTCATACGGAATTTCCACTAGGGGTTCAGCCGTTACCCATTTGGTGAAGTAGTCCAATCCAACGAACAAATATTTAAACCTTCCTCTTATTTTTTATAGAGTGTTGACCGGGTCAATAACCCATTTGGAAAATGGACAAGGGGAGGTGATCGTTACGAGAGAATACCCCGATCATTTTTGGATTATGGCATATTTCTAGAACTTATCACATCCCCTTGCATAATTCGTGCAATTTACTTTCATATGGGCCAATAGTAGCCTTGTGTGTCCACTCGCTTGACCAGTGATCTCCCTGTTAAATTATGCTCCACAGGAACCTTCATCTACCTCCTTTATCAAGTCATTGACTTCATTCGGACAGACACATCTAAGTAATGAAATTATGACCCCTCTTGGAATAAGAGTCCTCCTTTTAGAACATATCTTGTCACTTTGTATTGAAGAGTCCTCGCCTCTTTAGGTTCTGCTGGGACAATGCCTTTTAGGTATGCTCTAATTAGTGTAACACCCCGCCTGGAGGGAGCGGACCGGTACTCGATAAAACTAACTAAATCCATCCAAAATAAGGTATAGAGCATCTAAATCCCACAATAAACAAAAAGAGAAATCCACTAATCTCAATCTTCAATTAAAATACAACAATTGTCTCTCGAAATAAAATGATCTATACATCAAAACTAAATACAAATCTTCTCATATACTCTCGAATATTCCTCCCAAAATAATCCTTACTGAAATCATCCCAATAGGTCCATAGCGCTCAAATCCGCACTAACTTGCCACTAAAAGAAAGTATGGGGTTTTACACAATATGCTCCTTAATCTCGCGAGTGTTATTCCCTTTGATTTCATGTCATTATTGACACATATTTGAATTTCTAAATTCATCGTAATTCTGGAAAATTATTATTGGAATCTGATTTTGATTCATGTGGTATTATTATTTGCGTTGGACATGTTGTCATGAGATTTTATGTGTGAGTCTGTTTAGCTTCCACGCTGTCGATATTTGATTCCCTTTGTTGATTCGTACTCCTTAAGGTAGATGGTCTAGCATACATGTTAGATGTGTTTCTTGGAGATGTGATGCTTTTTGCTAAGGACGTCGTAGGCATTGAGTTTAGAATTAGTAAGCTTAATGTGAGGATCCTTAAAATGGATTTGGGAGAGGATAATTATCTTAGAGATTTTAGTGCAGTTGTTGGGTATCGTATGTATCGATTTTTGATGCTGAGATTTAATTTGAGGATGTTAACATTTTGATGACTTTCGGATATAGGATTGAGTGGAGATTTTTGGGAGCGTGTGGTACGCCGTTATTTTCATAGTTATGCGTATGTATATAAGGAATATATTTATTTTATTGCTCGTGGGGTAGATGCGTGTAGAATTAAGTGTATGGGCGCCCAATTATGGCATCCTACGGGTAGGCATATGTGAGCCTTATTTTATATTTCGCGATTTACATTTGATGTTTATGCTTCGTATAATTTCGAGGATGAAATTCCTTTGCTAGTGGGGAAGTATGTAACACCCCATGTTTTTAATAGTTAATTAAATTAATTAATTGGGAAATTCAAAAAAAGAAAAAATTTGGACTTAATTATTCTTAGTAATTAAATATGTTGGTTTTTATATATAAAAATAAGGTTTTAAGTGGAATTTAGATCGGGATTAAAAAATTGGAAATTATAACTTTTTGTATAAAAATCGGGGGAGGATCCGAGCTAAGGAGGAAAAAAATAATATTTTAGAAATTCGGCTGTCTGATCGAGCTGAATTTTTCAAAAAAAAAACTGTCCTGTCTCGCCGTTCGCTACAACATACTAAAATTTCAAGCGATTCTGACGGTCCGACCGTTCGTAATGATTTTTTCAAGTGTTTGTATTTGTTTAGGACCCTAACTATTTTTGGTATATAAATATAAAGTGACGAGTTTAGGTCTTTTAAAACACATTTTAGCGTTCTCAAAAATCAGAAATCTCGCATCTTCTTTATCTTCTTCAACATCCAAACCCTAGCCCCGTTATACATAACTTTCAACTCAAGTTTTGTCAAGATTAACCGGATTTTCTCAAGACGTGCCAAGATCGAATCTTTGTCAATTTTTTTAAGAGGAATACATATTCAAGATCAGATTTCTAAATCAACTTTTATTCAGGCATGAATACTCTATTCTTTTCCTTTAGTATTATGCATTTTAAGTATTCCCTAAACCTTAATTCAATATTTTCTTGAAATCAATTAGCAATCTAATTAGAGAAAGTGGACACATAAAACTTGGGGCTATTTTTATGAAATCCTTTAATATGATTAATATTTATAACCTTTGGGTACGTAGGATTCATGAGTTAATTTTGGGTGTTGCATGTAGAAAAATCCTAGTTTTGAAATAAATGAAGTTGGGGGCGTATAACTCATGTAATTTGGGTAGAGATAATGAAATTTGGCTTTTTGATGTATAAATGATGAAAACTCGGTATATTTAATTTAAAATAATTAAATGAGATTAATTGGGCATTTTGATGTTGTGATAATTAAATTAAAATTTAATTGAATTAGACATCATGCGTAGTTTTATACGTTGATTAATTATGCTTGTTTGTGTGACTTGTTGGTATTATTATATTGCCTTTTTTACGACGGGTTGTTGTGTAATTTTTCTCTCCCTATATTTTAGGATGCCTTCTAGGTATGGGACTAATGGGTAGGCCTTTGATGATTTACGCCTTCTAGGTATGGGACTAGTGAGGGTAGATTATTGCGACTTTATTATGTCGGGGGTGGACTGATTTTTTATACTTTATCGTCGTTACGCTAGCCTAGGCATGAGACTAGGTCGAGGTTTAGGTTAGAAATTCATCCTATACATAGGTTAGGACGGATTGATAACTTGGGGACCCTTAGGTATGGGACTAAGGGGTATTTTGAGGATATCACATCGATAAAAGGGTGGGGCAATTTACAAATTATGAAATTGAGGATTAATGCCGAAGATAAAAACTGGTATTAAAATTTGTGGCGACATAATGTGTCAGGGCCGACATTTTAAACGGGTCAGAGGATGATTTAGGTCATGTCGTGTGTGGAACCTTGTCATGTGTTGGGGCCGATAGTTCAAATGGGTCAGAGGACGATTGACGAGGGGAAGTGTGACACTTTTGTGGATTACCACCCGGGATGGGAGAACCGTCATAATAAAAAGTGAGAACAATAATAAAATGGGCTAATTGAATAAAATTAGCATCGGGGGACTTGAGAATTTAAAATCATATTGGTGTGCCTTTATAAATGGGGATCTCTAGGGGAAATTAGTAATTTATATTTGTCGCTTTTAATTATCTCGTTTAATTTAAAATATTCTATTGTGATATTTATCGCATATAATGTTACTGTCTGGATTCAAGGATCCTAATTGAGGGGAGTCATGTGTATTCATGCTCGGGTTTATGACCTCGTGCGTTGACTAACTTTTTAGGATAAGATTTGGAGAAGCTGCATAAGATTATCGAAGTTATCATTTGGAGGTGCAGCTGGAGTTATTCATTTTATGGCATAGTTTAGTTAGACTTTCCTTTTCAGTTGTATTTAATTATGAGACTTCATTTGAGTTTTATTGGGCCATTCGGTTCCAAAGTTGTTTAGAGGATTTCTGTTGGATTATTCAGATCTTTATTATTCAGATTTTATTTAATCATTATTGGAGATTGGATTTATTCGGAGTTAGCATATGTTGGATCTTTTATCGCTTAGTTGTTTATGATCATTTGAGGTTGATTCAATTATTTATCTTATGGACTGATTTATTTATGTCTCATATATGTCTCATGCTAAGAATGGTATTTATTTAGTTCACGCCCGGCATAGTTCGACGACGGTGGTTGGCCACCTCGTCTGTCGAATTTTGTGGGGTGTGACAATTGGATCCATCCATGATGGACCCAAGTCTAATTTAATGGAATTAATAAATTTTTTCGTCGATACTTCGGTGCATTAGGATTTCTACAGGAATTGTTCTTCTGAGCTGTCTTCTGGTAGCTGAAGCAAGTCGAGTAAGTGCGTCTACTCGAGCATTTTCTTATCTTGGACTTCTCACCATTCTGACTACTGGGAATTTTGCCAACCTGCCCTTACATCTAGCCAAGTATTTCTCCATGGACTCATCTTTTTCCTCATAAACTCCTAGTACTTAGTTCACTATTAGTTGAGAGTCACTGTGTACATGTATCTGCTCAGTGCCAAGAGGTAATGCTAGGCCAAATCCTGCTATGAGCGCCTCATACTTTGCCTCGTTATTAGAGGCTTTGAATAATAATCTAGTAGTGCATTCCACGTCAATGTCATTCGATATGGTAATGCTTAAACCTGCTCCACTGCCTGAGGCACGTGTAAACCGTCTATGAACATTTGCCAAATAGGAGGGTCTTTGTTGAAATCTCCTTCTTTCAAGGTCCCATAATTAAAAAAATTCAACTGCTCCAAGTTGTGAGTAATTTTTTCCTGTTTAGATGACGACCCTGGGCTCTCAATACTCTGGTTGGCCTATTTAATGTTGAGATGTTTCTCGTGGGAGTTTTTGCTCGTCTGATTAAACCGGTGAGCTCTCTTTTGAAGAATTTTGTTCGGTGTATGATGAAGATGAGCTCTCTTCCATAGAAGTCTGCTCAATGAGTTTTTTCTCGTATGTGAAGTCAGTAATGAAATATTTCACTTCTCGGCCCTTGATTGTCGTTCTTAGTTCATATTGTATGTCATACTTGCCTAATTCTATGGCCCAAGCCATCCGTCTATCTGATTTTTTAAGTTTGTGAATGGCTTGGCGTAGTGGCAGATCTATATAGACAATAATGGTATGGGTTGATAAGTACAGCTTCATCCTTTGAGAGACTTTAATTAGGGCTAGAGCTTGTTTTTTCAGTCTTAGATACAAGATATTATCTCATCGGTATGTTTTATTAGTATAGTAAACTGGTTTTTTTATTCCGTTTTCTTGTCAGATCAATGCCAAATTAAATGTTGATTAAGATACGACCAAGTACAAGTAAATTTTTTCTCCCATGACAGGCCTTAAAAGCAGAGGTGGAGATCCCAGATATTTCCTCAAATCCAAGAAAGTAGTCCCATATTCATCATTCCACTTGTGGTATCAAAAAATATCACAATATATGTTTTACGAAGAGCAGTCACAATCAAGCAAGAAAGCAAATAATCACACACACAACACAACTATGTACGTGGTTTGGCAACTTGCCTATGTCCACAGAGAGGTTTATTTTTTTATTAAGTATCTCTCAATATGCTCGGTTACATGCCCCTATGCCCTGGGCCAGGGGTTACAATTTATAGATGTAGAATTTCAGTTGTTTAAGTAACGCCACGATGCCTATGATGATCCATGAATTCCTTGAATATCTCCACGAGATTATAAGGGATTGACTTGGTTTTCGAGCAGTGTGGACTGTACATACTCATAGCTTATTTCCATGATATGATGTCGGGAAGCTCTTTAAATTTGTTAGGCCAGTTCGGACGTTCTTGTGGGCTAAGAATAAAATTGGTCCCCATAATTGTCCCTAAAATCCTTGGGACATTGCATGGGCCGATGGATTTTAAATGTGGGTAAGGATGCAGCCTTGTCAGTGGAATACTCATAATTTATTGAAGTAGGAGAGGTGCGTTATTGTCTTTCTATAAGATATTGAAGCACCAAATCTTCCTCGAGAAGTGTAAAATGTCATTTGATTGTTTGAACCTTGTTTGTTAAAAACTCAATCGTCAGTTCATCATCTCTGTTCTTTTTTGTGCATACTATGTCCTCAGGCTTTATTCCTTACTTTTGCTCTTCAAAATCAAGACTTTCTTCAGCTTTCCAAGACTCCTCTTTGTCTCGTAAATTTCATTTTTCTCCTTTGAGTTTCCTTTCTTTTGTGCATTGATCTTCTACAGTAGCTAGGGTTTTTTTATTTTTTTCTCATGGCGATGCTTGATAACAAGTCTTTTCCTGAGTTTAGGAAGCGTTACAATATTCCTGATTGGATAGAGATGGAATGTACGCCAGTCCCCAGAAATGTTCGCGACCTAGAAGATGGGCACTACATCCATGTTTTGTTAGTTTCACAAGGGGGTTCAACGTTTCCTCCTAATAGTATTTTTTACATTTTTTTTCCAATACTTCAATGTAGTCCCTGCTCGGTGTTCTCCGACTGTTTGAAGATTGTAAATGGAATCCATAGAATAAATCAGCTTTATGCTACCAACTTAGGGTTAGCTGAAAGTTGTTATTGTTATACTTTCTCTCGCACCAGTGGGGGTCTTCTATACCTAAAAGCAAGAAGTCCTAATAGGATGTTGGTAGTAAACCTACCTGATTCCCATAAAGACTATTGGTATAAAGGTTTATTTGTCAAAAAATTGGCAAAATCATCCCCAATCAGAGGGCATAAGGTACAGGGGACCGCGGATCCTTACCTTTGAGGAGGAGTACATAGGTCGTTATTACCATGTCTTCTTTATTGTTTGTTCGCCTGGTTATGTGTACTTTTCTTCTGACATTTCCTTTTATTTCTTCTACATCCAAAGCCAAGAATCAAGAGCCTGCTCCTCGCAAAATTCAAACTACTAGACTTCTAAAAGCTTGGAGGATAAGAGATATTATTGCTGAAGGGGAACATCCCAGGTCTGCTATATTTTTACTGGAATATAGAAATACTACTTCCAGATTTATTGCTCATCCAATAAAAGTAATCCCTCATTTAGAGGTTTCAGGAGAAGGAATTGGTGGTACCTCTAAACCCATTGAGGTATGGATAAGGAAGAAGTGGCTTGGGGGAAGATCTGGTAGAAGGCAGTGAGGAAGGGATTAGTGAAGGCGAGAACATAGAGGAAGAGTCCAGCGAAGGGGAGTCCAGTGAGGAAGAGATGGCCCCTCCGAGAAGAAGAATCTTAATCCAGGATAATGATGAAGACGATTTGCTATCCAATAGGATGAAGTTCCTCAAGCAGAATATTGGAGACTCTATTCGTAGTTCCAAGATGGTGGAGAAAAAGAAGATAGAAGAATAAGAAAAGCGCGAGAGAGAGAGGTAAGAAGAGAATAATAGAAAAGGAGAAAATAAGGGCACAGGACTCGATAGTGCCTTTTATTGTTGCTATTGAGGGAGCCTCGGCGGCTGCTTCTCCTCAACATTCCCCTCTGCTAATGGAGAAAGACAGTTAGCCCTCAAGTCTACTCAAGGGCTTGCTTTGGTAAGTACTCCTTTATCTATACTTCTTTGTTCTATGTTTTCCTCTAATATCTCATGCTTATCCTGTGTCTTTTTTGTCTTACAATTTATATCTAACTATACTGTGTTGCTCCATGGTAGAGTTGAGCTATCACGAAGAAACTCAGAGCTAGATGAAGCTCTAAAGTCTTCCGAGAAGGCCCTTGCTGACATGAAGGCTACTTTTAAAAAAAAGAGGGAGAAGTCTTCTAAAGAGTTTTCTTACCTCCATAAAGCTTATGGTGTTGTTGTTGGGACAAGTTGGCAATGGCAGAGGCAAATAAAGGGATGGTCAGGGAAGTGGAGAAGCTGAAGGATGAAGCAGCGACCATTCAAGAAAGTGGATATAATAAAGGTTGGGATGCTGCATATGACGACGCCAAATGCCTGATTGCACATTTTCGGTGAGTATGTTTCAAAAAAGTCTAAGATCAAGCCTTAACTGTTAGTGGAGTTGTTGTTGACTCCCCCTCTTCTCCCAACATCATCTTGGTCGTAATCCTATTGAAGAGTCTCCTTCTTCCCAACCAGATTCTCAGGATGGCATGGAGACCATTACTCTTGCTATTGGTATTACACTGGTCAATCGAGAGGGGACCATTGTCTCAGCTAGAGGAGCTACCCCAGGTGCTGGTGAAGGTGAGGTTCTTGTCGATCAAGCTACTGATAAAGGGAAGGGGATCTCCACATCTGATCAGGTTGAGGCCTCCTAGGAATTTTAGGCCTTGTTCTTGTTTTTGTTCACCTATTGTATTTTTGCTTCTTCCATTCATCTATACTGGCATGTGCCTTTGATTTAAATGTAAAGCAAACTTTTTGTTCTTTCACTGATACTTGCTACCTTTGCTACTTGTTTGGCTGGTTGTAGCTCATTGATTTAGATGAATATATCCCTGCTAACTCCCGTCTAAGCCATATTCTTTGTCCGAAACATAAGCACTCAAGCGCACCGAGATTTTATAAGGATTTTTAAATCACTAAGGGAGAGAATCTAGGATTACAAAAATCAGTCTGAGGTATTTGCCAAGTTATAGGATAGGCACGAGGAGATGGAGGGAATTAGTGCTTATGTGCAGGAGGAGATGGACGCCTTGAAAGCAAAGCTTCTAGATGCATCTGAAATGGGGGAGCTATTGCAAAGGGAGAATTACGCTTTGAGGAGAAAAATTGCTCGCCTCAAAGAAAACACTCCATCTGGTCCTCCTTTGGTGCTACAAGGCTACTCCTCATCATCTACTTTAGTTGCTCACACTGACAATCGAGCTTCCAGGAGAGAGATTGCCGAGCTAAAAGAAGATGTTCGTTGAGCCTATGTGATTGTTGTTGGTCTTCAAAGGGATGTCACATGATTGAGACAGTTATTCCAAAAGGGCCTTAGGAAGGTTTGGGCTGATGGTTATGACCAAGGTTAGGTAGATGCCCCAGTAAGACTGAAAGAGGCCAAAGAATCTGCTTTTGCCAGAGGATGGCTGAACGTTCTTAAGGAATTGAAATTTCCTAAGAATTCTCCCTGTGGTATAAATATCAGACCGTTATCTCATCTGCTCTGAGAAATCCCTTCTCGAGGGATGACCGTTTGGTCCCAATAGATGTTATTCCAGTGCAGCTTATAGAGCCATGCCCAACGGGCTTTGAAGAAAACTTAGTTCCTCATCCTGATGATGGGCGGAGAGCTCGAGTAGCGGACTACCTTGCTCTTCGTGCTGGGCCATCATAGGTCTTTAAGTATTTCTTGGCCTTTTGATGTAAATGTAACCGTATTATTCTTAATGATAGATAAGCTAATTATTTATGTTTTAAGCATTTGCTGACTAAGTATGTGTTAACCTTACTTGTTGGTTGCTTGGCATCGGTGTTTGACCAAAAAAATACTTGATAAATCTGATCATAGTATAAGTGAGTTAGTACAAGAACTTTAATCATTTTGGGCTTTTTGACCGACTAAATGACATTAAATTTTTGTTATCTCGTGTTTGAACATTCTCCTAATCCAATATGCCTTATCCATACCATTCCGTCCACTTTACCTTTTAGGTTGTGTCGTCACACTTCCTTAGGCCTAAGTAGGGCGATGGCAAGAATGTACCTGGTTAATGGGTCATCCACTCGAACAGAATTTTTCAACCAACCTAAGTTGGTGACCAACCTTGAGTTGGATTTATTACCTAAGGATTCCCTGTAGGTCTTTTATTGTTACCGGATCAACTCAAGAAGATAATTGTGTTTTTAACAAATACCTAAGGAAGGTTAATCGTAAACCTTTCTTTATATATATATATATTTTAATTATGAATACAATAAGTATGTCACACTGTTGTAGCCATTGGAGCTTTATTACTTGACTAGAGAAAGTTGATCAACCTACTGTAATCCCAGAACTTTGTTATGTTTTTAGGGGGGGACATATTTAGAAAGGATGTGTATTAAAGTTTGAAGAAGAGACGTTAAACAACCAAGATGTTCAGAATGTGTCGGCTAATCGACCTGTATTGACTAAAATGATAAATAAAAGGCAACATTAGTTTGTAAATGACAATTTTCCTAAACTAATGATGCTAAAAAATAAAATATATAGAAGTCTAAAAGAAAAACTTCTTAAGGTTGGCTACATTCCAGGCTCTTGGTATCTCCCTGCCCGCCAGCGTTTCTAAGTGATAGGCCCTTTGTAAATTGTCTCTTATTATCTTGAAAGGTCCCTCCCAATTTGGTCCCAGTTTTTCATCTGATGGTCTTACAGCACTTCCGAGGATTTTCCTTGGGACGTAATCCCCTACTAGAAATTTCCTCGGATTGAATTTTTTATTGTATTTTTTGGCCAGTTGTTGTTGGTAAGATGCCAACTTAACTAGTGTCAGTTTTCGTCGCACATCACCTAAGTCAAGTTCAGTGAGTAATGATTCATCATTGAGGCCTTGGTCGACCAAGGTAGTCCTCATAGTAGGGAGTCCTGCTTCCAGTGGGATGATTGTCTTCATTCCATAGGCGAGCGCGAAGGGGGTTTCTCCCGTTGCTCTCCTGGGAGTTGTACAATAAGCCCACAAAATGTGAGGTAGCTCATTTACCCAGGCACCTTTGGCTCTTTTCAGTCATTTCTTCAGTCCGTCGATCATTGTCTTGTTGGAAGCTTCAGCTTGCCCGTTGCTATGGGGATATGCTACGGGACTAAAGTGGTGCTTGATGCCATGCTCCTCACAAAAGCCTTAAAATAAGCCACTTTTGAACTGCGTGCCATTGTCAGTAATGATCGTCCTTGGTATCCCAAAGTGGGTGATGATGTTCTTCCATATAAACCTCGTCATATCAGAGTCCCGAATGTTTGTGAGTGGTCCTGCCTCTACCTATTTGGAGAAGCGACTAACATATACTTGTGATTTACTGATGCGGTAGGCAAACGACCTACAATATCTAAGCCCCACTAGGCGAATGGACATGGGATGGTTAATGACTTGAGGTCGCTAGTTGGTTTGTGGACCATAGGGGAGTTCTTCTGGCACTTCTCACACTTGCAAACATAAACTCTAGCATCCTTCTGCATATACGGCCACCAGTATCCTTCCTTCATCACTCAAAAAGCCAATGATCTTCCTCCTACATGACTCCCATAAATGCCTTCATTAAGTTCACTAATAACCTGCTCGACATCTTCTAGGTGAATTCACTGGAGATAGGGGCCAGTGAAAGACTTTCTGTAGAGGTTTCCTTCAGGAGATAAGCAAAAGTGAGCAGCCTTGACCCTTATCTGGTGCGTTGATATCTTATTGCCTAGCAGTGTGTCGCTATGTAGATAAGTTGTGATGGGATCCATCCAACTGACTGTCTTTTCTATGTGTAGTACTTTCTCTACGATTGTCTAGTTGATGCCTGGTTGAGCAAGGAATTCTATCTGAATGGTTCTCCTTAAATCGGGGTCAATGGAGGAACTTAGATCTTCCAAGGTGACGGTGTGACTGTTCTGCCCCTGGGGAACTACTGAACATCAACTCTATCAAACTTTTCCATAAGTCCCCTAATAACAGCGAGGTAAGTTTCCATCCTCTCATCCTTGGTACTGAAGTCTCCACTTATCTTCTTGGACACTAGCTTTGAATCTCCAAATACCCGAAGGCATTTTGCCCTAGCAATTGTGCTTTGTGCAGGTCGACGATCAGTGATTCATATTTTGCTTCGTTATTGGAGGCTTCAAATCCTATCCTGATCCTTTGTTCGAGCACAGTCTTCTTTGGGGTAACCAATACAATGCCTACTCCTTTCCCCTGAAGTTAGAGGCTCTGTCAACGTAAAGGGTCTAGTCAAAGATTTTTGCTTCCTCTTCTGCTAGTTACTCAATTTCTGACTAGGTAGTAAGCTGATTCCCCGTGAACTCGGTGATAAAATCTGCTAGAATTTGCCCCTTAATTGTTATTCTTGGTTGAAAGATGATATCGAATCTTACAAGCTCTACCTACCACTTTGACAGTCAGTCGGAGAGGTCAGCTTTCCTTATCATAGCTTTGAGGGGGTGTGAGGTGATCACGATGATGGAATGAGCTTCAAAGTAATGCTTCAACTTTCTCGAGGCTATTACTAAGGCATAGAGAGTTTCTCTAGGGGCAAATAGCGTTTCTTGGCATGCAAGAGCATCTTGATTGCGTAATAGATCGGGTTTTGGCCTCCTTTCTTCTTGCATACCAAGGCAGAGCTCACAGCGTGGTCTGACATGGCAAGATAGAGATATAAGGGGTTGTCTTCACTTGGGATCATCAGTAAGGGTGGCTTGATAAGGTAAGATCTGAGCTCTTCCAGGGGTTTAGAACAGTCGTTGTTCCATACCAAGCCCTTATCTTTCTTCAGCAGTTGAAAGAATGGTCGACAACGCTCTGAAGACTTAGAGATAAAGAGGTTGAGTGCTGAGAGCATGTCGGTAAGCTTCTGGACATCTCAAATCGTCTGAAGGGGCTAGAATTTTCTAATGGCGTTGATCTGATCAGGGTTTTCTTCAATCCGTCTTTTGTTGACTAGGTATCCTAGGAACTTTCCTGACTAGACACAGAATGAACACTTGCTAGCATTAAGTTTCATCCGATATTTCCTGAGGATCTTAAAGGTTCCTCCTAGGTCTGAAATATGGTTGACCTTAAGTTTACTTTTGATGAGGATGTCGTCAATGTACACGTTTAATGTTTCTCCCATTTGTTTATTGAATATCCTGGTGACCAGTCGCTCCTACATTTTTTAGGCTGAACGGCATGACCTTGTAACAATATAACCCAATAGGCGTTATGAAGGAGGTCTTATCTTGGTCTAGCTCATAAAGTGGGATTTGGTGGTCCGACATGACTTTGTGTATCTTTTGTATTTTATTTTTATTTATTATTTCCTATTGAAAAATATAAAAATAATTTTGTTTTGTCTTTTGGGTTATCTTTGTATTTGGTTAAAAATTTTGTAAAACTCAAAAAGATTTTCTATTTTTGTGTATTTTAGTTTTACACATTTTATGTGGCATATACTTGTGTTTGAATCCAATATCCTCCACGCTTTCATGTGGCTAGAACTTTTGGTTAAGATTTGTAATCCTTAAAGTGTTCTTTATCATGCTTGCGTTGATTTGTGGTGTACATACGAAGAAAGTCTTCGTGTGTAGTTGATAGTAGATGAGCCCCATCGGTAGATTCCGAGACTGCGATGGATTTTGGAGTTATCAATTAGGAGGAGGTGGAATCAAGAAGAAGCGTCAAGGCTTGAAAAGGAGTCAAGTCGAGGAAGTAAGTCTTTTTTCTTATTTTTGTAAAACCATACCTATTGGATTTGTTGGTTGGGTCGTCCGAGGTTTTTTTCGTTGTGGGTTTTCCTCGTACAACGCGGTGTTGTGTGTTTGTTTCTATTTTTATCTTACTAAAATCACATCGATGCATGTGTAGGATTAAAAAGATAAAAATTAGTTTATTCACAATAATGGTGTAATTTTCGAGCCCTATTTGACTTTAAAACCCCTCATCGCTCCACTAGCTAATTCTAAACCTAACACCACTTTTAACCCTCTGCCAGCACATGGAACCGGGGTGAATGCCATCTTCTCAAAAGACAACCCAGATTTTAACCCCTCTACCCAGATTGTGCCTATCAAAATACCCAGCATACCTATAATCTCACCCAAACCCCTTACAGTTTGCCCATCCTTTCTCTTACATCCCACGTGCTTTGTTGATCAAGCTTTGCCACTCTTCACGTGATCCTGCATTGATGTTTGTACCTGATCAAAGCGGAAGGCATGGAATTACCCACAGTTCTAAATCAACTCCGAAGTTTTGGGTTAACATTTCCCTTAGAAGTGAATATCGACTATGGAAGGTTTAGCAGCCTGTATATGGTAGCCCGAAATTAGTCTTGAGAATCAGATGAATGGATGGTGCCTATAGATTAAATTAGTTTGGATGATGTCAAATAGACTATGTCAGAGGTGTGTCACCAGAAAGAGGAGATATGCAGCATCCTCGAGTCACTCACAGCATAAAAACTCTAGGGGCATCTAGTCCCTTCACTCCTTCATTTCCCCACTGAGTGGGAAGAATTGTATGATGAGGCTGCGAAGGTTATTGAGTGCATAGACTATTATTGGTAGGAGGATATCATCGACATAGGATAGGGTGATGATTTTGAAAACTCAAACGATGAATCTGTAAAACGTATAAATGCGGTGTGTGATATCAATTTAAAATTATTCGCAAGTTTCCAATTAAACCTTATTTAATTAGAGTTTATTTTTAAACAAACTTAAATCATCCCCTAAACATGCATCTATGTGTGTGGGTGTGTCAACCCATAAATAGATAAAGCATGTGACACAAATATTAAGGAAAAATCCCCGAAGGGTAAAACCTTTTATTTCTAGAACTTTGAAGAATTCACAAGACCATTGACTTACATACAACCTGATAATCGCCCACAAGTGTAATGCATGATGTCTTAGTCAAACCTCCAAAGCAACGTCTAGAAATAACGGCGGCTGGAATCTCCCGCAAGAACTCCAGGTGTTCATCAATGAAGAAGAAAATGGATTCTCCACAAAAGTGAACTTTATAAGAACTCCCTCCACAATAGCACGCATCTCTCCGGTTGTAGAGTTCTCCCCACAAAGATTAAACCACAGCAAAGTGTGTTCTTCAACACCAAAACAATTCACTAAAGCATATTGGGAGTTTTGTGAATTGTAAACAAAAATGGATTAAACCCTAAAAGAAGAAGTCAAAAAGGATTATGCTTTCATAGTTCTTCTATTCTGTAAAACGCTGGGACTTATTAAAGAAAACAAAACCATTTAATGAGTATTTGTACAAAATTGTGCCGCCTCAAAAAACGAGCTCGTTCGAATGAGATAGCAGTGTCGCTCGAACGAAGGACGCGTGTCATTCAAACGATATTGCGCGACATACCAATCTCGCTCGAGATACTGATCTCGTTGAATGACCAGGTCATCAAACAATATTATTTTAATATTCGCTCCAACACTTAGAAAAAATACTCATTCTCAAATTTTGTCCGCTCCAGCACTTAGAAAATATTTTGTAAAAATATCCCAAAAGCTCTAAGTGAAAAGTTGAGGTATTAAAAATATAACCTTACCAAAGTAAACTTCGTGGAGTCTTTTTTATGAAGAACTTGATTAATTCGGATCCGTCTTGATGTAGATGTATCTTGAATTCTCTTCGACGGTGTAGCGGTATATGACATAATAAATTGATAACATACTTATAAAAATATGTCCTTACAAATCTCCCCCTACGTCTATGCCGGTACATACATAAAAAAATAAGAATTATCAAAAAATAAAATGCCTATACAAATCTACCCTCCCATGAATAAATTTGCAAGTTCTCAAACTGTTCTTCAAAAATCTTCGTCAAAGCTTCTCAAAGCTTTTCTCATCAGGGTGTCCAACATCATGATCTTCAATCTTTGTACCTACACACATGAGATAAAGCAAAAACCATTGTGACGCATTGAGTTTGAAATGATATAAGAATAGATCATTAATGAAATCAAATCTCCCCCATAATATGATAATTCTTTCTCCCCCTTTTTATGTTGTCCCCAAATAGACAGATAAGAATAAAAAATCAAAACATAGAGTGTCACGACAAAATGCAATGCAAACATGGATCAAACTACGCACATGCAAAGGTATGTCTCAAAAATTTCACAAACTATTTTTTATTTTTCAATTTTTTATACAAAAATAAGATACTAAAAATCACACCATGGATTTAAACTAAAACAACCAAGTCATGGAAATGGAATGTATGGGTGTGAACACATTAGATAGGAAAATAAACTCAATCAATCATATGTGCACGATGCATACGTGTACTCTTAACGAATGAACATCAAAAGTATCCTTAGGTGTAAAAATTGTTGAATTTAGATGACATCGTCTTATGCAAATCAACAAATCAAAGTCAAAGTGATTTCCACACCAATAATGTCCAAAACTATTTAGCTCTTTTTCAATATTTTCAAGGACGTGCAAACCCGTTTAAATTCTTCAACCAAACTCCCTCAGATTAATATTTTGAATAGAGGTGATCTAAATTCTCAAACTTTGGAGAATTGGTGCAAAAACCTAATTGGCCCATAATTGGCATGAATTTCTTTTTATTGCCTTTAAATTTTTTCGGGCTCTTTTAAACCTCTTTGGACCTCGGATAATAAAATTTCTCAATTTTTTAGGTCCAATTTAAATGGCGGCTTAATCGCAAAGGATAAATATGTACCTTTCGTCCCTTCACCGTTTTTAAATAAAGCACACAAATTCACAAACGGCTCTTACATGCACCACTTTCTTATCAAGTTTTATCGTGCTTGGTTCATTTTAAGGACAGGATTGAAGTGAAAACACCCAACCAACATGTGATAAGACAAGCACAATAATCAAACAAATTCGTGAATGTGTGAAATAAAGGAAATCATGAGTCAAATATGTAGGAAGTAACATTTAATTACATCTTAATGACTCCAAACATTATAAAGCACATGGATGAATTGACCTATTGTCTCAAAACACTATCAAATAGTCACATGAAAAAATGGAATGATGTTGTGACTCGATCATACTAAGTGTCCATCCATAAACGGTGCAAACAAAATACAAAAGTCTTTTTGTATAAAAAAATGGAATGATGTTGTGACTCGGTCATCCTAAGTGTCCATTCATAAACGGTGCAAACAAAATACAAAAATCGTTTTGGATTTTTTCAAAAATTTTATATAAAAAAAATCTTTGTGTATTTTTCAAATTTTTCAAAAAAAGGAAAAACATTCAAAAATGATACATACTAGCAATAGGCAAATAATGTCATCATGAAAAACATCCTATGCTAGTAAACATGTCAAACCTCAATCGTTAGGTGCGGAGGGGTTTTCCAAAGGTGGTGCCAACTTATGAAAAACCTCCATCAAATCTTGTGAAGTTTTGACCAAAAACTTAACTTGCTCACCTAAATGTGCAAACTCTCTCATGTAGTCTCTGAGAGCATGTAAAGTATCATGTGTGGGTGCATGTGTGGCAGAAACATGTGTAGTAGCAAAACGTGACGTATAACCCAACTTATAGAAAAATTCCCTAAGGTGTCCTCTCCTTTTGCAATGGGAACAAACATATATAGGCCTAGGAATACCTTTCTCAAAAACTCTAGGATGCGCTCCCCGAATAGGAATGGGACGCCTAGGTGGGTTAAGGTGAGACTCACGTGAATCTAACACTAAACTGGGAACTGGCTCGGGTGCTAATTGGGAAGTAGAAACACCGTCATGACTTATTCCTAACTTATCACCTTTACCATTAAGAACCACCTTTTCAACCTTCTTAGGTGCGTTCTCAAAATTGACTTTGACCTCCCTGGCAAGTTCGAGATCACTCTCGAGTTAGGATACACGTGGCGTCAGACTAGACAACGTGTTGATCAAATCACACTTCTCCTTTCTTAAAACCTCCTTCTCTCTCTCCAAATCTAAAACCCGACGACCTAAATCTCTATTATACTTCTTTGTTTTCAAGGTATAGGTGTACAAATCTCTAAAGTCTTTTTTGGATATCACTTTCATCTCCACTCTCAAACTCGCTCTCATCTCCACTAAAAATGTGAGACAAAGTGGGTGTGCTCACACGACTCGAAAAAGCTACACACATCCCATGAGCTAAACTTTTATCAGACTCATCTCCCTCATCACCCTCATCACCTTCACTATCACTAAGTGTGGCGCGCATAGCAGTCTCTTTGCTCTTTCTCCTTATCCTAGTAGGACACTCTTTAGCTATGTGCCCTTTGCCCTCACACTCAAAGCACCTGATCTTATCCTCCTTATCACTATCTTTGGCCTCCACTTTCTTTTTATTTGACTCAAAAGATATCTTTTTATTTAAATAATTTTCTTTTTTCATTTTGAGAAAGTTTTTAAAAAATTTCACAAGCAAGGCCACGTCATCAAAATCAAACTCACCCTCAGAATCGGACTCACAAACCTTTTCTTTCTTTTTCTTAAAATTAGTCTTTAAAGCAATGCCATTATCCTTAGTCTTAATGGTGTTCTGAAACATGTCAATCTCATAGGTTTGAAGATATCCTACAAGTTCTTCCAACTTAAGTGATTTCAAATTTCCTAAAGAGTTCAAAACAGTGACTTTAAGAATAAAACGTTTTGGGAGAGATCCCAAAATCTTTTTAACGACACGCGTGTTATCAATCACCTCACCCAAATTAAAACTGGTGTTAACAATGTCCGACAAATGTGCATAAAAATCATCAAAGTATTCAGACTCAGAGATGGTGATAGTCTCAAATTGGGTGGCCAAATTTTATAATTTTGATTCTTTAACCGCGTTCGTACCCTCATGTGTCAATTTCAAAACATCTCAAGCCTCTTTAAATGTGGTACACGTCATAATTCGGCGAAACTCATCAGGAGTGATACTTCTATAAATAGCACTCAGACCACGGGAATTAAAATTAGACATTTTATAATCATCTTCAGTCCAAGCTGACACGGGTTTTAAAGTGGTGATATTATCAACAGTGATTGTGGGAGGATTCCACCCATTTTCAAAAAGCAAACAAACACTCTCGTCAATAGATTTTAAAATAGATTTCATACGAGCTTTCCAGTAGGCATAATTAGACCCGTTAAAAATAGGCATCTGATTATATAGGAAAAATTACGATTTTTCACAAAACTGATTTTTCAAAAAAATCAATATCACACAATTTTGCGAAAAAAAGGAATACGAAATAAATTAGTGCAACCGGCTCTGATACCAATTAGACGACGTGAGAAGTCAAATTGTATCAAAAAAATAAATCCTTAAAAAATCAGGATCACGCGATAAATTAGCATAACCCGCTCTGATACCAGTTTGTAAAACATATAAATGCGGTGTGTGATATCGATTTTAAATTATTCGCAAGTTTTCAATTAAACCTTATTTAATTAGAGTATATTTTTAAACAAACTTAAATCAGTCCCTAAACATGCATCTATGTGTGTGCGTGTGTCAACCCATAAATAGATAAAGCATATGACACAAATATTAAGGAAAAATCTCCGAAGGGCAAAACCTTTTATTTCTAGAACTTTGAAGAATTCACAAGACCATTGACTTACATACAACCTGAAAATCGCCCTCAAGTGTAATGCACGATGTCTTCGTCAAACCTCTAAAGCAACGTCTAGAAATAAATGCGGATGGAATCTCCCACAAGAACTCCAGGTGGTCAGTAATGAAGAAGAAAACGGCTTCTCTACAAAAGTGAACTTTATAAGAACTCCCTCCACAATAGCACGCAACTCTCCGGTTGTAGAGTTCTCCCCACAAAGATTAAACCACAGTAAAGTGTGTTCTTCAACACCAAAATAATTCACTAAAGCATATTGGGAGTTTTGTGAATCGTAAACAAAAAGGGATTAAACCCTAAAAGAAGAAGTCAAAAAGGATTCTGCTTTCGCAATTTTTCGGTTATGTAAAACGCTGGGACTTCTTAAAGAAAATGAAACCATTTAATGAGTATTTATACAAAATTGCACCGCCTCAAAAAACGAGCTCGTTCAAACGAGATAGCAGTGTCGCTCGAACGAAGGACGTGTGTCGTTCAAACAACATCGTGCGATATACCAATATCGCTCGAACAAGATACTGATCTCGCATGAATGACCTGGTCGTCAAAAAATATTATTTTAATATTCACTCCAATACTTAGAAAAAATACTCATTCTCAAATTTTGACGAAAGGATCCGCTCCAACACTTAGAAAATATTTTGTAAAAATATCCCCAAAGCTCTAAGTGAAAAGTTAAGGTATTAAAAACATAAGCTTACCAAAGTAAACTTTGCGAAGTCTTTTTGATGAAGAACTTGATTAATTCGGATCCGTCTTGATGTAGATGGCTCGTGAATGCTCTTCAACGGTGTAGCGGTATGATAACGAACTTATAAAAATATGTCCTTAGAGAATCAGAGTGCGAGGACTTCCTCTTTTGCAGATTTTCTGAACCATGGTATGACCCAACTGATAAAAAATTGAAGCCATGGATGGAGATCTTTAACTAAGATGATAACACTTTAGATGAGGAATGTAAGCATCTCTTCTTAACTGGTATGTCATTCTGGTCCAACTAGCTCAAGCCCATCTAAACCCTGCTATCCATTCTCTTCAATAAATCCCTAAACGAAGCCTCTTTTGATGAGGTCTTCAATGCTGTATTTCCTGATAATGAAATAAAAGAAGATTTTGAGTATCTTGTTGTGCCTTGCATTAATAACAATAATTATAATTAAATTTTTTATGATGATGATTTAGTAAATGAACAAGTCTTAATTGATCTTAACAAGGAAAATAATAAATAATGTGATCGTGTTAAAACTTATGATGATGATATCGTTGTTATTAATCACGGTTCTAATAGTCATCTGTGCGAGATTAGGATAGGGTACACCCTAAATGATCATGAGCGGGCGCAATTCGAAGAGCTTCTGAAAGAGTTTGTGGATGTCTTTGCATAGTCCTACGATGACATGCCCGGTATTGACCCAAAGATAGCTCAGCACGAAATCCCCACGTTCACAGAGAGCAAAGCCGTCAAGTAAAAACTTAGGAACCTAAAAAAATGGTCCTTTAAGGTCAAAGAAGAAGTGGTCAAATAGTTTAACATAGGCTTCATTCGTGTAGTCGAATAACCTACATGGCTTGTAAAAGCCAAAATCATGAAGAAAAGTTCCCATTGACTAACGGGATCTGAACAAGGCATCCCCGAAGAATGATTACCCTTTATCGAAATCAGGAAGAAAAGTTCGCATGTACATTTATCGACGGATTGGTCGGCTACAACCAGATTAAAATGCACCCTCACCACTAGGAGAAAATTACCTTCATCACCCTATAGATACCTTTCTGCTGAGCTCACGAATATTGGGGATACCTATGAAAGGGTATCCACAACCATCCTATATGACCTCATCCACAAAGAAGTCCAGTTATATGTTGATGACAAGATCATCAAGTTTAAGACTCTAGAAGGTCACATCCTTGCCATGAGGAAATTCTTCGAGCGACTGCGATAGTACCAGATGCGGCTCAACCTACAAAAATGTTTCTTCAACATAACTCAAGGAAAACTCCTTGGATTCATGGTCAATAAGAAAGGGAATGAATTAGACCCTGCCAAATTAAAGCCATACTCGAGATGCCACCACCGTAGATAGAAAAATAAGTACAAGGATTCGTGGGTAAACTACAAAACATCACTCGGTTCATCAACCAACTGATCTCTATCTATGAACCCATTTTCAAACTTCTTCAGAAGGATTCGACCAAATTTTGGAGTGAGGCGTGTCAATAAGCCTTTGACCAGTTCAAAAGACACCTCACTCGACCTTCGGTTCTCATGCCTCATTAGCCAAGTCTTCCACTCCTCATATACTTGACTGTCACCGATATTATAGCAGGAGCTTTGATGGCCCAGTACGTTGAGGAATCTTATAAGGAGATATCTATCTACTATGCTCGTCAAAAGATAGGTGGGTACAAAGTCAACTACACTGCCTTGGAGAAGTCATGTGTCGCCCTTGTCTGGGTCATATAGAATCTATGGCACTAAATGCTTGCATTCACCATCAGACTAATATTCCGAATGGATCCCATAAAATACCTGCTAGCAAAACCTACTTTGTCAAGTTGAATGGCCCGCTAATTGATGTTGCTAACTGATTTAAACATTTAGTGCATCATGCAGAAAGCCATAAAGGGAAGGGTCATCTTCGATTATCTTGTCAACCATCCCATCGAAGGAACCAAGGTTCGAGTCTTTGAATTTCCAAATGAAGACATCCTCTGCACCTCTCGGGAGGACCTCAAGTGGCAGTTGTACTTCGACGGAGCTGCGAACAAGAAATGGTATGGTATTGAGGTACTCCTGATCGCTCCCGATGACTCTCACCCCCCCCCCCCCTTACCATAAAACTGGACTTCCCTTGCACAAATAACATGATAGAATACGAGGCAAGCACTGTAGGGTTCAAGATCACCCTCAAAAAAGTAATCAAGCATATGGACGTCTATGAGGACTCTACCCTCATTATCGGATAAATTCTCAAGAAATGGAAAGTCAAAGATGAGAATCCCCTACCCTTGCACGCCCATCTAAAAGAGCTTGCCTCCCAATTCAAAGATGCCACTTACCATTACCCCCCTTGCTCAAACAATAACCTAGCTGACACACTAGAAACCTTGGCCTCAATGGTTGGCGTGCCTAAAGGAATAATAATATCCCCCTTTCTGGTTCAAAAATAAGATGCACCGACCCATTGTTACTACATGGAGCTCGCTACCGAATAAGATACGGAAAAGGCAGGGTTATGGTATTATGACATTTGGCTCATTATCAAACATAATAGGTATCCTCAAGAGGGAAGAAAAGAAAGATTGTGCGACCCTTCACAAGATCGCTGCCCAGTACATCATTTACGATAAAGCATTTTTCAAGAGAAACTTCAATGGAATCAATTTACATTACATAGCAGGGGCTAGAATTAAAGAAGTGATGCAAATAATCCACATATGGATTCCTGACCCCACATAAACATTCATATGCTTGCCAAGAAAATAATTTGTCAAGGGTACAATTGGACCACTATGATCCAAGACTGCACTGCCTATGTTCGGAGACGCCTCAAATGCCAACAGTTTGCTAACCTTCAACACTTACCTCCTCGAGAATCGTACAACATAACCAATCCCTGTCCCTTCTCTACTTCGATAATAGACACCATAGGGAAGGTTACTCCCAAAGCTTCGAACGGTCACGAATTAATCCTAGTCGCCATTAACTAGTTCACAAAATGGGTTGAAGTTAATCCATACGCGGTACTGAATGCAAGAAACGTGACTAAATTTATTAAAAAGAATATCATTTATTGCTATAGAGTTCCCTATGAGTTGGTATCAGAAAACAGACTCAACTTCGAGGCTGAGGTCACAAAATTAGTGGACGAGTATGGAATTCAGAGGCATAAGTCTTCTCCCTACCGACCCCAAACCAACGGCGTTGTTGATGCTGCCAACAAGAGCCTCAAAACCATCATCAACAAGATGACTGACAGTTGAAGAGACTGGTCCAATCAGATCCCATATGATCGATGGGGATATTATACCTCTATTAGGACGCCCACTAGGGCTCCCCCCCCCCCTCCCCCATTATCTGGTATATGGGATAGAGTCAGTCCTCCATGTCGAACTAAAGGTGTCTTCTCTATGTGCCATGCTTGAAAATAATGTCAATAAGGAAGACTGACATCAAAGCCTATACGACAAACTCTCACTCCTAGATGAAAAGAGACTAAAAGCTTTATACCACAAACAAGGTTACCAACGTCGGGTCGCATGATCATTTAACAGAAAGTTAAGAACATCGGTGTCCAAGAAGGAGATATCGTCCTCAAATAAATTATGAAAATCATTTGGGATACAAGAGGAAAGTTCAAACCTAATGGAAGTAGTCCTTACATTATGAAGAAAATCCGGTTAGGTGGCACCGTTATGCTCACAGATCTCGATGAGGAAGAAATGATGGGTCCAGTCAACTTGGACCGTCTCAAAATCCTTAATTTTAACTCTCATTATGCTACGACTTTTCTTATCCCCCTTCTATTCTAAAAAAATCTTTTCATTTCCCCCTACTCAGAACTACGTGGGACCTGATCACCTCAAAACACCCCCTTTCTAATGAAGCTCACAAATTTTCGAAACCCATAGAGGTATATAGACAAACCATAAAACACGCATAGGCGCGGTCCTTTCTTTCTCACAAAATGCTATTCTTTTCTTCCCCCTCAAACGATGGTGTCTATCATCATTTAAACGAACAAAAGGATTATGTACGCCTTAGCGATTGGTATAGACAATTCAAATACAAAATTCAATCAAAACACAAAACAAAATAAGTCAAAATCACTTTTCTTTTATTTATTCATGAATATGGCTATTACATGAAGTATCAGCAACAGGAGTAAAAAAACCACTCAATTCCTCACCCTCATACGACCTATAAATTCCATACTATTAAACTAGCTTCATAAATAATCCAAAAATAGACCAAACACCTACACAAAAACAAACATAAATTCCCACAAAACACTACATAAACCATCTTCTCAAAACCATATCCTCAGCTACCGGATAATCTCGCCTCATCATCATTACCTTCCCCTAAAGGCTCCCAAGTATCCCACTCTTGATTATTGCTTCGGATGTGCTCCGTGAAACTATATGCCTTAACAATCCTGACGAAACCACAACACCTTCTTCCAAGGTGTCAAATATGACAAACCATCTTTACCTAGTCTCCTCCACCAAAATCCTCCCAACCACTTATTTCCATAACCAGTTCAAAAAATCACCGAAGACAAACCCAGCCTCTCTAAAAAATTGTAATGGTCGGGTAGACGGCTGGCGGTGCTTCCATAGAAGCCCAAATATCATCTTCAAAGACACGATCAAGTCCTCCATCGAAAAGAAGTTGGTTATGCGGGGATGCATAATCTTCTCCTATCCCACTTGGCACAAAATCCGCTAGGGAAAATAGAAGGAAGTCTGGTGAAGACCAACCAACCACACATACCAGTATTCCCCTAACTGCAAAATATATTGCAAGTCCCCCATCACGGTACAGACTAGTGAAGGCATTAGGCCCCATGCTCCACAAGCCAGTTAACCCAGTTCTCTATTGAAGGGATGAAACTTAATAAAGGCATAGTAAAGAAATTAGGAATGCCTAACAAAAGGTACTTAGGAGGGGCCTCCAAGCACAGTCTCTTAGAAAGCCACGTGCATAGCATGACAAGGCTCCCCCGTAAAAATCCAGTTCGACCTTCCTTTCAGGCATCCAAGCCATTTAAAGTCTTCACAAATACCATAGCCACACGACTACAATAGTAAGATAACCACACTGCTATCATGGCCACCTGAGGGTCAGGCGTCAGATCGCCTATCACCAATAAAAGCCTGGCAGTCAAACCTAGGACTACAACTCCAACAAATTCATTGTCAGTAAATCCCTCTGGCACACCGAATTCATGTATGTAGGGAGAACGATACTTCCTCTATGAACCAGCGACCGAGTTGGTGTGGGTGAGAAGTGAAGCAACTCCGCTAAAGACACCCGAGAAAAATGGGATAAATCCGGTATAACTGCCATTACACTAGGGTTGAAACTCAACATCATAGAAAAATCCTCGTAGGTGGGACACACCTCGTCTAAGCTGAATCGAAAAACATAATTTTCACGGTACTAGAATTGTACCACTGCTTCCAAGAGGTTCCAGTTTATAGTATGATTATGCCACAAAGAGACCCGGCGCAGACCAAAGGTTTTATTGTTGACGTTGTTGAGGCACATGGCCTCTAAGACTTCAAGGTAAGAAGAAAAGGCTTTGGACACTGAAAGAGACATTTTTTAAGAAGAAGAAAAGAACAAAGTTGTAAAGAAGAGAAATTGGAATATGGTGACGAAAACACTTCCAATGTCTCCTTTTCTACTAAAAGATTTCACAAGAACAGATCATTCGAAACTCCACTGGATTCCCTGCTCCAAAAGTACCTAAAGTGCGTAGAAAGAACAATCAAAGCTAAGAAAGTGATTTGTACTTGACCCTTATGTCGATAGGCAGGATAAAGGGTATGTCGATCAGCAAACCCCCTTTTTGGAAATTCTCCTATTTCCTAATTTATACATATGTTTTCTAAAATAAGCATTTGCTCTAAAAAAATCAATCTTCGAGTTACCCCTCTGAAAATTCCTTATTTTTTCCTTTTCACATAATTTCTAAAATAAACATTTTTCTTTTACTTATCAAAAATTAATATTTGAGTCCCTTTTTTTATTTTATCTCCATATTTGCAAATAATGAAAAAACTCAGCAGCATATTAACGAACATATAGAACAAGTCATCAAATCAATATAACACCAAAAAGAAAATACATTTCTTACATATTTCTGGAATCATGACATTTCCTTATAGGTTCAAAAAAAAAAGAAAAATGAAAAAAATACATCGGGACGCAATCAAAATCCCTCAAAAAACACTCAATCACCATCTTCAACCACCATAACAGGCAATTTTTCCCCGACGATGAGCGGTGGACCCTCCACTCCTAGAATCGTAACTCTCATCAGACGTGGCCAGCGGCACCAAACAGGCACTAGCTGACTTCTTGACATACACTGACACCGACGCATCAAATCCTTGATATCCCTCAATAAGGTGGTCGAAACACGGATAGTTTACAAGAAAAAGGGAACAAAAACATCAAAATTGAGAAAGTCGGTAAAGAGAAAATAACGCATGGAAGAAGAAATAAAAAGGAAATAAATGACTATACCTCACTCTAGAGAGCATCCTCAGAAAGTCCTGATAACCCTTCCATCGTCGTATGAGGGCGGAGAGGCACCGACACCACGTTCCCATTACTCAATCGAAGATGATAAGAGGGAGTTGAGATATGAAGAAGCATACCCTTCCCCGTAGCCATAGTTGCGGCTCCTCTAGTACTATGGGCAGACGCTACCAGTACGCTGGTACCTCTCCCCATTCCAATCGTGGGTGGAGGCATATTCTCCATGTCTTATATTCACAATGGCATCAACTAGCTAGTATCAAAGTCGATATAATCGTAACTCACCATCATATTAATGTAATACGTAAGGGCTCTCCCTCCATTGTCACCACCCTAGCCTCATCAGTCATCTCCTTCACCTACCTCATGTACTCAAGGGGAATTTATAGTGGGACTTCCACCTCTCCCTCCATGATCTGTCACACCACCCTCTCCCCAAGGTAACGGACGTACCCAAACTCTCCCGCTAATAACCGCTTTATATATGCGTGCATGTCCATAGCCCCTGTGGTCCCAAAAGCCAGACTCCAGTGGTAGAAGGTCACCTACTTCCCCAGTAAAGAGTCAGTAATCTACACAAAAGCAAAATTTCTAAAAACTCAGAAAGAGATAAAAATCAAAAGCCTAACCGGGTTGCTCATCAAGACGTTTAGCGCTGCCTACACATCCTTCAAAGAGAGGGATTCGTTCGAATACTGGTTTGACTTCCTCCACATTACATCCCACAGAAGTCTCCTAGCTCTCTCGCCTTTAAGGACGCTAACCCCACGTTATTCCCTATCAACTCATAAAACCATGTCTGCAAAAGGTAACCCTAAGAATCAGAAGGGAAAGCAAAAAGACTACAAGAAAATAAAAAGGAAATTAAACTTAAAGATTACCTCCAGGAGATACGTGGGTCCGGTAAAAGTTTATCGGCAGCATTGACTAAAGTTATCCACAGAAGCATAAAGGGATTCCAGAGTGAAGCTCCCTCAGTCGTATAGATGAATGTCTAAGATGTTCCTCAAATATAGTAAAAACTAATGTTAAACAACGTCGCAAGTCGTCGCCACGAAAAATCCCCCTAGCAAAAGAAAAATAAATAAGCGAGCTGCCTCAGTCACCTGCCGCCCATCCATATCATCAATATTCCTAGACAACAAAGTCTCCTTTAGCATAGATATACATAAAGAACTCCCCGACATGATTCTTTCGACGTCCCCCAAGGCAACCCGCATCGTTTCCTCCATAACCTGCAAAGTACGGTCCACTATGATCTGCTGACCAACACCATCTCACCAATCCCCAAGTGAAATGTGTGGATCGTATCCCACCATATCTCACTCAGTACACATAACACCACCATAGAGCGTAGCATCTCATCCAATGCACCCCCCCAATATACCAAACTCGATAGACTCCACCATCCATTATACCACCTCAAGAAAATGGTCTTAAATATCCTTTATCCCAAATTATCCCCCGAGATCAGATATTCGAAGAAGCTATGTCAACCTGCAAGAAGTAAGGAAAACCCTTCATTACCCCAAAAACAAGAAGAAAAAGAAAGGTGGAAAACTAAAAGACAAATACTCATACAGCCATTAGGGTTTTCACCCTCTCTGAACGATGATTTGCAGGGTCCCACAGCAAAATCCTCTCGTGAGTTACCGACTCAAAATTATCGTGCGCATTCTCATTACCCAACGCTAGTGACACTGTAGCCCGCCATTCTAAATCCTCTCAATCATCAACAGACATCCATTCATTGTTATTATTGCCAAAAGCATGCACTGCTGAGAACTTGCAAAGAAAATGGACTCGAAAATGACTTTTAGAGAGAAAAAGCTAGAGATACAATCACTTGATGGTGTGGAAAAATTAAAAGGGCCGCCCCCTTTTATAGAAGGCTAGGGGGTATGTTGATCGGCATTCCCCTCGTCTTGCTTATCGGCATTGACCTTTCTCCTTCCCCGAGAAGCCAAGGATTTCATTCCTTATGTCGATAGGCACCTCTCTAGACCTGGCAATCGGCAGTCCTATCAAAATTTTGTCACGAAAATGTAAGAAAAATCTAAAAATTCACAAAAATTTCCAAAAAATCCCCCAAAGTCAAGGACAAATCTTCTCTAAGAAAAACTCGTGGTGAAGCACCAAACTAGTTAGAAACTCTCGTGAATCCCTAGTAGGATAATCAGCACTCAATCCCATCATTAGCATACTCCCCAGCGAAAGTAAGAATTTAAGGTGCGCCTGCACTAAAGTACTTTATGCTTTTCCTAGCGGAGCCACAAGTCAACACAGCCCCCATGAACTAAATTTTTAGGTCCTCATAATTGACCTCGACCCACAAACTTGGTTATCTCTCTCTTTAGGTCCTCGCGATTGGCCTCGATCATCTGAATTGGTCATCTCAATATTTAGGTCCTCAGAATCGATCTCAACTCACAAAATTGGTCATCTCACTTTTTAGGTCCTTATAATCAACCTCAACCCGCTTAATTAGTCATCTCAGTCCATAGGTCGGTAGAATCGACCTTAACCCGCTAAATTGGTCATCCCACTATTTAGGTCCGCAGAATTGACCTTGACCTTCGAAATTAGTCACTTCAATCCTTAGGTTCGCAGAATCAATCTCGACCCACGGGAGGTGAGAAACTCATATGAGAGTTCGATAACTAACATGCGTATAAGACTTGTTTTAAGAATCAGTTTTAAATACTTGCTAAATAATTTTTACACATCGGGGTCTGACTCGTTTCTTGTATCTCTTCTCTCTTTTGCTATATATATGTATTATATCAGGTGCTCAGCCACAGGAGTATCAGATTTAGAGATTTGGCTTGCTTGACGTGCTGCAGCTGTTGTGGAAGCTGTATGTCCTTGCAGTAGACGCATCTATCCTTTCCATTCAGTTTCATTTAGACTTCTTGTTTAGGGCATATGTCGCACACTTCTAGTTCTTCCATTAGAGATATTGTATGGTTTGGAGTTTTGAACTAGGAGGTTTTATTCAGTCTTATTTATTTCAGTACTTGATTCATGTCCAGTATTTATTTACATTCCTATGTGTGGTGAATGGTTTATATTTTAATATGGAAAGAAATCGATTTACTTGGTTTTATTAAATTGGAAATGTTTTGACACCTAGATTAATTTTATATTAGGTGACTAATATGTTAAAAAGTTTTTCGACAGTGATGCTGAGAATGAACCAACTGAATATCCTGTTTTAAATTGGTAGAGGACTGATCACCCTATATTTAATTGGGCGGGTGTCAGACTTGAGGGGGAGTGTTGGATATTAGATTAATGATACGTATTTTATTTTTAGGCCCACCTGTTTTGGGCTTAGGTTATTAGACTCATTTTGTACCTTCTCTATTATTATGTTTTTGTCTTCTAAACCCTTCCAGTATGTAATAATAAATACAATAATTTGGCACCATTATTGGTAAGCCAATACATCATTAAAATTATCTATTTTTCGATGGGCTATTTTGGGCGAGTCTCCATGGGGTGTGGAGGGGGAGGGGGAGGGGGTGGGGCTGCTAAAGAAAGAAAAAGTGTGATTATGTGTTTATTTTTAACGAGAGAGAGTATGTGGGTTTAAAATGAGTATATGTGAAGGTACATTTGTCTAAATATATGTAGTCCATAATGAAAAATGACTTGGTGCATTAAAAAAAGTCATTGAGATTTAATGCATCTTTGACCCAATAAATGAGACTGGCCTTGAATTATCCCTAAAAACAAAGAAGATGTTCATAACCTTTTCAACCAATATTTTTAAAGAAGATAACATTGAAAGGGAAGATTATATTCTGAAGGTGATTTATAGAATGGTTACTGAGCAGCAAAATGGGCTACTGTTAGAAATCTCAACCCAAAAATTTATGCTGGTCCAGATGGATTTTATAGTGTTTTTTTACCATCACTATTGGGATATCATCGAACAGGACATCATAAATGAAATTAGGTATTTTTTAACTGAAGGGGAGTTCCATAAAATTTGGTCTAGCACAAATAATTCCAAAATATAATAACGTGTCCATTTACGAGGACTTTAGACCCAACAGCCTCTGTAACTTCAGTTTCAAATTGGTAGCAAAAATTCTAGCATCCAGACTATCTCATATACTGCCAATCATCATTAGGAAGCCCCAAGCTAGATTTATTAAAGGCGGACAGATCACAAATAACATCGTTCTTGGCCAATTGATAATGAAAATGATAGGAAGGAGGGTTCGTAGTTTTAATGTTGTGATTAAATTAGACATGTCTAAGGCCTATGACAGAATATCTTAGTTATTTTCAACCTAACTTTTAAGAAAGTTTGGATTCTCATAGATATGGATTGATAGAGTGTGGCATTGTATCTCTCATAATTGATTTTCAATTATCATCAATGGTTAAAGTACGGTCTTTTTCAAGTCTTTTAAGGGTTTGATACAAGGGGATCCCCTCTCCCCTAGTCTTTTTATGATTGAATCTGAAGCTTTGAATATAGGTATTCATAATCTGATGCTGAGGGGTAAAATTGGGTCATTCTCCCATCCCTCAGGCAATATCCTTAATAGTAATCTTAGCTTTGTAAATGATAACATTATTTTCTACAATGGTAGCAAAAGAAGCCTTAAAAATATTCTTTATTTTTTGGGGATTTATGAGAAATCTATAGGTCGGGTAATTAATGCAAATAAGAGTTTCTTAACATTTCATAAATCAGTTCCTAAAAATAAAGTAAATGTTATTGCAGAGATCGCGGGTATTAATTACAAAAAATCTCCTCTGAAGTATCTTGGGTGTCTTCTTTTTCATGGCAAAAGAAAAAAATTATATTTTGAAGATCTGCTCCAAATTCAAAGAAAACTGTAAGGATGGAAGAGCAATTTCCTCTTTATGGCTGGTAGGAGGGTTCTCATTAACTCTGTTGTGACATCTATTACTCTTCATACTATTGATGTGTTAAACCCCCCGAAATCTATTATCTCCAAAATTCACAACTTGTTCAACAACTTCCCTTAGGGAACTAGTAAAGAGTATGGTAGAAAGTAACACTGGAGGAAGTGGGATAAATTATGCTTTCTTGTTCGTGAAGGCCTTCTGGGCTTCAAATCTATCCATAATTCATGCAAAACAAGTAGTATGAAGTTACTTTCGAAGATCAAATCAGATAACAGTATTTGGTGTGAGGTTTTCAACAATAAATATCATAATTTTCAAGATAATTCAAGATCAATGACTTATAGAAGAATGAAGCAGGTCTACGACGAGGTTGAGAAACACTTATTGTTTTAATTGGCAAAAAGGTTTTGTCCATTACAACTGATGGGGAGTTCTCTTTGAAATCTGCTTGTAATGATATTAGATTAGTAAATACTCACTCTATGATTTGTTCATCTTTGTGTAATTCTAAACTCCCTCCCAAAGTATCAGTGTTCCTTTGGAAGTGTTATCATTTTGTGGTTCCTATTGAGGATAACATCCAAAAAGTGGGGATAAAGTTGGCTTGTTATTGCAAATGATGTTTTAGGTCTTATGAGTCTACTGAACATCTTCTTATTTATGGTCCGATAGTAATGTTGGTTTGGGAAAAGCATAAATAAATGCGCTTTTGAGAATACTCATATAGATAGTCAATCTATAATACATCAAATCCTATCCTCTACAAAAGACTGTTTATCTAATGTCACTGCCAAATTTGATAGAATAGGTTCTAATAAGAATAACATGTCTATGTTCAATATTAAATTTACTCCTCCAAAAATGAATTATTTTATCAAAGTCAAATAGAAGAGCCTTTTGAGAGGAAGACTCAAACTAAATAGTGACGGGGCATTAAAAGGTAATACAGGCCATGTCGGCAGTGGTGGCATCATCAGATACCATGATGGTAACATGCACATAACTTATGTAGCTTGCGAAGGAGTTTCAACTAATAACTATGCAAAATGCATGGTTGTCCTTAGAGGTTTACAACTATGCATTAATATTTAATATAATGTCATCTAATTTGAATCCGACTCAAAGTTCCTTATTAAGATCCTTAATTACAAGATTAGTAAGATTCCCTGGAAATTAGTGGATATTATCAATCAAATCAGGAACATAGAAAAGAAGTTGGTGATTTCATATGATTATCATCGGAGAGAACAAAATTTTGTTGCCAATAATTTGGCTAATTATGGAATCAATTATCATTAACTGGTAGTCTTCAATGATGTGAGGGATTTACTTACTATGACTAGGGACAAATTCAAATTATACAAAGGTGGTTGCTACTCCGTTAGATCTTGTTAGGACTTATTCTTCAATGATGCGAGGGATCTGGTTTTTGTTATTAGCTTTCTCTGTTGGTTCATATGTAATGGGGTTACTTATTAAACCCCAATTTTCCAGTTTCTTCGCTATCAATATATTGGGCTCTACTATCGATTGGATTTTTTAGGTTAAAATCTTTTATCTTGAGCATGTTCACACCCTCTTGGAGAGGATTTTTCCCTTTTCTCTTTCTCCAAATTTTGATCACTTGGCTCACAATAGTATCTTAAAGCATATTTATTGTCCTCATATTTCATAACAGAATGGAGTGTATGAAAGGAAGCATAGACATCTTGTAGAAACTAGGCTTACTACGTTATTTCATGCCAAATTACCTTTTTTCTTTGGGTAGGCCTTTCTAACCGTAATTTTCTTGATTAATATAATACCCTCGAAAGTGTTGGGTATGCATTCACCTTTCTTTAGGCTATATAATCATCACCCTGATTAGTCTTCATTTAAAGTGTTTGATTGCCAATGTTATACTTACTTGAGAGGTATAAATAAAAACAAGTTCCAACCCAAAACATTTCCTTGCATTTTTATTGGGTATAGCACTCTACAAAAGGGCTACAGGTGCCTCAATCCACAAACAAGGCAGGTTTTTATTAACAGACATGTTATTTTTAATGAAAAACTATTGCCTTGTGCTAATCCTATCCAATCAGATCTTTTTATTTTGAATTGTCCTATATATACTCTTTTAAACAGTTTGCAAGTAACAAAGAATTTTCTTATGTCTCAGTTAACACGCAAACCACTCAGGCTGGTCACCCACACTCATTACATACCCATTTTGAGTTCCCTCTCACCTAATTCTATTTCAGACTCTGACGCTTCACTAAACATTATACTACCACCCAATTTTTTTTCAAAAAATAACAATTCTGAGCCTACTATTCTCTAAATACCACTTCCAATATAGATCTTGATCTAGACACCATGTCCATTGGCTCATCCTCTTCTAGCCAAAGTGCTTCAACTACTCCTCCCAAAGTGATCCATTATTCTACCCTTATTGGTATCCCTTTAACTATCCAACTTCTAGTGTCTTCTATCTCTACACCAACTACTCAAACCACGAGAACTCATCATATTCTCACACGGTCAAAGTCACAAGATATTTCTCATTAAGCTAACATATTTATTACAATGCCTCCTCTTGATGATCCTCATGATCTTAAATCTGATTTGTCCTAAACTCATTAGGTGCAAGGTATGAAAGAAGAGTTAGATGAATTAGCTTATAATAAGACTTGGAAACTTATTCCTAGAACCTCTAACATGCATGTAATTGGCTCAAAATGGGTGTTTTATACTAAACTTTATGCAAATGGATCTCTGGATTGATACAAGGGTAGGTCGGTAGACAAAGGGTTTAATCAAGTAGGGGGAGTTAATTATTTTGATACTTTCATTGTTATCATTAAACATGACACCATTAGACTAATACTTTATTTGGCTGTGACTTATAAGTTGCCCCTCCAGTAGCTAGATTTTTAAAACTCCTTTTTGCACAGTGTTCTTGAAGAAGAAGAAGAAGAAGAAGAAGAAGAAGAAGTGTATGTGCAACAACCCTCGGGTTTTATTGATCTAAACTATCTCACTCATGTGTGACTTTTGCATAAGGCAGTTTATGGCCTCAAGCAAACACCAAGAGCTTGGTTTGATCAACTCAACTCTCATCTTCTTCAACTTAGTTTCCTTTGTAACAGGGTAGATCCATCACTCTTTATTTGACACAGTGTTTATGGAAGTTCTTTTGTTCTTATCCATGTTGATGACATTATCCTTACAGGCACAAGTCAAGCTTTACTCTTAAGACTCATTGCTAATATGTCATGTGTTTTTATTTTGGGGCATCTATCTTATTTCTTGGGCATAAAAGTATACCATTTTGATGAGACTATATTCCTTAGTGAAGAAATTTATACACTACAATTATTATCGAATGCAAGTTTATCTGACTCTAAACCGACACCTACACCATGTATGACTAAATCAAGCTTTTGGTTAGTTGTCATACCCATTGTCTCCTCTTTATACTTCAAATCTATTGTTGGGGCACTCCAATACCTAACTTTAACCATACTTGATCTTAGCAATGCAATCAACATTGTGTGCCAACATATGCACGACCCTTAATCTAGTAATTTTCAAGCTCTCAAAAGGATACTAAGATATGTGTCTGGTACTATTTCTCATGGCATTCGATTTACACAATAGTCTTTCGCCTCATTATATTAATTTTCAGACGATGATTAGGCAAGTTGTCACACTATCAAAAGATCTACATCGAATTTTTACATTTTTCTTGGTTCCAATTATATCTCTTGGGCATCTAAAAAACATGCTTGCAAAATTAAGTTATGAGGCAAAATATAAGTCTTTTGTAAGTGCTGGTGCTGAAATAATATGGATCACCTATTTACTTCGTGATATTGTTGTTTCTTTAGTCAAACCTCCTAACTTACTTTGTGATAACCTAAGTGCACTATATCTTACTATAAATCCAGTTCTTTATGAAAGAACAAACATGTAGATTTGGATTACCATTCATCTAGGAACAAGAAGCTAAAGAAAGTACTGTCACTCCATTTATTGTAATCTTTGTGCTCAGACTCCCTTCACACTTCTCTTAATAAGGAATTTTAAGAAAAATAACCAAGTCAAGGAGGACCAGATCAAGATTACAAATATAAAGCACGCCCTCTCTCCCATTGAGTCACGTCAATCACATGTGCCTAAGAAATATCATAATTAGTTTTTATAGTTGTCACAATCCTAGTCAATCTCTATCACCTTACGTACTATATATATATATATATATATTGTACCCATGTAATCATTAAGAAAAGTTAATACAATAGAGTTAAACCCAAACTTTGTATTTCACAATTGGATTGGGGCCTGACCCTAAACTGTTGATTCCAATCCTTTCGACCTCTATCGAAGTTATCCATTCTAAGGTTTATGCCTTGTCTATGATAAAAAAATGTTCCTAAATTTTCTATTACATATCAGAGGGTCGTCTTTTATGCTAAGATCCTAGAGGCGAGAAAAAGATAGGGGAGCAAAGCTAAAGACAATTTTTTCAAACCGCTTTATTTTAGCAAAGTATCTAGCAAGATTTCTGACAAACCATTTGATCCTACTAAGATCTCTGGGTCTATTACTGGTAATCTCATTCTTTTAACATTTATATTATTTTATGACTTGATATCTGCTTCACCGACCTCACTATCCTTATCTATGTTTCCTCAGACGCGATGGTCAATGGACTTGCAATAGTGGGTGAGCTTCCTAATAGTTTAAATAAGGGAAAGGGGAAAGTTGTAGAGGTCCCTTTTAAATATCAATTCATTAGAAAACTCTTTACCTATAACATACCCTAGGATTATGGGTATACAAATGCCTATACCTCTACTAAAGATGCCTTAATGGACATGGTGAAGGTGAATTGACTTCTTGTGGTTGATACCTTAAGGGCTAAGGGGAAAAAGAAAATGAAAATGAGTTGATCCATATTATGGAAATGGTCTGTCTCCCTTGTTCTTCCTTTTCTTCCTCTTAATTTCTCTTCAAAATTTAGATTTCTCGTATCCTATTTATTTTGCATGTTTAGAATTTAACTAAGGCCGTAATGGCCTCAGATCAAGGGGGGATAAAGCATGCATGAAGTTTATCTCTTACACCATTGATTAGGAGCACAATAGGAGGTTATGGGAGAAGGACTTCAACAACTTGTAGATCAACCTAGGGGCCGAAGAAAATGAAAAAGTTATTCTGAAGTCTCACCTTTTTACCTCGTAGAAGCTCATATACCTACAAAGACAATAGGTTGAAGTGTGAAAATCCCGCCTAGATGTATCCTAAGTTATCTACCTTAGGACTTGTAAGAGTTTAGGATGAACTCCTCAAACTTTTGTAAAGAATTTTTATTATGGGTGTGTGAACCTCGGAGCTATTTAGGACCAAGGATTGAAAATTTTTAGAAAAAATACAGTGGTCTGGGGTGATCATTCATAAAGAATTTTTATGAGAAGCCCAAAATGTACTTCTAAGTAATTTCCCCATAGATCCTATATCTATCTATGTGAAGAAGAAATCATGTAACGAAGGGGATTCTTATTTGTACAAATGGTACTTCAAACTTGGAAGGAGCATGAAGAAATTAACGATACTTCTTTATCTTTTCAGTTATTCTTCTGGATCGATCGCTCAAGATCTTTAGTCTCTACCCGGACCTGATGAAAAAAATGGGATCACTTCTTATGGACTCATTGAGAATGATTCTGATTTAGTTCATGGCATATTAGAATTAGAAAGCGCTCTGGTGGGATCCTCACGGACAGAGAAAGATTGCAGTCAGTTTGATAATGATCGAGCGATAATGCTTCTTCGGTCCGAACCAAGGAATCCCTTAGATATGATGAAAAATGGATCTTGTTCTATCCTTGATTAGATATTTCTCTATGAAAAATACGAATCGGAGTTTGACGAAAGGGAAGGAGAAGGATCCCTCGACCCCTGACAAATAGAGGAGGATTTATTCAATCACGTAGTTTGGGCTCCTAGAATATGACTCCCTTATGGCTTTCTATTTGATTGTATTGAAAGGCCTAATGAATTGGGATTTCCCTATTGATCCAGGTCATTTCGGGGAAAGCGAATCATTTATGATGAAAAGTATGAGCTTCAAGAGAATAATTCAGAGTTCTTGCAAAGTGAAACCATGTAGAGTTTAGACACGAGATAGATCTTCCAAATAACAAGGCCTTTTTTTAATAAGCCAATTCATTTGGGACCCTTCAGATCCACTGATTTTCCTATTCAAAGATCAGCCATTTATCTCTGTGTTTTCACATTGAGAATTATTTGCAGATGAAGAGGTGTCAAAGGGGCTTCTTACTTCCCAAACAGATCCTCCTACATCTATATATAAACGCTGGTTCCAGTTCTTGAAAAAAAAAACATTTCATGGGTACTGAGACCTTAATACTAGTTTTGAGTTAGGGGTGAAGACCTTAGAACTTAGTTTTAAGTTGTAGGTACACTGCTTAAGACTAACTTATAGATCACAGGTTTTTGCCTCTATGATGACCTTTAGTCAAGGGTTTTTAAGACCTCAGGAGCCAGGGGTCATTGGACCTCATTAATGCTTGTGTTTATATAGTCAGGGGTCCTTGGACCTTATTAAGACTAAATTTACAATCAATGGTCCTCAAACCTCATTAAGGCTAAGTTCATAATCTAGGTTCATCAGACCTCATTAAGACTACGTTTGTAGTAAAAGGTTCTTAGATTAAGATAAATTTTTTAGTCAAGGGTCCTTATACCTCATTAATACTAAGTTTGTATATCTTATAAAAGGATTGACACTAAAAAAATATATCTGAAAATGCTACTTCTTTCATTCAAAAATAGATTGATTACAAAATATCAATTGTGCACACTAATCCCCATATAAGGTTGTTTATGTACTTAAAGTTTTCATTAAGGTTGAGGAAGAGTTAGGGTGGACTTGATATTCACTTATAGCTTATCCCGAGGTCTCAGTTGGTTATGTTGGGTCCTCAAACAGAGTCTTTAGACCCCCATAATGCCATTCTTCTATCTCTCACAGTGATGTTGTAGCACTCTCAGATTTTTTTGTATCCTCGAATACTTCTCCCACTCCATAGGGGGGTGGCAAGTGCATTTTCATTAATCTAGTGGAAATAATTATGCTAAATCATTAAAGGAAGGTATTCCTAGTATAACATTATAAGTTGAAGGTGAGTCTACCACTAGGAATTTGTTCCATAGTATGGTATAATAATCATCAACCCCTGTCGTTAGTGGGAGGGTTATATACCCTGTTGAGAAAGTCCTTTCCCCATTGAAGGCCGCAAGTGGTGTTATGAGAGGCAGGACATCCCTTAGGGTGAGGCTCGTAGCTTTCTAGGCTTTCATAAAGCTTGTATTAGATGAGCTCTCGATGTCTATGTGAACCATATGCTATTGGCATTCCCCATTGTCATTGTAACCACAAGGGGATCATGAGGGAGTTTGGGGATCCTGGTGAGGTCAGCTTTAGAGAATACCATCTTGGGACCTCCTTACGAAGGTTACTTATGACCTAGACTTGATCGACTTCTTTGAGCTGGTATTTGCATAAGGCGTATAAAGTTCCTCCACCTGCAAACCCTCGTGATATGCTATTCACATTATTAACTTTTATTTACCTTTATCTTCCTTCTCACCCAGATTTCCTATTAACTATTTCAAGTTACCCCTCTTAATGACCTCTTTTATAGCTTATTTTAGGTAATAGCATTCGTTTGTACCGTGCCCAAGATCCTCATAGATTCAATAATACTTTCATTTATCCTTTTTGTCCTTATCTAAACTCATCGTTCGGGGTTCATATAGAATATATTGAAGTTCCACGGTTGAGTATAACTCCAGGGTATCATTGACGTGGTGAAGTGTTTGACCCCAAGCGTTCCATTATTCGTACCTTTCTTATTTTTTACTTTAGTCATTCCAGGTGAGGTGCATCCTAGGTGAGATAAAAAAAATTCATCCTCTCTTATTGCAGTTATGAGGAGTGAGTGAAGTTATACGTCGTGATTGATATAGCGTCCCTAGTATTCATGTACTTTTGTCATCTTTCATGGAGATTAATCATGGATAGAGGTGGCCGCTTACTGAAATACCTCAGTAGAGCTTCAGAGGTGAGTCCTGCAATAGATGAATCCATACATATAGTGTCGTTTAAGTCTTCTACCTACACTTTCTCTTAGTTAAATTTCTTATCTTACTTCATGAGGGTCTCTCCTTGTTTCTACCTGAAGTTCAAAAGTGATGTGGATGGTTTGCACATCTTTTGAGCTCTTTTGGAATGGCCTACAAAGGACTTGGCTTTTCCCGTGAAGTTCCCTATGGTTTGTGGCTTGAGTTTGGAAAACCAATATCGGGTTTTTCCCCTCAATGTGGTCAGTAATTCCCTTGATAAGACTTCATTCGAAGTATCTTGTAGTAGCATTAACAATCAGTATGTTTCCATATGGTCTATGGGGTCTTTAGACCCATTAAATGGTTATATGTTTAGCATCTTCTATTTGGGAGGAAGAGCGTGATGATGTACATTATTAGAGAATGGGGAGAGGGTTTTTTCAAGGCCAGATTGATATTATTTAGAGTATGGTCCTAATATTAGTTGAGGGAATTGACCAAAGGTTTCAACATTTTCTTAATCTAAGTATCCTATGGTCTGATGATTCTAAAACCTTCATAAGAGTACTCTTTAGGGAGTGACAACCTATCCTGAGCTAGGACACGAATCTAAGACCTATGTGGAGGTGGGGGAATTCTAAGGAGTTCTTCTGTATAGTTTTCTCCTTCTCCATCCTTGATTTCTTATTCCTAATTCTCCCCTCCTTTAAGAGGATTGAGGAGATAAGCCCATGGGGACAGGCCCAACGGGAGGAGTCGGTACAAGATGAGGTATTCTTGTAATGATGGTTTCAAGTATGTCTTGGAGTTCTTTTTAATGAGCCTCTATCTCCTTTAAGATCTTGGACAATCTTGCATTGGTAAACATGGTAAACTTCTTAGAGAACAGATGTTCCCACAAACACCGCCAAACTGATGGGGATGAAATAGGTCTTGACCTTAGCCTCTCCAAATAAGCCTCGTTAGAGTATGAGGAGGTGTTCTAGAACTGAAAATATAAAAGGCACAAGGATATAAAGTGGTTCAACACCTCGTATGAGGTACATACGTATAACGCCCTAATTTTAGGTGTTAGTGCAGAAAACCTTTTTATACTTTGATTTCATTTAAGAAAATCCTCTTTTGAAATAAACATTCGCGTTATTCATTTGTGTCACAAAATTCATTTAAATTAATTAATTAATGATGTCCAACTTATGAAATTTATGGAAGAACCCTTGAAATATAAGAGTTTTGCAGTTTCAATAGAATAAATAATAACTAAAGTGGAATTCATACAGTCCTGAATTATTACACTCCAAAATTAAATTACTAGCATTAAAGTCAATTGACAAGAGTCATTATTCGAAATTAAATTACATAATTAAAATGAATAGTTACAGAGATCTAATTACATGGATAACTCGCATTTCCTTTCCCCTTATCTTTGTTGTTTTCTTAAGCTGGAGTACCTAGGGATTGGAAAATGGTGGGGTATGAGCGTGCGCCCAGTAGAAAAATACTAATAGAGTATAATGTAAAGAGAGATATTTTTATATATAATATATTTTAGCAATCATGAAATCATCCTTTATTTTATTTAGTGTTCTCATGAAATTTTTATCATAACCATGAAACTAATGTTTTGACTATGCAACTCGGGTGATGAGCCCAAACACTTAATTTTTCTTTTAATACTACACGAATCCCGTTAATTTAACCACTAATGTACTTTTACACTTTCCAAGTTATTTTGTAAACCTGATTTTACATAAATGAGTGTTGTTCTCAAATCATCTTTTCACTAGATTTATTGGGGTACCAATCTATGAGTGTTATACGGCTTTTCACCAACTACCACCATGCCGCAATATTCTCCTGAGCAGTGGTCTTGGGTTAAAAATTAAGCCTCATCCTAGGGTTCCAGGCCCTCCTTAAATTTCATGGTTACCTCTGAGTGTCTTTTACACGTTACATAATTGTAACCCTTTTTTCCTTTTTTTTGTTTCTTATCCGCTTTTAAGCCTTTCTCCTTTACTTCCTTTTATCGGCTCATGAGGCCAAATACTCGAGATGAAATTAATACTGATACACTTTATTTACATGTTTCATACTTTATGAGAAGTCCATTTTCGTTTCACTTCAAAACTCAGTATTTCACCTTTTGAAAACAACTTTATTTATAATTTCTTCTGAAACTTAATCTTTTGAGTTCAAATACCCATTTCTTGCATTTTTGTGTACTTTTCACTGTTTATGCACATTAGTAAACTTGAGTTTTATTCATTTTGTAAAAATGCGTCTTCTCATCTTTAATATGTAAAACATGAGTTTTCACTACACTAAATTCAACTCTTTAACTAGAGTCCTCTTAGTTTAGTGAATTTGCTCTTAAGTCCAACTTTTACATAAAATAACACTTTTGTACTAAAACATTACTTTTGTCAATTCAAGACTTGTAATTCAATTTATTTAACTTACACTTTCTTCCTTGTTTTTTTTATCTTTCATGTGTTAACATTATACTATTTCATGTTTTTACCATAAATATTTTACTACTTTCACAATTAGTCCCTTATATCATAATCTTTATGGATTTTCTTCACATGTGTTTGTTCCATTTCATGTGATTAATATTTGAAAAATTTTAGCATATATCTTTTCATGTTTTAAGTCTTAATTTAACATAATTTCAACATATTTAACCCATTTTCCTAACTACATAAGTTTACGTTGTGAATGTAAGGTTTTATACCCATAAAACTCATATATGCATCCTACTATTTCTTCAACAAGTTCAATATAACATTTATCATGAAATCAACAAGTTTTACATGATTTGTTCAAGAAATAATTAGCTTAAACATTCTTAAATTTACCCTTCTTTCAATATTTATCTTTTGTCCATTTTTATCACATATTCTTCCACATAAGTTCATACATACTGATAATAAGCATATGTAATCATGTGAATTATACATACATACATATATACAAACATACATACATACATATATATATATATAAAACATGTTTTGTCTTTAAACTTGAAAATAGAGTGTATAACCTCTACATCTTAAAGTTAATAACTTTAATGAAGATGTTTAAAACAACAATAAGCTCTAACATTTCTAAATCTAGCTCTTCTAGCAATACTATTTTACACCCAAAATAACATTTCTATAATGTTGAAAACTCTTGATAATGGAAGGATAATTGTGTGGGATAGCATGAGTGAACTATAGAGAGAATAAGAAAGATTTTGCTGAATGAAAATGGTGGAGAGAATAAGTTTTTTGGATTGGACTTAATGCAAATTTTCATTCTGCATAAATGGAACAAAATAGGGTATGTATCCCCCTACAAGCCACCCTACATGACCCTTACCTATCTCGCATGGTTCATACCCATTAAGGGTTGCTACCTTGCTACCTAAAGAGTCCAAAGATGGCTAGAAAGTGGTCCAGACTCAAAGATATACGTCCAATAACACCCCACAAACTTGCACACTCGAAAACCTACAATTATAGGCATTCTGTAGGTGCCAAATCAATTCGGTCCCTTATCCGAATTGATTCGCACCTGACAGGTGCAAATTTTTGTTCTAATTTTTTTAGTTCCTTATATATTCTAATGACATTATAATGCAAATATAAATATATTTATATAATTCATTTCGTATAATTTCTTTAATCCAATTTAAAATACTTAAATTAATTAACACGCATAACTCAGCACGAGACATTTTAAATTTTTTTCATAACACGACTTTATTAATTTCAATAAAATTGGATGTTACAATACGTCTAATTAATTTAAGTATAATTTTTCTCATAACACGACTTTATATAATTCATTTCGTATAATTTGTTGTATATTCGTTATAAAGCTTGAATGTTATAATGATAACTTGCCTTGGACATCATCCAAGGTGGTTTAGTAAAGTCTGAGGTCTTTATAATAATTATAGGGTCCATTAGGAAGGAATTGTTTGTCTTTTATAAGTATTACTTACTTACTTAACACTCACGAGACAATGAAACGAGCTGTGTACTATAAGGACCAAATTTCCAATTGAGTCTTAATGTAGTTTTGACTTATTCTCGGAACAAAACATGTTTGTGTCATAGATAGATTTTATATTGTCTGATCCCATGAGTCTATGACGTATTGAAGACGTTGAGACAGCTACAAAGATTCAATCATGTTGAAGTTTAATTGGTGCAATTTCGCATCTTCAAGGTTTAATTGTATTATGAGATCACACAGGTATGAATGCATGATGTTAATATAACTCGGAATTCATTTTATAAAACTAAGGATGTTATTTTTTAAAGGAAAATGTTTTTAAAATGTTTAAAGGTTTACACATAAGATAAAGGACGGATTTGTGTTGGATTAGAGTTGGTTTTAAATAAAACTCTTATATTAAAGTTGGAACATTTTGGAACTCTATCTGATGACGTCGTTCAAACAACTCTAGATGTCGTTCGAACGACGTGCCATCTCGCTCGAACGAGATTGCACCGACTTAAATTTTTTATTTAAGTCAGGTCCTAGTCCTTTTCTTGGTGTGCGTACAGAACATATTCACTTTTCAAGAAGTACGTTTTTCTGCACATGTTTTTCTAAGGTTTCAAAGGCTTAAACACATCCTTAGAGTTTACAAAGATCCGAGCTTTCATTAGCATAATTTTTATGTGATCCTTGCAGAACCAAGTTGAGTTTTGTTCATCATTGAACACTTGTGATTACTGGTTTTGCGATGGAGAAGCGACGAACATCGTGTTCAACATCGTAAGACGTATAAAGCTGTATCGATGGACACCGAGACATTCGTGGAGTCGAGTGTTATGGACGAGCATCGTGGAAAATAGAATTTATGTGTGGTTACTATTGAAGAACGGTAGAAAATTAGAACGAGCATCAAGACCCATGGGGATAGATTCATTGAGTAAGGCTAATTTGTCTTTATAAAACCATTATTCATAGTGATTGTATGGCTTGGGTCGTCTCAGGTTTTTTCCCGTTTTGGATTTTTCCTCGTACATCCGACGTTATGAGTACTATTTACTTTATTTTACTTGCCTATCACCTAGATGCATGTTTAGGACTTAACAAGATAAAATTGGCATAGTAAATTTGTTCACAACTTGGTTTGATAAAATTGAAAAAGAGTTTTCAAAAAGAGAAAGTTGATTTGCATTCATCCTTAACTTAATTTCGCATAAGCAAAGATTTTGATTAAAAAGGGGCATACAAATTGGTATCAGAGCTAGAAATATATTTGTATTGTGTTTGATCCCTGTTGCTTATAAGGATGAATTTTGGAAATTTTGATAGTTTTCGCACTCATGTTTTTTATGCCACTAATTATGCTTACTGGAAAATGCGAATGAGAAGTGCTTTAAAATCTATTGATGAGCGTGTCTGGTTAGCTGTTGAAAAAGGTTGGTCACCACATGTCACACGAGAGGGTAAGGTCACTAGTTTGAAACCATTTGAGTCATATACTGAGATTGAACATAGGCTTGCCCAGTATAACTTAAAAGGTCTGTACATTATTTCCTCACATGTCACACCTGAAGAGTATAATCGTATCATGACTTGTGAAACCTCGAAAGAAGCTTGGGATACACTTTCACTCACTCACAAGGGCACGAGCACGGTTAGGGCATCTAAATTGCAATATCTCACTACACAATTTTAGACAATTAAGATGTTAGAGAGGGAGACGTTTGATGAGTTTTACACTTGGTTGTCTACTATTGTTAATGCGACATTTAACCTAGGTGAAAAGATTCCTCATAATCGAGTGATTAAGAAAATTTTGCGATCATTGCCAAGTAGGTTTGATGCTAAAGTGACCGTTATGAATTCTCTTTGTATGCTTAACTCGTCGAAACTAGAAGAGGTCGTAGGTGACTTACAAACCTATGAACTCAATATGTTTACCTCCAAGCAGGTGCCAAAGAAAGAAAAGGGCATTGCTTTGAAATCCCTGAAGGAGGAAACTAAAGTTTCGAATGACGACTCCGATTTCGACTTTGAGGATGTCGTCTTTTTGGCAAGAAAATTTAAAAAGTTTCTTCAAATTCATAAGCAATCGAAAGATGCCAAAATTTTTGAGAAATTCAAGAACAAAGGATACTCCGCCCCTGGGGATAAAAGTGAGAAACCTAAGAGAGATGAGTCTGATAGGTGTTTCGGGTGTGAGGAGTATGGTCACAAAGTTAAGGAGTGCCCCACTAGACTTAAGAAAGAGGAAAAGCAACCAATTGCATATGCTGCCACCTTAAGTGATAGTGAACCGAAAGAGGGAGGGGAGTCCCCCATTGAGCGTAACTTTCTAGCGTTTATGGCATGTCATGTGAGCGACGACGATATATCTTCCCACAAGGGTACTCATGTGCATGACACTTTCGAGGTTGTTGAGAGTTTTTCCTGAGAGGGTGAGGGTGATGAGAGTGAGGATGAGGAGATCGATGTAGGAGAGTTGCAAGTTTCATTTCGAGAGTTGTTTGAGGAGACGGTGAAGGTTAAAAAGGCTAACTTGAAATTGTAAGCTAAGTTGAAATAACATGCCATAGAAAATAATGATGCATTAATTTAGAATCTTAGGGTACGATAGAAGAAGCTTAGGGAGAAGCTAGAGTACGTCGAGAAAGAGAGAGACACCCTTAGAGGTTGATGGAGGCTTTAAAAAAGGAGGTGCTAGAGTTTGAGGAGTCTAGGAGTCTACTCGAGTCTAGGATTAAGGAGTTGGAGGAGAGTTTGAGAGACTCGTCTAGAATTAAGTTTGACTTGGAGGCTAGAAGTGAGAAACTGGATAGGATGCTAGGCACTGTCCAAGTTAAGGCAGATAGGGGTGGTATTGTCTTTGATGATCGTGTTGTTCCCATCCCCCCCCCCCTCCGCATGTATGAGAGAGCCACACAGGAACGTTAGAAAAGGTCCACACGTAGGTCACTTTACATACCATCGTTACTCTTGCACATTTTGTGGTAGGAAAGGTCACCTTAGAAAGTTTTGCTATGACCTTAGGAATGCTCCTCGAAAGTTTAGGAATAAAGTTTCCCCGATTCCCCCCACCCTCATGCGTCGTTACACACCTACTTGGGTTAGGAAGTCGTATTTGGTAGCTTTAAGAATAAAACTTCATGGTTCTCATTTGGTTTCACTTGATTCTTCTCATGCTAAAACTAAAGGTTGAGTGTGTTACCATATTTATCATTTAGTATTATATTTTTTCATTTATTGCATCTTATTTGAAAAATAAAAAAAGATTTTATTTTTGATAAAAATTTTGACAAAGACAAAAAGATTTTTGGTTTTTTGTGTCATAAGTTAACATGTTTAATATGGCATACTGGTGTGATTGGACCCCTTCCTTCTATTATCTATGTGGCTAGGACATTTGGTCATTATTATTGATGCTTAGATTGATCTTAACCATTGTATTATGGGGTTGTTTTGAAGTTTATTTACGCTTTGATTCGACTTTGTATATATGCCATCCTTGCACACATGCACGAGTTTATATGAATGTTTGGCTACTCTTGCATATTTGAGTTTGTTGAGACGTTCTTATCTCAATTTTTTCATCTATGCGTACGTAGACATAAGGAGGAGGTGTGCATGTAATAACCGTTTACCCATGAGAATTTTAATTGAAAACATGATGAGTGTACGGGAAAGGACTACGAGAGTGTAAAATTGACTCTTCGTGAAAGCCACCGTTTAAAAGAGCCCCGGAAAAATCAAAAGGCAATAAAAAGAATCATATGCCAAAAATGGGCCAAATTAGTTTAGTTAATTTAAAAGATAATATGATATATATTTGAGGGAGTTTGGTTGGATTAAAAATTTAAACGGGTTTGCACAAAGAATCATATAGTTGAAAAATCGTGTCATGATGCTATTGTTTGTAGAATCGTCAAAATTATGGAATCGTGTGCATGATGTTTGTTTAGTTCATTAAGATTATACTTTAATTGTCACATATGGCCATAATAAAGTTTTATGATAGATTGGTATTAATTAGAGCTTCTTGATCGTTTCGATGTGTTAGAATAATGATTCATTTGTGTTAGTTCACACCCATACATTCCATGTTCATGTTTAGGCACATCGATACTATGTTGGCATGTTACTCATACTTGTTTTGTTTTTGAGTTTTCTATGTTTTACTCCTATTTCGCAGTTTTGAGCCCCTTCCAGTCAGTATTTTATGGAAATTTTTTCACTGAGCAGCACTGTTTAATTTTCTGGGGAGACTGTGAAAATTTATCAATATCATTCTAACGACATAATATTTCATTCGAGCGATGTCGTTTGTCGTTCGAACGACATCCCTGGCTCATTCGAACGACATCCCTGGTTGACCAGTTTGACTTTTGTTGGTTACTTTCTATTTCAGTACCCTGTTGCATATTGATCCATATTTTTGGTACTGGGTTTCTGTTTATGCAGGCTACTATGATCATTGACATATTTTGCTGCATTTTATTCATTTAATCACACCTATTTTGATTGCTATATTTTTTTGTGTGATTCATTGATTGCTAGCTACTGATTTGACATTTCTTGATCATTTATAGCCGGTTGTTTCATGATTCTCTAACATATTATGAGTTAATATAATCAAATTATTTTTTTCACATGCTAGATTTGTTTATCTTTTCACCGGATTTTCTATTCGAGACAAAAAGGGGGAGAGATGTATGTGATGTAGGGGGATATTTTTGTGAGTTTTATGTTCACATATTAGTATCATGTTAACTCATATAACAAATGATTCGATTTTAAAGTTTCATATTAATTTATATCATTTGTTCCTCCATACTTCACTAGGTATTTGTCTGTTTTATGTGTGCAGGTGTGCTTAAAGAGAATTGAGATTTCAAGTCTACATCACATTCAGACATTCGAGATAGTTTTATGCTTGACGGTCCATTGTTAAAGAACCTTATCCTATATTGATGATGTATTTTTCATTTTGAGTTTTATGGAATGGGATTTAGGCGCCATACGGCTTGACGACCCAGCCTAGGCAGTTCACTGTTGGTTTTGTCCCGGAATAGTCAAAGGGGGAGATTTGTAAGGACCGAATTTCCATTTGATTCTTAATGTAGTTTTGACTTATTCTCGAAACTAAACATGTTTGTGTCATATATAGATTTTATATTTTCTGATCCCACGAGTCTATGACGTATTGAAGATTTATTGAAGACGTTCCGGCAAAGCTACAAAGATTCAATCATGTCGAAGTTTAATTGGTGCAATTTCGCATCTTCAAGGTTTTATTGTATTTTGAGATCACACGGGTATGAATGCATAATGTTAATGTAACTCGAAATTCATTTTATAAAACTAAGGATGTTATTTTTTAAAGGAAAATGTTTTTAAAATGTTTAAATGTTTACACATCAGATAAAGGACGGATTAGAGTTGGATTAGAGTTGGTTTTAAATAAAACTCTTATATTAAAGTTGGAAGAGTTTGGAACTCTATATGATGACATCGTTCAAACAACTGTAGATGTCGTTCGAACGAGATGCAATGTCATTCAAACAACGTGTCATCTCGCTCGAACGAGATTTCACCGACTTAAATTTTTTATTTAAGTCAGGTCCTAGTCCTTTTCTTGTTGTACGTGCAGAACATATTCACTTTTCAAACAGTACGTTTTTTTGCACATGTTTTTCTAAGGTTTCAAAGGCTTAAACACATCCTTAGAGTTTGCAAAGATCTGAGCTTTCATTAGCAAAATGTTTATGTGATCCTTTTTGCACCAAGTTGAGTTTTGTTCATCATTGAACACTTGTTATTTCTAGTTTTGAGGTGGATAAGCGATGGACATCATGTTCAACATCGTACGACATTTCAAGACGTATCGGTGGACACCGAGATATTAGTGGAGTCGAGTGTTGTGAACAAGCATCGTGGAAGACAGAAATTATGCGTGGGAACTATTTAAAGAACAGTAGAACATTAGAAGGAGCGTCAAGACCCGTGGGGATCTAATCGTTGAGTAAGGTTAATCTGTCTTTGTAAAACTATTGTTCATAATGATTGTCTGGCTTAGGCCGTCCGAGATTTTTTTTCGTTTTGGGTTTTTCCTCGTACATCCGGCGTTGTGAGTACTCTTTACTTTATTTTACTTGCCTATCACCTAGATGCATGTTTAGGACTTAATCAAGATAAAATTGGCATAGTAAATTTGTTCACAACTTGGTTTGATAAAATTGAAAAGGAGTTTTCAAAAAGAGAAAGTTGATTTACATTCATCCTTAACTTAATTTCGCACAAGTAAAGATTGTGATTAAAAGTGGGCCTACATGTACACTAACCAATATACTCAGTGTATAGTCTAAGAGTTATAAAGGGTCCATCCCCTTTTTAAAAATGCTAAAATAACTTTCTTAACACTTGTTCTCTAATAAAAAACCTTGGATTTAATCGATGTAAATTTTCCCAAACATCCTTTAAATAGCCAACTGATAGGAGCCACTCAAAAGTGATAGGTAAAGAATGGACGATTATAATTGAGATCCGTCATAATAATTGATTGGTGTAGTATTATAATAAAGTCTTAAGGTGAGTGGTGATGGTCGTTAGGAGAATCGTGGATAATGGGATTGGTAGAACAGTGTTTGTACTTCCTATCATCCTGTCAGATTGATCTGTGGAGCTTGGCAAGCCCTTTGAATGGCCTCGCTAGAGCTAAGGTCAAAATTTTGGTCCATTAAGGTCATGTTAACTGTTTACAAATGGGCATAAGCCTTATTGGTACCTGTGAAGAACAACGGGGATTGATTCCTTCCTATCGAATCTCCTCAAGTCCATGTAAATTAACAAGGTGCATTGAAACCCCTTTATTTCAGTTTCAAGATCATTATACCACCTTTAATTCCATAATTGATCGGAGCAGAAGGTTCCTAAGGTCATCCCTTATCATAAGGGATTTGTATTTAACTTTTGAGGTATGTGGTGGTCCTATACACTCAATATAGCTTTAGAGAGATCTTTCGAGAGTCATATATGTGGCTTGTAGGCATGGGACTTCAAATGGATCAATGGGATAAGAGGTTGAGGTTTTCTACCCATATCTTGACCTGGGCCAGAAGCTAGTGGTCCTCTTATAATGATTTGAAGTCGAAAATAATATTGGGTATTATCCAAAACAAATTATTAGTCATACAAAAGTGCAATAATTTATTTTATTAAAAAACTTTATGTACATATAAAATAATTTATAAAATACAGGATCACAATATCCCAAATAATTGATTTCAAATTTGCTTAAACATTAAAAAAACCTTAGCTTTTAAATTGAAACCCTGGCATTGAATATTTGAATGAATCTTTTTTTTTCTTGAAACTTGATATAAATAGATTATAAAGAATAATATAGAGGTGAGAGTGAGAGATTAAAAGGTAACAGAGAGGAGTGTGAGTTTGTGTGTGTGTGTATGTCTGAGAGAGAGAGAGATAGTTTTGTTAAAATGACAAAGAGGGAGGGTAAATTGCCTTTTCCTTTTGGGCTTTAGGGGGTATGATAGTGAGAGATTTTAAGTTAGGGTATTTATTTCGTCCTATTTGTAAGTGGGATAAGTTTCTTATTTGGGACCTTTTTTAAAAGGACTAAGTGTTTTATTTTAGGCATATCCTAAATTGATCAAGTTTTTATTTTTAGCACATTTAAGCTGTTAATTTAAGTTATTATGCCTAGAATTTTATGTATACATATAAAAAAAAAGATTTGGGGTCCTAACTATTTGGGGGTCCTCGGCGGCCTACCCCACTTATAGCCACGATCGGTCCTGATCATGTGTATCCAACTAAGTATGATTAATTTAGGATTACTTTTTATTTTTTATTTCTTTTTAATTTTCTTATTCGGTGTTGCCCTGATATATTCTTATTGTTGAGAGGGTGGTTGAGTGGAGAGATTTTGTGAACACGAGAGCTCTTCATTACATACCCTCACTTATTAATATGGAAATAGTGGATGTGCCAATGGATATGAACGCTTTCTTGTTGTTATTACCTTATCAAAAATCTATAACCATCGTAAGATGATCATTATCACAATCAGTTGCATTTAACATCATGTAATATAAAATAGCAATGTCTCTCATATTTTCCTTTTTCGACATGTATAATCAGTCATCTATAGTGAATAAGGGTAAATTTATTTAACAAAATAGTTAATCTAAATATGGTTGAAGGTGGACAGTATATTTCTGGGGAATGATATTATAAAAATTTATTGCCCAAAAAATTTAATTGATCACGTTACCTTTTCAGATCATGTAAGTGATCCAAAGTAGGAGAATGATTTTATAAAAAAGATGATGTTCCACATCTAAATTTTTTATAGAATATGTTGTAGGCTTTATATATTCTATTATATGATCCATTCAAACTAATATATGTGTGTGGGCATCTACTGAGATGAAAACTTAATTAAATATGGGAGAAATCAATCTATTTATCCTCTTTCCTTCACAAAACAATTTTGAATTGTGTTTTCCTCTCTCTCTCTCTCTTTCCCTCTCTCTCTCTAACCCTTAGATGTGATAATACAGCTTATACCCCTTCCTTAGACCCATATATATAGGTATATGAAATGGGCTTGGGCCAATTAGGGTTTTTAAAGAGTTCGGGCCTGCTACTTGGGTAAATTGACTATATTATGGACCCAAGCCTAATAACTAAATTGGCTTCCAAATGAAAATTTAAAAATCCCATACTACTTCTCGTAATTTATCTACTTTAATGTTTAATTCTAATTAATTACACTGAATAATTAAAATTTCACTCCAATTTAATTATCTCATAATTTCTTAAATAACAAGATCTTGTTTGAAAGATAAATGGTACATAATGTGATTCCCCACTTAGAGCGTACAATACTAACTTTGTGAAATTCAATTCATCGTTAATCAATTTTCACCTATATCTTATTTATTACTCGATCTCAAACTTAAATTATTTGATAATCTATCGGATTATAAAATAATCCACTCATTAAGTTTACTCGTAGAATCCAAACTTACAAGTTTATTAATGGGGTATCGCAATCCAGGATATCTCCCCACACGGATTCTTCTAAAATGTGATCTCTGACATGTCCACATAATGATTATCCAAATTGAGGAGATTTAGACCCAATAAAATGGATCGCATCCATAACAATCAAAGAAACAATTTTGAGGAAATTTTAATCCTCGTAATCATTGGGATTGAGAATTTTTTTCACCATTTTCAAACATTATGAGATTGTGCAAGTCTAATCTAGTCAAAACCTAGACTTAAATCTGACCCTTAACCCGTTAGATACATTTCTGACTTCTCGGTATGATCTTATTTGAACTATCAGACCAGTTGTAAAACCATCAAATAGGTTTCCATAGTCAAGATAAACTACCAAGATCGTACTCGCATCTTTAGTGATAGAATGTTAACTTCCTTCCTAGGTTGTGAATAGTTCAAATCAAGTAAAATCGTAATTCTAATCTTCCACGATCAGGCCAACCCCAACTATTCAAAATTCATAGTAAATTCATATACTGATAGATATAATGCATTGTAATAAACATAATTCTCATTTCCAAATGAACATGACATGTCTTTATTAATAAATAAACTTCTTAATTGGTTTTGATAATAAAACCCCAACAATATCCCGTGTAGTTTTAAATTGATGTTCCTATGCACTTAACACACATTCTCTCTATGTGACTATTAAAATCCTTAATTTGTAAGCTCGTTGTAAAAGGATTCGCCAAGTTGTACTACGATGCAATCTTGGTCACGATGAAGTCTCCTATTTGCACAATCTCTCATATTTAGTGATACTTGTGCTCATTATGCTTAGATCACTTATAAATCCTTAGTTATTTTGAGTTAGAAACTAATAATCTATTGTAATAGTAAAGTGTAATACCCTAATCCACTTAAGGAAGCACGCACAAATAACTTGGGAAGTTTTAGAGCCAAACCGCCTCATTTGCTTCCTCTTAAGCAAAAATATATATGGCTTTTGTGGTTGAATCATAAATATAGGATTGCTTGATACTCCTCCAGTTTATTTCTCCATATCCTAAGGTAAACACATATCCTGAGGTTGATTTCCTACAATCCTTATCCAATTGAAAGTGTGAGTTTATATACCATAAAGATACAAGACTATTCGTTGAGTAAACCAACACATAATCTCTAGTCCATTTAGGTAGTTAAAAATGTGATTTACTGTAGTCCAATGTTCCTCAATCGGGATAGACTGTAATCTATTGACCATGCCAATGATAAAGCATATATATGGTCATGTACATAGCATATCATAGCATACATGAGGTTGTTTACCGTCGAAGCATAAAGTATACTCCTCTACCTCCCTATCTGATAAGGTATCTTAGGAAACTAATTCTTTAACATAGTGATTCCATGCCTGAATGGAATAAATCCATTCTTAGAATCTTGCGTGATAAATTTTGTGAGCACATCATCGATATAAGTGGCTTGGGATAAGCCCAACATCCTATTTTTTCAATCGCGAAAAATCTTGATTCTAAGGATATGACTAGCTTGTCCTAAGTCCTTCATATCGAACTAACTAAACAACCACACTCTTATACTGGATAAAACACCCACATCTTTCCTGATTAAAATAATATCATCCAAATAAAGTACCAAAAATACACCCCATTTTCGTCATGCTTCTTATACACAAAAGTTTCACTGGACATTAATCAAAATTGAAATATTTGATTTATTAATAAAAACGGATGTTCCAAGACCATGACACTTGATTAAGTAAATAAATGGATATCTTAAGTTTTCACACCTTGTTTCCTAGATACATTATATGAATCATTCAGGTTGCACCATATTGATACACTTATCAAACTAATGTTCAAAAACACAACCTTGACATCTATTTGCCAAATCTCGTAATCGATATTAGCCATAATGGATAAAAGATTCCATATAGACTTTAACATGGATATTGGTGATAAGGTTTCCTCATAATTAATATCCTATTTCTAAGTAAACCCTTTCGCAATAAGCCTTGTCTTGAAGGTTTTCACCTTCCAGTCTACCCCTATTTTCTTCTTGTAGATACACTTGCATCTGATGGGTTTTATCCCATATGATAAGTCTATAAGCTCCCAAACCTAATTCGAATCCATCTTGGTATTCATAGACTTAAGACAAATCTCATAGTACTTGTCTTGGAGTGCCTCATTATAGCTCCTAGGATCCGACTCGTGTTCCCCTAGAATCTCATCGAAGTGTTCACCCATATACACTAACCTTTCAGGCTGATACATAACCCTCTTACTGTGAAATGGCTCCACTTGTAGCCCAATATAATTGACAAATGTATCCTAATCATTGGTAATACTCCCGCTACTATTAAAAAGTTTATTATTAATATTAGGTTGTATTTTGTCATGTACAGGTGGTTCAAAAGAGATTACTTGGCCTTTCCCTCTTAGCTCTTATAAGATAAACTTTCTCCTGGGTTTGTGGTCTATTATATAATCTTCGTCTAAGTGTCAGACATTTCTGCTAATAAAAAACCTATTGTCCTTATAATAATAAATTTACCACCTTTTGTTCTTTCCGAGTAACATTTAAAGAGATATACGTATGTCCTTTATTTTAACTTCCCTAGCTCTTTCTTCAGTGCATGTATTAGGTACCCCAAGATCCAAACATGTCCTATATCACATCCCGATTTTGTCGAGGGTGAGGGTTAATGTGATAATTACTAAATCATAAATAAATCTGAATACTGAAATAACTAGGGCATTTATTGATTCTAAAATGTTTTACAACTTAAATGTAGTAACAAGACAAAAGTATTTCTCATGCTAACTAGTCTCCTTTTCTTATAATATGACCTTTCATTGTCTCTATGCATCAGCTAATCTCCGAACTATTAATCATGGCCTATTGGTACCTGTGTAAAATAACTAAAAAAAGAAGGAATAAAAAAAACTTTGCCCAGTAGATAATTCTAGTTCTATAACAATGTAAATAGGGAAATCTATTTAAATAGCATATCAGGGTTTGAAATGCTCGAAATATGAAATGGTGTATGGCAATCTGCAACAACATGAAACATCAACAGAACTAAACAGGGGTATACTAAAGTTTGTAATATATGAAAGAATTGTATGGTGATTATAATCGGGTATGGTGTTTATCGAGTTATAAATAAGGTCGAACTATAATACGACAACTCATCAATTATCATCTATAGGGGCTGCAAATGCGTAGACATACCATTATAATATTGCTCAAGGCATAAAATGCACTTGAATAGGTAATCCCGATAATTGGGGAATAACCATATAACTTGGCACACTTAGCTAGAGTGGCACTCATACATAGAGCAAATATAAAAACAAGGCACTCAACATCTGAGTCCTTCAGGGCAATTAGATCTATCGGGGGTTTATCGGGTCTAATCCCTGGATCATAAGGTATGCTACTTAAGGTTTTACTGATAATAGTTCTAAAATGGCAGGCTATGCTGCAAATCAGGTGATTGAAACCAAAGTCTAATAACATGCAGGGTATACTGCAATATAGTAAAACAATTTAAATCATTGTTCAATAGGATACAGTGGTGTACTGCAATCCGGATAATCAAATAGGTTGTCAGGATTCGGATGGCTTGAGTTTGATCAAATAAAAGATTGAATCAATATTCACGGTACAGTTGAACTATCAAAGAGTTCATAAATGATAGTACGAGTTCAAATCTATCACATAGTGATATAACAAGAAGTAATATCAAAGACATAAGTTCAAGGTATAACAGTGAAATAGAATCACCTACCGGTGTTTATGAGCTTTTCGTTATTATTTACGGATCTTTCATTGTTGTGTCCCAGTTTTCGTAGTTATTGGCTCGAGGGTTTAAATGAGAGTGGTTATAGCAGTGTTTGGGAAAAATGGTTCGAGCTTAGGATATCTGATGTCGTTCGGTAAATGCAAATAAAGCTCAAGCTATGATAAGCATAAATTTATGAATTTCGTATATACTTTCAAATTACACTCTATAGTTTGTTGACGAAGTAAGTAATAATTGGAATTTAGAAAACACGTTTATATGGCAACTCTATATTAGAATAATACAATTTTCGGGAAAAATATTCTTTACATGGAATCAAAGGATTCGGTTTATTTGAATAATCAATGATTTTATAATTTATTAATATATTAGCCCAGTTAAATATATGATTTGACTATTTTAACAAAATCTATAATTTTAGGCGAACATAAAGATCTATTTCTGGGTATTATCCCGATTGATTAGATTCCAAAACCTTAATTTTTGAAATTAATCCAAGATAAATTTCTTAACCGAATCAATTAAAAATATTAATTTTACTCCTCTTGAGTGTTGATGCTTACTATTTCTCATTGGTCATATTTTTTTATCCGAGTGCAAATATCATTATGGTAAGTTTAAAATTAATGTTTGTGACACAAATAAAATTAAAATAAAATCGAAAACTCCCTTCCTTATTTGGACAATAAACCAGTGGTCATGCCACTTCTAATATTAGTCAACATAACACAACAACTTCCAACACCTGCATAATCATATTTTTTTTAAAATGGCTCGTAATAGCATCTCAGATTATAACAACATAATTTCAAGTCATAACTTGTTTTAAACGTACTTTTAAAAGAAAAATGACATTTTTATTAGAAAAATGACAACGAGTCCAAATATATTCGAAAAAAAGTACGATTAATCGTGGGTGTTAGGATTTCATGTTTACGACCATTTTCTTACGTAATCGAGTATAAATAATAAACCAGTACTGTTAGGATAAAAATTACAGTAGCTACCTGAACATCCAAATCGAAACGAGATGGAATTCGAACAAAATACCAATAATCTCTAATCGAGAAATCCACATATGTATGCATATGTGTGTGTGTGTGTGTGTGTGTGTGTGTGTGTGTGTGTGTGTGTATAAAATAAAAAATCAGAAAATCGAAAGCAATTAAAACACAAACTCGAGTTTGTTGCTGTCGCCGGCCACCACCATAGCAGAGGTGGGGGTCAGTCGCTCAACCACACACATACGCACATATACATATTGAATTCAGCAGAAAACCAAACAATCCATTCCAAAATGGGTTTTATGGTTACCAGTCACTACCATGGAAATGGGTAGTGGTCAGAGCTTCAAACCGTTAACATACACACGCACAATTATACACATACTTCCATACACACATTTAGATCAATAGCAACAAATAAGAAAGAAAAAAAATGAAAATAGAAGAAAAAGAAGAAGAAGAAGAAGAAGAAGAAGAAGAAGAAGAAGATGTCGACGGTGGGTTCAGGGAAGAATGAGGTTGGCGATGGAAGGCTCGGGGAAGAGGGAGAGGGAGATCAGGCATAAGGAAAAAAAGGGGAAGATGTTTTGTAAAGAGAGAGAAGAATCGTGGGTAATGAAAATCAAAGGTTTGGGTTCCCTATTTATACTGTTTAGGTATAGTACAGTCAGCATAGGATAATTACACAAGTGGGTGTATTTGGTACTCGCGTATAATTTTTAGCATATATATTTTTAGAATTTTTGAAATTTTATTTAACTTTAAATTAGTATCGGGGCGCGTAAGACCTTTTTCTATATTTTTTTCGCATTGAAAGTACTTTTGAATTACGCTAACTTATACACACACTTTAATTTGAATAATAATTAAAAATAATACATTTTAAACTCATTCAACTATCTGTTTTATATGAAAAATATTCTATTTCAAGAGAGAGAATAAACGTGTCGACCCTATTTTCATGTTACAAAACATAAGTGTCGCGAAAATTATAAATAGTTCGTTAAAGGTCATTTTGACACATAAATAATTCAATTTAATTTAAAATTAGAATTAGGATGTTACATCCTATAGGCTTATGCAAAAACCACTGTTTTGTGGGAGTTATTAAGATTAATTTAAAAGGTAACTAGTTCAATAAATAAGTAGTCATATCTAATGCAAAACCCCAAAATAATCTGACACATATGAATAGATCATCATAGATCTAGTGATGTCCAAACGAGTTATGATCCTTATTTTTGCAAAATCACTTTGTTGTGGAGTTCTCAATGCAGAAAATTGAGATGTAACTCCCACCTTTAATAAATGATTCCTAAGATTTCTTAATAGGTACTCACTCCCATGATCATATCGTGGATTTTTTATTAGTTGACCATGCATAAACTTCACCTCATCCTTATACACATTGAACGTATCAAAGGCTTCATACATGTTGTGCATAAGGTAAACATATCTTTACCTTAGTTAATCAACAATGAAAGTGATGACGTACTCATAACCACCTATTGAGTGGATATTCATAAGACCACATAAAGCATAATGAACTATCTTTAACATATCTTTTGATCTATATCCTTTGGCCGTGAGAAAGGCCTCTTAGTCATTTTACCTTCTATATAGGATTCGCATACTGGAAATTCCTCCATTTCCAATGAGATTAAATTTCCATTTATAACAAGTCTATGAATTCTTTTTAGATTAATATGAACTAAGAGTAAGTGCCAAAGATATGTTTGGTTCAACTTAGAAGGATTATTTATTTTTAGGTTATTTCCAATTGAGTTACTGATTTCAGTATTCGGTAATAATGATGAGACGGACTTAATAACATGCAAATTAATTTCCAATACACCATAACATATAAAATATTTTCCATTTTTTATAAAAACATCTTCATTGTAATAAACTGAATATCCATTCAACATTAACATAGATCTTAAATTAAATTTCTTCTAATAGTGAGTACATAAAAAAAGTCTCTATAATTATCTTTATGTATCCACCAAAATCCAAAGATAGATGTCCTACTTCTAATACTAATGCCTTATTATTGTCACCTGTGAAAAGAAACAGTTCCCCTTCACTGAGATTTTTGGTTACCTGGAATCCTATAAATAATTGCAGATATAATTAGTGGCTTCTAAATCTACACATCAGGATAAGGTATATTGGACCACAAAACATGTCTCAAAGACTAAGGATAAAGTACCATTTTCATTCCTATGTTTATATAAGTATACCGAGCACTACTTCTTCCAATGCCAATACCTATTTTCAAATGTAAAACTTGATTTTCGATTATTCCCTAACTCCCTGAGGCTTAACCATTATTGTAACCACCACGGGTTATACCTGATACTTTTCCTTCTTCTTCTTCATCTTCTTCTTTTTACCTTTTGGGATAGAAAGAGATGTGACTCTCTCAGTAACCTACACAATAATTTTTTTTAATATATTCTCTTCATCTTAAAATTATTTAAGTAGTCACACTAAGGAGTTATCAAATTTGTTCATGGAATTATTTAGGCAAAACTACTTAAAGGAATCCGGCAATGATTGAAGCACGAAATCAATTTGGGTCTGCTTATTCATTTCTGATCCAAAAACTTTCAGCTCCCCTAATATGGACATCATATTTAAAACAAGGTCACGCATGGTGGTACCAATAAACATCTTTGTGTTTACCATCCTTTCCATAACATCCTACCTTGCGAAATGATTTTGATTCTCAAACATGTCCCTGAGGTTCAGAATCATGTCGTAAGAAATTAACATATTCTGATATTAGTATAATACATTGGTCGTAGAGTCCAGCGAGCCATCCGATTAGCCTTTTTCCATCTTTGGTAAGCCTGGACATCGGACTCGGATGCCTCTTCACTGGGCTTGGTAGGGCTTGATTCTTTTGAAGCGCTGAGGAAAAAGTCTAAGTAATTTTTCTAGTCTATGAAATTCATTCCAGTTAATTTATTTTCCTTTAAGGTTAAAGCAAGTTTGTTGAATGTTGATCCAATTTTTAAAATCTGAGAATCATCGTTTGAAAAAATGAATTTAAAGTTAAATATGTGATAATTTACATTTGATTAAATTTTAATTTGGTCTCCCTCTGGAGCAAATCAAAATTAATCTCGTTGATCATCCTAGTTTCTTTATTAAGTGAAATTTTTCATTGGGATATTAAATCACCTTACCATAAACTAGATATATTTTTTCAATTATGTTATTAGAACAATCCAGGAAATCTTTGTCAAACATAATTAAATAGCCAATGACTTTTGGTCCCACAAATAATGACAGTGACTCCGTTGGGGAGGATATCATTAATTGTGTTTAAGTATAAACCATCGGCTCATTCATTGAATTTGAATCCACTCCTATAGAACTTCCACATTGGAAAGGACCGAACATACTTACATTCAATTTTAAAGAATTATCACTTCGTAGTTATAATAATATCATGATTAATTTCTTCCGTTGAGGAGGAAAGACTATGCTAATGCGGAGAACAACTCACATCATATTCTTAAAACCCTAATGGAGACTGTGGGGTGTGATACCTCGCCTAATTAAATATCGGGTGATCAGTCATTTATTCAATTTAAAAAAAAGTGCTCGGTTGGTATATTCTTAGCATCACTATCGAAATACGTTTAACATTAATAATCAACTAATGAATAATTAAGCTAGTGTCAAAACATTTTCTATTTTAAGTTATACCCAAAGAATCCATTAATAATTTCTAAGTATTAAAACATCATCTATTTACCATTCACGGGATTATAATAAATATTGGATATATCTCAACTGCTGAAATAAATAAGACTGGATAAAACATTCCAGTTCAAAGTCTCAAATCAATAAACCATAATAATACTCAAACCAAAAAGAACTAGAAAAGTAAATCGAGTACAATCTCTATAATAAAGTAATACTGAGGATGGGCGACACATTCCCTAAATGAAATGTCTGAATAGAACTGAAAGAAATGATAGAGGCGTCTAAATGCAAGGACTTGCAACTCCCGCGATTGCTTAAGATCGCTAAACAATCCAAGCATCTAAGTCTAGTAACCCTGTGGATGGGCATCTGATATAATACATATATATAGGAAAAGATAGAAGAATAGCAAGAGACGGGTCAGAGCCCGAGTTGTAAAAATATTTGTTTTAGCAAGTATTTAAAACTGTAATAAAGCAAGTATTATGTACATGATAGCTCATAAGATCCTCACCTCTCATCTATTGTGCACGCCTAACATACATCTACCACATATTAGTTATGCTACCCAGCCTAACTAGTTCGAAGTCACCATATCACCATCTACGCTCACTAGTGGTATGCCTGTATCACCCATACAATACGTTATTGAAATATTTTATCCCACATAACTAACTTTCATTATTCACCGTTCAAATGGTTAATCTTTTACCCACTAAGATTATTTTATTTCTCATTATTACTATATCTACTAATTTCACACAGTAGGATTTTCCTAAGTATATTCATATATATATAGTCACATCATCCCTATACATATACATATATATATATATATATATATATATATATATATATATATATATGGGGAAAGGATCAACTGAGGTCCCAGTTTGAGGGCCCTGAATGAGGTCCATTTTTTTAAAATAGTTAAAAACATATTTTTGGGCTGATTTTTTTTTATGGTTTTAAATATTTCAGTAGGACCATAAAAAAATAATTAGCTCAGAATGAATTTTTTTTTCTATTTTAAAAAAATTGGTCAAACTGTGTTAGTTTTTAAGTTGTTTTTAAGTTGTTAAAAACTCACAAAATTTGACCGATTTTTTTAAAATAGTAAAAAAATTCATTTTGAGTTGATTATTTTTTTTATTGTCCTACTGAAATGTTTAAAAACCATACAAAAAAAATCAGCTCCAAAATATTTTTTTTACCATTTTAAAAAAATGGACCTCATTCAAGGTCCTCAAATTGGGGCACAGGGACTTATAGATAAACCTCCTCATTAAGAAGCTAGAAGATAAACTAAAGAAAGTTTTATCAAATATTAGTAATATCGTAAAGGAGTGTGAGGGGTCAACCAAATTTGATTCAAGACCAAGGCAAAGTGGATCTTAACCGAAGACTTAGGAAGCAGACCAGAGCAAGCCAATTACTCTCACCATGTATTTCATTTATTTGCCTATGTATTTATGAGTTATATTTTTAATTTTAAGTTACGTTGTAATATTGAGATGAGGTTAATCGGTACCAGCGATGGACCATGTTTGGTAGGATGTGGGAGAGATTTCATGCTCTATCTAGTAACCTTATTTGTGAATCCATAAAGGAACTAGTTTGGAGGATAGAAACATAGAGTTCGTTAAATAGTGATCTAACCATTTCAGATACATTAGGTAAAACACCTAGCTGATCCCGAATGATCATTGCTCAAGCAACCACAGTTAAACTTATTCCCAGAAATAAAAAATTTATACCTTAGCCCGATTAAGCATTACTCGAGCAAGCGTCAGAGAATAACCTTGAGCTTACTCAGTTATCTGTCATTGAGTTTTGGAGCGAAATTGAGTATTTTTCCATAAAATAATTATGTGACGTCATACAATACCTTACACATATCAAATCCAACTTACGTCAAACAGTGATGATTTGGTGAGCAGCTGGCTGGTTTGGCACTAACACACTGTGGCGCCATTTGATACAACATCTGGTCACTCGAGATTTTACTTAGCATTTAATGCATTTGACATATTGGGTATAGTGGTCTGACCAATATTGAATGCACTTAAGGTTCCGCATGTGCGAGTTGAGCCCATATGTCACCATTTTTATCCATTTGAAAGAACCACGTGATCTTTAGGCAAAAATACCTCTTTGAGAGAATTATTCCAAACCAGAGATTTTACTTCCCACCATTAATGCTTTACCCATTTCTTCCCATGAATACAGGCATTTATCGAGATCTGGCCTTTATCCATTCATACCTTAGTGTTTGAATTGCCTACCTAAGGTGTATCTAGAGTGATTGCTTCTCTCCCCCTCTATCTAGATGCTATCAGAGGTTCATTTATTTATTCTAACAGGTTGTATTTATTCCTTTCATTGAGTTATACATGTGACTTTGTTCATTATATGTGAGTTCTTTCCTTATCGGTTCAGAGTGCACTTATTGTTGTATTATCATCATTAATATGGATACGCCACATTTTATCCTTAAACGCCCTAGCACTAAGAGAACTAATCTCTTAAACCTGTAATTCAAATAAATCAGCAATTTGTATACCTAATATCATCAGCACAAAAAAGGTATTCAAATACTTGAATTCATCCTTACTAAGAATGGGAGGAAGTGCCTTGAAAGTAAACAAAGCACGAGCCTTCATTTGAATATAAACATGGTTGAACCACCAATTATCAAAGGCATTATAGTCCCAGTAAGTGTGGGAACCTTTAAATTAGAGGTTAAAATCTCTTCCTCATATCACTCTGGGTTGTTCATATTGTTTTCTTTTTTAAATTAAAGAAGATTGATCTAGTAAAGATAAGAGGGTTGGCCAGAGTCATTTTAGGAGAAAATATGGCTCAAACTAAACCAAAATGTTGAGAAAATTGAGCAAAAAGGTATAGCTAACATATGGATTTACCAACTATACTTTTTTTGGGGGGGGAGGGGGGGTAGGGGGGTTTAGTCCAATAAAATAGATCCCTCTCAATTAAAAATCTCCCACGGTGCTCATTGATGACCTTTTCATGACTAGTCTGGATTAAGATGGGGACCATTCAATTGGGAATATGGTTAGAGAAAATCTCCATCATAAGCTTGAGAAACCCAAGAGATTGAACATTATATAGTCTTTTGAACATGGATAAGTGTTCTTCAAAGGAGTTATTGGCAGGAGAACAATGATAAATTTTTGTAGTGGCTGTGGGGATCAATTTCTATCAAATGATGATCAATCTCAGGAAAATAGGCACGAAGCCCTATTTGAAAAACTTAAAGGATGCTACCTTAGTTATTATTGACGAGACTCTCATATAGATTATGACAACTCAATAATGCCTATAGATAACCCATTCTAGAACCCCCCAACCTCTCCTTAGGTCCCTAGCACCTCCCTTCATCACTACAAACCTAAGTCATACCCCGGGTACTGACCTAGAGGCCATCGGGCATTCCCAGGATCCGTTTGACCAAAACTCAAACTCTTCAGCTCGACCAAGACTGAATGAATTTTCAAAGGGCACTGAAACCCCTTTCCAACGGTACACCCCATGCGCGATTCTGACTTACAGTGCGAACGAACAACCCGTTTTCCCTCGAAACTTGATCAGGAGGCCACTGGACGTTCCCGAGCTCAGTTTGACCAAAGTCAACTCTTTAGCTTGACTGAGACTAAATAAATATTCAAAGGTCACTGAAACCCCTTTCCAACAGTCTGCTCCGAGCCTAATTCTGATTTACGGTGCGGACGAACGATCCGTTTTACTCCCAAAGGTCATCGAATGCTTCCAGGCCCCAGTTGACCAAAGTAAACTCCCCGAACTGAGTCAAACTCTTTGGAATGTCAAAACTCATCTCATAACCTTTCCAACCGTCCACCCCATGCGCGATTCTAACTTACCATACAGACGAACGATCCGTTTAGGTCCGACAATCCCCTGTCCAAAGAACCGACGAGCGCTTCCGAGACACATTTGACCCAAAGTCAACTCCTGGACCCGGAAGCAATCCAAAGGAATTTTGAATATCTCTGAATTATCTTTACATCAGTTTTCCCCATGCATGAATCGAATTAAAGGTTTGCGTTCTACGACCATTTTTCCGAAGGAACCTGAAAGAGACTGCCAAACGGCAGGCTCAAAATCCTGCATGTCGGCAGTGTGCCTAAAAACACCTGCCGATTGGAAGGACCAGATCCATGCTGATCGGTAATGCCCTGGGACTATAAAAAGGAGGGCCTAACTTCATTTCAAAGGACCCAAGATCTGAGATCCATCACTCTGAGTGAACTCAGAAAACCTCTCTCGAAGTCAGCGTGATTTCTACATCCAAATCCCTTTCCAACCCTCACTTTTCATCATCTTTTTCACCAAACTTGGTGAATTAATAACCCTTCATCATCATCCAAGTTCAAGGGATGCTCTCCAACATTCAAGATCAAGCTCAAGATCTTCAAGAAGGTCCAACTTTCTCAACCCTCTCTTCAAATTCTCCTAAATTCGAATTAACTTATTTTATTACTTAGCACTTTTACTCTATCCATCTCACATATCCTAATATACTTTTTATTTAGTATTATTGCACATCTCTTATTTTCATATAAATAAAACCCAAAAAAAAACAAGAAAAAGAGGGTTTGCTTATAAATTCCAAACAGGAATTCCCACACTTTTCTCACATTTTTCTCACAACTAAAACACTTTTTTACACACACACACATAAGAGAAGTCCCCGATCGAATTTATGGGATAAACCCCACCCCTCATTTTGTATACGAACTACGTGGACTTTGATGCCTCTATAGGCTACGTAGGCGTCACGGGGTAAAACTCGAGACTCGAGTCCTATTTCTTTTTTTTCCATTTTTTATTTTTCTAATTCTTTAACTTAATTCTCTTCGATTCTATATATTTGCATATACATATATTTGTTCTTAGTGGTGTATTATTTCATATGCATTATCGTTCCATTATAACGATCAACTCTAGGATAATAGCATAAATCCTATTTTCTAATATTACTTTTAGGAACATTCCTATGGATGACTCGCTTTATCTCTTCCATGATACAAGTCGATGATTCCTATCTCCAATACATATACACATGCACACATATCACGGGGAAATAGAGGAAAATAACAACACATCCATGAGAGACCTCAAGGGAGGAATGGGTGCCTAACACCTTCCCATTCCGTAACTTAGACTCCGAACCCTACTCGAATCATTTTTGGTTTCGTATGTATCAGTATGTCTTTGGATGTTAGCCTTCGGGATGGCTCCACCTTCTTTTATCAGTTTTCAGTAAAATAGACTGACGACTCCGTCTCTCTACATTTTTCACCTCACACAGCACCGACGATGGCCAAAGCGCTCCCGAGAGGGATGTGCGGGACCAAGATCCTCTCATCACGGAGATAACCCTCCTCTCTCTCTCTCTCCACAAGGATTGGGGATGGCCACAGTGGCGACTCCATTGGGTATTTTCTTTATGAGGGATAGACTCCATTTACATGGGTGTTTTATTTTCTCATATATTCCCCTATTTTGCATGTCTCCCTTTATTATTCATGTGTAGTTCATTCTTATGCTTCTATTCACACACTTGTAGAAGATTCTCCATGTACACTTCGCACCACGTGCACCTAGGATCACATATGTCCACATATTGGACATATCACTTATCCATGCTTGGTATACTATTGGTACTTGGACTTTGCTCCCTGTTTGGCATGATCAAGAAAGCTACTCTCATCATAAGATACTAATAAGAGAATCATGCATGATTCACACGACACCACCAAAGAGCATTGTGATTTACTAAATTGTTTCCAATAACTTGAGGGTCACTTCATGATGGGTGCTGGTTCGCAGGGCGCAGTAGCCTAAGCGATATGACTCTCACCTTCCGTTGGCCAAGTACCTTCGACGTATATCGAACGATTCCACCACATTGTACTGCTTGATCGAAGTCATGACATGAGGAATATCGCAGGGAACTCATTCACGTACACTAAGTATATCGAATGCGCTCTCATACGTATTGTCCCCACGAGGTATATAGTGAGGAAATTCACGTACACTCAGTTATATCAAATGGCTTGTCCACATGTACTGATTGCTCTTAAAAGCAAGACGTATATCGTGGAAGTCACGCCAAAGGGGGGAACCCTTTCTAATTCACCCAACCAACTGCATACCCACATATAGGTGTTAAGCCTAGGACACACATGTTAGATTTTTGATTTCGACCCGAAACTCTATCGAAATTCCGGGTCGTCCTACCGCCCAAATTTTTGTGCATTTTTAAAACGGGACCCTGCCCATGAGCCTGGTCACAAATCCAACCATAGCTTTACATATGTTACAAACCCAACTTTTCCAGGCTCGGGTCCCATCCGGTATTCCATTTTGCATTTAGGAGAATTTAATACAAGTGAGAACATAGTAATTATAATAATCATGTTGAGACTCGTCTCCCAAAAATATTTTCTTTATCAAAAATCCAAAAACAGTTCTCCTTTCTTTGTCAAAAAAAAAATCCAAAAACATTTTTCCTCTCTTTATCAAAAATCCAAAAATATTTTGTCTTTAAATATCAAAAAGAAAAAAATGTCAAAAATATTTTCATTCTTCTTTTTTCAAAAATAAATCCCATTTTATGTCTACTCAGGTCGATTGCACGCCCTTAACCTAGCTCCTTATTGGCTTCGATCTTCAGTCAAATCACCCCAAAATTCCATTTGTTCCCCTGCTACTTCTTTTGAATTCGGAATCCATTCGCTTTCCATGGAGAACACAGATCAATTACGAGTTTTGCAGCCAGATCTAATGGCAGTCTTATCCCAGCTCGTGTCCAAGATTGACAACCTCCATACTGAGGTCCGAGAGATGCAACGAAACCAGGTTCCAGTTCCTCAAGAGCTCGAGGCCCTATTACCTTTCACTATGGGTCCACCCAAGCCTATTTGGGTTCCTGAAGAGTATCAGCACGCTCCATGTACCCCTCTTGCTAATGGGCCACCGGCTGCCCAGCTTCCTATGCCAAACCTTGCTCAGCCTGGGGCTAACTTGCCTATGATCATTGATCCAAAAGAGGAATATTTAAACAAGGTCAAAGTAGATCTCAAGATACTAACTAAGAAGTTCGACCAAGTTAGGATCTATGGAAATTACATGGACTACACCCACATGTCTCCTTATCCTAATACGAGGTTACCCGAGAAGTTCAAGATGCCAAATATCGAGAAATTCGAAGGAAGTGGACCCTTGATTGTTCATTCTCGCAGTTATCACCGTTATATAACTCTCCTAGGGGATTCTGAAGAAATGATGGCCAATTATTTCACTAAACTTTGAAGGATAGGACCTTCTGATGGCTTTTGTCTCTCGAGGAGTCCAAAATCCGTAGCTGGGAGGATGTAACCCAAGAATTCATATCACAGTACAGATACAACGAAGAGCTTGAGTTCACCCGTCGTGATTTAGAGCTGCTCAAATAGAACTTTGGGAAATCAGTCAGTAACTTCATATCTCGATGGAGGGAAAAAGCAGCCATCATGACCAATCGGCCATTCGAAAAAGAACAAGTCAACATAGTGAAGAAGAAATTTTTTACCCCATATCCGAGCAACAATGGAAGGATAATACTGTGCCCATTTCCTAGCACTCAGAGAAGATGGAGTAGAAATCGAGGAAGGTCTTGCTAAAACAGAAGTTGAACCAAAGAAAGTTTCAGGACGATTCACTCCCAGAAAATATGATAAACTTGTCAATGCTGCAGTTTCAACCATCAATAACATCTCTCAACCAACCACCTCGTGGGCACCAAAAAGTCGCCCTGTCCCAGTCCGAAAGGAATACACCGATCTTCATGATCCCTTCTCCAAAGTTTATCAAGCCCTATTAAGTCGAAACCTTATCAAACCCTTGGAGCCCCGTCCATTGCCAAATCCACTTCCAAGCAGATGCCTATTGCGCCTTTCACCAAACTGCTGGCCATACCACTGACCAATGCTTTCACCTTTGAAATATAATCCGAGGTCTAATTGACCGGGGTACCATTACCCCACCAGCTAATACTAAGCCAAATAATACTCACAACCCACTCCCAAATCATGCCAATGCCATCTTCCTAGAAGGGAACCCAAAGTTTGATCCCTCAACTCAAATCACACCCATATACTCTCCTGAACGTCTCTAAACTTGACCATATTTCCTCCTATACCCTATTAGCCTCACTGATTAGGCGCTGTCACTCCTTACCATAGCATGCATCGTCGTCCGTACCCGTTTTGAAAATGGTAATATGGAATTATCAGAAGTATTAAACCAACTCTAAGAGTTCGGGCTGAAATTTCTCTTACAGATGATCATTGATTGCTAGAGATTCAGTATGCTATTCTCGAAAGCGTGGAAATGGGCCCGAGAGTCAGACAGATGGGTAGTACCGACCGATGAAGTCAAACTAGATGACGTTGTCTAGATCAAGGAAAAATTATTCAGGCAAACCAATAATATTTGCAGTATGACTGAGTTACTAGATACTCTAAAGCTATAAGGGCGCCTGGTCCCTTCACCCTTACATCTCCCCCATAGCATGGGAGGACATGTACGAAGAATCCATTGAAGTTGTGGAATGCATCGACTTTATATGGAAAGACAGAATTGTTACCACCGGATGGGGAGAAGAATTTAAAGATTCAAATGAAGAGAAAGCTTCCGATAAAACTGGCCCGGTAGCCGACATGTGTGGATGATATAATTTGAAGAACTCCTCAAAAAAATAAACAAGATAGCACAACAACCCAAGATTAATGAGGAAATAGGGTTCATATTCTTCCCTTCTTCAATAAATCACATGACCAGATCAGGGAGGCATTACCATATCCTAAGCTTACAACCAGCCAATGACAAAGGGAAGGGCGTTGAAAACCTTTCTATGCCAGAGATGGCCCTCGAGGAAAGCAAGATCCTCGATCAAATGAAGAAAACTCAAGCTAACATCACTCTATGGGGGGCTTTTTATGTCTTCCCAGCTGCACAGAAATGCTTTGATCAAGTTGCTCACTGGACCCACAGTTCCTCATTCTACCATACCAGAAGAAGCGGTAAATTTAGTCAGATCCTTGACCTCTACCCGAATTCTATTCTTTTCTGAAGAAGAAATCCCCAGAATTGGGTCAAACCACAATCATGCACTCAACATCTCCGTCGAAGTTACGGGGAAGATCATACCACTCTCTCTTATCGATAATGGATCCGCCTTGAATGTCTGCCTATTAAGAACCTTCAAATGCTTAGGACTAAAGGAAAGTGACCTCTCTCCAACCTCTGTTGCGATACATGCCTACAATAATACCCGTCGGGAGGTGATGGGATCCATAAAACTTATAATAGGAGCTGGCCCGATAAACCCTGTCATTGAATTCCAAGTTATTGACATCCCAGCTTGTTTTAACCTATTGCTCGGGCGACCTTGGATCCATAGTATCAAAGGTGTGTCTTCGTCACTCCATCAGAAGTTGAAGTTCTTCGCCGACGGATGAGTCATCACCATTTTGGGGAAATAACGATAATGCCGAGGGTGCAAGTACCAACAATCCAATCGTTGATATACAGCACGGGTCAATTGATATGCCCCTATTAGGATTCCGAATTGAGCCACTTCTATTCTCGACGGGGGGATGATTTCAAAGAAAGGGTTTGTCCAGAATACAACCCTCGTGGCAACATTAATGTGATTCAAATGTTTAAAAACATTCACTTCATGCCCGGACTGGGGCTAGGATAAAAACAGCAAGGGATAATTGAGCCCATTGAACTGAAAAAAGCTTTCCCTCCTTGTGGTATGGGGTATCAACCGTCAGAATAGGAGCTCAGAATGATCCATCAATCTTAACCAAAGAAAAGATTAAACTACATCCAGACTATCCCAGGTGACTCCTTGAATGGACGATTCATCAAAGAAGGCGAAGACTTCCCCTTTTGTGGATTTATGGAACCATGGTATGACCACACAGACAAGAAAATGAAGCCTGAAATGGAGATATTTTTCCAAGACAGCTACCCATGGGTGGAAAGTTCCTAACACCATATACAACCACTCATCAAAGATACCGAAGAGCATGAGGAAAGTTACTCTAAGGATTCGTTTAACTTACAGACACTGGGGCTGACACTCTGCATGGTTCATTCAAGCACTACATCACTGGATCCATTCCACCTGATTAAAGTTGCCGATATACCTTTCCTCAACTGGCATGTTGCGCCAGTTCTACCTGTTGAAATTCCACCTAACCCCAATATTTACCCCATATCTTTTTCTGTTGTATATCCTTTCTCTAATGTAATTGAGACCTCCTTTGATGAGGTTATCAATGTTGTTTTTCCTATCAATGAAATAAATGAAGATTTTTAGTATCTTGTTGTGCCTTACATTAATTATTTAGATTCTAATCAAACTTTTGATGATGATGATTTTGTAAATGAAAAATTCTTAACTGATCTAAATAAGGTTAATAACAAACAACATAACCGCGTTCAAGTTAATGAAGAAGAAACTGTTATTGTTAACCTCAGTTCTAGTAGCTAATTACGTGAGATTAGGATAGGGGCTACCCTTGACGAGCATGAGCGCGCACAACTCAAAGAATTACTAAAGGAATTCATGAATGTCTTTGTGTGGTCCTATGACGATATTCCCGGCATTAATCCTGAAATAGCTCAATATGAGATCCCCACTCTTCTAGATTACAATCCAGTTAAATAAAAATTGAGAAATCTCTACACCAAATGGTCGCTCAAAGTCAAAGAAGAAGTGGTCAAATAGCTAAACGTAGGCTTCATTCGTGTGATCAAATATCCCACGTGGCTAGCTAACATAGTGCATGTGCTGAAATCAGGAGGGAAAGTTCGAATGTGTGTAGACTACTGGGACTTAAATAAAGCCTCTACAAAGGATGATTATCCGTTACCCAATATCGACATGATCATGGACAACACAGCCAGTAATGCTCTTAAGTCATTCGTCGATGGGTTTACCAGATACAACCAAATCAAAATGCATCCAGATCCCTAAGAAAAAACTGCGTTCATCACACCATGGGGAACCTTTTACTACATTGTTATGCCATTTGATCTCAAGAATGTTGGGGGCTACCTACCAAAGGGCTGCCACAACCATCCTACACAATCTGATTCACAAAGAAGTTGAGGTCTATGTGGATGATATGATTATCAAATCTAAGACTAGAGAAGGTCATGTTCCCGCTCTTCGAAAGTTCTTCGAACGATTGCGACGGTATCAGATGAGAATCAATCCATAGAAATTTGTCTTCAGTATTACCAAGGGGAAATTCTTGGGATTCATGGTCAGTGAGAAGGGGATAGAAGAAGATCCTGCTAAGATGAAATCCATACTTGAGATGCCACCTCCCCGAATGAAAAAAAAGTACGGGGTTTCCTTGGGAAATTGCAATACATCAACCGGTTCATCAGCCAACTAACTTCCATTTGTAAACCTATTTTCAAACTCCTTTGAAAGGATTCAACCAAGGTTTGGAATGAGGCATGCCAAGAAGATTTTGACCGAATCAAATAATATCTTACCCAACCTTCGGTACTCATGCCACCACAGCCTGGTCTCCCCTTTCTCCTATACCTAAATATAACCGACACTACAGTTGGGGTTTTGCTAGCCCAATACCTTGAAGAATGCCATAAATAAAAAGCCATATATTATGCCATTCTCAAATTGGATGGGTACGAAGTCAACTACACTGCTTTGGAAAAGGCATGTGTCGCACTTGTTTGGGTCACCCAAAAGTTACGACACTACATGCTCACCTTCCCCATCAAACTTGTATCTCGAATGGACCCCATCAAGTACCTACTTAAGAAACCCGCCTTATCCAGTTGAATGGACCGGTTGTTGATGCTCCTAGACGAGTTTGATATCGTGTACGTCATGTAAAAATTTATAAAAGAAAGATCCATCTCTGACTACCTCGTTGACTACCCCATGAAAGAAGCTAATGTTTGGATCTCCGAATTCCCATATGAGAACATCCTATGCGCTGCTCAAGACGAATTTTGATGGCAAATGTTCTTTGATGGTGCTTCCAACAAAAAGGGATATGGCATTGGGATACTTCCGATCACCCTGGATGACTCCCACACTCCCATCGCTATCCAATTGGATTTCCCCTAAACCAATAACATGTCAGAATATGAGGCATGTACGGTAGGCCTTAAAGTTTCTCTCAAGAAAGGTATCCAATGCCTAGATGTCTATGGGGATTCTGCCCTCATCATCGGTCAAGTGCTCAGAAAATGAAAAGTCAAGGATAAGAAACTCCAACCCTTCCATGCCCACTTAGAAGAACTAGCCTCCCAATTCCAAGATATCACTTTCCACTACTTACCTCGAGCAAAGAATAACCTAGCCGATGCCCTTGCTACCTTGGCCTCTATGGTCGACATGCCCGAAGGAATAACAATGACCCCCTTCCTAGTTCAAAAGCAAGATAAACTAACCCACTGCTACCACATTGAGCTCATCAACTAAAAAGATCCTGAGCTAGCCAATTCCTGGTACGATGATATCTGGAACCTACTCAAGCATGGTAGGTATCCCGAAGGTTCCAACAAGAAAGTCCGATCAATCCTTCGAAGACTGGCCACCCAGTACATCATTTGTTATAAAGCACTGTTCAAAAGAAACTTCGATTGAACCCATCTACACTGCATCGCAGGGGATGAAATTAAAGAAATAATGCAAAAATCGACAGCGAGGAATGCGGTCCCCGCATGAACGGTCATATGCTTGCCAAAAATATCATCCGACAAGGCTACTATTGGACCACCATGGTCCAGAATTGCACCGCCTATGTCCGAAGATGCCTCAAATGCCAACAGTTTTCCATCCTTTAACACCTGCCTCCACGAGAATTATACAACATGACTTCCCCCTGGCCGTTCTCCACCTGGGGCATCGACATCATAGGAAAGTCTACACCTAAGGCTTTCAAGGGCATCGACATCATAGGAAAGCTTACACCTAAGAAAAGGCCTCGACCCTCTGAATTGGTCATCCTCTTTCAAAGGCATTATGCGATATCTATTCTACGGCTATCGTTTGTTCCAAACTCACCCGTCGAGGGGATCTGTAGACACAACATTCTAGCACCCCTTAACCTCTCCTTAGGTCCCTAGCACCTCCCTTCATCACTACAAACCTAAGTTATACCCCGAGTACTGACCTAGAGGCCATCGCGCACTCCTAGGCTTCGTTTGACCAAAAGTCAAACTCTTCAGCTTAACCGAGACTAAAAGAATCTTCAAAGCGCACTAAAAACCCTTTCCAACGGTTCACCCCGTGCACGATTTTAACTTACGGTGCGGACGAACGACCTGTTCTCCCTCGACACTTGATCAGGAGGCCACCGGACGCTCCCAGACTTCACTTGACCAAAGTCAACTCTTCAGATCGATCGACACTGAATGAATCTTCAAAGGAAGTTGAAACCCCATTCCAACGGTCCGCTCTGGTTCCAATTCTGACTTACGGTACGGATGAATGATCCGTTTTACTCCGAAAGGTCATCAAACGCTTCCAGGTTCCAGTTGACCAATTCAACTCCCCGAACTAAGTCAAACTCTTTGGAATGTCGAAATTCATCTCATAACATTTACAACAGTCCATCCCGTGCGTGATTCTGACCTACCATATGGACGAACGATCCGTTTACATCCAATAATCCCCCATCTAAAAGACCGATGAGCGCTTTCGAGCGACATTTGACCCAAAGTCAACTCCCAGAACTGGGAGAAGTCCAAAGTACTTTCAAATGTCTCTTAAGTACCTTTCCAGTGGTTCACCCCGTGCGTAATTCGGATCAACGATTTGCGTTCTACGACCATTTTTTTTAAGAAACCTGAAAGAGACTGCCAAACGGTAGGCTCAAAATCCTGCCTATCGGCAGTGTGCCTAAAAACACATGCCGATTGGCAGCACCAGATCCATGTCGATCAACAATTCCCTAGAACTATAAAAAGGAGGGCCTGACCTCATTGCAAAGGACCCAAGATCTGAGATTCGTTACTCTCAGCGAACTCAGAAAACCTCTCTCGAAGTCAGTATGATTTCTACATCCAAATCCCTTTCTAACCCTCACTTTTCATCATCTTTTTCACCAAACTTGGTGAATTAACTACCCTTATTCATCATCCAAGTGCAAGGGTTGCTCTTCAACATTCAAGATCAAGCTCAAGATCTTCAAGAAGGTCCAACTTTCTCAACCCTCTCTTAAATTCGCATTAACTTATTATATTACTTAGCACCTTTATTCTCTTCATCTCACATATCCTAATATACTTTTTATTTAGTATTATTGCACATCTCTTATTTTCATATAAATAAAACCCAAAAACAAAAGAAAAGGACGGTTTGCTCATAAATTTCAAACGAGAATTCTCACACTTTTCTCACAACTAAAACACATTTTTACACACACACACACACACATAAGAGAAGTCCCGATTGGATTTATGGGATAAACCCCACCCCTCATTTTGTATACAAACTACGTGGACTTTGTTGCCTCTATAGGCTACGTAGGTGTTTCGGGGTAAAACCCGAGACTCGAGTCCTATTTTTTTTTTTCCATTTTCTATTTTTCTAATTCTTTAACTTAATTCTCTTAGAGTATATATATTTGCATATACATATATTTGTTCTTAGTGGCGCATTATTCCATATGCGTTATCGTTCCATTATAACGATCAACACTAGGATAATCGCATAAATCCTATTTTCTAATATTACTTTTAGGAACATTCCTATGGATGACTCGCTTTATCTCTTCCATGATACAAGTCGATGATTCCTACATGCACACATATCAGGGGGAAATAGAGGAAAAAACAAGAAATACATGAGAGACCGCAAGGGAGAAATTGGTACCTAACACCTTCCCATTCCGTAACTTAGCCTCCAAACCCTACTCAAATCATTTTTGGTTTCGTATGTATCAGTCTGTCTTTGAATGTTGTCCTCCGGGATGGCTCCACCTTCTTTTGTCTATTTTTAGTAAAATAGACTGGCGAATCCATCTCTCTATATTTTTCACCTCACACATCGTTGACGATGGGATGAAACGTTCCCGAGAGGGATGCACGGGACCAAGATCCTCTCACCACGGAGATGACCCTCCTGTATCTCTCCGCGAGGATCGGGGATAGCCACAATGACATTTTTACACTCCCTAGGTTTTTTTTATATTATTTATACTCTAAAACAAACACATGTGTTTTAGTGTATTTATATCGATTATATTGATTGTAAAGTAAACATGAAGCAAAGACAAAGAGAGAAAGCATGATGATAAAAATTACCATACCGTATCGGACTTTTCAGATAAAAGACAATTCGAGGTTTGATGAGGTTCTTTAAGTTTTGTATTTACTTTTGTTTAAATAATAAGTAAGAAATTGAAGGGACAAAACTTGATTATAAAAAGTGAGAAAAAGTTTTTTAAAATATTTTTATTTTACACGGATCCTAAAAAATGAGGATCTCTTTGCAACGAGATTCCTTCAATTGAAAGGAGTTTCGATCAAGGTCACTATTTTACACACAACGGACCTTGTAAGGTAAATTACTTCAAATGAGAGGACTTCTACAGAAGCATGTCTCGTATGAGGACCCTGATTTTCATCCAGGGGCCTTCTTAAGATAAAAACTTCATTCGAAAGGACTACAATCAAAAGAGACCTCGTACGAATGAGGGACTCTGGTTTAAACAAGGGCCTTGTTTGGTGGGAAACTTGTTTTAATTAAGTTCTTCTACTGCACAAGAAATTATGTGGGTGATTATTTACATGTTGGACTACATGTAGGTAGATCGTCTATAACTAAGACCATTGGATACCGAGGCCTTTAAGAATGTGAATATTTTTCCTAGAGCAACACTCGCTAGTATGGTCATAGGCTAAAGAATAGAGAACAAGGAAAGGACCACGTGGAAGGAAGAGCAGTTTATATATATATACGACATGTTGTTAAGTCCTGTAAACATTATTTAGTATTAGTGGACTTGATTGTAGATTGGGGTGATACTGGCTTTGGTTTTCACTCTAAAATCATTCTGTGTTGTTTGTGATTTCTTTATTTTGTACATAATCACTAGAATGGAATTTAGACTATTTACTTTCATTCGATAAAATTAAAACTGGTTCAAATCAAAAGGATTTTAATTTTCTTGATGCGATAATTAATTCAAAGAACGTAGACCCATAAGAACATACTATTTCAAACTAGTATCACATCTCGCTTCAATATGAATCTCAAGTGTATGTTTGTTTAGGTTCAGTTGTTATGTATCCACCTACTTTTAATGGTAGAAACTACACATATTATAAGGAACGTATGGCACTTTTTCTAAACCCATAAGATGAGAGGGTGTAGTTAACCATAGTTAGGGGTGTAAATGCCTAACGACTTAGCTAGGGGATGTCGGTGTCCCTCAGACTAAGGATTCCTAATATGAGGATGAGCATAGATTAGAAAAATACAACTCTAGGGTGCTTAATGCGATTTTATGTGGAGTCAACCAAGAAGAGTTCCACCATATTTCTATGTGTACTACATCCGAGCAAGCATTAGACATTCCGTAGTTCACCCATGAGGGTACCGATATTTTTCGGTTCTTGAAGATCCAACATCTCTCTACCTAGTTTGAGTTGTTTAAGATGCTTGAAAATAAGACCTTCGATGAGTTTTACATAGATCTCTTCATCGTCGTGAACTCTCATATTTATTTAGGTGATAAGATCCTGGACTCGAGGGTCATTAATAAAATCCTTAGGTCGTTACCACTTAGACTCCTTCCCTACGTCTTAACCCTAAACATTATAGGTGTAATCTTATAGGATACATCCAAACCTTTGAGTTATAAAATTATTCATCACCTAAGAAAGAAAAGGGTATAGCATTGAAGGCACAACAGAGTACTCCCTCGATCTTGAATAACGATTCCGATGAAATTAATATTGACTTTTCTTTATTGTCCAAGAAATTAAAAGAATTTTCTCAAATCCAATCCTCAAAAGTTCAAATCCAATCATAAATGAGAAGATTACACTAAGTCTAATAAGTTAGAGAAATATTTTGGTAGACGTGACTGTAAGCCTCAAGATAAGAAGAATTCAAAAGATGACTCTGGGAAGTTCTTTTAATGCCGAGGTTTTGGTTATATAACATGTGGATGTCCTACAAGGCTGAGGAGGAGAAGTAATGAAAAGAAGGCTATGAATTCCACCCTTATCGATAGTGATACCGACTCAAGTGATGAGTCTCCCCTTGAACACAACTTTACCGTATTCACCACTACTAAGGACACAGTTGATCATAAAACTCCCTTGATATAAAGAAGGCTAATAAAGATGGCATTGAGTTTGAAATCGATATATATGAAACGGTAAAGGAAAGGGCTTGTAATGATGAGTTAAAAGAACAACTTCAAGATAAGTTCAATGAACTTTATAAGTTGTGTCAGGGCATGGAGAATATGAATGACAAGCTTATTGAAAAGATTCGACTATGCACGATTGAGGTAAGTGTTATGCAGGATATTAAGGCACTAATGATTAAGATGAAGTATCAAGAATTTACTCTCACTTATAAGTTGAAAGTGGAGGATAAAGAGATTGAGCTCTTGCATAAAACGTTTGGTACCTTGAAAATGGCTCTCCTTATGTCGTCACATACACATGAGGTGCTAGAGGCACAAAAAGAAAAGCTCAAAAATATTTTTTAGAGTATAAAGAGGTAAAAGTCAACCTTGAAGTTCACTCTAAGAAGTTAGAGTATATGATCCTAGCACCTTCTTAATCCTCAAAGGACAAAATGGGTCTTGTCTATGACGAGTCACAAGAGTTTAAGAAAAAAAAAGACCATGTTTGTCAAAAGATAAATAAACACACCCCCTCGCCCCTATGAGAACTTCTACTAAGACGAAGAAGGTAGATGCTCCATAATCGTACTTTTGCGCCCATTATAAGAGGAAGGGTAACCTTAAGACTATTTTCATCGCCTTATGCAAAAATGGATATGTTACTCCATGCTTGAACGAAGATTTCTATGAGCTCCAAGAACATGGAAATTACATGGTTCAAACATCCCAATACTTAACATAAAATTCAAAACAATGGTTGGTTCCCTTCCCAATGTTCAAGTAAAAAGAAGAAAAAGGAGTATATATAAAAATAAGGTAGCTAAAGTGTTGGATAAGGGTGCCAAATATCATTCGTCTCACCCTTCCGGGTGAGTCATCCATATCATCTCTAGTTTAGGCTTTTATTTTTCACGTTCATTCCGTGTTATCCTTATTAGGGTGTATCATATTTTTTTGTTTTTATTTTTTATTTTATATTTTTCACAAAATACAAAAAAAAATGCTTTAGAACTTTTTTGAGAAAACCAAAAATATTTTGTTTTATTTACGACAATTATAAAACCCCAAAAAAAAATTTGGTTTTGATTTTGTGGAATTTTGGTATATGATGATTGATGATGTAGGAACAACGTTGTGTGGCTATTTTCATTTTCTTGGTTTTTAGAATTTGGAGGATAGTGTGAGCTAATAGTAGACTTCACTTCATCAGTATCTTTGGATTTCTTCTAGGAACAATATATAGCAATTGCATCATAGTCTTTACCATATCTCTCAGACATATACACAAGTTATAATAGGATGTATCATCGACCTTGATCCAAAAAGATTTCATTCCACACAATTTCACTCAATCAGGTCATGTTTTCTTTGCTAAATTTTTTAGGTGTGCTTATAAAAAACATTGCATGTGAAGAATAATTAAAAAAAAAAATTACTTAAATACATCCATAATTACCCACTTTTGAGTTTAATACCTTTTTTAAAATTGACTTTGAATTTGGTACCTATTCCATTAAAGGTTTATTACATTTAACAGGCATGTACCTTTCACCTGACCTCTTCATGAGAAAATAAGTTTTTAAAAAAAATGAAAAATGAAAAATAATTAAGAAAACCAAAACCAAAAATTTAACACCCCAAAATAAAAGGAAAAGGACAAAAAAAAGAAAAAAAAAAGTAACCTCCAACCATCCATCACCCTCCCCCTCTCCCTTTCCCTCCCCCTTTCCTCCAATCCCCCAGCATACCCCATTCCCTAACATGCCTACCACCACCCCTTGCCAGCCCCCTATCTCCCATGGCACTCCCCCGTCGACACCTCCGCCCCTATCCCAAACCCACCATCTTCCATATTTGTGGTTGATCTCGAAGCTTGATTTATAGTTTGAAATCAAGATTTAGGGCTTTAAATAAAACTTAAAGAACAAATTTCAAATTTTCAGGCTTTAATCTAAGGTTTAGGGTTCAGATAATATTTCAAGCATCCTTTTTGAGTTTTAATCGAATGTTGGTTTTAAACCAGCGACAATGGTGGTTTGTGGGAGGTGGGATGACGGTGGTGTGGTATTGGCGCTAGGTGGGGGGGAGGGTGACAAGCGGGGGTGGGAGACGATACGTAATTAACCCGTTTTTGCTTCCTTTTTTTATTTTTCCTTTTATTTTCTATCTTTTCATTCGTTCTTTTTTCCTTTTTTTCATTAAGACGTCGTGTGCAAGGCACATGCTTGTTCAATGTAGCCAACCTTAAACTTAATAGGTATTAAACTGAAAGTCAAGTAAGAATATATACCAAACTCAAAAGTGGGTAATTATGAACACATTTAAGTTAAAAAACTTAAAAAATGAGAAAAGTTATGGTTAGATCTACCAAAGGGGGTGATATGACCATTGGAAATAGACTTAAAAAAATATTTTCCAATTAAGAGATATATAATTTAAAAATGATACAAGGGAATACTCTCACAAGAAAAGAAAATGCAAAATTTGAAATGCACAAATTGAGGGTGAAAAAAGTTGAAGATCAATGGGTTTCCATACTTTCTGATTTTTTGGCCTTATTGAACTGCTTAACGCATTTGTTAAGGTTTGGGTTGATATCGATGTGAATCTAAAATAACTCAATCCATTTAGTACGGCCGACTCATGTTATCGATTGATTAACTATGTTGGTTTGGAATTCGTGTGGAACTTTTTTGGGAGTCATTATTTTGGGGGGTTCTTTAAACCATTCCCTTAAGTTACACGTGTGGGGTTTTGGAGTTTAAAAATGCTTGGTGTATAGTCCCACTCATATTTCTAGTTTATTTTGTTTTGTTTTAGTTTTTGTTGAATTCCATGACTTTTTATATTTTTTCTTATTGGTATCTATGTCGCTGATGGGAGCCTTTGAGGCTCCCATACGAATGAGATCTCGCCTAGTTCTAATGAGGGCCTAGGGTTTTAAGCCTTTTGTCATAATAATGTTGTTTTCACTATTCATACAATCTATGAGCCCCAGACTGCCATTTTTGAAATACTAGACCTCCCAAACTCTTTTCAATCCATTCATTTTTCATTCACAACTTGGATTTGGGGAATTTTGACCTTGTGGATCGCATTTTCAACGCCCGTTTATGTTTTTGTGTCTATTAGGTATGATTTTCATTCTTCATCACATTGTCATTGACTAACACATTTAAGGTTTGTACATAGTATATACGTGTGAAATTTTATTTTGCCTTTTTATGCTATATATGTATATATATGTGATTTAAAATAAAAACAAAAATCACAAAAATAATTTCTTTTGCACTTAGTTAACATAGATTCCCATCATATAGTTAACTCATATTATTACTTGGGTTGTTGACTTTGTCGAATGCTATTAGTGGTTGGGATTATGTTGGTTTACTTGGATGTGACACCTTAGATTACTAGTTTCCTTATTAGAGCCATTATTTAGGTGTTTATTTTTGCCATGGGAAATAAGGACAATGAAGTGCCTCCTACACCACATCTATGATAACTCTTACTTTGTTGTCCTTAACGTGAGATGTTTAAGCAATTTATTTCCACATGGGATCATGTGATGTGTATTATAGAGAGATCGACATACTTTTCTGACTTAAATGGCACTATGTTGTCAGAGTGGTTAACTGGTAAAGGTTGTAAGACTATTCTCTTGATGAGTGGGTCTTCCCATGTGGACATGATTCAAGATTTCTATTTTTTTGCTAAGTTAGATGAAGAGTTAATTATTTCTCAGGTTAGAGGCATAGATGTTTCCATTTCACCTGACAATATTGTCGATCTCTTAGAAATTCCTAGAGTTTCCCACCCCCAGTACCATAAGGAACCCGACCATATCACTCCATATATTAATGATTGTTTTGTATCCACTTCAATCATCATGATTTGTTTAACCAAAATCCACCCCAAAGAATCTATCTATTTGCCGGCTATCAACTCCTCAATGAGATTGTGAGTTTCAATCTTAGACCCATCGTCAGCCATAATACTTACTCTTCTAAGCATGTTCAATTCCTTTATTATATCAACTCTAGAAAGGCTATAGATCTTCACTCTATCATTTGGAGATATATGTCTTATGTTCTTAGTGATGGAGACACCCGTTTTCATGTAACTCTCTTGTATGATATGTTATTGACCGTCATCATGAGTACTGGTGGAGCACCCCTAATAGATGGTGAGTGCACTGAAGATTCTATGTCTAGGATAAATGCATCCATTGCACGTCGGTATAATTCTCATTTCCCTAGGGAGGCCCATGTTTGTCTTCCCAATGCTTCTACTAATAAGGATAGCATTTGGGTTGAGTCACATCATGTCCCTAAAGGTCATACTTTTGTCTCATGTATTTCCTCCCCCACACCTAGTCAACCATGACAACAAAAATAGTCTAAGATATATATTATAGATCAACAATCTGTGTTATAAAGGACCTTTTAACATTAGTTGAATGATTGAGTAAAGAAGAAGGACAGGCTGACGACAGTGATACAACGGTAGTTTTTAGAGATACTTGAGATGGAGCATCTACGAGCAGCCAGAGAGGATGCCAGTATCAAGAGTAACTTTGGGAAAAGATGGATAGAGAGCTTCAGGGCGGATCTGGGACTTCAGGAACTAGTGGTTCTTGTTATAGTGAGAATATATATGGGTAGGCATAGTTTTTCTGGAGGATTTATATTTTTTAGGGGAAATTGCACCTAGCCCCCTTCAACTACCTTGGTTTTACAGGTCGCCTTTTAATTAAAATGCCAAACAAACTCACCCCCTTAACTATCAACCTGTTACTTCTAACCCTAAAAATTGGATTCTCACCTATTTTGAGCACAAATTTACTAAAATACCCCCACCTAATTCAAAAACCCAAAATAAAAACTTATAACCAATTTTTCTCACTCCCTCTCATCAAAATTCAAAAACAAATATAAAAACCCACCACCCTCTCTGCCTCCCACTCCTCCCTCCACCACGACCCTCTACCCCTCCCCATCTTCCCACCCCCATCAACCCCACTGTCATTGTGCTCAACCTCGACATTTTCAGTCCTCCTTGGGTCGCTTATAGAGTTTAGGCTAAGGTTTGGTTGGTGAGTACGGTTGTAGAAGGTCAGTGAGAGCAAATGTGAGGTTATTAGTGTTCCAATGGACCTCAATGGGCATCGGTGAAGGTCTTGGATCATCAGATATGGTGTTTGGGGGGGGGGTGAGGATGAATTAGGAAGAGGGGATTGGGTTATGCATTTGGTCGGTGTCCACCTTTGGGTAGAACTACTCTTTAGTCGCAATAACTATTGTGTCCACTTTTGGGTTTGAATTTCGATGGAGTTGGGATTTGAGATCAGAAAGATTCTACCGCATAGAGTGGTCCACTAAGATTTGTGAATGTGTATTATCGTTGGACGAATAAATATGGATTGGCGTGAATTTTTCAATTAGTGCACAATTTGATATTTGGTCTAAGGAAAATAATCTTCAGCTGGATTTGGGGTAGAGATTGAGGGGATTTGTTGCAGAGATGGAGGTGGAGGTGGGTGGGGGTTATGGCTAGGGGCAAGTCGAGTTTTGGGTGGTGGAGGTGGGGATGGGTGGTTACAAGTAGGAGCTACTGTGGAGGTGGGTGTATTGATCGAGGTGGAGGTGGGTTGGATGGTGAGAGACAGAGTGTTCAAATTTTGAATTTATGTTTGAAAATGTTTGTTGAGAGAGAGGGGTTATAGGTTTTTTTCCTTTTTTTCTAGTTTTAGATTTAGTTGTTTTTTATTTTATTCCTTTTTTTGTTTTAGTTTTTTCAAAGGTATAGGTGTTCATTTACCCATAAAAATATAAGGAACCCAGTTTTTGCGCTTAATTGCAACGGGTTGTTAGTTAAGGGGGTGAATGTTTTAGGTATATTTTTAAGAGGTAACTCGTAAACCCGAGATAGTTAAAGGTGGCTAGGTGCAATTTACTCTTTTATGTAATTTTCATAGAGATAGAGAGAGAGATTTATTTTTACATGTATCATTTATATTCCTCTCTTATACTGTATTATGATGATTCGATGTTTTTTGTTGACATGGTTTGTATTTAGATATTTATTTCACTTATGTCACAACTATGGGTTCATACATTCAACTTTACATTGTTATATGTCTCTATTGCTAACACCTTTGAGTTATCATTCTTATTATGTTGGATTTTGCTAGTGTAGATGATATTGATGATGTTATCGATCATGCCGAGATATGGATACTTCGATTTATTTATATATGCTTGTGATATTAAAATATCCATGTTTTTACATGTCGCTTATCTCGTTGAACATATGATATCATTATATGATTATTTATTTGCTTGATCTAATTGATTTGCGATATTTTTTGAGTTCTTTTTTTTCCATTAGAGGCAAAATGGGGGAGAAATTTTAGATTAAGGGGGAGTATATGTCAAGGCGGATTTATTGAGTGCGTGCTTCGTATTTTTTAATTCTTATCGGTTTATTATTACTCTCTTGTATCCTTTGTACGTCACAAGGTATTTGTTTAAGTGCGTAGGGCTTACACATCTCATGATGAAAATTTATTATGGATTGAAAAGTCACACGTCATAATCGAGTTTATATCATGGGGATTAAGGACGGGTAGATTGATGTATAGGTATTTGATCTAGTATTCTTTTAGATCTTTTTCTATTTTTTTTATCCCAAAATAGCCAAAGGGGGAGATTTATAAAGACATATTTTACACTCCCAAGGTTTTATTTTTTTTGGATTTATTCTGAAACAAGAACACGTGTCGTAGTGTCTTTGTATCAAGTCTATTGCATTATAGAGTGAACATCAAGTGAAGAAAAATAGACAAAGCACACCATAATTGACCTGGCTTTTATACAAAAGACAATTGGAGATTTGGTAATGTTATTTGTAAGTAACTAACAGGATAAAACTTGATTTATAACTTAGTAAAAGGCTTTAAAAATATTTTTGTTTTGCAAGGATCCTAGAAAAAGGAGGATCTTATTCGAACAATATTCCCTCGATCAAAAGGAGTTTTGATCACGGTCAATATTTTTCAAACTACGGACATTATAATATAAATTATTTCAAATGAGAGGACCTTGAGAGAAGAAGGTTTCGTACGAGGACCCTAATTTTCATCTAGAGTCCTTAGTAAGATAAAAACTTCATTTAGGAGAACCTCAATCGAAAGAAACCTTGTTCAAATGAGGGACTCTGGTTCGAACGAGGGTCTTATTTACTAGAAAATGTGTTTTAGTCAAGTCATTATATTGCAAAGTACAAGTAAATTCATAAACGTGTCTTTTAAAGCCTGAAGCCCAATTTTTTACAAAACCCTTTCTTAAATTTGATAAAGTCCTCTGAGAGTGTGAGACCCTATCATATTCCATGATTTTAAGGTAGACTTCGAGTCTACAATCCCCTTTCAGTCCTCTACATCACTAGAATAATTCACGAGAAATCATAGGGGTGATTAGCACGTTGGACTACTTGTGAGCATATCATATACAACTGAGATTGGTGGACACTGAGTCGTTAAAGGTCATGTAACTTGTTCTTGGAATGGAGCCATACTCCTCAGTATGGGTAAAGGCAAGGGATCAGAGCGCATGGGAGAGACCACATGGGAGGAAATAGCATGATATATGTGAGACGTGTATGTGTGCTTGTTAAGTCCTGCAAACATTATTTAATATTAATGGACTTGATAGTGGGTTGGGGTGATCGATAGTGGATTTTTCCATGAGGGTTTCACGCTAAAATCCTTGTGTGTTGTTTCTAATTGATTTATTTATTTCTTCCGTTGATAATCACTTTCATGCAATTTGGACTAACTAATTTTATTTGGTAAAATAAAAACTAGTTCAAATAAAAAAAAAGAATTTAATTTGCTTGATGTGATAATTAATTAAGTAATTAAATAATTGAATGCAGGCCCTTAGGCACATACCTTTACAAACTCTTATATTTGAAAAAGAGGGTCCAAAGCTAGTTTACGGACTACAACTAAGGCTTTAGCTATAAAAATATTCAACATAACATGTTGGGATTTAGCACCTAAAACATATCTTGATAACCAAAAAAGAAGAAAGAAATAAAAGCCCTAGTCAGTTACTGGACTGGAAAATTTTGGGTAATTTTTCATAAATTTACAAAAGGATAATTGAGAATTATCTACTTTAAAGGAAGTCATGGGGTAACTCTCAGGCATGAATGGATGAATGCTTTAACAAACTTCAAGAAATATGGGTCCTACCATGCCACTCGAAACAACATAAGGATCATAGATAATGGCCTTATGGAGAAAACAAACAACATGTAGCATACATACTGCTTCCATTTCTGAAAGTCTTCGGGCACACATCCTATTAACCCACTTTGGACACTTAGCATATGTGACACCCCGACTAATTAAATACCGGGTAGCTACTCCTTTTTTAAATTAATTCAAAATGCCAAGTTGGTTCAGTTAGTAGCATCACTGTCGAAAACATTTTAATAATTACTAACCACCTAGTATTTAAAAAGTAAGTGCCAAATTTTAAGTTAAGTCTGATTAACATGCAATAAAAGAATGATGGAAGAACAACATAATCCATTCACCATACGAAGTAATGAAATAACCAACAATTAATAATAATAAGTCCGGAGGAAAAACTCCTCACAACAGTCCCACAACTAAAAATATAAGACAAGTCTGAATCCTGAATAATTACATGCCAAAAGTCTGAATAACTGAAATAAATGAAATGTCTCTAAAAGAGTGGGCGACATGCCCTACAACTGATAACTGCTGAATATAGAGTCAAAGTAGATGAAGCGTCTACAAGCAAAGTCCTGTAACTTCCACAAACAGCTATAGCTCGTCACCTGAATGAGAATCCTATGCATGGTGTCCTTGTGGCTGGGCACCTAAAATGGTTTTTACGAAAATAGATTTGAAAGCAAATGGGTCAGAGCCCGAAAGTTGAAATCATTTTGAAAACAGCAAGTGTTTTAATAACATTAAAACATTAAATGCAAAATACATGTTAGGACGTGTACTCACATGAAATTCTCACCTCTCGACTACATGTGCACTCCTAACGTACCGTACCCATCTATAAGACATCCATATCTAACTGAACCGTAATAAGTTCTACCCCTTACTATTCGATTCCCATAATACATTCTAGCGTTATCAAATAAATAGAGGTCTTTACTTAAACTCAGATTCCCAATATGTAATACCTTTCACTATCGGTTAACCCGTTATGTTCTCTCACTACAATGCCATAATTATGTTCACAATAACAACATGAAAGTTCTCATTAATGAAGTGTATATTATTCACGTCATAAATATACAATACAAGCACCCCGAGACTAGCTGCGGTGCACACATACTCTGCTATCCATCCCGGTACATCACGTACATAAGGATCACATATTCTGAATCTCTCAGGAATAGTTCACAGATAACAACATCACAAATAATGGAGGCGAACACAGTCACATCACATGGGTCACGCACATACCTGCGCTCCCACGATCAGCAGACTTATTAACATCCCAATAAGTCCTTCTCTGACCTATGTTCATCGAGGTAACCAGTCTAAATCCGGGCAACACAAGGATTAGAGGGCCCTAAGCGAACGCGAACCTCCCGTGATAGCATGTATGGTAGGTATGTCATACACATAAAATCAATACATATATATTAAGTACACACACGTCTTAGTAATCACCATAATATATTGGTACATATCTCTTCTCGTACTGACATATAATACTACACCATTTATATGTTCCCGGTTAATATAATTAATTTGGTCGTCAATAGCTCACATCGTAATAGACACTCACGTCCTACTTCATATTTTCCCTTAGGTTCAAACTACACTACTAGGTTTGACTCCTCATTATATCCCAAACATCCCAAATATATCAATTAATCATCAAGGGAAGGTTATCTCTATGTATACACAAGGTTACGGGACACTCGGGATCAAAACAGGCTAAAAAGCCTAAACTGTCAACTCGTTCGAAGTCTCGTTCGAACGAGGCTGTTCGAACGAGAGTTCGTTCGAATGAACTGGGTCTTCTAACGAGATCTCGTTTGAACGAAAGTCTTCGAACAAACATCCCTCTCGTTAGAACCCAGACTGTCAACTCGTTAGAAGCTCGCTAGAACGAGCTCGTTCGAACGAGCTCGTTCGAACGACCTGGGTAGGTCTTCTAACGAGTGGCCAGATTCGAGCCCAGAAATTCCTAATTCGTTTTTCCCCAATTCTCTTCACTTCTAATCTCCTCTAAATGTCATTCCAACAATGTTTCAAGGTATCTTATCCTTCCTAAACATGTTACAACCGTATTACAACGTTTATATGGGTTCAAATCACCCTAAACTACATCAATTTATCAAATCTCCACCATTTTTCCAAATTCTCAAGAACATGAACCCTAGAAAAATCAAGTCATTCAAAGACATAACTAAATCCGTTTTTATAATGTAAAAGATGTATTATCATCCCACTAATCATTCTATCAATGTTCTACATGCAATTTCCTCTATAGATTTATAAATCTCTACATCCAATTAAATGGGTTTTCATCATACTCCAAGAACAATACAATTTTAACCAATTCCTACGCATGGAAGAAGCATTCTCTGAAATTAATTGGAATTAAACCACTTGCCTTATATGTATCTCTGATTTGATGACGAATTTGATGAATGGATCTCTCTCTCCTCTGCAGATTTCTCCTCTCCTCTCTCTCTACAAGCTTTCTTCTCCAAAGTTAATGGTGGCTAGGGTTTGTGCTTTAGAAATTCTTTTGGAACAGGTTTCAATAACTTCCGTAGCCTATTAGGGTATTAGTGGGCTTAGTGGGTTAATGCCAAATCAGATATTAATTCCGAATTTTCGTAGGTTTTAATTCCCCAAAATTCAAAATTACCAAACTACCCTTATACGTTGTCGTTATGGCCTAGAAATACCCCGGGACCCAAACCAAACCCCCGGCTAGTGTTTTCTGACTATTTCGACCCTTCCGGACACGTTGGGGCACTCAAAATGACCATACGGATAATAGAAATAAAATTCACTTTTTAATTATCATAATTATATACCATGACGCGACTGTCACACGCGTCTCAACAAAATTTCCAAATTGCCGTATTTCAATCTCACGACAAATTTCATAATTCAAAATTCATATATAATCATATATGCACATATAATCAAATACCAACTCGTTAGTATTTTTTTTAATCCAAATTAATTTCTAATTTAATACGCATTTAATTTAATTAATCCCATAAAATAAATATCACAAAAATACGGGGTATTACAGCATAAAGCATTTTGGGACAAACCCTAAACCTTATAAAAAAAATGAACTTCAATGGAGCCTTGAGAGAGAAGATTTTGGTCACCAAACCTAAGATAAGAAATAGAATACCTTAGGGGGATATCACCACCAAATATGGGACCAACTTCGACATGCACCGCTTCAGTGGGTGAGTTAACAGGTAAAGTAATCTTGCCAATAAATGGCAATGATTTTTTAGAAAGGTGAGAATTTGTCTTCAGCCAAAATTTTCCCAAATTCTTCAAAGAGTGAGGTTAGAGGATAAGAGATGGAGGCTATGAGAAATTTTGAGATTTGGAAAGAAAAAGAGTTAAAGGAGATTTGGAGGAAAAAATGATCTTGAGAGAGTGATGGTATCTAAAGGTGGAAATGGTTTTTGAAACAAAGTGTCACTTATATCATGATGGGAAATTTAAAATGACCACATAGCTTATCACGTTTCCACCAATTTTGAGTAATGGATTAATGGGATAATTTCCCAACACCTTTTAATTGTACCACAAGTTACTTTTGACACAAGGTAACTATAATCGTAAAATATTTAGCGGCTGAAATCCCAATTTTACCCATCCCTAATTAAAAGGTCTTTATTCAAAGTTTGGAAAATCTTATTTGGTTTAATGTTACGAAAGACAATCAGACCATGTCTAATTTATACAAAACACTTAGCTAATAAGTTTTTGATAACCTTCGAAGTCACCAAAATATCAGTGTAATTGAAAGTCCAAGCCCGAAAAAAAATGATCACCAATATGAGAATTGGATTTACTATAATAATATTAAAACTCCATAAAATTGTAATCTGAATATTTCACAAAGAAGTTGAGATAATGTACCAACAATTTACATTAATATATCAAAAGATAATTACAGCATTGGAGTACAAAAGCCTTTAAGTTAGGTAGGGGTCAATACATAATAATGGAGGGACATGTAAGTTATAAAATTATAATATATTTCCCATATATATTTATAATGGCTCTGCTCTTTATTAATTTGTTCTTGTATTTTAGGCAGTTACAAAGTCAATGTTTCTTGACCCAAAAGCCTTTGAAGAGTTTGTTCTGACTTTCCATCAAGCTTCATTTTTTTCAAAGCAATCTCATCAACTATCAAGTAAGGATATAAATAATTCTCATTAAGAGGGATACGATTAAGGTTAATATAGATTTGTTTTAATTATTCTATATCATATAGTAAGAATCGAACATCTGATCGAAGGTTCATATTGGGAGTTTGAAGAACTTTGAAGGCTACCTTTCTAGAAGAAAAATTTATCACCCACTTCAGATATATAGGGAGAATGTCTAAAAAGATATCTATTTGGGCCCTTGTGATTGACTGAATTTCATCATAATGTTTTATAATCTCACTATTCCATTTTAAATTAATGTAAGCAATTTCTTTAAGAAGGATAGTAAAAGGGATATGATAAAATGCATTAAATAATTTATGGGCCTAGTCAAGATCTGCCTTTGAAAAAGGATAACAAAATTGAATAAAATCAACGCGAGGAACATCCTCAAATTAAGCCTTCAGGTATGTAAAGAAATCAACTGATAATTGAATAGGAAACACTAATGTCTACTATTCCCAACAAAAGAAAAATTATTTATGCTCATTGGAGCTTCAAAGTCACTCAAATAAAAATTAGCCCTAACACTTACATCAGACGAACATGGATCATTCTTCAAAGAAGATGAGGAGTATCCAATAAAGGTATAAATCATGGAATTTTTATGATGATGACATCATCATCATCATCATTTCCTTAATCCCATCACATGGGGTCGGACATATGGATTCTCCTTTTCCATTCTAATCTATTATAAGCAATATTATCATTCAAAATTAATTCCTAAAGATCTCTCCTTATAATATTTTCCCAAGATAACTTAGGATGGCCCCTTTGTCTTTTATCCTCTATTTTCAGTAGTCTTTCTCTTGTTATATGTGCATCTATTGGTATACGCAATACATTTTCGTACCATTTAAGTCTACTTTCTCTTAATTTATCACTAATGGGAGCTTCTCCTAACTTATCTCTCACATATCGATTTTTAGTCTTGTCCTTTATAGTAATTCCTATCATCCATCGTAGTATCCTTATCTCACTAACATGTATATTTTGCTCATATTTTTTCTTTAAATCCCAACACTCCGCTCCATAGAGAGTCGTTGGACTAACAACCGTTCTATAAAATTTTCCTTTTAAATTATTAGTTATCCCTTTATCGCATAACACCCCACTCGCGTGTCTCCATTTCATCCATCCAGTTGATATTCTACTCGTAACATCCTCATCAATACCATCATAATAAGAATATCGAAACGAAGAAGATCTTGAGAAAAGTCAGACAGTTAGAGGATTGACTTCTGCATTCTTAGAAATGTCAAAGGGATAATAAGGATGAACCATTTGAGTCCTTAAGAGCATAATCGAGAAATGGAGAAGTAGTGGGATCAACAATCTGAGGGTATTGAGAAAGGACGAGAGGTCTAAATCGAAAAGATCCAAGCGATGCAATATTATCTAAAAGTTGAGTAGGGGCCTCCCAAGGTTTATTGTATAGCGAATTTTTATTAAAGAGGATCAACCTCAAAACTAAGTTCCAATGTAAGGAACATTCCCCATCCATTAACTTCAGACCTATTCTTGGCCTCAATCTCATTTTTATGTCGTGCCATGTAAAAAGAGAAGGAACAAAAGAGACACATTGCTCGAAGGGTCTAGCTTTGAGAGGAAAGGGGATCTCTATAGTAAACACATGGACATCTATAGTGATGGAAGCTATTTGAGAATAAATGGTTAAATGGAAAACTTCGAGATTGTCCATAACTTATTAGAGAAGACTTTAAGGACAATGGACAACATTATATGATGTTAAGGCATAATTAGTTCCTTTGGAATAAAAAGAAGAAGGAGGAACACATACACACTCATCATTATTGATGAAATAAATGACGACTAGAAATGGTGAAACATAGAATAACGAATGTAAGATCAAGAAGACATGTACAAGGAAACAAAAAAGCTTAAGAAAACGAATCAACTTCATCATCAGAAGATAAAAAAAAGCCCATGACTTCCAAAGAATGAGTATAGGCATAAATCCCAAGACGTGGGATGCCTAACAAACTGTATATTATCAAAGTCGAAGAGACTTGGCATTTTTTGGCATAGGAAGAGAAACAATCTACTATTTAACTTTTTACCAAAATTAACTAATGCGGGATATGCTTACACCATATTTAGTAGGCCAATTGATGAGTGATATATGGAGGGTAAATGTGTAAAACATGGTTTAGGGAATATAAGAAACAAAGCTCATTAAGTAATACATGTCAGTTCATGGGAAGAGACATGTGATAATGTGCACGAATGTGATAGTTGTTAAGAAGAAAGAGGTCGTAAATGATGGGGCTCACGGTTATTGGGTAATTCAAAATTTAAAGAGAAAATTATTAACGATTATTTTATCATGACAGTTACATTTGGAATGTGATAAATAAGCAATTTGGGACTAAAATTCAATAAGGAGTCTCCAACAAAATACCATTTTACTTATTTGTATTTACTTATGCTATTTTGTTCTTTGAAGTAGTTTGTAAGGTTCAGATTTAACTCTATTTTCAATTTTTATTTCAATATATCTTTTAGAAATTTACTTTTCAGTTACTGTTTATTTTAAGTCTTTGCATTTTAATCCCCTTACTTTCAATAGAACTTAAATCTATTACTTTCAGTTATACTTAAATTCCTTTACTTTCAATCACATTTCGATTTCTTTTCTTTATATTTCATTTATATTTTGGTTTTCAATCTCACTTCGTAGCTTTAGTTAAGTTTAATTCTAGAAAATATAATTCTTCACAAAAAATATTTTAATTGAAGCATTCAAACAAAGTAGAATCGCCTTATTAATTTTTCGGCTAAATATATTTCTTTGACAAGACCCAAAAATCTTGCCTGATACGCTTATAAAATTACACATTTGATCCTCAGAAGTTAAATTCGCCTGGAACACACGTTTATTTTAAGGACCAAAAGTGGAATAAAATTATTAATTGTCTATTGAATAGTTTTTATTAAGTCGTTATATCCACCTTAAATATTAGGTTGCTTTTTTTACTTTTTCCCTTGAGATAGTGTCATAATTAGACATAAGCCCCATCTTTTCAAATAATTAGACTTACCCCAGCATGTGCATTATCCTTCTTGTACCTTATGCAGTAATCCGCTAGTACCTTATGCA